>OY740716.1:56811331-57411331 GCA_963513945.1 Hydrotaea diabolus
ATATGGGCGGTCCACACCCTTTGTCCAATTTTAACACAATGTAATCTATAATAATATAATAATCATCGGTCTATTATTTTGGCCACCGCCCACTTTCACTTTAGTATGTGTTTCGATCCATATGTTCCAAATATCACCGTCATCTCTCTAACAGAGTTCATGCGATATTGTCATTTTAGGTTCAGGACCGTGTGGGCACCACGCCCCCTATTCCAATATTACCATAGCAAAGTTTATAATAATACCCTAGTCATGGAAATTATTCTGTTACAATTTTATAAAATTTTGAACCATTTTCAATACCAACCGTCTCAGTCCATCAACATATGGTTTTTGAAAATTTTCGGCCACTAGCTTCAATAGTGCTACCTGTAGTTTGCTTTTCTCAGTCAGACAGACGGGAATGGCTATATCATCTAAGAATTTTACGACTATTCTGAATATACAGTCGAACCTAGATAAGTGGGTAGCAAGGGACCGACTGTTTATTCCCACTTAAAAAGATAATTTGATTTGTGTCCCACTTAATAAGTTAAAGCATGGTAATATTTTTTTAGAAAAATGCAATTTGTGAGAGATTTATTCTCAAATTCTGTTCATTAAATTAAAATTCCATAGATCAATTAAAAATATTACAAATAGAAGAATATGCTTTTATAGACTTAAGTAAAAAGAACCAAGCGCTCGCAACATTACACCAAGGTTGTCAGTTTTTTCGGCCTGTCGCCAAACTGTTTTTTCAGAATTACCCAAAAATGAACGAAAAACTGTAACCGCAGTGATATAATTGTCAATATCTATGTCTCTCTATCCTATGATGAAAGTCAAAAAAATACATAGAACGGAGTCATTTAAACGGATATGAGGATGAATTGTATCGTAAGCTATTTTTATCGTAAGCTACTTTTTTATTAAGACCTTTAAAAGTGACGTTTTCATAAAATTCGCCATAATATTCGCCAAATCACCATATTTGGCGAGAAATCGCTAAGCCGGACAAACATGTGACGCACTCCCCTTAGTATAAATATAAAGCAAAAACAGGAGAGAAAAGCAGACAAAAATCGTACTTTTGGAGGTACAGCATAAAAAGGGAAATCCCACTCAGGTAAACAAGTATAAATTCCCACATGTAGAGGTAAACGACTAAAAATTCCACTTTTAAAAAGGTTCAAAATTCTGCTTAACGAAGTTTTTTTTATTTTTTTGTTCGAAGTGTGCTGGGACCACCAAAACTGTCCCACTTATAGAGGACTCCCGCTTATGCAGGTTCCACTTATCTAGGTTCGACCGTATATACCTTATGGGGTTTCTGACCAGTATTTCGATGTATTGCATAGAGAATGACAAAGTGAACTCTCAATCCTAGAGGGTATATCAAGTAAAAACGTCAAGCCGAACCATAATGGTCCGTGTTTGTGGATCCTAATATTGAAATTCGTAGCAAAATTTGTTTGTTTTTTAGTGAGTATCCATATGTCTACTATATTGGCTGTTAGTCCGTTTTAACCATGAGTGTTGGTTTTTCGGCCACACAAATCGTCCAGCAACTATGGCCTTTTTAAAGTATTATGATTTGTGAGGAAACTACTTAAAAAAGTGTACCCTTTTCGAGGTAGCTTTAGTCCTTTAAAGGGAAACATTTTTTTCCCTCGGCCGATTTCACCGATTTTCAATTCCAAACATTTTATGATCGTAAGCCATCATCATGCAAAACTTAAGTATCCTAGATTAATTCGTGCTTTCAACAGACACAAGGGCGGGCGGATGCGGAGACGGACGAACAGATATGGCTAGATTGTCTTAGAATTTGACGAAGAGTGTCTGTCGGCAATAAAATACAACCGTCATACAGATTTTTATTGTTCTTTGTGCAAAACTATTATCGTTCTTTTTTGTTTTTCTTTAATATTAAGCTGAATGTGTCCTGTTTGAAAGAATTGTTAGCATTCTCTAAATGGCAACAGTTGATTTTGAATTGAACAACTAATAGAGAAAAGTCCAAAATCAAGCGGAAAAAATAGCACCGGCCTTTTTTGCACAGTAATAGGCCTTTTTTGAGTTGTAACTAGTCATCGAAGATAATGGCCTTGTTCTATTGGCAACTCAATTAGGAGGTCGCTTCACTGTAAAAGAATAGAGAAATAATTTTGTTAACTCGTTTGTTTTATTTCGGTCTGTTGTTCTAAAGACAATTTGAGCTTAAACCCGCGTTTGTTTTAAATAGTTAACATTTAAAGTTATTCAAAAGAAACTTTAGGCGTATTTAAGGGAGCTCGGTTATTACTCGCTTATAATATTTCTTGCATAACTTTTTTTTAAAATCAAACGGTTTATAGTGCATAAAGCCAATCAGTTCCTGTATACAAAGAAACTTAAAAATATTTCTCGTAAAGTTTTGAAGTTATTGCTTTAGCGACCACTTGCTTGTTTTATAAGCTAAAACCTATAGAACACGCCCAACGTCATTACATAGCACCTGTTCAATAAAAAAACAGTAAACAAGTTTAAAGTAAATAATAAATAAGGAAAGAAAAAGATTGCACATTGGTAAGAAGAGAAATAATTACAACTATAATTGCTGAAGGAAAAACTCGCGCCGAAGTAGGACAATTGCTACATTGTACCAACTAAATAGAACACAGTGCTGTGATCTATGTATACAATTTAGAAACCTGCGGACAAAACCAAAAATCTTGAATTTAATGACAAATCGGATGATTCGGATATTGAAGTAAGCCAATTTAAACCTACCACAAAACTGAAGAAAGGATCTTCAAAATAGGAATTGCGTGAAAACAGTTCGAGATCGATTACAAGAACATAATTGCAGTGCTTTTCATCCGCAAAATGGTCCACTCGTAAATGCGAGCTATTTTATAAATCGCATTCAATTTGAAAAAAACTTGTAAACTGGCCTGTAAGAAATTGGCAAACGATTATTAAGATAGACCACTGTAAAATTGTTTTATGTAATAATAAAGGTTCTCAGTTCTATAACAAAAGACCACCGAATGTCCGCTATAAGCCACAATTAACTTGCAAGACAATCAAGCACGGGGGTTCTAGCATTATGGTGAGGAAATGTTTCTCGTACAATGGTGTGGTCCTAATTCATTTAAGAAAAACAAAATAGATAAAAGTGAAAATGCCGAAATATTTATAAACGTAATGTTAACTTCGTTGAAGATTAAATAACTTCCTTGTGGGTCTTCTAACAGGATAACGACACAATTATGACACGACAATTCCTTTAGACAAGTGTATTAACGTTGTGAAGTGGCCCGCATAGTTGCCAGACGCAAACCTTGTGGCAAATCTTTGAGCTGACGTTAAGAAAGACGTGTCTTATTCAAATCCGATAATTATTAAATGTTCTGACACAAGCTTTCAAAACAAAACATGTGAAGACCTAGTCAACTAAATGCCGAGATGTTGCACCTCCGTTTTTGCCAACAATGCCTACGAAGTCGATTTATTTTAACAATTAACTGAATTTTATATTATATTCTAACTCGTTGGAATTGGACTTTAAATAACTATCAGTGGATAATTTTCTATTTTTCCTGGATTAATACGTAAATAACATGCTTCCATATAAGAGACAACTTTCAAAGAAATTGTACAAAAAATTTATTCATAACGTAAATTTATACAGTCAATTTAAGCCCTGAACTACCCCAAGTATTTCCAAATAATCAAAATATATTTAAAAATGCGGTTCAACTAACATATCGAGTGATATTAATTCAGTATTTTTAAAATTTAATGATTTCTTGATAAATCGAAGTTAATGGCATTTTAATTAATAGAATAAATAATAACCCTTAGCAACAGAGTATTCATTTGCTAGGATCATATCAAATCAACTTTATTGAAATCGAATCGGTTTTCTAAATTCTACACCACGTAGCATTTTGGAAAATATGGGTTTCGTGTTTTCTTAACGGATTACACAGCATCTACATTTGTTTAATAAACAACGGCATCGCAACTGGGTGAGTTGGTACATGATCTTCTAACCTATAATGGGATCAAATTGAATAAAGGCAGAATAGGTTCTGCAGAAAACGTGGTGTTACAAAATAATCATATTAACTCGTATGTCTGTTAAAGAGATGGCCCGGAAAATTTTCAAATTTGTTTCGCTTCCCAGGAAACGGAAAAATCGGGAAAAATATTTAATTTATTCTACTACAACCATTTTCACAAATTATATGTAACAAGTTAACTTTAATAATTATAGGATGGGCCATTTTAAATTTGAATCTGCTGTAAAAAAAAGTACCAATATTTTTTTTTTCAAATTTCGGGTTTTATTGGAAAGGTTGCACTTTGTGATGGTATAATAGAACATAAAAAAATGTAAATCGCGCACAGAAATTATATAGAAATTTTTAATGAAAGGGCCACATGATGTGCTATGTTTTATGTTACTGAAACTGTATGTATGTGCTTTAAAGGGTCACCGATCAATGTTTCCTAGTGTTGCAAACGGAATGACAAATTTATATAACATACACACTTCAACGCAGGGATGTAAAATAGGTTTTTTCATTTTGTTCTTTCTGCTGTTTGAAAATGTACTTTTTCGTTCCCGACATTACCAACACCTCAGATATTTTTATTAAAACAATATTAAATATATTTTTATTAAAACAAAAAATATAAACTTAAAGTTGGACGGGTACGGTACGAGTATGAGATATCTTAGACCAATCACTTTTATTTCAAAGATTTGCGCCTGTGCATGAAGTTTAAGAAAAGTCGGACTTTAAACTTTTGGAGCACTTACCGCTGTTTATTTTCCTTATAGCTGGAAGACTACAAAATGGAAAGGTCATTTGTATGCACGCAGAGAAAAAACATGGTTACTACATGGTCATGGCAATAATAATATGTTCTCCGCAATAAAAGTATGTTCGTCGCAACCATTGCATTCTTAACTGAATTTAGTTTTGACAATAGTATAATTGCTGCAATATAAATATTGTTGAAATGTAACAATAGTATTATTGCCAAATTTAAAAATGAAAATATGGTTATAGCAACAATGGTTATGTGTGAATCATACTATTGTTGTGAGGTTCATATTATGATTGTATTTGAATCATACTATTGTTGTGAGGATCATAATATTGTTTTACCACAACCATATACCCAACAAAAGTATTATCCTGTTCGAGTATTGTCACCATAACTTTTTTCTGCGTGTGGGGGCTATACCAAAAGAAAGTCCAATATAGTTGAGCTTTGATAGGTTGTGTTTTGCTCATAACGCAATACGTTAAATTTAAGCACGATCTGATCAAATGTATGTCTAGGAACAGACCTTAGTGTGGTGACGGTTTAAAAACATGGAGCGATACAGTCCAAAGCACAAAGGCTATTTACAGACCTCGTACAATGCTCTATGATTATCGTTTTGTGCTCAATGCCGTTCTTTGCGAAAATTGGAAAATAACAGTGTCTGGACCTTAAATCGTGAGACCCACTCATCAAAACTCATCGTGAGACCCACTCATCGTTTGTAAAATGTGGTTTAAATCAGATTTTTACATCGGCAGCAATGCCTTAATTTATATTCGTTATCAAAAAAAATCTAACAAATTTACATTTATAGATAATTCACTCACATGTAAAGGGTCTTTACAATAAACACCCAAACGCTTCAGCTCTGTCATTAGAGCAGCTAAAATCGACAACGATTTCGCCCGATCATTTTTGCTGGTGATACATATCCATTTTCGTTTCGACGGCTTTCTTAAAAAAAAACTGCACGTCTCGCCTAGAAGCCAATGTATCCTCATAGTGTCCTCATTGTACGGATTTTGTAGCGGTGGCGTCACTGGTCAATCTTCTTTTGCAAACGCCATTTCGTTTAACAGTGATCGCAACTGAGGCAAGATAATTGATTTGTCGTAGCCAGAGATTGAAGACACGGGGACTTGGTCGGACTTCGCACCATGCCACAATCAATTTTTTGGCTGCCAAATCCAATAGGCTACTTATTCAGCCTTATTACGGTTGTCGAAGACGAAAATCGAGAGCAGTCGAAGTCGTTGTCGATTTCGATTATTTTTGGTATTACGTAACTTTTTCGACTCTTGTGATTTTGTAATAGATTGAAAAGTAAAAGATGTGCTATACTGTCAAAACAATGTTTACTTTTTACATAATTGTCCGCCAAAGGCAACATTGAAATTTTGTCAAGATAAAATAAAATAAATGAAACTACTCTCATTTTCATTTGTGGTGTCCATACGGCAATAGCTGGACTTAAGTGGAGTATTTGAGACTCCAAATTCGACTCCCTCCGGATTTACTATGGAGTCTAGCTGCAGCAAACTTGAGGCTGCTTCCTCCACTGGCGTCAGTACAAACTGTTTGTGTGGCCCTCCTCCCGTTGCACGGCATTCTGCCTTGTTGTGCAGCAGCTTCTTTTTCAAATTACATTTGAAGTCTGCCCACACCTTCATCCATTCCGTACCTTGGCGCATGGGAGGCCCAATGGAATTTAATTCAATGGCAATTTTCGCCCATTCCTCCTTGGTATTTACTTTATGTAGGCCGCTGTGGTACGCACGCGCAAGATTTGGATTTGCCTCCAAACAGTTCCACCACTTTTGAAAACTGTTGTTGCGTGGTTATTTTATTCCTGGAATAAATAAATAATTAATTAAATGAATTTTCTCACAAAAAACAAATACTTACATTTTGCAGCTCATCTTTGTAAACAAATGTGAATATATATTCAGAAAACGACGCCTGCTTGTTCATTTTTACGGCAACAACTGACACAAAACAAGTGACGGCGACATAAACTTTATATCAGCGGTCGACATCAGATAAAAGTTTTTTGGTAAAATACCGCAAATTTACCCAATGTTGAAAATAGATAAATAATTTATTTTATACAATTTTGTTATATTTATTTATTGTCGAATATAAAATGTCAAAAAAATGTGTTAAATTTCAAATTAGTTAACGGCGTGTTAGCGGATGAAACCAACGGCTAACAATTGTTGTCAATTGAATGCGGCGACGTCTCTAGTCGTATGGAAAAAATTGATCGACTGTTTTAGCCAACTTTGACAGTCGTTTTCGTCTTCCGTGTTACGAAAATTGTAACAGATTGTGCATTTTCGACAACCGTAGTACCGTTTTCCAAAAAAATCGACATTCGACTACGTCTTCGACAACCGTAATAAGGCTGATTAGCTCCTAAGCTTTGTCAACTGGACATTTTGAAGCTGCGATTAGAAGCCGTAAAACTTTTTTTGTGAGATACTGTGAAGAAGCGATGTTATCTTAATTAACGATTAAGATACCGAACACAACCACGTCGCATTGCGAACGACGAAAGAAATTTTCTGGTCGACAAACACAATCGTCTGGCGTCTAAACTTGTCATTTTCTTAACGTTTGTTAAAAATAATTTGTTTTCATATATAATTTGATCAATAATGGATTGAAACTTATATTTTTAACGATATTTTCCAGAAAATGTCAATTAGTTACAAAAAACGTTTCCCAACACTTAATGTTTGGAAAATACTAGTGAAAATCACTTTTCAACACAGACATTTCTTATTAATAGGTGACAACGACAACAGAAAAATCGACAAGAAAACAAAAAAAAAATTAAATTGGGGTTGACCCCAAATGTGCTCGCCCAAAGCAAAGAAGTGTCCGTGTAACAGGCTTAAGGCCCGCGTAAACTGAAGCAGCGGAAAAAAATATTTGTTAGGAAATACGCCTGTGGGCGCAAACCAATACAGTTTAATCGCACATAAAAAATTGAGAACTTTTCAAACAGAGTATGTTTGAAAAATAAGACATAGTTCACACTTCAACACTTTACATTATACTATATTAAATTATATAATTAAATCAATTGTTTTTTAATATAATTATTTTCTTTTTATCTGGAGAAGTTATATTTTTCTAGTGGTGGACGCAAAATTACCGCAAGATATTAAGCGAAACGAATTGGGAAAGGAAAATCTTTTAAATATATTGGATGATTGAATTAGTAGGGAAATTTGATCACATCAAAAACGATAAACAGTAGAAGATGGGCGATATGCTTCTACTTTGCAGTATCATAGAAAAAGAGTAGTGCAAAAATTTACACAATTACAAGAACGCTAGAATATCTTTTGACTTAAATCACAAAAAAAACACAGAAGAGACTAAATAAACACAAAAACACTCAAAAACCTGCATTCCTTAAACGATTGATAATCATATTGAGTTTTCCAATTTCTCGTAAGGCTTATATCGTCCATTTTTTACAGCTGATGGCTGATTTGTATAGATCTCTACAAGAAATGTATATGCGGACTTAACTAATTCAACGGACTTATATCATACATATCTCTTAAAATTTCTTCAAATATTTCATTGCTTTTAAGGCAACCAGAAAATAAGAAAAAAGCAACGTAAGAAAAAAAAACGTTGGTGTGTTCAGACTTTAATGAGATAGATGCACTACAGTGTGAAAAGGCTATAGTCTTGAATACTGAACGAGAATCACGCTGCCGCCGATGATAAAATCACCGCCGTCAACACAAAAGTTTGTGCCAAAGAGTATTATTTTTTATGAAGAGTTTCCATGCATGTTCATTCGAGATGGGGTTATCGTCATAATCAGGCAAAACACAAGGAATTTTAATATAAAAACCAAGGACTGCTGCAGCTATTCGCTACATTTTTGCATTCTAGAAATGTGTAAAAAGTCGTTAAACTATCCGTTTATGTCTGTTAAAGTATTTATTAACCCATCTTGTGCGCATGAACTACAGATATAAACGGTTAGAACCTCTTGATTGGATTGAGACTTTTCGGTTTGTGCTATCATTCCCTTCATGGTTGTTGACTCTATTGTAAGTACATCTGAAGAAGAAGACCGAACTTTTCTGACATTTGCCAAAACAGGCATTTTTGTGTTCTGTCAGCTGTCAGTGCCGGATTTTAGTTTTGTGGCCCAAACTAAAGACAATACTCTGCGAAATTTCGCTAATATTTTACTATGAATGTAGTGTAAATCAAAAAGAACCGAAATTGTAAAAGAAAAAGGAAAACAACATGGGTATTTTAGATAAAATCGCTGAAATAGAGCGAGAAATCGCTCGCACGCAGAAAAACAAAGGTATGTAGAATGAGGTGGCCACTTTGGGTGCATCAAAAAACAAGGTTATAATTTCTACAATATCAATTTTATTTTTGCTTTAATTCGACAACATACAACACAGTTCTATAAAAAGGGAACGGCGTATAGTTTATCCGTCCAGTGCGACTTAATCTTTCCCTTAATAGTTGCGCTACTAAATGAGAGTATAAAAGTTGGGCAGAGAAATTTGTTCAGAAGATATTCAATGCTGGGACATCCTTACACGCACAGGTTTTGTTTTTTGGGCGGACATTTATTTTGCCGTCTGACCATATTTTCGGAACTATAGTTCATGAAAGTCTATGTGCACAAATTGGTATACGTTTTTCCCTCAACATCCTAGATGGACAGAAACGGAAAACTTCTCCCAATGCATCTTACTGAATGTGTTTTGAATCGCGTGTACCATCTACATACACTGAGACAGAACATCCTGCAACGTATAATATCGTGTGACCGGTGTGAATACACTTAGCCAAGTCTATGCTACAACTAGCGAATGTTCAGTACATGATGTTCTGGAAAGGCGCACTTAGAAATAGGCCGCAGACTACCCTGTATAAGTACATAAATTTGTACTTTGTACAAACTGCCAATCGAAAAAGAGAAAAGGGTATTAATACTTGGAGAACCATGGACAGAGAATTAGATTATAAGACGGTAGTGCTTGGCTTTCCACAAATGCCAAATTTGCTTTTCCAAGTGTCATCTCATCCCAAGTGGCATCTCAGTCTTGACCGCATCGTATTAAATCTATATTCTTGAAGAATATTTGTATTTGATATGTGCGACTAAAGGTTACACACAATTTCAGTTTAAAAAAGATTTAAATCATTTACAAATTGATCTCAGATGAGCTAGAAACACGCGCGTTAGTCCATCCCCCGGAGACTTCAATAGAAAACAAGACACTAGTATTCTATTGAAGTCTCCGGGGGATGGACATTCATCACCGTGAATGTACTTAGTAGGGACATAAATACTGCTACAAAATTCAACCCATCCGTTTCATGTCCGTTAATGTCATATGGGTTTTGAAAGCTAACTTCAATAGCGTTAGTCTGTAACGGGATTTTAAAATTGTTTCAACTTTCATCATGGAGTGGTCAGATAATGAGAACCGTATCGCTGTAATAGCGCTTTTCAAGTGAAAAATGAAATAAAGCGATACTTTCAAAACGCTCCGGCCACTAGGGATTAGCCGCATGTTCGTCTACCGATGCATAAAACTGTTTGTTCGAACACCGCATGTCATCAAAGCCGTTAAATCAAGAATTCACAGAAATCCGCTCCGAAAACAGAAAATCATGGCCCGTGAGATGAATATCACGCAAAAGTCCATAAGTCGAATCATTAAAAGAGACTTAGGACTTCGGGCTTTCAAACGACGTACGGGACATTTATTGACTGCAGCTTTAAAGAAAAATAGGATTGAAAAATACAAACGTCTTTTGGTGACAAACGCTGATAACTTGCACAGAAAAATTTTGTTCACCGTTGAGAAAAAATTTTTACCGTTGAGGAAAAATTTAATAAGCAAAATGATTGAGTGTATACGCGTTCATCTAAGGAAGCATCTGAACTGATCCCAAGGGTGGAAAAGGGTTATCACCCAGCTTCAGTCATGGTTTGGTGGGGTGTCTCTTACGACGGGGTCACTGATCTGCATTTCTGCAAACAAGGAGTCAAAACATCGGCCAAAGTTTACCAAGAAACCGTTTTGGAAGCTGAAGTCCAAAACGGTTTCTTTGTAAACTTTGGCCGATGTTTTGTCTCCTTGTTTGCAGAAATGCAGATTAGTGACCCCAGCCATGGACTTTTTAGCAGGATTCTGCGCCGGCCCGTAAGGCTAAAACGTTCCAGGCCTGGCTCGAAACAATTTGCCAGCGTTCATTTCCTCTGAAGAATGGCCCTCAGGCAGTCCAGATTTGAACCCATTGGATTACAAATTGTGGACGGTTTTAGAGGACAAGGTTTGTCATAAAAGATACCCCAACATTGGATCCCTTAAGACTGCTTTGGTTCGAGCTGTGGCATATTTTCCAATGGACGAGGTTCGTGCAGCTATTGACGATTGGCCAGTGCGACTTAAGACAAGTGTAAAGGCAAAAAAAGGCGGACATTTCGAATAAGTAGATTCTTTTTGGATGCAATATACATCTATAAATATATTAAAAAATATTTGGTCCAAAAACATTCAGTACTTTTTATGTTACAGCATAAAACGTGTGTAACAGTATTTATGTCCCAACTAAGTAGTTCAGATCTGTCTGAAAGTTTCGATGATCTTATGGTTCTCTCTTGTATCGCTGGACCTCTCTAGATATATCTTATCTACCAGGGCGGATGCAGCCAGTTCATGAGATGGTAGTTTGGGTGACAGCTGCGGAGAGATCCAAACAGATACTGCTTAGACTTCAAGAAATTGTGTCTGGCATGATAAGAACCTGTGTCACCTCATGTTGATGTATTGAGTGGGCCATTTAAAATTATTAATATTTATGATTTTTTCAAATTTCTAGTTTAATTGAAAAGGTTGAATTGTGTCATTTTATAATGGAAAACAAGGCGAGCACCTCATCCGATCAACCCAAATTTTCAGCACATTTTCGATTGTTTCGGGTCGAATCTCTTCAATGGCAACATTGTTTTTATATTTTAACGGTTCAATTGTCTTCGGATGCTTTGCGTAACACTTATTTTTAATGTCTCCCCGCAGAAAATAATCGAAAGGGCTCAAATCACAGCCGACTCAAATTTAAAATGGTTTATTGCAATTAATGTGTTCTGACAGGACTACTGCGTCAAACTCGCTTTTTAACCGACCACCATGAAGTTGCATAGTTTGCTACAAACCGACCCATCGCTTTTTAAGTTTTCTTTGTCAGCTCCCAAGTACTGCCAGCGAGTGACTTGATGACCTTGTTTCTAGCTTTCAACTTATCGCACATAGCTAAAGCATGAGCAGATTCACAAAAAATGGGGTGTGAACAGTGTGTCTAATGATTTGGAAGCTTATACGAGTATTTTTATATTCCTCGCAGTGAGGTAGGAAGTACATTTTATCGCATATTCCATCCACTTTCAAGTCCTAGTGCCAGAATTGTAAACTTTCCGTCTGGTGGTGCAGGAATTTAAGAGAGATAAAGGTTACACAATTCGATGATGATAACGACAAAGGTGTAGACGGCGATAATGAAACCAAATTCAAATACACACTGCGGACTACATTTCTACAGTAAGAGTCCGTTTCGCTTTACTCCCTGATGTGGTTTAGTCTTATCAGCTACTGAAGTGCACCCACTCCATGCTACTTTTAACCTTACAGACGTTCTACTATAATGTATCAAGTTTTGCCAAACCGAGCAGATCCATGGTGCATGGTCGATCCCGGCTCAGACCAATAATATCCAAAGCAGGGAATTACTGCTTTCACGACGAAAAAAGACAAACTAAAATAACATATTGTTATTGAGGTGACTACCCCTGTCCGAAGGATGTTTGACTTCGGGTCAATAAGGTACATAGAACACACATTCGTAGGATTGACTTTTGTTAGATAGAGGCAATAGGTCGCACAAGTGTTATTACATTCCAGCTGCATATCCGTAAATTGTGGTCCTTTTTTCGTTTAGTTAGTCTTTAACAGTTAAAGGTTTTTATCATTAATGTAGTTTTTCATTGTAATAGGTTTCTCCCAAGTGATCAATTAACTAAGCCAAATTTAACCTCGTTGACCTGAGGTCAGGTCGCCTCTTATATGTTAGCCGTCGCTGGAGTTGGTCAGGAGTTTTCAAGCGTAGGTCGACTTCGCCAAGGTTGAACCGGTTGTTGTAGCGGCACATACTGCCGGGGTGACAGCCCTTGGCCAAAGAATTCCTCCTTCGGGTCGATCCGGTCATAGAACCGGGTGACGGTGGATCGAGGTTGAACCGGTGAGGTACTTTGCCGTACCAAAACACCACTAACAACTACCGACAGCAACTCACCAACCAGTTAGACAAATTATCAGATAGACAATAACAACGTAGATTTTTCAAGACAGTTGCCTTAATTACAACCATTTTCTGTCGTTTTACTATAATGAAATCACATCCCAGACAATTGATAACGGCGTTTACATATCTGACCAGTTTGTGTCCTTTTAAAGGGTATCTCAAAGTCTGTCTAACTTTTAATTGCGTTTTTGTGACTCAAAAAACAATAGTAACATGTCCTCGTCCCACAATTCAAACGTTCGTTCTTTTTTTCTACTTGAAATTATGCACAATGTGATATATTTTTTAAAAAAAATTATTGGCAAACCCTAATGCACAATCATAATATTATTAACAAATTTCCTCTCATCAACAGCCACCGAGTACCATTTGGGTTTGCTTAAAGCTAAGCTTGCCAAATATCGTTCTCAGTTGTTGGAACCTGCGAAGAAGGGCGAAAAGGGCGAAGGTTTCGATGTCTTGAAAAGTGGTGATGCAAGAGTGGCTCTAATAGGCTTCCCCTCGGTGGGTAAGTCAACCCTGTTGTCGACGTTAACAAAAACGGAATCTGAAGCTGCCAACTACGAGTTTACAACTTTGACCTGCATTCCCGGTGTCATTGAGTACAAGGGTGCAAACATTCAATTGTTGGATTTGCCTGGTATTATTGAAGGTGCTGCTCAGGTAGACCAAAAAGGTTCCTCTTTGGATCAATATAATTTAAATTTTTCTACTGTAGGGTAAAGGTCGAGGTCGTCAAGTTATCGCTGTGGCCCGCACTGCTGATTTAGTGGTGATGATGTTGGATGCCACGAAACCAAATGTACATCGCGACCTGCTGGAACGG
Source organism: Hydrotaea diabolus (assembly GCA_963513945.1). NCBI lineage: Eukaryota > Metazoa > Arthropoda > Insecta > Diptera > Muscidae > Hydrotaea > Hydrotaea diabolus. The sequence continues at coordinate 56,825,331 of OY740716.1, forward strand.
GAATTAGAGTCGGTGGGCATACGTTTAAATAAGCGCAAACCGAATATCTACTTTAAGCAAAAGAAAGGAGGCGGTCTCAGCTTCAATTCCACTTGCAGTTTGACCAGATGTAGCGAGAAAATGGTCCAAATGATTTTGCACTCTTTCAAGATCTTCAACGCGGAAGTCTTATTCCGCGAGGACTGTACCGAGGATGAATTTATCGACGTAGTCACAGCGAATCGCGTGTATTTGCCATGTCTATATGTCTATAACAAAATCGATCAGATCTCCATAGAGGAAGTGGATCGTTTGGCCAGACAACCTAACTCCATTGTGGTCAGTTGTAATATGCATTTGAATTTAGATTATTTGCTTGAAGCTTTGTGGGATGCATTACAACTGATTCGAGTATATACAAAGAAGCCAGGAGCACCGCCAGATTTCGATGATGGTCTGATTTTGCGAAAGGTAAGTGCCATCATTTATAGAAAATAAATTTAAAACAATTATTTTTTCTTTTTACAGGGCGTTAGCGTTGAATATGTTTGTCACGCCATTCATCGCACTCTGGCTGCTCAATTTAAATATGGCTTAGTTTGGGGTACTTCTACCAAGTACTCACCACAACGTGTTGGCATTAGCCATATTATGGCTGATGAGGATGTTATACAAGTTGTTAAGAAATAATAAGATACGTTTAACGTCTTAGTATTTGCTCCTCTTACTCTCATAGTTTTTTTTTGTTCGTCGTCATTGATTTTTTACTGCAATTTTTAAGTTAATTGAATGGTCTTCGATTTGGTTAATTGTTGGCCTTCCATTTGTAAACTGATAATGTAATCGGGAAAAGCGTTTGCTTCGATTTTCTTTTTATACATGAACGTTAAACCATTGAACGTTGATTGAGACAAACAGCAAAACAAACAATTTAGTACTCAAGGAAAATAAAAACATGTTAAAATATCAAAAATTGTGCAAATTACAGAAAATTCATGGTTTGTTAGGTAGGTTTTGTTTAAAAACAGATTTATTAAGATATTTCATATTTATAGTCTTAAAATGTCAAGATTCTGTGCTCGCAGTTAAATGGCAATGTTCTGGGGAAAAGATGTAGGTAAGTTCACTGGAACCTTTAAAACAAATCAATTTAATTCTCAATAAAAATAATTACTGCATTTATAATGTATTTGAAACACGCTGAGAAATCTAGGCACGAAAATACAGATTTTGGTAAATCAGATGTCGTTTTAAAATATTAGCAGTAGTATTGGCATACGTTTCGATACATTTTTCTTATTTGCAACTATGAAGAAGAGGCTTATATCTATTGGAAATCTTGTTTTTACCCTAAGTCTTAACCGAGTGTCAATTTTTAAATAGGATTGCCTTCGGAATTGTATTTTGAAGGAACAATATAGGTATCGTTGGAAATCTTAACAAATACATCTCAAAGGTGTATACATTTTAACTCATTGCGAATCGTTGTTGTATATTCTATTCCTCCTTAACATCTTCTACATTACAGAAATATGTTTTTTTCATATATATCACAGACTTAAGTGCATAAATAAGCATTAAGCAGCAAATTGTATAAATCATTGCCAATCAACAAGATTGTTAAAAATGATAAAGTTCGTGGGGGCTTGTGGTCCTGTCATCTTCGATAAGGCCTTAAAATTTATGTATATGTATTTCCAATTTCAGTTCAGTTTATTGTTTCATTATATTACAAATTTTTTATACATATAATTTAGAAAATTTAAAAAGATTAAGGAATTTTCCTTTTTATGCTTAGATATCACAGGACTTTTTTTTAAGTATTATTTAATATAGCAAAGCATGGAAAAATTTTCAAAAACCTTTTTTAAAATTTGGTATAAGATAAAAGTGAATGAACTATTTAAAACTTCTTAACATACTAAGAAGAGGTCAACTCAACGATATGATTATATTCAGAATAGGACCATTTGGTATTAAAATTTACAGACAGTCTGTGTATCTTGACATCCACTAAATCGACATTAGCGATCTGGTGGAGCCGCGCCGTAGAAAAAGATGTTGAAAATTTATAAATTAACTTTAAAAGTTTATTCTGCATTACTTGCAGTCTTTTTAAGTGACAAGTGGCACTAATTGCCCAGACAGTGGCTGCATAAAATATCACGGCGTGAAAAATTATCTTAAATATTAACTATATACTTAGTAGGGACATAAATACTGTTACAATATTGAACACACCCATTTCAATAGTAGATGTTAACATACCCCGTTAATGTCATATGTGACGTGCAAAATAGAAAGGGACCTAAGGTTAAAAACCAGTTTTGTTCAGGAGAGCCATTTTAAAGATTAGGTCCCTTTCTATTTGCGCTTAGAATCATCGACTTCACTTTCATAAAACGCGCATATCTCTGGGAGGGAACACTTTTGGGGCATGGAATCGGTCTCAATCGATGCTCAGATGTCCACATCAAAAAAAAATGAAAAGTTGATGAAAAGTTTTGTTCAGGAGAGCCATTTTAAAGATAAGGTCCCTTTATATTTGCCCTTAGAATCGTCGACTTCACTTTCATAAAACGCGCATATCTCTGGGAGGGAACACTTTTGGGGCATGAGATCGGTCTCATTCGATGCTCAGATGTCTACATCAAAAACAGAAAAAAATTAAAATTGATTTTTTACCCTTAGGTGCCTTTCTCTATGCGCTGTCACATATGGGTTTTGACAGCTTACCTCAAAAGCGTTAGCGGGATTTTAAAATTGTTTCAACTTTTATCATGGGGTGGTCAGATAATGAGAACCGTATCGCTGTAATAGCGCTTTTCAAGTGTGAAATGAAAAAAGCGATATTTTTAAAACGCTCCGGCCACTAGGGATTATCCGCATGTTCGTCTACCGATGCATAAAACTGTTTGAGGAGCCCACGCTCTGTTCGAACACCGCATGTCATCAAAGCCGTTAAATCAAGAATTCACAGAAATCCGCTCCGAAAACAGAAAATCATGGCCCGTGAGATGAATATCACGCAAAAGTCCATGAGTCGAATCATTAAAAAAGACTTGGGACTTGGAACGAAAAAATAGGATTGAAAAATGCAAACGTCTTTTGGTGAAGCACGCAGATAGCTTGCACAAAAAAATTTTGTTCACCGTTGAAAAAATTGTTACAGTTCAGGAAAAATTTAACAAGCTAAATGATAGAGTATAAACGCGGTCATTTAAGGAAGCATCTGAACCGATCCCAAGGGTGGAAAAGGGTCATTACTCAGCTTCAGTCATGGTTTGGTGGGGTGTATCTTACGATAGGGTCACCGACCAGCATCGGCCAAAGTTAACCAAGAAACCGTTTTGGAAGCTGTTGTGAAGCCTCTTAACAATTCCCTGTTCCAAAACCAGCCATGGACTTTCCAGCAGGATTCTGCGCCGACCCATAAGTCTAAAACGTCCCAGGCCTGGCTTCGAAACAATTTGCCAGCGTTCATTTCCACTGAAGAATGACCCTCAGGCAGTCCAGATTTGAACCCATTGGATTACAAATTGGGGAAGGCTTTAGAGGACAAGGTTTGACACAAAAGGTACCCCAACATTGGTGTGGCCAATTCTCCAATGGATGAGGTTCGTGCAGCTATTGACGATTGGCCAGTGCGACTTAAGGCGTGTGTAAAGGCAAAAGACGGACATTTCGAATAAGTAGATTCTTTTTGGATACAACATACATCAATAAATATGTTAAAAAATATTTGGTCCAAAAACATTCAGTACTTTTCATTTTACAGCATTAAACGTGAGAAAAGTATTTATGTCCCTACTAAGTATATATATTAGTAGTATTTAGGGCCGACGATCTATTAATAAACGGACAAGGGTGGTTATCAATATGTTGCATTTATTTATAATGTATGAAATATGATCCTTATGTGTTAGTTTGGTGTCTAAAGTAAGACCAAAATACTTAACATTTTTTCCCACTTAATTTCCGCATTGTTAACATGAATATAACACTGAGAAAAAACATTCTTTTCTCTTCCTAGTGAAATAAATCGACTGACATTTATTTTAGAAAAATACTTAAATTTTTTCCCTAGTGCTGCTGTACTCGTATGTTGGCCACAATTTCGGAGGATAGTTTACCAGAACATAATATTGCTGTGTCGTCAGCAAATATAGACATTATGCAGTTCTGTATAGTCGGAATATCTGCGGTATATATGTTATACAGTACTGGCGATAAGCACGACCCCTGAGGGTAACCAGCATTTATGCTAAATAACCCAGAATATCTAGATCCAATGTAGACTCCAAACGTTTTGGAACATATTAAAAGGAAAATGAAAAAGTATTAATTTGCAAATTAAACCCTCATGCCAAATTGAATCAAATGAAGCTTTCAAGTCCAGTAATGCCATTCCAGAAGATAATTGTTTGTCAAAGTTTGACTTGACATTATTCCTTATTCTGACTAGGGGATATATAGTGTTGTGTTTCCTACGGAAACCAAATTGCTGGGGGCAAAATAACATTTTGATCCAAAAATTTGTAATTATAACCTTAATAACCTTCTCTAGTACCGTACTTATCGAGGACAATCGAGGCCGACATGAAGATGGGGAATCTGGCGGTTTGTAAGGTTTTCAAATAGCTATGACCTTAGCCTCTTTGAACTGGGTAGTGTAATATACGATATTAATGCAGCCGTTTATAAAAATTGTCAAAAATTTAACACTTTTTTTGGAAGGTTTTTGATACAGAGGTTGTTTATGCCATTCGCACCTGGTGACTTCCTAGACTTAAGGCATTTAATTATAGCAGCAATTTCGCAATTTCTTAGACATTTGGAAATCCCATTTAACTTGGACATAGTCCATTACCGAGTGGTTCTGTCTCAAATCTTTCATCGTAATAGTTTTACGTTCAAAATATACAACGTAGATAACAAAAGCTTATTTTGTTTTCTTATGGACAATCTTCACATCTAGACATTAAAGTCCCTTTAATATTATTTTTTTATTAACAATAGCTAGACCTTGAGTTTCCAGGCCAAACAGTGCTTTATAAAGTTTCTCATCCTTAGTTGCTTGCGTAAGTGAAAAATTCATTATTGTCATAAAATGTCAAAATCATGCTTTGAATAGCAAAAAAGTTTTAAGTCCGATGGAAATTTTTCGGATAGAATAGTTTTCTATTTTAGCAACATTGCAGATTTCACGAATTTCTTCAGTATTGCATTTTAAAATTGTTATTGGCGGAATATATGTTTTTGTTTCACTTTTCACAAAATCATTATTCGCTCCTAAACTAGGGCGAATCTGGCAAATCAAAGGCCAGACTCGTTTTTTTTGTAATAGTTTGTTGCCCAGTGTTTTTAATAATTTTTGTAACTCTCCACAAGCAGCCCATAAAACCAATAAACCAATACAATTTAAAGAGTTATTTATTAAAAATCATTATTTTAATTTTAAATGAAGTCGGAATTATTATTATGACCCGAAAAAAACACTTGTGGAATGTTCAACTTTAAATCCCTCTGCAGGTTACTGGAAAGTTATGTTCTGACCGTACCAAACCGTAAATATTTGCGGATGTAACGCTTATGTAAGATTATCTTCGAAATGCTCTCAGTTCAAACGCGCCCATTAATGTACCTCGTCACCGAAAAAAATCCGACACGAAAATTGCACATCTTCACTGAAATTTAATCTTGACTGCAAATCAGCGGCTTGGTATTTTTGTCCGCAGCCGTCGTTTGAAGGTTAGTACAGGGTGGGCCCAAAGTTTAAAAGGGATTTAAAAATTTAATATCTTTCGTTTATATAAAGGGTGGTTAAATATTAAGGGCCGATGTTGATTTGTCGCGCAAAAGAGCTATTGTTTCGTTAGCTGTGTGGCAAGTGACACCGTCCTGTTGAAACCACATATCGTCCACATCCATATCTTCCAATTCGGGCCATAAAAAGTTCTTTATCATCTCACGATAGCGAATACCATTCTCATTAACTGCCTGACCGGCCTCATTTTGGAAAAAATACGGCCCGATGATGCTGCCAGCCCATAAACCGCACCAAACCGTCACTCTTTGTGGGTGAATTGTTTTTTCGACAATCACTCTTGGATTATCCTTCGCCCAAATGCCACAATTCTGCTTATTGACGAATCCACTGAGGTGAAAATGTGATGATTTTCTTCGAAAGTTGATTTTGATTTTCATAATAAGCCTACTTATACTTATATATAACGCGATGCTCCCTTGTGTATCTTTCCATGGAAAAAGAAAAAAAAACTTGACGTTCAACATCGGCCCTTAAACCTTGACATCGGCCCTTGACATTCAACATCGGCCCTTAAAATGCAACCAACCTAAATTTTTTTCTGATTACTTATATATACTTATATATAAATAACACTTGTAGAATAAATAATGGAGAGATTCACAACTGAACAAAGAACCAGAATATTAAAATTGTATTATTTAAATCATCGTTCAATTATTTTTACGCAAACGCATGAGTGATGAAGCTCATTTTCATTTGAATGGCTTTGTTAATAAGTAGAACTGTTGGTTCTGAAAATCTAAGAGCCATTCACAACGCCAATTGCACCCATTAGAATTACAGAATGGGCCTTACTTTGTCGAGAATGAAGATGGAAGTGCTGTAACCATAAATGGAGAGTGGTATCGGTTTATGATAGAAAAAAATTGTTTATCATAGACCGATACCGCTCTCCATTTACGGTTTATTCTCAAAGAAGTAAGGCCCAATGATGTTTGCATATCGAGCCATAAGCGCTAACCTATCGTAAGTCAAATTTTTGGAAAAAAAATTTTATTGCTGAAAAATAATCGTTAGGACAAGCCTCATCGTTTTGTATTTTTAAAATGACAAAATTGTTAGTAAAACATCAAAAAAAAAGCTTTTGCATTTTATCGTAAATGATTGTTTAAATTTTATTGTGTAGCAATTTTATCGTAAGTCACACATCAAATTGCTGCAGCAATCGCAAATGTGTTCAGATTTTTTTTTTGTTTTTTGATACAGTTATATGAGTAGGTAGAAATCTTAAATTTTTGCATTAAAACATTTGCATTTTTAATAAAGTTGTTTGAAATAAATAATAAAAACCGTCTCCTGTAAAATTTGCATTTTTTCACTTACGATAGGTTAGCGCTTATGGCTCGATATGTTATCCCACACCATACTGTACACCTAATCCGGTGCAATAAGCGTTGATGAATGGCTCTTCGATTTCAGAACCCCAGAACCTACAGTTATGCTTATTAACAAAACCATTCAAATGAAACTGAGCTCCAACACTCATGCGTTCGCTTTAAAATAATTGATAGCTGATGTAAGTAATAAAATTCTTATTCTGGTTCTATGTTCAGTTGTGAATCTTTCTATTATTTATTCTCCAAGTGTTATTAATATAACCTAAAAAAATATTTAAACAAAAAAGTTATTAAATTTAAACTTTTGGACCACCCTGTACATGTAGTCGATTTGAAACCTCAATATTTTATTGTGTATTCGGAATAACGCACACCAGTTATGGGGAATTTTTTCACATTCGGTGGGTGTTGGTCGCTCGTAGAGCTCCTTGCAAAATTTGGTCGGAATCGGATGTACAGTGTGGCTTTTAGAGCTGTTGGATTTATCACCGAGAGGGACCATTGTATGGGGCTATACGAAGATATGAACCTATATGGTCCAGCTTCACATGCCTGAAATATTTGTCGCTCATAATGTACTATGCAAAATGTTATCGTTATCGGGTTTAATTTGTTGCCTGTAGAGTTGCAGCACCTCAAATAGAAAGGGACCTTTGTGGGAGCTATTCGAACAGATGGACCGATATAATTACAACGATAGATGCGCGGACATCACTCAATGAAATCCGAGTGTATCTAAATGGATCGGTATACCTTACATCATACTTAATCGTAATACCCTAAACAGAATAGGGTAAAAGTTATAGTCGGGGAGTTCCAACTAATTGGTACCATACACTACTTTTGTATGCAGAAGACTGGATACAGCGTTAGGGACTTCAAACGAAATTGATCGTGGTTTAAGGCTTATATGAAATCATGGACATACATCACAAATTTTAGTTCGTTTCAGATCGGTCAATCATATTCACATGTTGTTTATACGACTCGTTCAGGACAACCTTATCTAAATTTCAGCATAATTAGGCTTCTTATACAAACCGAATTGTTGCTATCGCTGACATCTACCATGTGATCTGTATTCTGTCACAATTTCGAATACCGTTATTTTTTATTATTAATTACAAAAATTTTAATTATCTCAACATTTAACGTAATGCACGTATTTTTTATATGGACTTAACCATACAGCTTCTCTACAACAGCTATCAAATATAGTCCATGCCTCCTATTTTCCCTGTTGTGTAGTCGATCCTTGTGTACGGGATAGCGTTGAGTTTCCAAAAGATTTACCAAAATTACTTATCGCCGTAATATTTGAGAATGGCGTTGGTCCAGCGGTTATGCGTGAAGTGTCCACTTTTGTCTCCGGATTATCTAATTTCGCAAAGACGTCTGTGTTATCTCTTAAACGATATTTGCGTAGATTAAGATATTGTTCCTTTTGTGCTTCTACCTTCTGATGGATCTCGTGAAGACGTCCGGCTAAAGAAATAAAACTTTCATTGATTTGCTGAAACCCCCGTTTAAGATCTTCAGGTGCAACGTTTTGTGGGTTGGTCAGTGACTGCATATGTCTTTCGGTAAGGGCAATCTGCTGGCGAAAGTTGATAAGATCATGCTCATATTTCGCTACCAAATTTTGAAAGAACTGAAAGGGAGCATTGTTTTCGAACTGGAGACCCACAGGTGTGTCTTGTGTACGCTGTGCCATCTCAACGGATTGTATGGTTTTGGAGGTTTCTTTGCGTAGCAATTTGATTTGATTGTAATTGGCTTCAACGGAGTTTGATATTTCTTGGAGGGCCCATTGAAGATTTAGGATTTCACCGGATACATTTGTCAGCTTCGAGGTGGAGGTTCGTCCTATATCTGAGGAAAGCGTTTTCTGCGTTTTTATGTATGTTTTGAGAGCATCTACGGTTCTGGCTATTTCATCAGGCACCTGAGTTTCTTTAACTTTAATATCTTGCTTCGATTCTCCCGGTTTGGGTTTATTAGAACTGACATCGATGCCTCCTAGCCCAATAAAAGGAGTAGGAGCTGTGGCTGCTGTTGTGGTTGTCGCTGCCGGTTTACCGAATAACCCTCCCCCCAGAGTCGCCGTAGTGGTGGTACCAAAATTTAAACTGGCCGAGGTAGAGGTTGTGGGTTTTGCAAACGAAAAGTTGGTGCCGCCACCCAATCCCAAGGTGGGAATAGCTCCAGTATTCGCAGCGGAAGTAACGGTTGATGCTCCAAAGGACATACTTGGCGCGGCAGCAGTGGCTCCAACACCGAATCCTCCGAATGCTGGTGCAGCAGCGGAAGTAGGCGCAATTGATGTCGCTGTTATCCCACCAAATGCTGGTGCTGACGCTGTGGAAGTCTGCGCGCCAAAGGCAGGTGCAGCGGGCGTGCCAAAAGCAGGAGCCGCAGCCGTACCAAAAGCTGGCGTAGAGGTGCCAAAAGCCGGAGCAGCAGCCGTCCCGAATGAAGGAGCTGCAGACGTGCCAAAAGCTGGCGCAGATCCAAACGATGGCATTGATGTTTGTGCCGCGCCGAACGCAGGGGTAGCTCCAGCCCCCGCTGCTCCAAATCCCGGCGTGGCAGCAGCAGCTCCGAACCCGCCTAAACCTCCAAGTGTCGGAGTCGATGTAGCTGCAGTTTTAGGTGCTCCAAATGAAAACCCCGATCCTGGCCGCGCTGGTGTACTACCCGCTACTGGTGCTCCGAATGAAAACCCCGACATATTTATATATTTTTTACTGGAAATTTAATCTTTAAATGTGCTGTTTAAAATACAATTTCACAAACAAACTAGCGATGGGTTAATGATTTCGATTGTAGATGAAAATTGATTTCTTGCATATTCTTTACTTGGGTAGGTTTATCGAAATTGATTTTTTTCTTAACGATTTCCGACTATCTGTCAAAAAAATATGTAAACCAAAGACGATAAATTGTACATGATGGGTGATATGCTTCTTTGCAATATCAAATAACGTAAAAGCAACATGCAGTAACGCACGAATTCTCGGTTTATTTATCCACTTTCGTTTGATCCAAGAACTAAAAGAAGGCAAAACTGAAAAAAAAGAAAGACAGAAAATACTAAATTCGCACACTTTAAATAAAAAACAAAACAGTTCTTCCAAATCGTCTTTGATGTAAACGTCAATTTATAGTCATCAGTACAGAAGTTTCCGCCTTTTATCCTAGTATTCACCTCAATAAAATTTTCGTTTAGGAGTTTTACATTTATCTCTACACGGAAGATTATAGCGCTACATTTGATATAGCGCCAATGCATAGGCTTTTTCCGATTTTGGACACACCGTCCTTGGAAGTTCCATATATTAATAATCCGAACCCAAAATCAGTAAAATTTCCTTACGAAACCAATTACGTATGTATTTTACTTAATGTCTAGTTAAATTCAACTAAAAAATGGGGAACCGTATATTTGATGAATGATGAATATGAACAAAAAAGTTTAACTTCGAAACGATTTCATTTATTTTATATAGAGTTTGGCACATACTCACATGAAAAGGCGATCTTAGTTCCAGGCTATACAGTTACATTTGGAATATGTATATATTTTTAAAGTTTTTATAGACGTTTTTGTTTGCTATGGTTTGACACGCGGTATGCAATGATTTTTGGTAGAAATCTTAAAACTACACAAAAATTAATATAATGGATTTTATATCAACGGACTACCAAAAATAAGTTGAAGTTTTCTGTGTTATTGTAATTTTTTTTTTGAAAAATTTGACCAAGTTTACATGCGTTTAATTTCTTAATAATGGTACACATTTGAGTCGCCGATAAAAAAAAATGCAGCGCCGCTAAAAATTTTCTTTAGGCTTTAAATTTTGTTTCATCTGTTGAAAATGTGTAACCATTCACAATAGTATTGTTATTCGCATTAAATGACTACAATCACAGTACACTGTCAAAAACAAGTCGATGTGAAATTCACACATTGTTACGAATAAGCTTACAATAAAACTATGCAAAATGGTGTACACATGGGCACTTCGATCGGAAGTTCAATAGCGAAGAAAAAAACAGAAGTGTCTAAAAAATGTTTTTTTTTCGATATTTTTAAAAATATACTGCCCAATAAAATTGGCGTTTTTGGTTAAGCCTCGATATCTAAGAACGGATAGCAAAATCGCCATAACAAAAAATGTAAATTTTTTCTCTGTCAAAAAGATACCGCCCATAAAACCCAGAACTTATCTCATGAATAGAGATATTACGGTGATACTTGGAACATAGGATATAGTCGGGAATAAAACACACCAATGCTTAAAAGTAATGGACGATCATTATAAAATGTAAGCAGAATATAATCGATGATTGGCAAATTATTATAGACTATGTTGTGTTAAGATTGGGCAAAAGGGCTACTTCCCAATTTACACTAATTTTTTAAAAGTCATATCTCGTGAACTAAAAATAAATCATTGATGATCTCAACAGAGAAGGTACCAAACTTACAGCGTATGTCGACGATGTGGTGCTGCTGGTCTGAGGCAAATTTCTGTCATACCTGATATTATTAAACGGTCAATGAGGAAACTCACTGTGGGTGAATGACAACGGACTTGTCAATCTAAGTAAGACGGAGATAGTTCTGTTCACAAGGAAACACAACAATCCCCATAAACCTAACCAAGACCCCAAGACTGGCAAGTGTTTGCACAACAGGGTCATTGAGATCTACAACGCAAGCGAGGCTGGAGCCATACAAGACATTCAACCCATCGACATCAACATGAAGAGACGTCCAGTTTGGGTCGACCTACGTTTGAGGGAAACTGGTATGTATCGAGTCTGATATGAAACACAGATCGCACGGACATGACTCGATACTGAGATTAGCAGGTAGGATGTAATGTCGATCTAAAAGAAACCCCTAAGGTCGGATTTTCCAACGAGAAAAATAAAGCTCAATTTTCACAGATGGTGGGCTTACGACTACCGGACAAAAGCACGGTCTTTAAGACAGAGATTTTTCAATCAATTTTGCCACAGACAAAATTCTGGAACTGAGCATATCTCCGTCAAATATGCGGATATAAGTAGACAGCATGGCAGCCATAAAGGCGCTGGACTGTATTACCGTGAAAACAAATGAGGAAGTGATGTATTGAATCACCCATCCGAAGCCGGAGACACGACATTATGGCTCACATCGATAAACAGGGCGACGAGATAGCAGAAGAATGTGCCAGAATGAGCTCAGGAGCAGAGCGAACCAACCGCCAGACCGCTTTGTTGATCAACGAAGTGGTTGTCTTGGAAGCTGGATCAAGGTGGAACTCAATTCACAACTACGGTCTCTATACTAATCGGTGTCAACCCTCATATTAGTCCTCACGGGGCATTGCTTAATCGGGACTATGGCGGCGCGTATAGGCATCCCGTGCAGAGTTTTTTGTAGAAGTTTTCAGAACGCAGAAGAAGAGGAGTCAGTAAAGAATTTGCTATGCATACTCGTATGCGCGGTTCTTCAAGGATGGAAAAACAGCGGTATACTTTGATGACTAAGCTGAAAAAGGGAATGTACCTCTTAAATCATTTTTAAAACGTAAAGAACGGCCGGGCTGGTTCCGAACAACTCAAACCAGTTGTTAACCTCTCTTTCGTTCTCTCACCTTTTACTCGCTATTTCTTCATGGAGAGCTACCATATCAAGCTTACTTAACCTAGAGTCTGTCCTAGGTTTCTATAAACCCATTTTCATCCAGAAGTGCAGTGTATAATGTAGTCGACCACGTTTGATTTTAGTTTTTTTTTTAAATATTTTTTTATATTTTAAAAAAAATGGTTTGCTACCTCATGTTTATCTAAAGTATTTTGAAACTAGGATTCTAACATTTTGTATCATGATGGCTAAGCTGTTTGGGATAATAAGTGGGCGAAATCGTCCTAAGGGGAATAAAGTTTTTCTTAAAGAGACTAAAGATACATCGGTAAAAAGCACATTATTTTGAATGTTTGCTAAGCAAATAATAGTTTTTTGTTGATGAACAATGCTTAATAAGGGTGCTGATAGTTGCGACGCACTAAATACCTCAAAAGAGGGCATGGTTGCTGAACATTTTTGGCTCATGCGGGCAAAACGGGCGAATTATAGTCAATATAGACATATTCTTACTCAGATTTGCTTTGAATCCAACATAAAGTAACTTTGGAGAAATTTGGGCCAGAAGTGACAAAAAATTTTTTGTGGCGGGTATTTAAGGTTTGGCCTAACTTATCGATGTTTTTATTTGTTTATGTTTTATTTCTAGCAACAAGAGTTGAATGGGAGAGATATCGGATGGTAAAAAAGTGGAGAAGCACCCACTCTGAAAAAAACGAGAAATGGAATTGCTTGAGTGTAAGGAGATTGAGATGTAAGGAGTAGAAACGATGCCTGAAAATTTTATCAAAGAGTCAAGCACTACTACTGAATCCAACATAAAGTAACTTTGGAGAAATTTGGGCCAAAATGTGACAAAAAAATTTTTGTGGCGGGTATTTAAGGTTTGGCCAAACTTATCGAGGTTTTTATTTGTTTATGTTTTATTTCTAGCAACAAGAGTTGAATGGGAGAGATATCGGATGGTTAAAAAAGTGGAGAAGCGCCCACTCTGATAAAAACGAGAAATGGAATTGCTTGAGTGTAAGGAGATTGAGGTGTTAGGAGTAGAAACGATGCCTGAAAATTCTATCAAAGAGTCAAGCACTACTGCAGAGATAGAAATGGAAATCTGGTGACAGATACGGCAAGTCTACTGAGTACATGGAGCGATCACTTTTCCAACCTATTGACGCCTGAAGATTCCGTTAAAGAAGACGGCTCAATATCTATCATTGATGACAGCGAAGAATGCCAATTGCCCAGTCTAGAAAAAGTCTAGACAGCAATCGAGTACCTTATACTTATAAATAATAAGGCTGCTGGTGCCGATTGTTTACTGGCAGATATACAACTGACAAGATCTTCTCATTGCGCCAAATCCTGGAAAAGTTCCAAGAAAAGTAAGTGTACACTTATCATCTCTATGTCGATTTTAAAGCTGCCTTGGACCGGCCAATAAGAAATTACCTGTTTGAAACCATGTCTGACTTTCGTATCCACGCAAAACTTGCACGTCTATGCAAAATGACGTTGACTGACACAAAATCTGCAGTTAGAATCGGGAAGAACCTCCCCAACTCTTCGATACGAAAAGAACCTCAGGCAAGTTGATAACCTGTCGTGCAATATATTCAATATATTTAATATTGTTTAAAAGTCAGCAAACGACACGGTGTTAAACAAAGAGAGCACTGTAAAACTATCTTAGAGCATACTCCACGCGTACGCAGATGACTGCTCTTTTTGCTAGTACTTATATAGACGATGATTTTTTCGGCAGAAGATTAAGAACTTTACCGAAAATGGTGTTTTGAAATGAAACTTATTTTCTTTCCTGCGGCTATGTCAATAAGCAAAATTACCGCATATGGGGTTCAGAGAACCCACACGTGATTATTGAGAAACCAATGCATCCACAACGAGTCACTGTTAAGTGTGGGTTTTGAGCTGGTGATATCATTGGGCTATTTTTCTTCAAAAATTAGCAAGAATCCGTCTTTACCGTCAACGGTAAGTTTACAAAAATTTAGGGGAATGACATGGACGACATTTAGTTTTAATAAGGCAGGGCCACATATTACACAGCCAACGCAACCATCGATATTTCACGCACTGTTTTTGAAAATCGAATAATTAGGCGAATTGTGGCCGCCTCAAATCCGTTTTGGATTATTTTTTGTTGGGAGCCATTAAAGATAAATGTTACGCGAAGCATCCGGAGTTAACTGGAGCGTTGAAACATGAATTCAAAGTTGCCATTGAAGAGATTCGACCCGAAACAATCGAAATGTAATGAAAGATTGGGTTGATTGGATATGAATGATATCGTGTTCCATTATTAAATGACAAAGTTCAACCTGAGCTATATTTAAAAAGTAACCTATTTTCTTAAAAGCCAACAGCCTCCGCCCTGTGTATAAAAAAATTTCATCAAGATCGGATGTAATATGCAGCATTTATAGCTAAAAACATTAAACAGGCTGAACATATGTGTTGAAGCTACTTATATATTAAAATCGTAGCCAATTTTCGTCAATTTCATTACACGCAGAAAACAAGTATGGTTGTGGTGACAATATTCGAAGAGGATAATACTATTGTTGGGTATATGATTGTGGTACAACAATAGTATGATTCAAATACAACCATTGTATGAATCTCACAACAATAGTATGATTCACACATTACCATACTATGATCCCCAGGATAATACTATTGTTGGGTATATGATTGTGGTACAACAATAGTATGATTCAAATACAACCATTGTATGAACCTCACAACAATACTATGATTCACACATAACCATACTATGATCCCCACAACCAAAGTATGATGCACACTCAACCATACTATGATATCCACAACCATATTGTGATCCTCGCAACCATAGTATGTTTCACATACAACCATAGTATGATCATCACAACCATAGTATTATTCACACGCAACCATGTTATAATCCCTACAACCATAGTATGATCACACACAATTATACTATGATTCCCAATATTATTTATTAGAATTGCGATAGGTTGTCAACAATAAATTTGAGGTATAAAAACCATTTAAAAATACATTAAATTCAAAATAATATGAGTGATTTATTTAACAGAAGAAAAAATAATTTTTAAAAAATGTAAGCGTTTTTATTAAAAATATTTCAGTTAAAAAAAGCCAGAGCAGCTTGTTTAAAAAATTTTATTTTCATTGTAAAAAAGGACTATTATTGCATTAGATCCTCAACAATAACATTGTTCTAAAAACCATATTCAAATGAAGAAGAATTACATTTATACAGTATGATTGCCGTAATCATATTTTTGTTAACTTAAAATGCAAATAACAATACTTTTGTCGCACCAACCATATTGATATTGTTGCTATAACCATGTTTTCGTTTTTAAATTTGGCAATAATTCTATTGTTACATTTCAACAATATTAATATTGCGGCAATCATACTATTGTCAAAATGAAATTTAGTAAACATTGCTATGGTTGCGACGAACATACTTTTATTGCGGAGAACATATTATTATTGCCGTCACCATATAGTAACCATGCTTTTTCTCTGCGTGTAGAGTCCGTCCTTGGTCCAAGAAACTTACGAAATTTCATGAAGATCGGGCAACAATTGCGACTTGAAGTTTGATAAAGAGCTTTAGATAGACAGCAGACAGACGGAGGGACGAACAGACATATATTCGAGGTCACATCATAAAAATTCCGTGACTTTTCGAAAAAAACACAGTTGTTTTTGCAAAAAAAATATTTTTCAACTCCGTTTAGCTCAATACACTTCCAACACCCTTCCAAAAAATAGGATTTTTTAAGGGTGTATTTTTTGATCAATAATTGCATTGTTGGAGCTGAATCTCTTTCCACCGAGCCATTTCTTAAGGTTTGAAAATAGGAAATAGTCACTAGGGGCTAAATCCGGAGAATATGGAGGATGAGGTTACAATTCGTAATGCAGTTTATGCGATGTTGACATTGAGATAGCACACGTATGCACCTTGGCCATATGGAATCGTTTTTTTAAATACTCGTTAAATCGTTCCATTAAGTTGGCATAATATTCACCGTTCATTGTTTTTCCCTTTTGAAGGTAATCGATGTCGATTATCCCGCGTGCATCCCAAAAAACTGTTTCCATCACCTTGACCTTCTTCGGAGACGGTTCACCTGAAGAAACGCATTGTTTAGACTGCTGCTTGGTCTCCGGAGTGTTGTAATGCATCCATGATTCATCCACAGTTACAAAACGCTCATTCGAATTGCGCTTAAACAACCCCAAACAAACTTTTAAAGTTGTCACACCATTACGTTTAAGGTCAATTGAGAGCAAACGCTGCACCCGTCTTGCAGAAAGCTTTCTTAAACCCAACTGATCATGTAAAATCGATACCACACTGACATATAAAATGCGTATGGCATCAACAATAGCACGCACTTTTACTCTTCGATCGGCCAACAACATATCGTGGAGTTATTGATATTTTCGGGTGTATTGACCTCAATTGACCGTCCAAAACATTAAGCGTCATTTGAACTTGTGCGACAACAACGAAATTCAGTAAACCATTTTTTGACCATTGAAATCGATGGCGCAGACTCCCCATAGTATTACAAGCTTTTCCTTGCTTTATTTGACGGGTTTTCCGCAAAAAATAATGTTAAATGAGCACTCGAAATTAACTTTATTCCATTTTTAAAAAAATACACGAGGTTCTATGTCTATTAACTGATGATAATTGATGGGAGCAGCGTTGCATTTCATTTGACTACGAGGGATGCTGGAAAAGTCACGGAATTATTGATATGGCCTCGTAGTTCAATCGCATCAACTGTTGATTCTGAGTAGATCGGTACCGTTAAAGTTGGGTCTAGCTCAAATACTACTTACATATTCCGCTGAAGAAATTATGAACTTTCTTTGACTTTACATTCGACAACAAAACCTGAAACGAAAAACCGGGCTATGGTTCAGGCACACCAAAGCTTTTTTACGCTGCGAATTTTTTTATTTCCGGTACGATAAAAAAATTGGAATAAGTGGCTAAAACATACCATCAATCTATGGCTGCTATTTTCTACGCCGACACTTCAATCAATATCATTGACTTTTTGTAAATACTCGTTTGCAACATGATTTTCAGACAACCGGAAGTAAAGAAATACGCAGCGTAAGAAAAAAGCTTAAGTGTGCGCAGACCTTAAAACGACTGTCGGTTTTGGACTTAAAAACCAGAATGTCGGTTTCGGTTTTGGACCGAAATAATCTTTTCGCTTAGTGCAAACACCACATCCTATGGTGGAGAATAGTACAAATTGATTAGTTTCGTATTAAATCAATTAAAAACCTCAACAAATGGTATGACAACAAATTGTATATAACATTTTTAAGTCCCTTCGTTTCATTTAAAACCGTTTTAAATTTTAAACGGATTTTTCAGCGTTTACCCCCATAAGTGCTGACAAAGAAGTTTTGTACAAATTTATGCGCTCTGTTGCGTGAAGATAATTGCGGAAAATATTGTATAACATCCGTATCCTTTCCAAAAAAAGGGGGAGTTCAACTTTAGAATAAGTGAGTGGTGTCTATTTCAACTTGGGGTAAATCGCGCATAAGTTTAAATGTATTTGAGTTCAACTTTAACGCAATCTGCTCATAAAGGTGGCAAATCGCTCTGTGGGGTACACAGAATTCGTACGCGCTCCAGCAGTCGCAATACGCCGAAGAGTTGACTGGTGCTTGACGGCAGGATGGTGAGAGGTGCCATCACATAATCTCGACTTAATATTTTGTTAAACGATTACAATGTTATTACATGGCATTTTCTAAGCAGTTTGCATTGTATAGAATTTCTTAAACGAAATATTTTTTATAATAAGGAGAAAAGGATTATTACCGAGACAATGCAGCAAGTATAAGTGAGTTTTTTTTGTCAATGGAACTTTTCCAATTGAAAAATCCCCTGTCGTCTTTTCGTATTCCCGTTGAGAACAATGGCGGTGTCGCAGTTCGTTCGATAAGATGTCTGTGGTTATTGAAGTGTAAACTACTACTTGATAATTGATAATATGAAAAGGCAGTTGTACGCCGCACGGTGGTTCACAATTTCGGAATTTAGAATTTAATGTTAATGCCATTCGATACCAAACATATTTAAACTTCGGTAGTCAAAAAATTAGATCAAAATATTTGTACTTGTTTGCGTGGTGTGCTGCTTGAAACAAATATTTTATGTTAATTTAAAAAAAGGCAGTTTTTGTAAAATAAAATTTTCATTTATCGCAACTATCGATAATGGGTTAATTTTTTTGTTAGATAGGATAGTAGTCTTCTCAATATTTCAACAGGCACTATACGAATCAAGTTGGACTTTTAGAGGAATTTAGGGGTGTTAAAACGTTTTTTTTACCTGTCTTGTCCCGTCGGAGAACACTTTTTTAATTTGAATGAATTAACTCGGGTGAAAATAGTTTTTCTCTTTTTATTTTACCTATTGATATGACAGGGTAGGCGATTTACGAGGGTTGCTATATAGATTTCTGTCCTTTGCAACACTAAGTGTTGCCTGGCACCATCTGACATTTCCATTGGAAAGTTTGACATTTTTTAGCATAAACGTTCTCAGAACGTTATGACGTACGACCATCATTTGTGTTGTTTACAGTGACTTGAACAAGTCAATTTGGCAAAAAGAAGGAATTAACTCGTTAACATTTTCGTGCGATAATTTTTCACAATTTCGACGTGGATTATTACGACAAGAGTGCATCGATGAACTTAAATCTTTGTATGGCGATGAAGCACCATCCTAAAGCACTGTGAAATACTGGTTTAATGAATTTAATCGTGGCCGACGCTCGCTCAAAAGCGAAGTTTGTCCAAAATCGGCCGTTGTGTCAGAGAGCATTGATGCCGTGCGTAAACTGATAATGCAAGATCGTCCTGTGACATACCGTGAGATAGAGGCATCCTTAGACATTTCTTCCACCAGCATTCATTCGATATTGCATGAACACCTGGCCGTTAAAAAGGTTTGTTCCCGTTGGATCCCGCGCAATTTGACAATCGCTCAAAAAAAGGTTCGTGTCGATTGGTGCAAAGAAATTTTTTAAATATACGATCACGGTGCTTCGAAAGGCATTTATAAGATCGTCACAGGTGACGAATCATGGATCTATGCGTATGAGCCCGAAGCAAAACAGCAATCGACCGTGTGGGTCTTCGAAGACGAGCAAAATCCAACGAAAGTTGTTCGTGGAAGAAGCACCTTGATGCAAATAGTCGCCTGATTCTTCGGAGAAACTGGTCACGTGGCCATGACAATGCGAGCTCTCACACATCGGCTCAAACCAGCGCCTTTTTGACCGGCCAAAACGTCGAATTGATGGGTCATCCGTCGTACAGCCCTGACTTGGCACCCAATGACTTCTTTTTATTCCCGCACATCAAAAAGTTTTGGAGGTATCTCATTTTTGATGATAAATACTCGCATTTCCATTATTTGGACAGAAATATATTGAGCACAAAAAATTATGAGTACAAAACAAGTACTCATAATTTCTTGTAAATTTCTGGTTTAATTGGAAAGGTTGAACTTGTTCATTTAATAATGAAACACAATATCATTCATATTACTACCACAACTGGCTCGGCAACCGTCCAATTTTACAGTACATTTTCGATTGTTTCGGGTAGAATCTCGTGAATGGCAACTATGATTTCATGTTTCAACGCTTCAGTTGTCACTGCGTAACATATATCCTAAATGGATCCCGAGAGAAAATAACATGTGGCCCGTCTGGTTGAAGCCAAACGTCATCCTTTTTATTCTCTTGAATTATTGGAAACAAAAATTCGTTAAGCATGACTCGGTTACGCTCACCGTTGACGCTAACTGCGGCTCCGTGCTTATTTTCGAGGAAACATGGTCCAATGATGCCGCCAGCTCTAAATCTACACCAAACAGTGACTCGTTGTGGGTTCTTTGAACCCCATTTGCGCCAACTTTGCATATTTACATAGCCACCGAGATGAAAATGAGCTTCGGTAAAACTCTTCATCTCCTTCCAAACAATCTTCAGCCCATTGGGCGAAGCGAAAACGGTGTTCAATTATTAAATGACAACCCTTCCAATAAAACCAGAACTTTGAAAAAACTATCAGTACTTTTTTTTACAGCCGATTCAAATGTTATATGACCCACCCTTTTTTACATGTTTACCAAGCCATGTTGTGTGAGTTATACCATATTTGCAAGATTTGTATCTATTTTTTTACATAATTTCAGAATTGTTTGTTTTTTAGAACCCTTTAATTTTACCTATGTTTTTGCTTTCTATAAGTATAATCACAGTATGACGTTATTCATGTAAGAAAAGGATTTCTTCTCGTTGGAGTCCACATAATTTGACGAACGCTCAAAAGGGCTCGTATGGATTGGTGCAAAGAGACGCTGAAAAAGTATAACTGCGGTAGCTCAAAGGCAGTGTATAACATTGTCACAGGTGACGAATCATGGGTCTATGCATACTCGTATGAACCCGAAAAAAAAACAGCAATCCACCATATGGGTCTTTTAAGACGAGCCAATACCAACAAAAGTTGTTCGTGGAAGGAGTACTTCGAAGCATATGATTGCGTTTTTTTTCAGTATAGCCGGCCATGATGCTATAATGCCTTCAATGGAACGAAGGGCGTTTGCCAACAGTGTTCGAAGAAATGGGGAAAGATAACAAGAGAAGACGAATCATTTTGCATCACGACAATGCGAGCTCTCACACATCAGCTGAAGCGATGAGCTATTTGACCGTTCAAGATGTCGAATTGACGGGCCATCCACCGTGCAGCCCTGATTTAGCACCCAATGACTTCTTATTCCCTAGCATCAAGAAGAAATTCGTTGTCAACGTTTTTCATCGCCGAAGCAGCTGTTGAAGCGTTCAAAAATCATGTTTTGGAGGTGTCCCAATCGGAGTGGAAAAAGGGCTTTGAAAATTGATTTGTGCACATGCAAAAGTGTATTGATCTTAAGGGAAAATATTTTGAAAAACAATTAAACCATTTCCAATGATAAATTATTGTGTTTTTATTGCCGGACCCGAAATATAAATAGCAACCCTTGTATACACAGATTATGATCAAAATTTCAATACACAAAGTGAATTTTGTCGTAAGGTCGACAGTCATCATGGTAACAGTGCGAATAGTTTTAACGTGAGTATACTTCCTTGGACCTCAAGCCACCAAACTAAAGGGGTAAAGATTTGTTTAAACAGAAGTAAACATAGCCTCCGTGGAAAGGATGTACAAGTATCAATTTGGAGATGTTGGATGAAGTTCCGGATGTTGGACTTAATGTTGTCTTCCAGGACGAATACCATTTCATCAATTTGGAGATGTTGGATGAAGTTCCGGTTGTTGGACTTAATGTTGTCTTCCAGGACGAATACCATTTCATAAATTAATTTTATTGAGGACTGTTCTCAAAAAGAATAGACTTTTAATAAGCGTTTCTTTTTTAAATTGATTATTCTGCTATCTACACACAGCCGAATTTTTTGCCAACCGAATATTGGTGGTTGCATGTACCATCGATGTATTCCATCGCTACAACCGAATATTGGTTGTGTACTTGGTCATTTTCTTTTTAAAGGGAACTGACACTACCGATTGAAGAGACAAACTATTAGTTATCTCAACTTATGAAGATGATTATTAGAACTAACTCACAGCCTCAATGTATTGGTACATGTATTGGTTCTTGTTATATATTGTTGGTTTTATGTTTATTTGGAGTCGGTGGGCATTACCATGAAAATAAGTTAACTGGACAAACTGATGGCTTAATTGTATGTACTCGGTTCATTTGAAAAATCTATTAGTTTTAATACAACGTTTAAAAATTCATCAAATTATTTAAGAATCTATTTACCTAGTAGGGTCATAAACACTGTTAGAACATTGAACACACCCATTTCAATAGTAGAACTGAATGTCATATGGGTTTTGAAAGCTTACCTCAATAGCGTTAGTCCGTAACGGAATTTTAAAACTGTTTCAACTTTCATCGTGGAGTGGTCAGATAATGAGAACCGTATCGCTGTAATAGCGCTTTTCAGGTGTGAAATGAAAAAAAGCGATATTTTCAAAACGCTCCGGCCACTAGGGATTAGCCGCATGTTCGTCTACTGAAGCATAAAACTATTTGAGGAGACTGGATATGTAAAACACCGCCACCGGTCGGGCCGCCCACGCTCTGTTCAAACACCGCATGTCATCAAAGCCGTTAAATCAAGAATTTACAGAAATCCGCTCCGAAAACAGAAAATCATGGCCCGTGAGATGAATTTAACGCAAAAGTCCATGAGTCGAATCATTAAAAAAGTCCTGGGACTTGAGGCTTTCAAACGACGTACCGGACATTTATTGACTGCAGCTTAAAAAAAACATAGGATTGAAAAATGCAAACGTCTTTTGGTGAAGCACGCTGATAACTTGCACAGAAAAATTTTGTTCTTCGATGAAAAAATTTTTACGGTTCAGGAAAAATTTAACGAGCAAAATGATAGAGTGTATGCGCGGTCATCTAAGGAAGCATCTGAACTGATCCCAAGGGTAGAAAAGGGTCATCACCCAGCTTCAGTCATGGTTTGGTGGGGTGTCTCTTACGATGGGGTCACTGACCTGCGTTTTTGCGAACAAGGAGCCAAAACATCGGCAAAAGATTACTAAGAAGCCGTCTTGGAAGCTGTTGTGAAGCCTCTTAACAATTCCCTATTCCAAAACCAAACATGGACTTTTCAGCAGGATTCTGCGCCGGCCCATAAGGCTAAAACGTCCCAGGCCTGGCTTCGAAACAATTAGCCAGCGTTCATTTGCTCTCAAGAATGACACTCAGGCAGTCCAGATTTGAACCCATTGGATTACAAATTTTAGACGGTTTTAGAGGACAGGGTTTGTCACAAAAGATAGCCCAACATTGGATCTCTTAAGACTGCTTTGGTTCGAGCAGTGGCCAATTTTCCAATGGACTAGGTTCGTGCAGCTATTGACGATTGGCCTGTGCGACTTAAGGCGTGTGTAAAGGCGGACATTTCGAATAAGTAGATCATTTTTTGGATACAACATACATCAATGAATATATTAAAAAATATTTGGTCCAAAAACATTAAGTACTTTTTATTTTACAGCATAAAACGTGTGTAACAGCATTTATGCCCCTACCAAGTAATTCAATTTGAAAATAAAGCAACATTCTAAAATATTTAAAATAATGATTCAATAATTAGTTCTTTTTTTAATAACGTAGTATGCTTCATCTTAAGCCAAGATATTGTAGTGACTAGAACCATTAAAATATAGGGATTATATTCTGATATTAAGATAGCCGATAATATGTAACAGCGGTGAGCTAAAAGGTGTTCGGTTACTACAAACAAGATATCTGTTGTCTCCACCAATTATTGGTTTTGAAGCAACATGTACATCACAATTGGTTGGTTGCCATAACCGCCAGTTGTCTCAACCAATAGTTAAACTGGTTTCGTTTGGTAAAACTGTTATTGGCTGTAAATACCGTAATATGGTTGTAGCGACCGTCATATGATATCTTGAGCCCTGCTACCACTGATACATTGGATTGTTCAGACCGATTTCCAACTTGTTCTCTGTGTGCACAAATTAAAAAATATGCTAAAATTTGTTGCCGGAGTCAGGGGTCAGAGCTAGGAGAATCGGAGTTTGGAGTCGGAGCATCCGATTTTACAAAACTCTGCTGCTTTGTTTGTATGGGTGAGAATATTTGGTAGTCGGACTTATCTGTTAGTTGGCGGATGTCAAAGCACTGTTGCCCAGAGTAACCACGTTGAGGCTTATAAGACGGTCAGATACTTTGCCTTATGAC
Organism: Hydrotaea diabolus; assembly: GCA_963513945.1. Taxonomy (NCBI): domain Eukaryota; kingdom Metazoa; phylum Arthropoda; class Insecta; order Diptera; family Muscidae; genus Hydrotaea; species Hydrotaea diabolus. Next base: position 56,850,020 of record OY740716.1, read on the forward strand.
AAACAACCATGAAGGACAAAGTCGATTAATCAGAGCAGAGGACTTTTAGAAAACGCATATACGAACAGTTGACTTTCGACCAATATTGCAGTAGCCTTACCAGAACTGCAAAATATCGCAATTAACATTTATTTCGTGGTAATACTTTTCTGGAAAACCTTTGCAAAACATTTAAAATCCATTTAATCACACATCATTTCTCTGCTGGAGATTAGCCAAATTTGAAGCCTATCATTTGCTTTTCCTCTCTTCCAAAATCGTCCCATGTCTTCCATACTTTGTGAATAATTCAGTTTAAGGGTTGTCCCAACTATTACCCAATATCGTTTCCGCATCACTTCTCAGTATTGCCGTCATCGTCAAATGAGTGCTGGATATTCATAGGGTTTGTTATTGTCTAGCTAAGCCACAAATGGGTAAATAAGGACTTATTTAGTTGTTGGTTACGAACTGTGGTTCTGTCCGTCCGTCCGTCCGTCCTTCTCTGCGTTCGTCTTCCCATATGCATTCATGTGTATTTAATTTGTGTGTTTTGTTCGCTAGCCAGGCCGAGTACATCATAAGATAGACATGTGTATGTGTTTGATTATTATCCTTATTCTTATCGTAGACTAGTTTGTGAGTATGCGTGAGTCTGTGTTTGTGTGTGTAGTTGTATCTTGTAACATTTCCCCATTGAAGATTTGTCGATATTTTCTGGTCGATGCGACTGGCATCCTCTTTTGCTTACAATTATTTTATTTGGCAAATCTTTTATTGTAATATGATTTGTTTAACATGAGAAAGATTTTCCTTAACGATGTTGGACCGCACAGGGTGTTGACCAGATGGAAGATTGCTTTTTCTCCACTCGCCCTACTAGGTTGGAGCAGAGAACGAAACCAACCGCAGCGCAGATCCGCCGACCTTTTTTTAACTATTTAAGCCACTGCCGACTTTTGCGGCAAACTTCGACTAAATTTCCTGGCCGACTCAATCGACTTTACCGTTAATAAAATCAGTTGCAAGTGCGTTTTTGTTTTTCATACATGTGCTAAAATTTTTATGAGTACATATCTCTCATCCAATGCTGTAAGCACACAGTGTCGAAATCGACTCGAAAAAGTCTCTTAAAAGCTCGAAAATGCATTGAAATCGTTACCATTATTTCATCGATAACAAATGTGTTCTCCCTTATGCGTTGCAAAGTTAAATGGAGTCGCAATTGTATACGATTTCCATGGATGATCCATCTAGAGGTTTTTTTTTTAGAAAAACAAAAAAAATCAAGTGTGGAATCTTTTATACCATTTATTTTTTGAAAATAATTACCTTTAAACGTTGACAACTGTATTATGGAAATGAGCGTTCGGCGAGAAACGCTGTTTGCGACCATCATTTTGTTCAGTGATGAGGCCCATATCTGGCTCAACGGCAAAGTCAATAAACAAAATTGCCGAATTTGGGCTAAAGAGCAACAATAAGAGGTTCAAGAGGTGCCATTATACCCAGGTTTGGTGCGATTTATAAGCTGGTGGAATCATCGGTGCATATTTTTCAAAAATTATGATGGCCGGAACATAAACGTGAATGGTGCTCGTTATCGCACCATGATATCGATCTTTATGCTGCCTGAAATTGAAGCCCGTAATCTTGACGACACTAGGTTACAACAGGACGGTGCCACTTGCCATTCAGTTGCTCAAACAACGGATCTATTGAGAGATCATTTCGAAAAGTAGCTAATTTCACGTTTTGGACAGGTGAGTTGGCCGCCCAGATCGGTGATATCACACCTTTAGACATTTTTCTTTGGGGTTACGTAAAGTCCAAAGTCTATGCTGACAAAACAGCTACGAATCAGTCAACATTACGCGTGTCATTAAAGCCATACCGGTCGAATGCTCGAACGAGTCATCCAAAATTGGACCCTCAAAATGGAAACCCTGAGACGTAGTTGAGGCCAACATTTAAAGGAAATTATATTCAAAAAAAATGCATTAAAATGTGCTTTAAAATTACCAATAAAGATTCCCCCCCCATGATTTGAATTTTTATATTTTTTTTGTTCTGAAAAAATACCTCTAGATGGATCATCCTATACATCGAAAAAAAATACCGACTTTGTTTTGAGTCAAAATTTGTTCTAAACTTTGATCGAATTTTTTTCTTAGTCGATTAAAAAATTTAGCCAAATTAGACACTACATAATTTCTTAGTTTTCATATTTATCGAATGGAAATTGGGTCGAAACTTTTTGGTTGAAAGACGATAAATTGTAGAAGGTAGACGAAATGAGATTTTACGAGATTTTGAGTAACAAAACCAAAGACGATAAACTGTCCAAGATTTGAGCGATCTGAGCTTTATCGAGAAAACGAAAAACTGAGATTTGTAAAAACAATTTTGAGAAGATGGATAACTGGGACACTGAAACAAGATATTTGGATTGTCCGCCGCTACTCGCATCATGCACCGGATTCCATTGTTTCGGTTCAAAGAGAGTATAGGCGCGCTTTTGACGACAATCCTCCGAGCAGATGGACCAAAATGAGACTTGTTAACAATTTGGCCGAGCAAGGGACAGTCAACAGAAGACCTTACCATCGAAACCCTTTAGTTTGGATGGAGGAAACAATCGCAGCTGTAGCTGCTGCCATACAAAACAATCCCAGAGTTTCGACAAGAAGCTTATCTGCTCAAATGGGTATATGCAGACAGTCATTGCAGTCATTTATGCACACAGATTTGGACTTTTTCCCATATAAAATTCATATGACCAACAAACTTAAAGCGGCAGACTTCCCGATTCGCTTGGAATTTTGCCAGAAGATGCTTCAAATGGTGAAAGAGGACAAAAATATGTTGAATTCATGTCTGACAAGGCCAATTTCGATTTAAACGGCAACATAAACAAACAAAATTGTCGACTATGAAATGCTTCCAACCCACAGTTACTCCATGAGACAGAATTGCATGCACTTCGCGTTACTGTGTGGTGTGCAGTTTCATCGCGCTGCTTAATCTAGCCCTTCTTCTTCGAAGAAACGATCACACAGTTACGGTTACTGAAGACCGTTACTTGGGCTTGTTGAGAGAGTTTTTCTATCCACAATTACGTCGAATAGAAATTTCTTTCCACATTGTGTGGTTTCAGCAGGATGGTGCATCTCCTCACATAGCCCGGCCTGCTATGACAGAATTGCGACGAAAATTTTCCAATGAGCTGATATCCAGAAACTCCACATTCCGTTGGCCCTCAAGGTCGCCTGACCTTACTGCACCAGTCTGGTTTTCTTCTAGGGTTATTGCAAACAGGAAGTTCTATAAAGCAAAACCAACAAATATGGATGAACTAAAGCAATACATTCGAAAAAAATTGCGGCTATTCCTGTCTCAATTCTCCAAGCGGTAATGAACAACTTTTTGGTAACATGCCGCACATGCATCCTTGAGCACATTTAAATTCCATTATTTTTAAAACTTATTAATGAACTTTAACATGAATAAAAGTAAAATGACTTCTATGCACCGAAAAAATGTAATTTGAGTTTCTTAATGTTGCAATACTCATCAGCCACACTGTATTTCAACAAAAAATTGTGAGTTGCCAAGATAATAAAGGGTGGTTAAATTTAAAGGGCCGATGTTATTTGAAACGTTAAGTTTTTTCTGCATTTCATTTGATATTTTTCAATTTCAGACTAACTCAATTTGAAGCATGGAAAGATACACAAGCGAGCAACGCGTTAAAGTTATTCAGGCTTATTCTGAAAATGGGCGTTCAAATCAAAATGCATATCGTGCACTTCGTGATTTTTTCGGTTTATTAAATCGTCCATATGTGCGTACAATCGGAAAATCGTGCAAAAATTTGAGCAAACCGGGTCTGTAGGAGATGTGAAAACACCAGTGCATGCTCTCGTACAGCTCATACTGCAGAAAATATTGCTGCTGTTCGCGGTAGTGTGGCTGAAGAGCCGTCCACCTCAACTCGTTGTCGTGCCCAACAGAGGCACCTCTCACGCTCGTCGTTGATGAACATAAAGACTTGCATTTACACACTTACAAGGTGCATTGACTCAAGAACTAAACCCTCTTGACCATTCCAAACGTCATCAATGGTCAGAGTAGTGACAAGAAATGGCAACAGTGGGTGATCAATTTTCGAAGAAAAGCATCTTCAGATATGAGGCACATTTTTACCTCGGTGGATTCGTCAATAAGCAGAATTTCCGCATTTGGGCGAATGATAATCCAAGAATGATTCTCGAAAAAACAATGCACCCACAAAGAGTGACTGTTTGGTGCTGTTAATGGGCTGGCGGCATCATCGGACCGTATTTTTTTCAAAATGAGGCCGGCCAGGCAGTAACTGTGAATGGTGTTAGCTATCATGAGATGATAACGAACTTTTTATGGCCCGAATTGAAAGATATGCATGTGGACGATATGTGGTTTCAACAGGACGGTGCCACTTGCCACACAGCTAACGAAACAATGGCCCTTTTGCGCGACAAATTCAATGGCCGTGGTATCTCACGTCGTGGCGATGTTAATTGGCCGCCAAGATCATGGGACTTCTTTCTTTGGGGTTATTTAAAAGAAAAGTCGATAAGCCAACAACTGTTCAAGAGCTAAAGGATGAGATAATTCGGCACATTACCGCATAGCACCTCAATTATGCCTCAGCGTCATCGACAATTTGGACCACCGAATGGAGTCGGCCATCGAGGTCGCGGCGGCCATTTGGCCGAAATTTTGTTCCATACATAATTGAACCATACCAATTTTATCATAATAAAAAGAAATGACAATAATTTCCTAAATAATTTGTATTTTATTCAAAATCAACATCAGTTCTTAAACTTTATATAATCTCCACCGTTTTCATCCTGGGCCGATTTCCCCAAACAGCTTATGATCATAGCTGTTCGACGTTAGACCGCTATCGTGATTTCTTAGAACTTTATGACGATCAATAATAATTCGTATCCAGGGTGATTTTACCAGTGTATTTCTTGGCTCATTTCATGAAAATATGCAAGGTGCTCGAAAATGCAAGGTGGCTAAATAGCAGCGGTTTGAAAATTTTCGGATTGGTGGTCGGAGGGTACTTTCGGAAATTACCTAAACGAAGCCCGGAGGTCCTTCCAAAGGTATGAATATTTGACTAAAATGCCAGTTATTATTTTTGTAAGTTAACACCAAAAATTTTTTTGCATTTCAGTCAAATAGCTATAACTTTGGAACGGTAGGACTACTGGGCTTCGTTTAGGTAATTTTTATTTGAATTTCTTATTCAGTTGTTGTTTCACCCTTTACTTACTTCAGAAGTGAATTTTTTGTGAGCAATTTTTCGAAAATGTGTGTTTTTTTCTTAAGCTTTGTACTACGAGAGCTGCTATATATATTTCTGGCTTAATAAAGGAAATGCTTATTGTTTTTCGAAGTATTCTCCAGCATGATTTGTACACTTTTGCATGCGCTCAAACCAATTGTTGAAGCTCTTTTTCCACTCCGATTGAGACACCTCCAAAACATGGTTTTTGAACGCTTCAACAGCATCTTCTGGCGACCAAAATCGTTGACCACGCATTTTTTTTCTTGATGTACGGGAATAAAAAGAAGTCATTGGGTGCCAAGTCAGGGCGGATGGCACTGGTTTGAGCCGATGTGTGAGAGCTCGCATTGACATGGTGCACAATGATCTTGCCTTGTTCGCTTTTCGAATTTCTCCGAAGACTTCAGGCAAACAAATTGTGGCGTACCACTCAGAATTGGCCGTCTTACGTTGCTCAAGCGGAATAGTCACTCCATGACCAGTTTTGCCGCAGAAACAGGCGACCATTTGCTTCGAAGTGCTTCTTCCACGAACAACTTTCGTTGGATTTGGCTCGTCTTCGAAGACCCACACGGTCGATTGATGTTTTGTTTCGGGCTCATATGCTTAGATCCATGATTCGATTCTTTGCACCAATCGACACGAGCCTTTTTTTGAGCGATTGTCAAATTGTGCGGGATCCAACGAGAACAAACCGTTTTTACGGCCCGGTGTTCATGCAATATCGAATGTATGCTGGTGGAAGAAATGTCCAAGGATGCCTCTATCTCACTGTATGTCACATGGCGATCTTGCATTATCAGTTCACGCACGGCATCAATGTTCTCTGACACAACGGCCGTTTTTGGACTACCTTTAACAAATATATTTCAATATTTGCTTTCACAACAAATATAAGTATACTGCAGTATACGCTAACAAGAAACCAGACATTGGAAAATATTAGATGTTCTTAACCGGATTTAAGTCTAGGTTTACTGGCGTAACAGACGTACGCGCTACCATCACACCACGGTCTATCATTCTTCTTAACTGTGCTGCAATTTGACTTCTTTTATGCGATTATCTTAACATATCGTCTCTCTCTCCCTAAAATAGCAAACACCCTTTGTTTAGATTTTTAATTAAAGCATTAAATAGACCTGAAATCAGAAGAAACTGTTTCCCTTACGCTGCGTCGCCAGGACAGAGAGCAACGCTGTACAAAACGTCGTTCCTATGCTAAAATGACCATAATTTAACTCATTTTGTATGAGCCATTTAACACCGAATACATTTACAAAACTTTCCCCCGCTATCCAACGAAAGGCGATCTGATGTGTCGATGATGATGGTGAGATGAGCTTGGGTTCGGAACCTTTTGTTAATTCATCCCCTCAATCGTTTCGAAATCAGTTGTGGGCAATTATGATAGCGTACATAATAACCCTGGCGGAGCCGTAATAAGGTCAATATGTTTCAAATCACCACTGACTGAATATGCGAATAGATTAAAATTCCATTTGTGTGTGTGTGTAGTTCTTAATATCTTTGTCTGTATGTTTGAGCTTACGTGAATGTACATATGTATCTATTTATTTGGTTTCGAACAAACTGAATGTTATGGACTTTTATCTTAATCTTTAATTATTTGAAATTTATCGTTTTAGGTTTGGTTTTCTATTATTATAATTTCATTATCTTAATACATACACAATGTATGAAGTAGTGTAATATTGCAATGAAATAGTTGCTATTGCGTTAAGCTTACTGATAACCCAAAACTCTTTAAATATTATAACATACCGGGTGGTCCATCTTGTGGTTTCCTTTTTGGTCATATGTTCGTTTCTTGCACGAACTGTAGATAGAAAGGCAGTAATTAAATCACTTTACGCTAGAACAACGTTAAAATACGATGCAAACTCAAGAGTATGGACAGCCCAAACAGTGAATTAATTGAAACTAACGGGTGATCAATCTAAAAGTACAGGTAATTTTCTCAACACGGGTTTTTTCACATTTTACGCGTGAGTTGTGATAAACGTTATTTTTTCGTTTCAGTATTGTTTGCCATTTCACCATGGAAAGACTTACACCGCAACTACGTCTCCAAATTGTGCAACTGTATTATGGAAACGACAATTCAGTACTGAGGCCCATTTCTGGCTCAACGGCCACGTCAATAAACAAAATTGCCGCGGTTGGTCTGAAATTTTCAAGAGGTGCCATTAAACCTAGAAAAAATAACGGCTGGTGCGGTTTATAGGCTGGTGGAATCATTGGTCCATATTTTTTCAAAAACGATGAACGCAACTTTGAATTGTGCTCGCTATCGCGCTATGATATCTGACTTTTTGCCACCTAAAATTGAAGCTGGTAATCTTGATGACATTTTGTTTCAACTGGACGGTGTCACTAGCCATACAGTTGCTCAAACAATGGATCTATTGCGAGGACATTTCTAAGAGCAGCTAATTTCACGTTTTGAACTGGTGAGTTGGCCGCCTAGATCGTGTGATTTCACACCTTAAGGCTTTTTCCGTTAAGGCTACGTAAAGTCCAATGTCTATGCTGAAAAGCCAGCTACGATTCAGGTTTTGGAAGCCAATATTACGCGTGTCATTAACGCCATACCGGTCGAAATACTCGAACGAGTCATCAAAAATTGGACCCTCAGAATGGACACCCTGAGGCGTAGTTGCGGTTAACATTTGAAGGAGATTATATTCACAAAATAACTGACATAAAATGTCCTTTCGAATGAACAATAAAGATTCCACACTTGATTTGAACTCTGTGAAAAAAAGTTCTTGTCATTTTTTTGAAATTTCTGGTTTTATTGGAAATTTTTAATTTTGTCATCTAATAACACTGTGCGACAGCCACAATCGGTTTGGGATGAAACCACCGGGGAAAGTTATATCGGTCAAAAAAAGGTCATACGTGTCCCAGCGTTTCGCTGGGTCTCATCTAGGAATCGAGATATATCGATTTGAAGTTAGTAAGTATCGTATAGGGGAATTTGTCACGTTTTTGGCTCTTTTGTTTGACATAACTTGAGAACCACTCGTCCGATTTAGCTGAAATAAATTTTAAAAAACCAAGAATTACAATTCCCTTAATCTGTTCATATCGTCGGTTGATAATTTAAATGTCGTATGTGGATTTTTTGCCGTTTTGAGTTAAGATCGATTCCTTAGGTTTTCCGACCTGATCTTTCATTTGGCGTAATCAGTTTTGCGATACCTCATACGGTTTTCGAGATATGGAGTGTTGAGTTTGTCGTATGTGGCATTTGCTGATGCAATTTTCAAATTAAATGTCGTATGTAACTGCCAAACGCCACATACGACAAATTTCCATATAAAACGGCCAAAAAATTGATTTATTATTTAAATGTCGTATGTGGATTTTCCATGGCACATACGATTTTTAAATAATTTTTGTTTTAAAAATAAGTGTCGTATGTACCAAAGGAAAACGTATTATGCCCATTAAAAAGTCAGTTCGCACACGGCATCAGACGAAGGAAGGCATGTCTTCGCCACCACCGCTATTATCACCTACCTTGATTCAGTAAGTATTTTGATGATTATTATTATTTAGAACAAAACTGTCGTTTATTTAATTTACTTGTGAAACGGCAACAGATTAGTTGGGGACGGCTAATTTTTACGATCGTAATTTTTTTATTACAGAATGAGTGATGCAATTTTGAGTACGAGTGGAAGCGATAGTCAAAACGGTAAGTAAACTGATGTTTTACAATTTGTATTTTTGCATATACTATATTTATATTCATTTAGATTTCTCTGGTGATGACGAGTTTTTAGATCCAAATTACTCTCCTGTATTGGTCAGAAAATTTTATAGCAAATTTGCGCAAAGTATCAGCCCTTCAGGTTCAGATTCGAGTACATCCAAAAATTTAATTGCTGGTGCATCAGACAACATTGTTCCTAATAGTTCGAGTCATATTCCTCCTGAGTTAAATGAGCGAGATTTACCAACAGATGTTTGTAAGTTTAAGTAATTCGGCCTTCTTACTTTATTTTAATTCTCTGCACCCATTAGCTAGTGAAAGCAATTCTGCATCGTCCACGCATACAAGTAAAAAGCGGAAGAAAAGACCTGACCTCTGGAAATGTAATATAAGAAAGAGGTTGCGTGAACATGGCCAATCATATGTTGGATATAAAGGCAAAGTTTTTCCAGCTAAAACGGTAGGCGTACGCCCTGCATGCTCTGATAGATGTTTTTATCAATGCAACAAAAACTTTTCCGAAGCTGACAGACTTGAAGTGAAAAGGCAATTTTGGGATTTCGAGGAGCAAGAAAAGAATGCGTTTTTGGAACCTTTGTAAAGAAAATTCAATGCATAAAAAGACGGAAGAAAACGGAAGAATTTGAAGCCAACAAGAAAAAATTTACATACCACTACAATCTGCAAGTTCGTAGTAAATGTATCCAGACGTGCAAGTTATTCTTCCTTAATACATTGGAAATAAGCGAGAGAAAAGTTCATCACTATTTTAGTAATATAGATGAAGATAGTGGAGAACCAAAACCATCTAAATTAAAAAATCGTGGTAGAAAAGCTACTGATGAAGGGAAAATAGCGGAAGTCAAAAGCCATATTAACAGTTTCCCTGTTTTAGACTCACATTACTGTAGAGCTTCATCCCAAAAAAAATATTTGGAAAGTCATCTAAGTGTAGCGAGAATGTATGCTTTATACAAAGAACAAACTAGCCGGTCAGTGTCCGTCAATGTTTACATGCATGTTTTTAATTACTCTTTCAACCTTTCCTTTCACCGTCCAAAGAAGGATCTGTGTGATAAATGCTATATGTACAAAAACAACAAAGATCATTTAGATCCGAAAAATTTAGACGCCTACAAGAAGCATAAGGACGAAAAATTGTTTATGAAGGCTGAAAGAGACGTTGATTTTGTGAAAATTTTGTTGATGAAGACGAATTATTTTTTTCTGTATTTAATTTTTTTTTTTATATAAAATGTGTTCCATTATAAAGTTAAGAGTTTTATTAATGTCCTCGATAAAATGCCACCCAACCTAGCGTATGTTTTAATGGGTAACTAAAAAAATTCGATACGTAACTATTATACATAATTTCCTTACTTATATAATGTCTTAATACTTTTCAAATACATTTAGTGTTTAAATGTCGTATGTAAACATTTCGGAAGCAAAATGTCGTATGTAGCTATTTAAATGACAAAAATGTTCCATTTTACCACATACGACAATTTAATTCTGAACAAAAATCAAAATATCTTCTACCCCAAATAAGTTATAGGCATCAAACTTTTAAATTAACTAGTCAAATATTAGTAGTTTCCCCTCCTAAAATTTAAAGAAAATCGCTTTGCTGAAAAAAAATTTATAAGAGTTCAAACTTCAAACTCAATTTACTCGAAACTATCGGAATCCACATACGACAATTAAATTATCAGCCGACGATATATTATTTTCCTTTACAAATAATAGTTTCCAAGTTAAAAATAAGCGCATGAAGAAATTTTTTTTTTTTTTTATTTTTTTTTTTAAATACATTTATGTGACTTTACGTGAAAGTAATAGGACTTGACACTTTTTACCGTTTTGGATTTTTTATGAATTAAAAAAAAAAAAATTTTAATTTTTAGGCAAAAACAGATTAGAGGAATTGTAATTCTTAATTTTTCTAAATTTGTTTCAGCTAAATCGGACGAGTGGTTCTCGAGTTATGTCAAACAAAAGAGCCTAAAACGTGACAAATTCCCCTATACGATACTTACTAACTTCAAATCGATATATCTCGATTCCTAGATGAGACCCAGCGAAACGCTGGAACACGTATGACTTTTTTTTTACCAATATAACTTTCCCCGGTGGTTTCATTCCAAACCGATCACTGACCCTTACCATTTGTCGCAGAGTGTAATGGAACACCAACCGATGCGTTTTCGCTATGCCCAATGGGCTGATGAATTGTTTAGCAAGAGAAGAAGAATTTAAAGGAAAAGTCAATAAGCTAAATTGCCGCATATGGGATTCAGAGAACCCACACATGACTATTGAGAAGCCAATGCATCCACATTGGCGGCATCATTGGTCGATTTTTTCTTTGAAAATTTGCAAGAAGCCGCCGTTGAGCGCTACCGCGCCATGCTCAACTAATTTTTGTATTCAAAAATACATCAGAATGACATGGACGACATTTTGGTTTCAACAAGCGGTCAGATGTCAGTCAGCATCGAACGCCACCATCGATATTTAACGCACCGTTCGTCGTCGGCGAAAGTCGGAAGAAATATCCATCACATGAAAAAATTGAATTAATTTGACTAACATTTTCGAACTATAAAAAATTCCGAATTTTAAATACATGTATTTTTACTTTTAATGAAAACGAAAATAAATTATCAGCAATAATAACAGAAAATTGAAACTAAAATATTATTTTGTGATGAATTTTGTTTTTATGGTCGTTTTAAGGGCATTTTGCATTGGACTCTTCTTATGGGTTAGCGGTAGAAAGTATTTATGGCAAAAAATTGTATGGGGACTCCCTTAACGGTTGAAGATAGAGGGTGGATTTGTTTGTGAGAAACTGTTTGAATTGTAGAAATATTGGGAGTTATTCTTACATTAGACTCCTCTAGGAGCACTTTTGGGGTAGTTAAAGCGGTGGGAGCAAAATTTAAAAAAAAAATAATTTTTTGTAGGGGAAAAAAAATTGGGTCGGTTGTACATTTTACCCCTCTAGGTGCGACGCATAGGTAGTTAAGGGGATTTTGTGAATATATGCCCCCATCCCACGACCTTTGACCTCGATGAGCTGTCATTTGCCCCCATCCCACCTCCCTCATTTTTTGGCTCATGCATTTTTTTTACCAAACCCCACAAAACAAGGGGGTGAGTCATACCCAAATATTTCTACTAAGAATCTCCATATAACACTATCCCACCCCTAGTGTGCATGTTTTCTGCGGAGCCTATTCAGTCGTTATTCAATTGGATCCCATTATTGGGTATGAGAAGAGCATGACATTTCTTCTACTCAACTCACCCAGTTGTAAAGCCGTAGTGTCAAAAACAAACGTAAATACTGTAAAATATGTTAAGATAAATCTAAATTTCTCAAAAATGGGACGGAGAAATTTTGAAAACAGATTCCAATAAATAAAGTTTGTTGTACCAGTATTTAATCTTAGTGAAAGAAAAGTGCGATTTTAAGTTTTATTTTATTAACAGAAATTTCGTTAACTTTTGATCCATCAAAAAATCATTAAATTTTAAAAAAAAAGTAAATTAAGGTACAAGTGCTGCATTCCTAAATAAATTTTGATTAATACTTTGTAGGATACTTGGGGAAGTTTGATACTTAAATTGATATCATAAACTTTTGCTTAAAAACTACAGTTATTTACAACTTTTTTAAAAGTTGTCTCTTTCACGCCAAACTAAAACCGCAGTGAAACTACTCGTTTTGCCAAATTGTACAAAAATACATAGAACGGAGTCATTCAATCGCATATGAGCAAACATATCGAAGATGCCGACTAATAACTGAGCCTTTTGGCGTTTTAGAGAAAGATACTTTTGCATTAAGACCTTTAAAAGTTAAATTAGAGCGTTTTTATAAAATCCTCTCTTGCTTTTGGAGGTACAGTATGAAAAAGCAAATTCTAAAACATCAAGTCCCACTTTAAGAGGTTCAAACTCCTGCTTAAAGAGGTTCTTTTTTATTTTTGTAGTTCAAACTGTGCAGGGACCGCCAAAACTGTCCCTTTTATAGAGGATTTCCACTTATGCAGGTGCCACTTATCCAGGTTCGACTGTATTTAAAATTGTACCAATCAATAAAACCTTTCCGTATTTATCGTGAAAACACTGAAAATTTAATAACTAATGGCAATTGAAAGTCCAATTCACACGAGTTACGACATCAAATAAAAAATTCACTTAATTTTACATATGTGACAGCGCATAGAGAAAGGAACCTAAGGGTAAAAAAAATAAATTTTCTCTTTTTTTGATGTGGACAACATCTGAGCATCGAATGAGACCGATCCCATGCCCCAAAAGTGCTCCCTCCCAGAGATATGCGAGTTTTATGAAAGTGATACACGTATTTAAATCTTTAAAATGGCTCTCCTGAACTAAACTGGTTTTTACCCTTAGGTCCCTTTCTATTTTGCGCGTCACATACATATGTTCTTCTACCATGATTTTTTAAAGCAAATCGGCTTGTAGGACTTTTAAAAAGTCCCGGGAGACCGGCACAAGCGAAAGCGGGAAACGTAAATTACTAAAATTCAGAAAAGGGCTAACGTTAATTTCGCCTTAACTGAATGAAGTCTGAGCTTCTGTTTAATAACGCTGTTTATCCTGTACACATTGCAAAGTTCGGTAATTAATATAGTACGAGGCGACCGCAAAACTAACTGGCCTGGCACATTTTCTGTTTTACTAGCAATTTTTTTTTGTTTTTTAAAAGCAATCTTTTATAAGCCATCTGTCAAAATTTCCGAAATATTTAATGATTATTTTCTTTGTTACAGGTGATTGAAGTAAACAAGTTTTATAATTTTTGAAAAATGGAAAATAAAGGGTTTCGTGCGGTAATAAAACACTTTTATATGAAAGGTTATACGCCACAATTAATCAAAGATGAATTGGATTCTGTTCATGGTGATAATGCACCATCATACTCCACCGTGAAATCCTGGGTTCAACAATTTAAAATGGGTCGTTCAAGTACGGAAGATGAACAACGCTCTGGAAGACCGAAAACTGCTACTTCTATTGAAAACATTAGAAAACTATTTAATGAAGTAACTAAAGATAAACGAATAAAGCTCAGAGAACTTGCTGATATTGTTAAAATACACGAAAAACAAGTTTGGAGTATTTTACATGATGAACTCCACATGAAAAAGCTATCCCCGAAAAAGGTGTCGCGTTTGTTGTCTTGGCTCAAAAAAATCGTCCGTTGGACCAATTCCGAGGAGCTTTTAGCGATTTATCAGCGTAATCCAATAGAGTTCTTGCGGCGATTCATAACTGTTGATGAAACATGCATCCATTACTACATCCCAGAATGCAAAGAACAGTCAAAACAACGGATATAAGCTGGTAAAAGTGGTCCCAAGAAGGCGAAAACTGTTTAGTCAGCAGGAAAAGTAATGGCCTCAGTATTTTGGGATGCAAGGGTTATAATATTTATTGATTATATTGAGAAAGGAAAAACTATAAATAGTAAATATTATTGTGCGTTATTGGATCGGTTGAGTGAAGAAATGAAGATAAAAGTTCTTTTTCATCAAGATATTGCTCCTTCACAACTGCAATTTTAACTCAACAAAAACTGGCCGAATTACGATTTGAAATTGCTCCGCATCCACCATATAGTCCAGATTTAGCTTCTTCTGATTATTTCTTGTTTCCAAATTTAAAAAAAAATTCTCGGTGGCAAAAAATGTTCGTCCAATAGCGAGGTTATTGCTGAAACTGAGGCATATTTTGAAGGTCTTGAAAAATCTTATTTTTCGGATGGAATTAAAAAACTTGAAAAACTTTTGATGAAATGTATTGAGTTGGAAGGAGATTATGTTGAAAAATAAATAGTAATAATTCCAAAAAAACGGTTCTTTTTATGTTAGGCCAGTTACTTTTGCGGCCGCCCTTATATTTATTATATATAATTAATATCGTGCATTATGCTTGGACCAACCTTTATAAAACTTTAATTGCTTTAGATGTACGAACGAATGAAGGGACAGGCAGACATCGTTAAATGGAATGACCTGGAGATTATACGTCGATCGGAATACTTAAAGTGGGTCTAGCTCAAACGTTTTCGGAAGTTGCAAACATTGGCCATGAAATTAACTTATAATACCCAGTGCCACAGAGAAAGAATTAACAATTACTTAGCTGCGGTTTTCCACCTCGTAAATGCCGACACCTTTTCGAGTAGGAGTTGTATCTCTTAGTCATGTCAAAACTTCTTTATATAATGAATTACATAGTCCATAGCTTACTGAATTGAGAGAAGTTTCCCCATTTCCTTAATGGGATGTTGCGAGACTTAAGAAAATAGATATTTCTTTCTTTTTAAGAAAATATACATTGGTAGAATTATTTGACAGAACTAAACTCTTGGTCTGAATTCATCTTGCACTGGTTAAAAAAATAAAAGTCATTAGAAACACGACATTCATCATTCAATAAACTACTTTGGTCATTCGATAAACTATTGGTCATTCAAAAAACTATTTGTTGTATACACTCGCTTCTCACTCTGATCTCACTCTGTATTGTAGCATTGTCGTAGTAAGAACTATTATTGCTTCTCGCATCTCACCGCTTATAGCGCGCACCCTGAGTTCAGCCCTAGAATTTTACGACGTTCAAAATTGTTTAAGGTCACAGAAATGTATTTCGATACGTTACAAATGGAATGACAAATTTATATATACACTCGATCCTACGATGGCGGGTACAAAAAAAAAACTAAAACTTCAATTATTTCTCCAAATGATTTTGATATGCGCCATTTACTAGTATTTGTATGGATTTCTTTTTTCGTGTTCATTCACGACTGGACAAATTTCACCAGCGTATTCCTTGGCTCATTTCATGAAAATATAATAATATGTATAATAATAATAATAATATAATAATAAAATGGCAGCGGTTTGAAAATGAACCGAAACAACAGCACTTACGTATTTATTTGTTTTTGTAAATTAAAACAAAAAAAATCTTGCATATCAGTCAAATAGTCATAACTTTGGAACGGTAGGACCTCTAGGCTAGTATTTGTATTGATTTCTTTCTTCGCCTTGTAAAAGTTATACAGGGTGGTTCATACACGACTGGACAAATTTCACCAGCCTATTCCTTGGCTCATTTTATGAAAATATGTCCATCTACGACCATGCTCGAAAATTCAAGGGTGCGAAATGACAGCGGTTTGAAAATGAACCGAAACAACAGCACTCATTTATTTGTTTTTGTAATTTAAAACAAAAAAAATCTTGCATATCAGTCAAATAGTCAAAACTTTGGAACGGTAGGACCTCTAGGCTTCGTTTAGGATATTTTGTAAAGGTAAGAGGTAGGGCTATCTTTTAAGAGATAAAAAAATCCGACGACTGGTTCAGATCCTAGCAATTTTACCCTAGTACCCTCCGACCACCAAACCAAAAATGTTCAAACCGCTGTAATTTCGCCCCTTGCATTTTCGGGCATGTTCGTAGATGGACATATTTTCATGAAATGAGCCAAGGAATACTACGCTGGTGAAATTTGCCAAGTCGTGAATGAATCACTCTGTATATCGCGTGTTTTGTAGGCCTTCTCTTCATTTAGCAACTTCCAATTCTTTTTCTGCCCTCCCTTGGGTGCACCACTTCTGCTTTCTAGTTGTTCGACGACATTTAAAATTCATTGAAAATTGTTTCCAAATTGTTATTTAATTGAGGTTTATTATGTCAATCAATGGTGGGCATGTTTTTGCTTGTATAAGTACATACATATTTCGTTCTTTATCTTGGCGTACTATTCTAAGCAGTGCTGCTGATGACACTTTTCCAACGCACTTCATTACACTTACATCGTGGGGCTTTTGACGGACACCAGGGAGACCACCCAATTCGCCCTTACACCAGACCGCACCAATACTTCTCTTTCTCCTTCTGGTTCTCTCTGAACTGGGGCAATTGAGAGCCTGTGATTTGTGCACATCTCTTGCTGCACAAGTTTGGTCTTTTCTGCTCTCGATTTTCGAACTTTGTCAGATGTTTTTCTTCGATTTGTGCTTTCTGATAAATTATTTGTCACATGTTAATGACTTTTGATTATGTTATTAATTGCTGTTGTTGTACAGCTGTGCCCAGAACGTAATTTGTTGTCGGTGACACGGTCGGTCGACTGGTGTTGTAGTTAAAGCCAATTAGGCAAATTTGTGTCCAGAGATTGGAATCCGAAATAAATTTATCACAATCGATGGGTTGCCTAGGCAAGAAGTTGTAGGCACGGAAATAAATTTTCTTTGTTACACATACATACATATTTAAAAAATATTTTTTCATAATGTTTTCTTCAGTATGGAATGTTTATAACCAAGCTTGGTAAAATTGAACAATATCGGACCATGTTTTTATATACACGCTGAAAAAAAGTATGGTTGGGGTGACAATGTTCAAAGAGCATCATACTATTATCGGGTATATGACCAATATCCTGATCCTTACAACAATAGTTTGAGTCACACACAACCACACTATGATCCCCAAAACCTCCGACGGTTCTCAAATTTCGCATAGCACGTGGAGTGGGACTACTAGCTTTTCAAGATGAAATTAAACGTTATTATGTTGCCATGAAGCTCCAATCAATACAAAAGACGCTGCTGATTTAAGGTCTTGTCGCTCGACAAGCCACATTTTACAAGCGGTCAAATTAATTAAAGTGAGATACGACTAAACTATAAGAAAACCACCGTGGGCTGCTGTGGACTGATGAAAAGTGTGCGCGACTATCATACAAGTAAACTTAACTTCAAACTCGGGTAGAATATCTAATGAAATGATCATCTCGTTAATGCCAGCGACTTTCAGAATAAAAGATTAATTCGTTACGCCTTGTAAAAGCTTCTCTATAAAATGCATTAGCTGTTCGGAGTCGGTGTTGAACTGTGGGTCCGCGTCAGTGAGTAAAGGAATTATATCGCTCACAGCTCACTGAATTTTTTTACTCAGGGGATGCCCCTTATACATGCGGTGCATTGCGTTGGCGAGTGGAAAGTAAAGGATCGGAGGGGGGAAAGGGAGTAATGATTATTGATGCTTGCCTTGAACGTCTGGATGTCGCAATTAGTGGGAAACACATTTGCCGGAAGTCGATTCCACATACGGACTGTACGAGCGAAAAACGATCTGTAGTGTATAGTGCGGTCAACTGGCCAATCGATAACAAACGGGTGTGAATTCCTAAAAAGTCGCGTATCCCTGCCGAACATCCTCACGTCAGGAATAAGGCGACGGATGTCTCATGAACACACACCATGAAAGTAACGAAGAACAGCGTCACGCAACCCACATTCCGACGATGCTGAAGGAAAACAATAGAGTTGGATACTCTACTGTCACCTATCAGTACCATCGCTCTCCTTTGAACACGGTCAAGTAGCTCCAAGGATGATTTTGGAGTACCTGCCCATATATGGGAGTTGTTTGTATTCCATCTTTGGCCCGATGTTAGTTGTATAGATATTGAAAATATCAGAAGGAGTAAAATATTTCTTGCACCGCTTTAAACAGCCTATGCACTTGAGTGCTTCTTTCGACACTTCGAATACATGTCTCGCCTAACGAGCGTCACATTGTATTTTTATGCCCACAACATCGAGAGCTTCTGATTGTTTAATATCTGTACCATCGATAGAAATTGACGATATTGTTGGGTCCGCGAATCGTTTGTGAAACAACAAGCAGCACTGTGTGCATTAAAATCTACTCTATTTACTCGACCCCATTCGGAAATGGTCAGTCGTTGAATCACTTTTTGTTTTGTATTACCTAAGGGTGGTTAAATTTTAAAGGGCTGATGTTAATTTTGAAAAAAAGACACAAAATATTTAGGAAATTACTGTCATTTCTTTTTATAATGATAATATGTATTGGTATTGGTTCAATTATGGCCAAATGGCCGCCGCGACCTCGGCGACACACCTCCATCCGATGGTCCAAATTTTCGATGACGCTAAAGCATAATTGAGGTTCTACGAGGGCGACCGCAAAAGTAACTGGTCTAACATAAAAAGAACCGTTTTTTTGGAATCATTATTATTTATTTTTCAACATAATCTCCTTCCAACTCAATACACTTCATCAAACGTTTTTCAAGTTTTTTAATTCCATCCGAAAAATAAGATTTTTCAAGACCTTCAAAATATGCCTCAGTTTCAGCAATAACCTCGCTATTGGACGATCATTTTTTGCCACCGAGAATTTTTTTTTTAAATTTGGAAACAAGAAATAATCAGAAGGAGCTAAATCTGGACTTTATGGTGGATGCAGAGCAATTTCAAATCGTAATTCGGCCAGTTTTTGTTGAGTTAAAAATGCAGTGTGTGAAGGAGCATTATCTTGATGAAAAAGAACTTTTTTTTCTAAATGCGGTCGTTTTATCTTGATTTCTTCACTCAACCGATCCAATAATGCACGATAATATTCACTATTTATAGTTTTTCCTTTCTCAAGATAATCAATAAATATTATACCCCTTGCATCCCAAAATACTGTGGCCATTACTTTTCCTGCTGACTTAACAGTTTTCGCCTTCTTGGGACCACTTTTACCAGCTTCTATCCGTTGTTTTGGCTGTTCTTTGCATTCTGGGATGTAGTGATGGATCCATGTTTCATCAACAGTTATGAATCGGCGCAAGAACTCTATTGGATTACGCTGATAAATCGCTAAAAGCTTCTCGGAATTGGTCCAACGGACGATTTTTTGGGGCAAAGTCAACAAATGCGGCACCCTTCTTGCGGATATCTTTTTCAGGTGGAGCTCATCATGTAAAATACTCCAAACTTGTTTTTCGTGTATTTTAACAATATCAGCAAGTTCTCTGAGCTTGATTCGTCTATCATTAGTCACTTCATTAAATATTTTTCTAATGTTTTCAATAGTAGTAGCAGTTTTCGGTCTTCCAGAGCGTTGTTCATCTTCCGTACTTGAACGACCTATTTTAAATTGTTGAACCCAGGATTTCACGGTGGAATGGTAATGGTGCATTATCACCATGAACAGAATGCAATTCATCTTTGATTAATTGTGGCATATAACCTTTCATATAAAAGTGTTTAAATACCGCACGAAACTCTTTATTTTCCATTTTTCAAAAATTATAAAACTTTTTTACTTCAATCACCTGTAACAAAGAAAATAATCATTAAATATTTCGGAAATTTTGACAGATGGCTTTTAAAAGATTGCTTTTAAAAAACCAAAAAATGTTGCTTGTAAAACAGAAAATGTGCCAGGCCAGTTAGTTTTGTGGTCGCCCTCGTATGCCGTTAATGTGCCGAATTATCTCATCCTTTAGCTCTTGAATTATTACTGGCTTATCGACGTACACCTTTTCTTTCAAATAACCCCGAAGAAAGAGGTCCAAATCACATGATCTTGGCGGCCAATTAACATCGCCACGACATGAGATAACACGGACATTGAATTTGTCGCGCAAAAGAGCCGTGTGGCAATGTGGCACCGTCCTGTTGAAACCACATATCTTCCACATCTATATCTTTTAATTCGGGCCATAAAAAGTTCGTTTTAATCTCACGATAGCGAACACCATTCACAGTAACTGCCTGACCGGCCTCAATTTGGAAAAAATACGGCCCGATGATGCCGCCAGCCCATAAACCGCACCAAACAGTCACTCTTTGTGGGTGCATTGTTTTTCGACAATCACTCTTGGATTATCATTCGCCCAAATGCGGTAATTCTGCTTATTGACGAATCCACTAAGGTGGAAATGTGCCTCATCACTGAAGATGATTTTCTTCGAAAATTGATCATCCACTGTTGCCATTTCTGGCCATTGATGACGTTTGTGACGCTTATGTATCTTTCCATGGTTCAAATTGAGTTAGTCTAAAATTGAGAAATATCAAATGAAATACAGAAAAAACTTGACGTTTAGGTGTGGTTCATATTAAATATTTAACCACCCTATAGAATACTCCCAACCTCAGAATGGAGTGTAAGTACATACAAGTTTATAATATTGTTTGTAACTTCTCGAAGTACTACTACTGCTACTAAAATTCTATGGCCATCTAGTCATGTCTTTCTCTTTGTCGTCTCTCTGTGAATTTTTTTAAAGCGCTATTAAGTCAAAATAAAATTAGCTAAAGCCATCTTACTTACCAATTCACAGTCGGTGATTGCTAGGCATTACAAAATGAACCAAGTCGGGCAAAAAGGAAAAATGTTCACCTTTGAGGGAATAAACAGAACTTAGGAACTCTCTTATTTTTGTAATTTTCATAATATAACTTAAATAAATAATTTTAAATTAGATGTTTTTGAATGTTGTAGACATAGACGTTTTTAATGTCCAATCCAAACACTATGTCGTGTTTGGGTTGAGGGGTCCAAAAATTGTCGGTGAAACATTGAAATTTTCTCACGAATAATGTTTGTACGATCAAGAAATGGACGTGGTTATTGGACTGAGGGGTCCAACAATGTTCGGGGACATGTAAGTATACAGAAACATTAAAATTTCCTCACGAATAATGTTTCTATGTTTCATATTTGGGACAATTTGGGACTCGGACCGGTCTAAAAGCCTACAAATCGAGCCTTTCTCACTATGGACACATGGGTTTAAAAAACATTAAATTTTTGTCAGGAATCCGAATATTGTATAATACGAAGAAATTTGAGGCCTTGCCCCTAAGGGTGTACGTTCCTTAGTGCTTATAAGGATGTATAAGTACTCGTACGTATGTGACGTGCAAAATAGAAAGGGACCTAAGAGTAAAAAGCAGTTTTGTTCAGGAGAGCCATTTTAAAGATTTAAATACGTGTATCTTTGGTGTACCATCACTTTCATAAAACGCGCATATCTCTGGGAGGGAACACTTTTGGGGCATGGGATCGGTCTCATTCGATGCTCAGATGTTGTACACATCAAAAAAAAAAGTTAAAATTGATTTTTTTTACCCTTAGGTCCCTTTCTCTATGCGCTGTCACATATGTGACTGATCATCGAATGAGCATCGAATGAGACCGATCCCATGCCCCAAAAGTGTGCGCGTTTTATAAAAGTGATGGTACACCAAAGATACACGTATTTAAATCTTTAAAATGGCTCTCCTGAACAAAACTGGTTTTTACCCTTAGGTCCCTTTCTATTTTGCGCGTCACATATGAATACTACAGAAACAGTGAATTTATCTCACTTATTTAAATATCGCAGCACAATATTTTTAATCCTTACGTAGAGTCAAACCCATTTAAAATCAGTAATATGTAAAAGTAACGCGTGATCCATTTCGAGGTTCCCTACTTTTTTAAAGAAAAAAAAACACGGAAAATTCAATTTGAATGGGGAATGTTTATTATCATTTGAAAGAACATTCTTTGGCATTTATTTTTTGAAGATTATGTCTATCAAATGTTGGCCGCGGCTACGTCTCAGATGGTGCATCCGTTGAGTCCATTTTTTGCTAACTCGTTCAAGCATTTCGACTGGTAATTGGCGAATGACTCGCGTGATGTTTTGCTCCTAGGCATGAATCGAAGGGGTTTTTTCCTTAAAAAACTTTAGACTTTACATATCCCCACAGGAAAAAGTCTAACAGTGTGATATTACACGAACTTGGTGGCCACTATATCGACCGTCCCAAAACGTGAAATTATATGCTCACCGAAGTGTTCTCTCAACTAATCCATTGATTGATGCGATGTGTGGGAAATGGAGCCGTCTTGTTGAAACCAAATGTCGCCGAGATAATTAAATTTCGAGATAATTAATAGTCGGTTATCATGGCACGATAACGGTCGTCATTGACGCTTACGTTCTTACCGGCATTATTTTTGAAGAAAAATGGACCGAACCACACCCACCCACGACCCACCGGCCCACAAACCACACAAAACCGTTGGTTTTTCTGGATGAAGTGACAGATCTTGAACCTCTTGTGGTTGCTCTTCGTCCAAAATGCGGCAATTTTGCCTCATCGCTGAACAAAATTTGGCTCGAAAACGCACGAAAACATTCCTCACGGAACGAGAATTTTCGTAATAAAGTTGAACGATTTGTAAACGTTGTTCAGGCGTAAGTCTTTCCATGATGAAATGCCAAACAATACTAAACAAAAATAACATGACAGCATGACACGACTCACATGTGATCTGTCAAAAAAGGCTATTGAAATGGTATCTCTACTTGGATCACCCATTATAAAAGAAATACACTTTCAGAGAAATGAATAAATTCATTTGTAGAACATAGCATACTCGTACATTTGCGTTATATAAAAAATATATTATCTAGAAGCGGACTCTGCATCAGCTTGGTCTACATGCCTTGTGGGCTACCGTAAATTAAAATGGACCAGATGTATTGATAAGTTATAGGATTATTTTTGGAAAGAGATCATTCGCCCTTATTTGTGTATAGGCCAAAGGTAGTGGAGAAATATCGAATTGTAAGATTTGGGAGAGAAAGAATTATTGTAAATTCAAAACTCAACTTTTTGACCCTTTTCACCTAGCATATCGCCCCTTATGACCCTTAATTCGATAAACCATATTGATCGGATATTGCGCCGGATCTTTTTAACTAATTGAAATGTTTTTAAATTTAGTTCCATAGCTAGCAAAAATAAAATTAATTTGACACATACAATTTTTTGACAAAAAATTCTTTCTGCAAGACACTCAAAACGGTCTTAACTCTAATATTTGAATTCAAGCTAAAAGTCAAACAATATTTCAAGCACTTGAAATTCAAAAATTAATGTGCATATTGGACAATTAAAATAATTCATTTATAAACTTGTAAAGCAGCTAAAGCGGACATGGCCTAATAGAGCCGTATACGCCTAGCAGATTTGGATGTTCAGAAAAACCAACTGTGAGAACATTTAAATTAACTTCACGCAGAAAAAAAGTATGGTCGGGGTGACAATATTCGAAGAGGATCCTACTATTGTTGGGTATATGGTTGTGGCACAATAATATTATGATCCTCACAACAATAGTATGATTTACACATAACCATACTATGATCCCCACAACCATAATATGATACACACTCAACCATGCTATGATTTCCACAACCATACAATGATCCTCACAACAATAATATGATTCACACTCAACCATACTGTAATCTCCACAACCATCATTACAACCATAGTTTATTTCTCATACAACCATAGTATGATCCTCACAACCATAGTATGATTCACACACAACCATACTATAATCCCCACAACCATAGTATGGTTCACACTCAACCATACAATTATCCCTACAACCATAGTATGATTCACTCAACCATACTATGATCCCCAAAATTATTTATTAGGATGTTGTTATTCAAAAATAGAGATTTTTCAAGCAAGTTATTTTAAATCTCATTAAACATAGTTCATAGCCAAATTTGTGGCCATGCTTTTATTGAGCATTTCATTCAAGAAACAAAAATATACTTAGTAGGGACATAAATACTGTAACACACGTTTTATGCTGTAAAATGAAAAAAACTAAATGTTTTTGGACCAAATATTTTTTAATATATTTATTGATATATATTGTATCCAAAAAGAATCTACTTATTCGAAATGTCCGCCTTTGCCTTTACACACGCCTTTAGTCGCAATGGCCAATCGTCAATAGCTACACGCACCTCGTCCATTGGAAAATTGGCCTCAGCTCGAACCAAAGCAGTCTTAAGAGATCCAATGTTGGGGTAACTTTTCTGACAAACCTTGTCCTCTAAAACCGTCCACAATTTGTAATCCAATTGGTTCAAATCTGGACTGCCTGAGGGCCATTCTTCAGAGGAAATGAATGCTGGCAAATTGTTTCGAAGGCAAGCCTGCGACGTTTTAGCCTTATGGGCTGGTGTAGAATCTTGCTGGAAAGTCCATGGCTGGTGTTTGAACAGGGAATTGTCAAGAGGCTCCACAACAGCTTCCAAAACGGTTCTTGGTAAACTTTGGCCGATGTTTTGGCTCCTTGTGCGCAAAAATGCAGGTCAGTGACCCCATCGTAAGAGACACCCCACCAAACCATGACTGCAGCTGGGTGATGACCCTTTTCCACCCTTGGGATCAGTTCAGATGCTTCCTTAGATGACCGCAAATACACTCTATCATTTTGCTGGTTAAATTTTTCCTGAACGGTAACAATTTTTTCATCGGTGAACAAAAACATTAAAAAAGACTTGAAAGCCCCAAGTCTTTTTTAATGATTCGACCCATGGACCTTTGGGTGATATTCATCTCACGGGCCATGATTTTCTGTTTTCGGAGCGGATTTCTGTGAATTCTTGATTTAACGGCTTTGATGACATGCGGTTTTCGAGCAGAGCGTGGGCGGCCCGACCGGTGGCGGTCTTTTACATCTCCAGTCTCCTCAAACAGTTTTGGTGTATTCAATGTTGTAACAGTATTTATGTCCCTACTAAGTATATTCCAACGGTAGTTGAGAATAATTTCAGTTGGCAGCAGGGGTGACTGCTACTTCACCATCCGTAGACCCCAAGTAACGAATGTGATTAAACCATGATCAATGGCTTTACACTTAAGTGCAGGCAGATTTTAAATAAACGAGAACCAGTCGGTAGTAGAGAATTTCAGCGAACAAAGTAAACACAATAAAAATCCCGATTGTTGTTGTTTTTTATAATGGACAACAACCATGCACTGTATCGTGTGTGTGTGTTTTTTGGTATATCAAAAAAACATACGCCACACATACATAAATGCTCTATAAAATCTGTTTTGTTATGTTAATAGTCGTGACCATACGGTATGATTGCCATAATCATATTATTGATAACTTAAATTTTAAACATCAATACTTTTGTTGCACTAACCATGTTTATATGGTTGCTACAACCATACGGTATGATTGCCATAAGCATATTATCGATAACGTAAATTTTAAACAACAATACTTTTGTTGCACCAACCATGTTTATATGGTTGCTACAACCATATTTTCAATTATAAACTGGGCAATAATACATGTTACAATAATATTGGCAATAATATTGTTACATTTCAACAATATTAGTATTGCCGCAATCATACTGTTGTCAAAATGAAATTCAAATAACAATACTATGGTTGCGACAAACATGCTTTCATTGTAGCGAACATATTATTGTTGCGGTGACCATCTAGTAACCATATCTTTTCTCTGCGTGTTGGCATGCATAAGAGTTGGTAAATGATCGATCGTAATTTCATCAAGATTTAATATTTAATTTGGCTTCTATTTTCAACATATGCGAGGGATACGTTACCGATTTTCTCAGTTTCGAAAGCTTCCATCTTACTTCTGCCAAAATTTCATGAAGATCGGACAACAATTGCGACATGTAGTTTGATAACAATTTTAAATTGACGGACAGACGTAGATCGTTAAATGGAATCAGCTGATGATTGCACATCGAACTTATTTTGGAACATTACAAACAAACCTTTGCTCTGAAACTAATTTATAATATTAACAGCGAGATATTTACTAAACTTCCATTTTGAGGCTTTATAGAGGGTTGCTGTTTATATTTCGGGTCCTGACAATACATACTAGTGTTTCCAGCATCAAATTGGAACTTCTATTAGAAACTATGACATTTTTTAGCATAACTTAACTCAGAACGTTTTGTCATTTAAGGGCGAATTGTTTTGTTTACAGTGCGTCAGTCAAAAAAAAGGAATTATCTCGAGAACATTTTCGTGCGATGATTTTTTTACGATTTTCGGCGTAGGTTATCGAGACATGAGTGTTTCAATCAACTTGTTTCGACTTTTGGCGATGAAGCACCATCAAAGTTCAGTCTCGGGCGACGTTCGCTCCAGGATGAATTTCGTGAAGGACGTCCACTTAGCCAGAACCATCGATGCTGTGCGTGAACTGATTAAGCAAGACCGACATGTGTCAATACCGTGAGATTGAGGCATCTTTGGGCATTAGTATGACAAACACCAATAATATATTGCATGTTCATTTGGCGTGAAAAAAAATTGTTCTCGTTGGATCCCACATAATTTAACGAATGCTCAAAAAAAGGCTCGTATGGATTGGTGCAAAGAGATGTTGAAAAAGTATAACTGCGGTAGCTCA
The DNA here is from genome assembly GCA_963513945.1 of Hydrotaea diabolus. Taxonomy (NCBI): domain Eukaryota; kingdom Metazoa; phylum Arthropoda; class Insecta; order Diptera; family Muscidae; genus Hydrotaea; species Hydrotaea diabolus. The sequence continues at coordinate 56,877,228 of OY740716.1, forward strand.
AAGGCAGTGTATAACATTGTCACAGGTGACGAATCATGGATCTATGCATATGAACCAGAAACAAAACAGCCATCGACCGTATGGGTTTTTCAAGATGAGCCAAATCCAACCAAACTTGTTCGTGGAAGAAGTACATTGAAGCAAATGATTGCGTTTTTATCTGTATAACCGGCCATGTTGCCACAGTGCCTTTAGTGGAAGGTCGGGCGGTCAATTCTTAGGGCCCCCGCAGACTGCAGACTTTTTATCGGCCGATAGTTTGGTCGGCTTCTTAATCAGTATGGTTACAATCAGTTACAAACTATTTCGAGAATAGTTGGCCGACTGTTGGATAGTCTGCGCCCTGTTCACCAAACAAACTGTTTAGTTGGCTCGGTGTGCGCACTTTCAGCCCAACCCGACTAAACTATCGGCCGATAAAAAGTCTGCAGTCTGCGGGGGCCCTTAGTGGTAGACAACATTCTATTTGCCAACAGTGTTCGAAGAAATGAGGAAAGATAATAAGAAAAAACGGATCATTTTGTATCACGACAATGCGAGCTCTCACCCATCAGCTGAAACGATGAGCTATTTGACCACTCAAGATGTCGAATTGATGGGCCGTCCACCGTACAGCCCTGATTTGGCACCCAATGACTTATTCTTATTCCCTAGCATCAAGAAAAAATTACAGGTGTCTCAATCAGAGTGGAGAAGTGCTTCGAAAATTGGTTTGTGCGCATGCAAAAGTGTATTGATCTTAAAGGAGAATATTTTGAAAAACAATAAAACCATTTCCAATGATAAACTATTGTGTTTTTATTGCCGGGCCCGAAATATAAATGGCAACCCTCGTAAGCATTACCTTTATGCAGGAGCAACCATTAACCTCAGAAATAAGAATAATCGTATTTTTTAAAAGGCATAAAAACTTTTCGAGTTGTAAAAAGTAGCAAACATTTCATGAAGTGGCATTGCGAAAAATGGGCAGTAAAAGTGGCATGACTTTAAAAAATTCGTCAAATTACCGCTTTATTCGCCCAACGGTAACGCTCATGATTTCTTTCAGCTATAGCCATAACAACCGCATTGAATTTATTAGAAAGACAGTTTAAATATGCAGTCCATGTTACAACTCTGCTGGCGTCTTAATAGTATTAACGGGTATGGGAAGCCACCATTATGAGGCACTACTCTCGGCCTAGGCTTCGACAAGCTATGTACACGTTGAATACAATGTTTTTCCAATATATAAATTAAAATCATTTTAAAGTAAACCCCCTATACTGTTGATCCTCCTCTTTGCTGCAAATATGTCATTTATGTTATCAAAGTTTGAAAAATACTAAACGCCATAAACAATTAATCTTCCCATGTAAACGATATAAAATTAAGCGGTTATAACCGGGGTTTATATTTTCCCATCCATGGCGCTATATCAACCTTTTCCCCTGCCTCTTCAAACACACAAAAAAACGAAAACGCCACCGAATCCTCTTCAGAATAAAGCGCCATGATAAAGTGTCATCGCGTTCAAATGTTTTTTTTGATTTGCTAGTCTCCCTTCATGTGCATCCAGTGTCCAAAATAATTAATGACATTTGGTGTCAGCTACAAACCTCAAAACATGAAATCAAAATTCAGCAGAATCAAACCAAAGCCGGATCAAGAAAAACAAACAGACATACATTCATATCACCGGCGAGTTGGATTCCACTTTGGGGTTAGCTCTCCATGGCGACTGCGACATACGGAGCACCATGTCAAGTTTTGGATAAACAAAAACTGTAACAATGCGAGTACCTAACGTCGACAATTTCAATAGAGTAGGCACAGTGCCCTGAAACCGAAAAAGGGGTAATCCTTTGGCTATGCTCTATACTAATTGATTAAATTACTTGAAGTGGCGCCATTCCAAACTCCTCTTTTTTCATTGCCAATTGTTCGTTTAATAAAAACATGTAAAACGTTGTTAAGTTCGGCCAGGCCAAACCTTAAATCGAAAAAATATAGAATTCCTAATAATGAAATTGTTGATCCAATTGAAGAAATTACATTTCATGTAGTACGAGGGCGACCGCAAAACTAACTGGCCTGACACATTTTCTGTTTTACTAGCAACTTTTTTGTTTTTGTTTTTTAAAAACAATCTTTTATAAGCCATCTGTCAAAATTTCCGAAATATTTAATGATTATTTTCTTTGTTACAGGTGATTGAAGTAAACAAGTTTTTTAATTTTTGAAAAATGGAAAATAAAGAGTTTCGTGCGGTAATTAAACACTTTTATATGAAAGGTTATACGCCACAATTAATCAAAGATGAAATGGATTCTGTTCATGGTGATAATGCACCATCATACTCCACCGTGAAATCCTGGGTTCAACAATTTAAAATGGGTCGTTCAAGTACGGAAGATGAACAACGCTCTGGAAGACCGAAAACTGCTACTACTATTGAAAACATTAGAAAAAAAATTTAATAAAGGGACTAAAGATAGACGAATAAAGCTCAGAGAAATTGCTAATATTGTTAAAATACACGAAAAACAAGTTTGGAGTATTTTACATGATGAACTCCACATGAAAAAGCTTTCCGCAAGTAGGGTGCCGCGTTTCTTGACTTTGCCCCAAAAAATCGTCCGTTGGACCAATTCCGAGCAGCTTTTAGCGATTTATCAGCGTAATCCTATAGAGTTCTTGTGCCTATTCATAACTGTTGATCCATCACTACATCCCAGAATGCAAACAGTCAAAACAATTGATCAAAGCTGGTAAAAGTGGTCCCTAGAAGGCGAAAACTGTTAAGTCAGCAGGAAAAGTAATGGCCACAGTATTTTGGGATGCAAGGGGTATAATATTTATTGATTTTCTTGAGAAAGGAAAAACTATAAATAGAGAATATTATTGTGCATTATTGGATCGGTTGAGTGAAGAAATCAAGATAAAACGACCGCATTTAGAAAAAAAAGTTCTTTTTCATCAAGATAATGCTCCTTCACACACTGCATTTTTAACTCAACAAAAACTTACCGAATTACGATTTGAAATTGCTCCGCATCCACCATATAGTCTAGATTTAGCTCCTTCTGATTATTTCTTGTTTCCAAATTTTAAAAAAGATTCTCGGTGTCAAAAAATTTTCGTCCAATAGCGAGGTTATTGCTGAAACTGAGGCATATTTTAAAGGTCTTGAAAAATCTTATTTTTCGGTTGGAATTAAAAAACTTGAGAAACGTTTGATGAAGTGTATTAAAGTTGGAAGGAGATTATGTTGAAAAATAAATAATAATAATTCCAAAAAAACGGTTCTTTTTATGTTAGGCCAGTTACTTTTGCGGTCGCCCTCCTATAAGCATCAGGGTAATCAGAATATCGTCGTGGTATACCAGCTAGTCCTAAAAAATGTTGAGGGAAAAATGTTAGATTTAGAAAATTCCTTATCTTTAAATAAACCAACAAATTTATTAACAATTTTATTAACAAATGATTTGTTCATTACTTTAATTGCAGTAGTAAAAATTACTAAATTACATAAAGGTTCTTTACAAATATTGACAATATTGACAAATATTTAACTAATGAATAAACCTTTACGAATTAAACTTCCAATTTCTTTTTTAAATTAAAAAAAATACAAAAATTCAAATCAAGTGTGGAATCTTTAGTGTTCATTCGAAATGAGATTTTTTGCCATTTATTTTTTTTTAAATAAAATTTCCTGCAAATGTTGGCCGCAACAACGCCACAGTGTGCCCATTTTGAGTGTTCAATTTTGGTGGACTCGTTCCAGCATTTGGACCGGTATGGCGTTCATGACACGCGTATATTGGCTTCCAAAACCTGAATTGTAGCTGGTTTATCAGCAAAGACTTTCGACGAAGGCCCAAAGAAAAAAAAGTGTAAAGGTGTAATATCACACGATCTAGGCGGCCAACTTATCGGATCAAAGCGTGGCATTCGCTGCTCTTCGAAATGAACTCTCAATAGATCCATTGTTTTAGCAGCTATATGGCAAGTGGCACCGTCCGGTTGAAACCAAATGTCGTCAAGATTACGGGCTTCGATATGGCGGAAGCTAACACGGTTAAGTCCCGGCCATCAACATTTTTGAAAAATATGGACCGATGATTTCACTAGCCCAAATCGAGGTTTTCTCTAGGTATAAGTATTGAGTCCTCTTGAACCTCTTCTGGTTGCTCTTCAGAGCAAAGGCGGAAATTTTGTTTATTGACGTTGAGCTAGAAATGGGTCTCATCACTAATACAGTTGCACAATTTGGATACGTTGTTGAGGTGTATGGCTATCCATGATGAAATGGCAAACAATAATGAAAAGAAAAGAATAAAGTTTAACACAACGCACTCGTAATCTGTGAATAAAAACCCTACTGAAAAATACATCTAGATGGATCACCTGTTATAAACTCTATAGTCTCTAGATTACGCACCAGCGCACACTCTTGTGTCTTGATGAAAAATTATTTTTTTGTGTTGTAAGCCAGGGCGTTTTTCGCGAATTTGTTCATTTAGTTGATTTAAAAGGTTGCAATAGTACTCTGAATTTATTGTTTTACCCTTTTGCAGATAGTCAATCAATAAAATACCTTTGAAGTCCCAAAAAACCGTTGCCATAACCTTACCAGCCGATTGAATTGTTTTTGACTTCTTTGGGGCACTTCCTCCAGCTTTAGTCCATTGTTTGGATTGTTCTTTTGTCTCTGGAGTATAGTGGTGGATCCATATCTCATCAACAGTTATGAAACGACGCTTCAAATCCATTTTATTTCGCTGAAAATGATCCAAACAAGCTTGAGAAATGTTCATTCTTATGCGTTTTTGGTCGACTGTTAACAAGTGCGGCACCCATCTTGCAGAAAGCTTTTTCATCTGTAGTTCTTCATGCAAAATTAAATGGACTCGATCATTTGAGATGCCCATGATATTAGCTATTTCACGCACTTTTATTCGTCGATCATTTAATACCATATCATGCACTTTGGCTACAATTTCTGTTGTTGTTGCTGTTTTTGGACGTCCACTACGTGGTTCATCTTCAATGCTTGTACGAGCACGTTTAAATTCAGCAAACCAATTTTTTACTGTTGCATATGAAGGAGCACTTTCACCTAACACATTCACCATATCATTATGAATTTCTTGTCCCGATAAACCTTTTTTATGTAAATATTTAATGACACCACGCATTTCTAATTTTTCCATTGTAAAAAAATCGCAGATGCGTCTTTTGTGAACACCTGTTTCTATATGAAGGAGTTGCCAGATCGAAACAAAATTTAACATGTGTTCATAGCAGAGATGGAAGTTTCCAAAACACTTAACCTTTTTTCTGTATATACCGCGCTTTTTGTGCTAGGCTAAGAAGTTTCCGAGCCGCCCTCGTATAAAAGCGCAAAAAATGTTGTTTTTTGGCCCATGTGTTCGTCGCTTTGCTCAACCAAAATTTCTCAGTTACTCTATATTTGAGTTCGTACCAAAAATCGATATTGCATGAACACCTGGCCGTAAAAAAGGTTTGTTCCCGTTGGATCCTGCACAATTTGGTAATCGCTCAAAAAAAGGCTCGCGTCGATTGGCGCAAATAAATTTTGAAAAATACGATCGCGGTGCTTTAAAAGACTTTTAAAAGATCGTCACAGGTGACGAATCATGGATCTATGAAAATGAGCCCGGTCATGTGGCGGCTGTTCCACTTGAGCAACGTAGGAGGCCAATTCTGAGTGGTACACCACAATTTGTTTGTTTCGGAGAAATTCGAAAAACGAACAAGAGAAGACGAATCATTGTGCACCATGACAATGCGAGCTTTCGCACATCGGCTCAAACCAGCGCCTTTTTGAACGGCCAAAACGTCGAATTGATGGGTCATCCGCCGTACTGCCCTGACTTGGCACCCAATGACTTATTTTTATTCACGCACATCAAGAAAAAAATGCGTGGTCAACGATTGTAAAAGATGCTGTTGAAGCGTTCAAAAACCATGTTTTGGAGGTGAGACACCTCGGAGAGGATAAGGTGCTTCGTCAACTGATTTGAGCGCATGCAAAAGTGTATAAGTCATACTGGGAATACTTTGGAAAACAATAAAACCATTTTTGATGATAAATATTCGCATTTTCATTAATAGGCCAGAAATATATAAGTATATAGCAGCCCTACTCGTTGACTTGTGGGCCGCCATGTTGCTATGGAAGTGTGCAGGACTATTATTCCAGTAGCGCCAGGTTTCACCCCGGTTAAGAACATCAAACAATTTTTCAGCGGCGGGTTTTCACTTCGTAAATGTCGGCGTCTTTACGAGCAAGTGATTTGCCTTCTCTTCTCTTAGAAAAAAATGCATTAGCCGTTGTGAACCGGCGTTAAACAGTAGTCCGGTCAATGAGTAGGAAAACACATTTCATTGAATCGATATCACAACCTTGTTCCTTATGGAATGTTGTGGGACTTATGCAAGTAAGTGCTCATTGACTAGTTTATTCCCCTGCTAGGATTTTTTTGCTGGGCACATTCATTTCCGATTGATGTGTATGGGCACCCACTGTGCAACGGCTTAACCTTTTACGCTTTCGTTATTGTTCTTTGTGTGTATGAATGGAATTAGCCAGGAGGCAACATGTAACAATAAGTCAATAAGTCAAGAAAGGGACACCAAGGCACGGTTACTGCTGCCACTACCTACCACTCGACAGTGTACGAGTAATTGTCAAACAAATGTCAATGCTACACAAAGGTTCGGTGGCCAGCGGATGCATGGAATAGAAACGGCCTACAACATATCCTTGCAAAACTATGAACACCAAGAGAGAGTAAGGAAGAGAGAGAAAAAGAGACAAACATAAGAAAGGCCGAGGAAATCCTTGACAGAGGGCGTTACCATTAAATAATTAATCAATGTGCAATATATCTGTCACTTTGTCATCATAGGATCAACTTAACAAAAAACAAACAATGTGGATTAAGACGATTGCCAACCAACACCTTTTTCCCATTTGGCCAGGAAGCAGAAGCTCAACATTGCTGCGCGAGCCCAGCGGCAACCACCAATGACAGGCTTCGCAATATTTTTGAAGTATTTGTCTTGTTTTGATCCATTGATTATGTGGAAACATTTTCCCATAACATTTGATTTCACATTCATTTAACTCACCCACAATCTTAGGATGCCGAGGAGGGCGTCAGTGACGACGACAACGACACCTTCTTCAAATCGCATTATATGCGCCTGATTTGCTTCATTATTATTGCATGGTTATCCCTCGTTATTGTTCATCTGGTTCACATCTCCCCCTTCAGCACATCTAGTGATGGCTTTCACCCCGCCGGGCCCACCCTCGTGTTGGGTAGCCTTGTTTGTTTTGTCACCATGTATCCTTGATACACTTAACATTATCATCCTTCTCCTGACATAAGTTCGTTATACAGAGTGTTCCCTTTTTTGTTGTTGTTATTTGTTGTTGTTGTTGTACCATTTGCCGGGTGGTGTCACTTAAGCCCTGGTGTGGAAATGATAAAGTGCTTGTGAGTGAATAGTGTCGTTTGAATTTCATAAATTTCGCCGGATATCAAAGAAAAGTTATGTGATTATGTCGTCGTCGTCGTCTTGTATGTTTTTTGTTTGTTTGAAGTACCTAAATGAAATGTTCCCCCTGTGCATGTGTTTGTGCGGGGGTGAAAGGAGAAACTCCGTTTTTTTTGAAGGCAGTGGCGGGTAACAGGTTCTGCGAAATAGCCCATCTTCGAAAAATGGGAGAAAAAAAATAGACAAATCAAGCGAAATGTATATTAGGAAACTATAAGACTCCATACTTTCTTTGGCTGACAATATTCGAAGAGCATCATATAGGGTGGGGCATTTAAAATTTTAAATCTAAATTGGCTGTAAAAAAAATACTGATCATTTTTTAAAATTTCTGGTTTCATTGGAAAGGTTGAACTTTGCCATTTAACAATCGAACATCACCCCAATGGGCTGAAGATTGTTGGGCAGGAGGTGAAGAATTTCACCGAAAAATCGTGTTTTCAGATGAAGCTCATTTTCATCTCAGTGGCTAATGAGCAAAATTGTCACATATGGGGTTCCGAGAACCCACACTTGACTTTTGAGAAGCCAATGCACCCACAACGAATGACAGTTTGGTGTGGATTTTGGTCTGGCGGCAGGTTGGACCATTTTTCTTCGAAAATGATTAAGGAGCCGTCCTTACCATCAGCTGTGAGAGTGACATGGACGACACTTGGTTTGAACAAGACCAACGCAACCAACAATATTTTACGCACTGTTTTTAAAAATCGAATAATCAGCCGAAATTGTGATGTCAATTGGCCGCCTCGTAGCAGTGATTTTAGGCCTTTGAATTAGTTTCTGTGGGAAGCCATAAGGGAAAATGTTACGCAAAGCATTCAGAGACAATTGAAGCGCTGAAACATGAAATCGAAGTTGCCATTGAAGAGATTCGACCCGAAACAATCGAAAATTTTGAAAGATCGGTTGTGGTACTACCGAGCCAGTTGTGGTATTCAAATGAATGATATTGTGTTCCATAATAAGTTCAGAAAGTTCAAGGTTTCCAATAAAACCAGACTTTTGAAAAAATTATCAGTACATTTTTCTACAGCTGTTTCTAATTTAAAATGTTAAATCGTCCATTCTGTACTATTGTGGGGTATATGGTTGTGATACAACAATATTATAATCCTCACAACCATTGTATGATTCACACTTAACCCTACTATCATCTCCACAACCATAGTATGATTCACAATTAATCATACGATGACCTCCACAACCATATTATGATCCTCACAACCATAGTATGATTCACACTTAACCATGTTATAATCCCTACAACCGTAGTATGATCACACACAATTATACTACGATCCCCACGATATTTTATTAAAATTGAGTTTAGTTGTCAACAAAAATTATAGTAGTGATTTACTTTACAGTAGAAAAAATCAGTTTAAAAACTTAAGCATTTTTATTAAAAATATGAAAAATTTGTTTGTTTGAAAAATTTTGATTTCCATATGTGACGCGCAAAATAGAATGGGACCTAAGGGTAAAAACCAGTTTTGTTCAGGAGAGCCATTTTAAAGATTAAAATACGTGTATCTTTGGTGTACCATCACTTTCATAAAACGCGCATATCTCTGGGAGGGAACACTTTTGGGGCAGGGGATCGGTCTCATTCGATGCTCAGATGTTGTCCACATCAAAAAAAGAAAATTGATTTTTTTACCCTTAGTTCATTTCTCTATGCGCTGTCACATATGCAAAGTACTATTATTGGATTACATCCGTAACAAAAACATTGTTCTAAAAAGCATATTCAAATGAAGAAAAATTACAATCATACAGTATGATTGTCGTAATCATACTATTGTTAACATAAAACCCCAAAAATATTATTTTTTTCGCACCTACCATGTTTATATTGTTGCTACAACAATATTTTCATTTTTAATTGGGAAAATAATATTATTGTTTCATTTCAACAATATTAATATTGGCGCAATCATACTATTGTCAAAATAAAATTCTATAAACAATACTATGGCTGCGACGAACATACTTTTTTTGCGAAGAACATATAATTGTTGTCGTGACCTTATAGTAACCATATCATTTCTCTGACTGTAGGCTGGCTCCAAAAGTTGTTTTTGGCCCGGGTCTGCTCAGTAAATGATTAATTCACACTGAGAATTTATCGGTTTGACAATCGGTTTTGGCCTACAAAAATTGTGCTGGCTGGAAACACTTTCTGTTGCTATCACCAAATTTAAATAATCGTAATAGAAATTCGATTCGTGGTACCATAAGAATAAATCTGTGATGATATCATGGCACAGACTAGCAAATACCCGCTACTTCGTGAGCGGAAAACTTTCTATAAAATCCTTGTTCTGCTTTAATAAAGTATTTTCCTTCTATGAATGCCGGGATATATAGTAAACTATTGAGTGGTTATATATTTTTATCATGAAAACATACGATTTTTGGAATGATTACAGTAACATATGTATCAGGTCTTGACTATTTTTCACCTGGCTACGTTCGATATCATCTTTACTGCTTTTCTATTATCAATACCGTCGTTTTGTTACTTTTTCGCACGTTATGTCTATTTTTGCTCCTGTTGCCTCATTTTTTTATATTCTTAGCCTGCTGTTTAATACGAGAGTTGCTATATATATTTCTGGCCTAGGCAACACTAAGTGTTGTCTGGCGCCATCTGTCATTTCCATTAGAAAGTTTGACATTTTTTAGCATAAACGTACTCAGAACGTTTTAACGTACGACCATCATTTGTGTTGTTTACAGTGACTTGAAAATATCAATTTGGCAAAAAAAATGGAATTAACTCGTGAACATTTTCGTGCGATCATTTATCACAACTTTCAATTATCACGACAAGAGTGCATCGATGAACTTAAATATTTGAATGACGATGATCCTTTAGCACTGTGAAAAACTGGTTTAATGAATTTAATCCGCACAATTTGACAATCGCTCAAAAAAAGACTCGTGTCGATTGATGCAAAGAAATTTTGAAAAAATTCGATCGCGGTGCTTCGAAAGACGTTTATAAGATCATCACAGGTGACGAATCATGGATCTATGCGTATGAGCCCGAAACGAAACAGCAATCGACTTAGGTGTGGGTCTTCAAAGACGAGCCAATTCCAACGAAAGTTGTTGGTGGAAGAAACACTTCGAAGCAAATGGTCGTCTGTTTCTTCGGCAAAACTGGTCATGTGGCGACTGTTCCGCTTGAGTAACGTAGGACGGTCAATTCTGAGTGGTACATCACAATTTGTTTGCCTGAAGACTTCGAAGAAATTCGAAAAACGAACAAGAGAATACGAATCAATGTGCACCATGACAATGCTCCAACACATCGGCTCAAACCAGCGCCTTTTTGACCGGCCAAAACGTCGAATTGATAGGTCATCTGCCGTATAGCTCCGACTTGGCACCAAATGACTTCTTTTTATTCCCGCACATCAAGAAAAATATGCGTGGTCAATGATTTTCGTCGCCAGAAGATGCTGTTGAAGCGTTCAAAAATCATGTTTTGGAGGTGGGTCAATAGGAGTGGAAAAAGTGCTTCGACAATTTGTTTGAGCGCTTGCAAAAGTGTATAATTCATGCTGGAGAATACTTTAAAAAAAATTAAATCATTTTTGATGATAAATATTCGCATTTTCATTATTAGGCCAGAAATATATATAGCAGCCCTCGTACCTATTTAAGTGTGCAACTTAAAAACAATGACAAAAGCAGAAATTAGAAATTTATTTGCAAAATATTTTGTTCCCAACCACTGTGCGCTTGAAGCGCTGATAGCCAAATGATGTAACATTACATACATGGTGGCCCGCCTTGGTGTAATGTTTAGTGGGCACGACTGTCTTACAAGTAACCCCAAGTTCAACTTCGGGTGAAAACATCTTCAACATTTTTAGCAGCATGTTTTCACCTCGTTAATGCCGGCTACTTTACGAGTAAGAGGTTAATCTCTAAGCCATGTAACAACTTCTTTCAAAATGCATCCGAAGACTGAGATTAACAGTCGGGACCTAGTTCGTGATTTCAATAAATATTTCGTGCACTGTTACCCCCTGTTACTTTTTGGCATGTTGGGGGAATTAAGTAATTAGTAGTTGCTCAAAACTTATCAGTCGGAATTTCAGCGTAATCTTCTAGATCGTAATGACCTCAAATCAAAAGAGTTAATTATAATTATTGGTCGTTCATAATGTACCAACTTGGTTTTGGACCAACATGTAGTTGACCTGGCTAGACAAAGACTTTCCGTGCTTGTTTAATTAAAATTTCCTCGCTACACAGCGACTTACCGTACTCGCTTAATATAAATTTCTTTTTCTACTTACACGCTGAAAAAAAGTATGGTTGTGGTGACAAAATTCGAAGAGGATAATTCTATTGTTGGGTATATGGTTGTGGTACAACAATATTATGATCATCACAAATAGTATGATTCAAATACAACCATAATATAATCCTCACAACAATAGTATGATTCACACATAACCATACTATGATCCCCACAACCATAGTATGATTCACACTCAACCATACTATGATCTCCACAACCATAGTATGATTATCAGAACTATAGTATGTTTCACATACAACCATAGTACGATCCTCACAACCATAGAATGATTCACATGCAACCATGTTATGATCCCTAAAACCATAGTATTATCACATACAATGATACTATGATCCCCAATATTATTTGTTAGAATTGGTCTTAGTTGTCTACAATAGTTTTGAATTATGAACATTATTCAAAAATACATTTAATTTAAAAAAATAAGAGTGATTTATTTCACAGTAGAAAAAATAAGTTAAAACAAACGTAAGCGTTTTTATTAAAAATATTTCAGTTAAACAAAGCCAATGCAGCTTGTTCGAAAAATTTTAATTTCGATAAAAAAAAAGTACTATTGTTGCATTAGCATCGTACCAATAACATTTGTTCTAAAAAGCATATTTTAATGAAGAAAAATTACAATCATACAGTATGATTGCCGTAATCATATTATTGTTAACATAAAACGCAAAACACAATACTTTTGTAGCACCAACCATATTTATATTGTTGATATAACCATATTTTCATTATTTAAATTTGGCAATAATACTATTGTTACAATTCAACAATATTAATATTGCGGCAATCATTCTATTGTCGAAATTAAATTCAGTAAACAATACTATGATTGCGACGAACATACTTTTATTGCGGACATCATATTATTATTGCCGTGACCATATAGTATATATTTCTGTCTGTATATATTTCTGTCCTGATCGCCCTTTATTACTATCCAAGCTGAGTTCACCATCAAATGAAACAATCTTTTCCCGCCCAAGAACAAAATCTCTAGCGATTTATGAACCCTTTAAATTGCAAATATATAGGCGCGTATGTGTAAAGCATTTGTCCTGAACTTGGAAAATATTCTAGGCAATCGCCAACCTTATCTACGATGACTTATATTTGCTGGCAATGGAAAGACGTAAACACCTCCATAAATTTTAATAGAAAAAAAGTGAGCCAATAACCTTTGGCATTGCCAAAATGTCAAAAACAAAAGAAAAATGATATTCCATCGATATCCACTGAATGTTCGATACGCCACTGTTGCCATCAATGTGCACACTGGCTGTTCTTGCTCCTTATCCTGGCAGCAATTCTCCTTTTTGGGTTTGTTATCGCCACGGCAAAGAATTCGGAAAGGAATGGAGGCAGAAAAATAACAATCATAAAATTATGAACATGTACACATTAAATGGAACGACATATTTTTTTGTTTTTTCCTGTACGGCGTTGGCAACACATGGCCTCCAGACAATTGTTGTGCTCTTGGGTGTGGATATGCCGAGGACAATTGTAAATAACCTGAAACTGCAATTGGCAAGAAAAACGGGAGATAAACTCTTTATTGGAACTGACTATGTGTGAGTTATGCTCATCCTCCGTTCTCATAGCACCACACCAGTCGCTTGCTTTTTTCCACCGAGAAAATATAATTTTCTATCCTTCTGCTAATCCTTTGAGTCGCTAGTTTTTTCTTTGTTTCCTAATTTTTTTGGTATTATTTTTGTGTTGACAAGTTTTAACGAGCCGTTGATTTTTGGAAAACCGGATATATGAGATTTTTGGTTTTTTCATTCCATATTGCAGTATGTTGCCAGTGTCTGTTACAAATCTATGGAGGGAGGACTTCTTGAAGCGTTGGACGACAAATAGGTAAATACTTGTCCGTAACTAGTGTACCTACCCATGAATGTTTCCACAACAGCAGAAATAAGTAAAAACATCATAAAGTTTGGTTAGGTCGAATATGATATACTATACATTAACACGCTACATACAGAGAACAGATTCGTTTGCTAACCAAATAATTAATGTTGCATGCACCTCAAGTCTATCACAACAGCCGAATGTTAGTTAGAGCTGCAGTATCGGTTAAACAACAAATTTTTAAACTTTCTTCAAACTGGAAGTACTCTACAACATAGAGAGGGTCATGTCGAGGAAGAAATGAAAGCGATGGTGGAAGACTTTAAATTAATAAAATGCATTAGTCGATTGGTTTATAGTCAGCGGAATAGTCTGGAAAAAATACCTTTAGACGACCTTTTTTAATATGACAAAGCTTTTGTTATCTTTGCCAATAATTGTTTACAACAACAAAATTATTGCAAAAATATTGGCTGCCACAACTAACAGTTAGGGCTACTTAATACTTTTCCGCGTTTTATTGGTATGACCGATCAATTAGTTGTACTTAGAACAATACGATGATCATATTTATTATTTTGTGGCATGATGAACTGACTACTCGTATTCATAACGATTATGAACATTTAGCAACTGCAACGGAATTTCTGTAATTCCAACCGATTTCCATCTACTTTTTTCTCTGTGTGTATAAACGAGGGAAGACTAGCAATAATCATATTTTTAGCCACTAGGGCTACTTATACAAGTGCCCTTCAGTGGGGCCCACGAAACAATAAAACCAGTCTCTACTTAATCTTAAAACTAAATTCGTTTCTCGTTAGATACGTAGTGAAATTTGCTTTGAGTACGCATGTGTGACAGCGCATAGAGAAAGGGACCTTAGGGTAAAAAAAATAATTTTACCTTTTTTTTGATGTGGACAACATCTGAGCAACGAACTTTTTTATTTGGCCCTCACATGTCCTTGAGACTGACCACTGTCGCATTATAATCCTAACAAATAAAATGTCTCTATGTTCGGCCAGGCCGAATCTTTAATATCCTCCATCGTCGATTCACAATTAAGAGTGAGCCGTTGTTTATGTCCCTTGGGTCCGAACCTAATCTCGTCCAAATCTATCCATTTTTGGATTCGTAGTGAAATTTGTTTTAATTTGATTACCCATATTGTGTATTAAAGGCGTGCACAGATACAACTGAATGCACCAGTTGGTATGCTTTCCTATTTTGAGTGAGTATAGATGAGTAAAATTTAGTTTCTGTTACGAGTTGGTATTGTTACTCTTTCTAACAGTTATGGTGTGGTGTGTATAGAGAGAAAGAGAGTAACATATTTGTTTGCATCTGTTTCTCCCAAACTGGTATAAACAGATATTGGTGGTGACACCATAAGTACTTATGGTATGTTGTTGATCAGAACGAGTTGTTGTTATTAAATTAGCTTTTAATAGAATAATTCCTGTGTAGGATCATTGAATTTTACTGAAAATAAAAAGTATTTAATAAACAGTAACAACTTTTTTATTTTATTTTTATTTAATGTTTATTAATAACAAAATAACAATTCATTTTTAAAATAACATTTAAGAAGCTTTTAACATCAATCTTTGGATGAAAAACATAAACACAAGAATTCATATGAGTATTTAAATAAAAAAAATATAACACTGGCCAACAAAATGAAAAAAGTTGGTTGTTTCAATCGATTTAAAAACTGTTTACTTTTTCGACGTGGATGTATCAAGGAAAGAAAACAAGAGCTGACAGAGCAAAACGGACTTCGGATTTGAAAATAGCACGCCGATTTCAGCAAGAAACAGTTTTTAAATTGATTGAAACAAAAGTAGTGTTGGGCTTTGTAATCAATTTCAATTAAAATTAATATACAAAGTAAACTTAAACAAAATAATTCAGTCTTTTGAAGTTTAATTACATACATATAACAAAAAAGGGATCGTTGCATTTCAAAATAAATACAGGGAATGATCTAAACAAAAAAATCAGTCTTTTGAGTTTATATTTATGAATAAAATTTGATTAAACGATTTGCTATTGCATCCTATTTTAGAAAAAATCCTCTCAGACGGAGCACTTGAAGCTGGAATAGCCAAAATTCGGCAGCTTAATTTGTACAATAGTGGATATTCATTTTTTCTGTCATTCCACCACTTTAAAAGATCAAAGTCATGTTGTAAGAACACTTTTGTATTTTTATATTTTATTATTTCGTTTTCAATCCTCAATTCGCTAGAATGAACTTCCTGGATTGGTTGAAAGTACTTTTCAAACAATGAATATATTGGTGAGGTATTTGTAGCAATTGGTAAATCATCAGTATTGCTTTCATTTGAATAATGTAACAGCAATGATTTACACTTATTTATTACATCAGTTTGTTCATTTGAATCAAATTGAGTAAGCTGGTTAGCTGGTGGAAACAAAAATATTGCTAGTTTATGATATATTGTTATATGGCTGTCGACTAGAGAAATTAGCGTGTCATATAATTTTGTTTTAAATTCTTTGATAAAACTAGATTCATTGTCATTTGTGGTGTTACACATCACTTTCAATTTATTTATATGAGGATGAACCATATGCAACGTAGGATAGGAGCTTCCCTCAAGTTCTTTCGAAGCATCCATAAACGGTTTTAAAATAGATATCAAGAGATCTAAATGACAAAATTGTGGTATATACTGTATTCCATCTTGTGGGTGTGTAGCTTTTAAGTGATGAGTTAAGATCTACATTTAAACCAGATTTCTTAAAAAATATTACTAGTTTTGATGCTGTTGTTACTATTTCTTGAATCTGTGATGACCCTTTTATGCATTTTTCAATTGTGTTGTGAAGCAAATGATTTATGCAGTTGATGTTTTCATGTTCTGTTAAAGCTGATTTAATGTTACTTCCTCTGTCGGTAACAACAACAGTGGCATCATTTAAGGAACAGTTAAATTCGCCAAGTTATGTAGCCAATTTTTCTTTTATTTTGATGCCTATCCATAATAAGAAATAAATAGGACGTTATATATTACATGTGTATAGAAAACAAATATGTATGCAACTTTATTTTGTAAATATTCATGTTACTCTTTTTAATAAGACTGTATTTTTACCTGTATTTGGAGATCCCTTCATTGATTTTACTCCTAAAAGCTTATTTATGCACTCTCCATCCATAATAAAATGACATGTTAGGGCAAGATAGGAAATTTTTGAAAAATTCTCCGTCCACAAATCGCACGTGAGCAAGTATCCAATTTCCCGTATCGATGATATCTCTGAATGAAGCTTGTTGAATTGTATTATATAACTATTTTCCACATTTCGAGAAATTGTAGTAGGATGTGGGATCAATGCATCAACGTTTAGGTTACTCCCGAATTTAATTCCAAATGACAGAAGTAACTTCGAATACTCTTTCAATCCAGCATCATTGACTATAGAATATAGGCGAATATTTTGAACAACCCAATTGGTCAAAACTTCTGTGCATGCCTTTTTAGCTTCTTGGTTTGGCTCAACTAGTTCTTTGTTTTCACTTTTCATCAATAAATAGCACTTATGTTTATTTAAATTTGAAAGGGCTCTTTTGTTATATTTATAAACTTTTGTACATGTTTTACATGCAACAAAATTTAATATTTCTTCATCATTTTCATCTTTTATTATTCCAAAACATTCCCATTTTATTTTGCTTCGACCCCTTTTGTCACTAATTTTGTATGTTCCAGATTTAATATTTTCTTTTACATTTGAACTATTCATTTTAGTTTGTTTTTCTTTTCAAATTCCAATTAGCACACTATTTTATTTGTTCCACCACCTGTAACTACAAAATACTTATGGTACCACAGTTATTTGAGAACAAAAAGCAAATACATTCCTCACTCATACTCAATACTACACTCAACTGTTTCTCTTTTGTGTGGTGTGGTGTGTTCCTACAAAAATAAACACACCACAACTGTTACACTCATTCTCTGATTTATACCCATGGTATATTGGTATGTATATGGTGTATTCGTTTTGTTATCACTTGCAGTTACACTGCTGCACGTGTTTATTGTGTATGGACCATATTGGTCCATGATTTCAAATAGCCCCACACAAAGGTGCCTCTAGATGTGAGGTTCTGCTTATGTAGAGTGAAGGCAAAATAGTCCCGATCAAGCTAAATATTGTATGTCAAGTTTTGGAAAAAAGAAATCATTAACTGTGGTGAAACTGGTCCATAGGAAGCCTTTTTTAAAGCAACATCATAGTTATTGATATGGATAACTATGATCTGATGCGGATAATGTCAAACTGTGTTGACATTTCTGTTCGGTAAGGTTTGACAAGTCATTACGATTGAAAAAACAATCACTGACTCTAACAACCAGTAAAACTGGTCCATAGAAAGGGTGTTTTTAAAGCTGCAACGATAGTTATCGATATGAATAACTATAATTTGACAGCTGATAACGTCAAACTGTGTTCACATTTCTGTCTGGTAAGGTTTGACAAGACATCACGAAGCGTTTAACGCCAGAACAACGCTTCCAAATTATTGAAATTCCAACGTTGAAAAAAAAAATCTATTTGCATAGTTCATCGAGTATTTTGCATCAAAAAATTGTGCGCAGAGAAAAAACCAGTTGGTAATCGGTCTAAAGTAATTCGGTTGGATAACCACACTTTCTGCTGCAACCACCAACTTTCCATGGTATTGACGGTTACATGGTTCGACACACCGTAAAACCGAATTCTGTTAAACCTAATAAAAGTTCATATAACTTTGGCACAAATAATTGGTGGTGACAACGCACGATGTTAATTTAACAAAAAAAGAACATTTTTAGTGAATTATCTTAATATTTTTTATTATAAGACGAAAATCTATGACAGTTATAAAGCCGAGGTGGCCGAATGCTCGCCACAGCTTCGGTGGCATACCTAATACCTGATAGTCTAATTATTCAATGACTTTAAGACATAATGGAGGTTCAATGTCGGTAATGCGCCGAATGTTCATTCATTGGCTGTGTGGCAAGTAAGTATCACCATCCTGTTCGAACCACATATCGTCCAGGTCCATATCCAAAAATCACAAAGTGCACAAAATGCATTTTGTTTTGAAATTCCATTTTCGTAAAAGGCTTCAACAATCTTATAGGCTGTTTCCACTACGGTCGCGTCCACGTCAACGATTTTTCGAAAATTTGTAATGGTGTTTCCATTGTGTTTTGCGTCCACGTTTGCATTCAAACAGCTGTTTGTGTTTATTTGTTTTTTTTCCGGTGCGGAAAAATTAATATTGTTGTGTTGTGGCATTATCATGGAGTTAAATGATATTATTTTGCTAAGCGGAGTGGAAAATGAGGATCAAATGGTATTGCGCCTAATGGAAATGTGCAGTAGCAGCAGCGCTTTATGTTAATGCTGATAAACAGCTGTTTTGATAGGTATGTGCAATTTACGGTGTTGCCATTAATAGGTATGGGTGGGTTTCGATTGCAAAAATAATCGAATTTATAGTAATCGCGACTTATCGGAAAACGCGTCCAATATGAATGCGACTTTTTCCAGAGTCCAATCGAAGACATTGCGGCTTATTACCGGTGCCCCTTGGTATATGAGGAATGAAAATATCCACCGAGACTTGAAAATACCTCTCGTTAAAGAGGCAATTCAAAAAATCAATATAAAGCACAAAGAGAAGCTCGAACGTCATGATAACATTCTTGCTAGACAATTATTGTGCAGTCCCAGCTCTTTAAGACTTCGGAGAAACGAACGCCGTGTTTCTAATCTTCATCCGTAACAGTAATCGCGAACACACGCGCCCGAAAGACTGTGTAGAATCCTTTTTTCTACGTCACGTGGCTTAAACGCTCTTATACGAGATCTTTAAAACAGTCAATATCAATCGCGGACGAACACTCAAAAAAGACTGTGTAGAATCCTTTATTCTACGTCACGTGGCTTAGATGCTCTCATACGTGATCCTTAAAACAGTCAACGCGAAAAACCTACAAAGCCCAAATTACGTCGTCCACTGTGCTATTCTAGAGTTATCCGTTATACATACATAACTAGAGTTCTTCACTCTACATAATATCGCGAACACTCTGTAAATGACTGTAAGGGTCCTCTGGACCTTTATCACGAGGTTTAAGCCAAACCAGGTTTATTTTGACCAAATTAATTAAAATTCCTGCCAATTAGCAGAGATCCACATTACAAGAAATCCATACTAGGATTCATTATTGAATTATACTTAAGATTCGTATACTTATTGTTAGGCTCCTTTGGAGCAGATTCAATAATTCAAATAAAGCTTATAAAAAAAAAAACTTTTTCCCATATCTAACTGCCTATGTTTTTTGTATAGGCTTTAACGCGCGTTCATTGATTTTTGGAAGCGGACGTGGACGCGGCCGTAGTGAAAACAGCCTATTAATGAGCTGCTCAGTTAAGTACCTCTCAATGGTTGAATTTGTCAAACACTGAAACAATGAAATGACAAATTAAGTTGGGCAAAAAAATTAACGTTAAGGTGTGACTCACAATTAACATCGTGTATTATAGTTGGAGCATCATTTACATATACATTTATATCAACGTCTTAATCTACATCTAAATCTACATCTAAAACTACATCTAAATATACATCTAGATCTACTTTTAAATCTTCATTTACATCTACCTCTACATTTTAATCTACATCTAAATCTACATCTAAGGTTATATCTAAATCTAAAAAATAAAGCTATATCTAAATCTGCACCTATCTACATCTAAGTCTAAATCTACATCTAAATCTGCACATCTAAATCTACATCTTAATCTACATCCAAGTCCACATCAAAATCTACATCTTTATCTACATCTACATCTTTACCTACATCAACATCTAAATCTACATCGACATATACATCTAAATCTACATATACCTCTACATCAAAATCTACATCAAAATCTGCATCTACATCTTTATCTACACCTACATCTTTATCTACACCTACATCTACATCAAAATCTACATCTTTATCTACACCTACATCTACATCTTTATCTACATCTACATCTTTATCTACATCTTTATCTACATCTTCATCGACATCTACATCCAAATCTACATCTTAGTCTACATTCAATCCCACGATAGCCGGTTCTATGGACCGAATTGACCTGAAGAGCAATTCTTCAGCCAAGGGCTGGCACCCCGGCACACAGTTGCCGCTACTACAACAACAACAAATAAATCTACATTATAACCAACATCTAAATCTACATCTAAATCTATATCTGAAACTACATCTACCTCTACAGCAACATCTACATCAGGTCTTTGAGTGGCACACCATCCTCGTACATTTTTGTATCACCTCACATGAAAGAACATTTTCGACCTAAACCCATACACATGCACCACCATCATCCTCATTTACTATTTGTAATTGAATGGGATTCTTCCATGCACAGCGAATGTTATTTTTTTCCTTTTTGTTTAGAGCATTTTTGCAACTGAAACAGTTGTCAGCGAAAAGCCTCAATGACCACAAATTTTATTTCGAAATCCAAAAAAAAAAAAATCGTCACCATTCACGGCTGTTTACGCAAAAACATTGAAAGAGTTTAAGGACGACAGCAGTGAATTGCGTCTGGTTTTGTCAAATGCTGTGCCGATTGTTTATGCTGGTACTTGGTGACCGGGGGATCGGGTGGCACCCACTGCCCGGGCCACCATCAGCAGCAACCGCAACAATCAGCATTACAAACGGCTACAGAATTTAAACACACAACCCTCCCTCCCCCACGATTTAGCTCCAACAAAACACGAACAAAAATGCGGGGAATAGAAAAAAAACGTTTGCTTGAAATCAACGAAAAAAGCTATGCAGCTTATCCGTTTCCGGTAACCTTTTCAATTTTTGTTTTCTTTTCTGTTCATCGTCCACCATTTCATTATTTCGTTGTAAGAGCATTCCGCAGTGTGTGTGCCTGTGTTGATATGCTCCCGGTGCGAAAGGATTCCTTTTATTATTTCAAACCATGTGTGTTGGATTCTCAATGTATCATAAGGGTTCCATTGACACAAACTCGGAGTTTAGGTTTCGGTCTTTATTTTGTGGCGTTTAAAAAAGTTGCTCATGGGTATGGCCTCTACGAGTAGCACCACAAGTTTATAAAATGATTTTTCGTTTGGTTTTTATATATTTCTAGGGTAAGAGCGTTCGCCGGAGAACGAGATGGATTTCAATTGTATATCTAATTGTTGCACCGGGTGTTACAATTATGTCCGGTCGAATTATTTCAAATTTAATCAAAGTGAGCACACAATTGCGTCACATCCGGGGAGTGCGAGTGTGTAGACCGAAGGCAAATGTTTGTTTTAAAAACATAAATGACAAAATACGTATGATGGGTGAATAACATTAGATTAAAAATATAAAAACAACTGAACAAATTAAGTTCGGACGGGCAGGAGCTTATTTATCGTCCCAATACGAAAAGATTTTTTTTAAGGGGCGTGGTACCGACATCATGGAGTGTTTCTTTCCGTGCCAAAATCATGTATACCAATCACTATCGTCATATCGATATTAGTTCAAGACATATGGCCTTTCAAGGTTCAGTGTTGATGGGTGGTGGCACGCCTTTTTCCAATCTTATCAAAACATTGTCTATAATAGTTTCGTAGACATTAATTTCATTCTGTTAAAATTACAAAGCGATCGGTTCATTACTTTGTCTACTAAACCGATCTTTTTAAAGGGCGTGACACTGCTCACTTCACGGTTGTGTGGGCGGTATCACTCACCTTTTACTAATTAAAAAAAAAAAAACTATAGCAATTCCTTAGTCATTGATATCATTCTGTTAATATATCATAACGATCGGTCCATTACTTTAGCCATTGATCCGATCTATTAAAAGGGCGGTGGCACTGCCCACTTATCCACCATGGTTATTTTTGTCCCATGCCAATTTCATATGTTCCAAATGTCATTATCATTCTGTTGAAATATAATAGCAATCGGTCCATTACTTTGGCCATTTAGCCGATCTTTTAAAAGGGGCGTGGTACTGCAAACTTTTCCACCATGGTGTTTAATTTCATGCCAATTTTTATATGCTCCAAAAACATTTGTCATGTCTAACAGCTCATAACATATGTCCTTTCAAAGCTCAGAGTTAAATAGGCGGTGCCACGCCCCTTTTTCCAAATTTAACCAAATAAAGTATATAGTCATTTGCAAATCATTGATTTTACTCTGCTTAAATTTCACAGCGATCGGTCCATTACTTTGGCCATTTAGCCGATCCTTTCAAAAGGGGCGTGGCTATTCCCCCTGCTGCACCGTGGCTCGTTCCGTTTATTGCCAATATCTTACGTTATTAATATCATCGTCATGTCTTACTGTACATATGATTTCAAAGTTCAGGGCCCCGCCCCTTTTTACCTATTTTAACAAAATATAGTGTGTAAAAATTTGCCAGTCACTGATTTTATTCCGTTTAATTATAATGATCCGTTTAATACTTTGGCCATAAATTCGATTTTTAAAAGGGTGCGTGTTCCCGCCCTCATTTACTCCAACATGTGCTTTGTTCCTTGCAAATACAATTCGTTCCAAATATCATCGTCATGTCTCCAATAGTTCATGGGACATTGTCTTTGCTAATTCTGGGTATTGTGGGCAGTGCCACGCCCCTTAGCCTAACCACATCATAATGTAAGTGGATAATGGTGATATGTAGTGGATAATCCCATAAATACTACAAATAAAGTGATTTTTTTTAGGTTGCCTTAGACCTTGTGTGGCTAAAATGTTTACCTCTTGACCGATCTGGACCATTACCAACCGCTAGCACATGTTTCTGCTTCAATAGCGCGATCTAGAAAGACAACCTTCCACATGGCTAGATCGTCTTAGATCTTTTATACTTTTTGGGGTCTCCGACTAATATTCCGAGGTATTCCAAAGAGAATGACAAAGCGAATATATCCTCTATCCTATGATGAAGGTTAAAACAAAGGAAACTGGTGAAATGCCCAGTGTAACTGTTGAAGACTAATAAAGACTCTGTTGTAGATAAACACTTGGCTTGAGAAAAAGACTTGTATGTAAACATAGACGAAGAGAAAGACAAAAGAAGACACAGAAGTAGAGATAGACGAAAACGTTGTTGTTGTTCTGAGAACAATATGTGACGCGCAAAATAAAAAGGGACCTAAGGTTAAAAACCAGTTTTGTTCAGAAGAGCCATTTTAAAGATAAGGTCCCTTTCTATTTGCGCTGAGAATCGTCGACTTCACTTTCATAAAACGCGCATATCTCTGGGAGGGAACACTTTTGGGGCATGGGATCATTCTCATTCGATGCTCAGATGTTGTCCACATCAAAAAAAAAGTGAAAACTTGATGAAAAGTTTTGTTCAGAAGAGCCATTTTAAAGATAAGGTCCCTTTCTATTTGCGCTTAGAATCGTCGACTTCACTTTCATAAAACGCGCATATCTCTGGGATGGAACACTTTTGGGGCATAGGATCGGTCTCATTCAATGCTCAGATGTTGTCTACATCAAAAAAAGAAGAAAAAAAAAGATTTTTTTTACCCTTAGGTCCCTTTCTCTATGCGCTGTCACATATATTGAGTATTGCAAGTCCTGTTCGTCTATGGGGGATCTGCTTCGACATCCCAGTGTATGCTTCTATAAAGAGCTGGGGTCAGCAGAGTGAGCTTGGTCATGCACTTGATGAGGTGCATCACGCCATGTGGTCCCTGTTGGCAAGCGGAACCAACGTCTGGGTCGTTGCCATCAATTCGCGCCCAATACGAATTGATTCGGCTGCACTATACAGATCTTAGCTGATGTAGAAACAAGCTTGTATGCCGAGGTAGTGTCTTCTTGGCCATGCAACTGATGAAGTGCCTCATGCCATGTGGTCCCTGGTGGCAAGCGGAACCAACCTCTGGGACGTTGCCATCTATTCGCACCCAATACGAATTGATTCGGATGCACCATACAGATCTTAGCTTAGCCAGAACCGCGCGTCTGCCGAGGTAAAATTTCTTTTGGTGAAATTTCGGGGGGATGTTGCCAAGCTAGACACTGCCGTTGCGCCTTCACCAGCGTGAATGTCGTTTAGACCTGCCTGATATTTACGATAATCTAGGGGCTTTCTATAGTATCGCTGGATCTGCCCATGAGATGGCAGTTGGTATCCTGTCCATGTTGATATGATGACTACTACAAAGACACCCAAGCAGATACTGCTTAGACAGCCAAAAATTGTATCTGCGTACGGTAGAGAGCTTCGTCTACTCATGTCGACGGTCCTCTGAAGACATGTGGAGACACCCTGATGATGTTCTCACCCACCTACCTCAGCTTCGGTGGGTCAAACTGTTGAAGACTTATTCCCATATGAGCCCACCTCTAATTATAACAGCATCTCTAATATTGCCCTCTATCGTCCAAATTATTTGACTTGAAAGCGTACCTTTAGGTCTTGGTCAAAGACGATGAATGATAAACAAGATAGGCGATTTGAGCTGTATCGAGAAATCGACAAAACAGTGTTGAGTAAAAATCATTTTGGAAATACTGTTTTACGCATGTGTGTTGAAACTGTGAAAATTTAGTGTTTTATGTGTTTATCGAGTTTTATTGTTGACTTGTGGTGATTGTGTACAAACGATTGTGGAAAAATAAATCGATAATTTTTGAATTACTGAAGTGCTGTTTTTCTACATAACTGCAAAGTAGAAGGACTTCGCCCGTTTTCTACAGTTTATCGTTTTTGTCCAAATTATATGGCTTGCTAATGTACCTTAAGGTTTTGATGACACCACTGTGGAAATACTCGATAGGCGATACAGGTCCCCTGATCGGTTATCGGCGGTGAAATGATGAATGCTTGCCATAAAACGATTCCCACACTAAATTTAGTCTTGAAAACTTCGAGCGAGGCACTCAGTGCCATCTAGTTGAACCCTAAGTCGGATATATCGTTGTTGTTATGCTCAGAAATAAGGTAAAAATCGTTTAATACCGAAGATCATTGAAGGTTATGGTGTCTCCTTTACCATTTTGCCAAATGCTAAGGTCCAATGATGTCGTTATGCCAAAAACCGCTACCAAATGTCAGGCTTTGTGGAAGCCTTGAAGCTTTAGTATTTGCAATTTCGCTTGAGCCATTGCGCGATGATCTAACATCCGGATTTCCTGTTAACATTTCGAGCACACAATAAACGCACCAGAAAAAACATATCCAAATCCAACTGCTAACTCAGCTAAATGGACCTTCTGTTCCAGATAACCTGCGCACTGAAGATTGATGACAACCGACCTATCGCCAAAATTCTAGTTCCCATGGCAAAGCTTACGGGTTATTTTTGACGTCTGGATGACGTTTAAACTTTAACAGCTTCTGAATGGTAACGTTTGAAAAACCTATCATTACACACCCAGTAGAACCCTCCCCCTCCCTTTCAAAGTTGTTGGGTTGTTGTAGGCATGAAGTAGTACTCGTACTAGAAATGATATCGAACGACGGTGATGACCCAGACCCTTCACTTCAGCCTAGTTTGCAACGTTGGGTCGTAATCTTTATGTGTGGGTGCCAATCGTCTGCAGAATTTAAAGGCAGGAAGGCGAAACTCCGTAGATTTAAACAGGAAGTTCCCCGGCACTGTTTAACCTCAACCTCTACAATGTTTATACGAGACCAGACGACGCTGAAATTGTCCGTATCCTAATGATTGCACAACTCTGGAGTTAGGCCCTTTATAAACTGTTACTCCTATGATTTAGCACTCTTCTTCATTGCGAGAAATATGCTAATATCCGCCTCCCAATCATCAGCCACAGGCTTCACTGATAGGAGTGCAGTTGTGAGCTTGACCCTAATTGTTAAATTCGATGACATCAACATCCCGGCCACCAAGTATCCCAAAATTATTGGGGTCACATTGGACAGCCATTTTTGATAAGATACTCAAGTCATTCGCCCGCAATACTTGGAGAGCTGATAATGACACCTTGTTGGGCTCTTACAAAGCGATAGGTCGGTCTGTGGCTAACTATGCAGCACCGTGAACGTATAGTGAACGTGAGTACGACACTACTTTAAAGAAAATTCAGACCTGCTGCAATGCCTCTAAAAACATATATAAGTACATAGTGTCAGCTTATGCCATCTAAGGACCATCTATTTGAGGAGACGAAGGTTCTTACCGTAACCAGACACAAGTTTGGTTATCTAAGCAGAAATTGACCTACTAGAAATTGGACCAGTGCAGAACCAGTCACCTAATAGGTCCATCGTGGATATGGACCGCTTTCAGTACCAACCCAACTATATAAAAAGAAACCTTATGGCTTACAAGGCTTTGTCATTGGAAAGAGTCAATTGAGACTACTAGATATTATGTTGCATACCAAGGGACTGACCAAAAAGGACACGCACCATACATTTCATGATGGTACCCATCAATAAATACGTTTCAGTGGTAACCTTTACAAAAAATGTCCCAACTAAACCAAATCCAAACTGAATTGCTTTTTATTTCGGAATCCAATAGTTATGCACTTTCCTTAACAGCGTAGTACATCGAAATTAATATTTATCAATTAATATTTTTAGTGATTGACATCCTTATTTCCATACCGAACCAGTTCTGTGAAGTGTTCTAAGATCGCCCGTCCTTGGTCCGGTACGTTCGGGGTAGTTGACACTGCACCCTAGGGTGCTAGAGTGCCTCCGCAGCAGTGATCCCAAGCACCATCTCATGGCTGGGATATCAGATCAGGTATGACCTTTACGATCTTGAGAGAGAGTCCCAGCGTTTCAAAAGAGAGAGCCTCCAAATCAACTCAAATACCAAGCAGATCCGAACAACCACAGTCTTCAGCTACAGAGTGAGTGTTGAGAAAAAGATGCTCTCTCGGCAGACTCGCGTATTTCTGACTTAACTGAGATCTGCACTTTAGAGCCGCCCTAATTCGTACTGGACGCGAATTGATGGCAACGTTCCACTTTTTTTTTAATAACCAACACTTAGGGGATGTCCCCTTTACACGCAGTGCATTACGTTGGCGAGTGCAAAGTAATGTATCGGAGGGGAAAAAGACACTTGCTTTGAACTTTTGGATGTCGCAATAATTGGGAAATACATTTGCCGGAAGTCGATTTCACAAACGGATTGTTCGAGCAAAAAACGACTTCGATCTGTAGTTTACAGTGCGGTCAACTGTACAATCGATAACTTCCTCACGTCTGGAGTAAGACGACGGATGTCCGATAAACAAACACCATGAAAGTAACGATAGAACTGCGTCACGCAATGGAAACAATAAAACAATATGCTCAATGGAAACAATAAAGATGGATAGTTGCATGCAATCAAATGCCACATGACGTGCTGCATCTTTTTTAGTGGCCTACTCAGCTGATCTCCAGATATCTATGGCAGCAGTCAGTACAAATAGCACTATTCCATTATCTTGAAGTCGACTCAGTGTAGACCTTTATAGATCACAACGGACTATACAATTTGCTTTATATTGTTGTTTCAACAACAACCCAAATAAGCGACAATCCTAGAAATGATTGTACATTTCTGCGATAGCCTAAAGAATCGTTGGTTTGAACCACACGCTCCGATCTTATGCGCATGATTCCAAAGGTCTTGCTTGACTTATTCTCTCATTGTAGCCTCGGTGGGCCCTAATGCGCGCCTCTTCGAGTTTTCCATTTAAAATTAAGCAGTTCCTTATGTTGCTAATTACAGTTTGTACAAAAATTTGCCGCTGAAAGCGCTATTTATGATGGATGGCTGCCGCATTTGCCCACAACCGATCAAGTAATTTTAAAGCAAGGATTTTTCACATAAATTCATACGAATTATTTACTACCCCACTCCTTAAACAAAAGAAGTGTCGTATGCTCAACTAATGATTTATGACTTTATTAGCGATCTTTGTCCTTTCATTCCGTCCTTTGAATCACAGGAGTATTGACAAGAGACAAAAGTCTTTCATAGTTTTCCGATATGCGGATTATAGTATATTTTCTTTTAAGAGATTTTTGTTTCTCTTCTCATCTTTCATCACTATCGCACACAATATGTGTAAGTTCAGCAAACATCTTTTAGAACCAGAAAACCAAATAAAAACCAATCTCCCATATGTCCATTGTTTTGTGGCTGCTGGATGACGATGCTGATGATGAGACCTCCTGCCTTGCAAGACGCCCAAGGCTGTTTTGCTATTCCAGCAACAGAAACACACATAGATTTTTATGTACTATTTTTCACACATCATTATAATCATCAACAAGAACGCTCCACCCGTCAGCGTCCATTGTCGTCCTTCTCATCATAACATCATCAGAAGGGGGGCATAGCCGACAACCTGCCAAATAAGCCCTTTTGTTGTTTTTGATGGTACTTTTATTGTAATAAACATTACACCAATACAAACACAATGGACTGCCAACTTCTACAACTACAATCACACAGTAAGACCTTAAACGATGGCGTTCTGAAATTATGGTTACTTTTCGGGACACGGTGTTGTCAGGACGTGGTGCGAGAATATCAATGCGAGAATCTTATGATTTTATTACGATCTCTGATTGGCCAGAGAGAGAGAGAGATTGG
The DNA here is from genome assembly GCA_963513945.1 of Hydrotaea diabolus. Taxonomy (NCBI): domain Eukaryota; kingdom Metazoa; phylum Arthropoda; class Insecta; order Diptera; family Muscidae; genus Hydrotaea; species Hydrotaea diabolus. The sequence goes on from OY740716.1 coordinate 56,906,675, forward strand.
GTGACCAATCTCGCATTGCATGGTATTTTTGGAAACTACCACTACAGCAAGATTAAAATATTTGCTGTTTATTATCTTAATTAAAAAAAAAACAAAGAGGAGACTGATAAGTTGAAGGTAAAATATTTAAAGTAACCCATTTATTAAAAATAGATATCGCTAATGTCTGATTTTCGGCGTGACGGCTAACCATGGCGCGCCATCGCACACAAGCCATAACCAAGCGACGCCCAAAGCGTGCTATATAGACACAACTTCCCCCTTGGTCATGGGCCGAAACCTATCCAAAACCTCTGCTGATATATCAGCCGCAGCAGCCTGTTGCAATGCAACTTCATACTGAGCTGAAACTCCCCACTTTTTGGGTTTAAACCACAGCCACCACGATATTACCTGAAGGGCCGCACCTACTAGTCAAGCCAGAACAACAGTTCTGAGGGCTCCTGACCTCGTAGCCGAGCTACTACTCGTACCAGTTTGCGATCCATACTGGTCACGCAATCTCTCTCTGGCCAATCTGAGATCATAATAAACTCATAAGTTGCTCGCATTGATATTCTCGCGCCATGTCGGTTTAGTTTGCTTTAACGAATGGGTCCGCTAATTAAATCAGTTAATCTGAACTCCGATTTAATAATTGGTAAATCGGTTATCAACTTTTAGAAAACAATTTTTTTGTAATTGAATCCAAAGACGATAAACTGTAGAAAATGGACGAAATACTTCTTCTTTATTAATCCACTTTTGCTTGAACACAATCACAAACACGCTAGAAAGTCAAAATTGAAACACAGTAAACTGCAAATTCGCACACTCTAAACACAAAAAGAGCATTCCAAAAATTATTGATACTTATCCTTTGTTTTTCGATTTCTCGTACATCATGTACAGTTTATCGTCTTTGATTGAATCCACATGTCTGCAAATTGATCAAAATCGGGTTTTTACTCCGATTATCAATTACTTTTAAATAAAAAATTACCTTAAATAAGCTTTAGCTGGTTTAAAATGTCTCTGATTTGTTGCTATATTCTCGAACCTTGGTCGGAGGGTATATTCACTTTGTCATTATGTTTGCAACACCTCGAAAATCATGTACAGTTTACCGTCTTTGATTGAATCCACATGTCAGCAAATTGATCAAAATCGTATTTTTACTCCGATTACCAATTATTTTAAAATAAAAATAACCTTAAATAAGCTTTAGATGGTTTAAAATGTCTTTGATTTGTTGCTATATCCTCGATCCTTGGGAAGAGGGTATATTCACTTTGTCATTCTGTTTGCAACACCTCGAAAATCGAATTGGAGACCAAAGGCAAGACCATAAGGCATACATTCCTGGAGGAAAAGTGTCCGGTACCATGCACCCTTTTAAAACGCATTTATGGCCAAAGTACACGCAGAAAAAAAGTATGGTTGGGATAACAATATTCAGAGAGCACCATACTATTGTTGGTTATATGGTTGTGGCACAACAATATTATGATTATCACAACAATAGTATGGTTCACACACAACCATACTATGATCCCCATAGCAATATTATGGTCCTCACAACAATAGAATCATTCACACACAACCATACTATGATCCCCACAACCATATTATTATTCACATTCAACCATACTATGATCCCCATAACCATATTATTATTCACATTCAACCATACTATGATCCCCACAACCATATTATGATCCTCATAACCATAGTTTGTTTAACGTACAACCATAGTATGATCCTCACAACCATAGTATGACTTACGCACAACCATACTATGATCGGCAAAATTGTTTGTAAAGACTGGAATACGTAGTTATTCAACAATAAAGAATTTTATTAAGTTAGTTATGTAACAATAGGAGTGATTTATTTAACAGTAAAAAAATCATTTATTAAAAATATTTTAGCTATACTAATTTTAAAAAAATATAATTTTTATTACTATTATTGCGTAAGAATCGTAAAAATAACATTGTCAAATTAACAAAAAAAAATAAGGTTTTGCCGGTATGATTGCTGTTATACTTCTGTCCCACCAACCATATTTATATTGTTGCTACAACCATATTTTTATTTTTAAATTTGGCAACAATACTTTTGTTTCATTTCAACGATATTAATATTGCCGCAATTATACTATTGTCAAAATGAAATTAAAAAACAATACTATGGTTGCGACGACCATACTTTTATTGCAGAGAACATACTATTGTTGCCGTGACCATATAGTAACCATAACTTTTCTCTGCGTGTAATAGCTCGGGCTGGATTGAAATCAATGATTATAATATTCTTTTAGACTGTGTTAAAAATGGGCATGACCCCACCTATACAACTTTAAAAGGCTATATCTTGTGAACTTATACCATAATGCCAATAGAAGTTAATATATATGTAGGATTTTGGGAGTTTCCGGTAAATATGCTTATATGGGTACTTAAAATTAAGTCGATTTTACTATATAAATATGGATTTTTTTTGAAGATATGTCTGAGATTGTGGACGACTCATGGATTAAACCAACCATAAACGATTCGGTCTGACCGAATTCAACGTCGTTTTTACTCGTTGATTTAACGTTCATCTGCTTACCCTTCATTATTATAATATCCTCGAGGATATTTTAAAATACAAAACGAGAGCACTAACATCGTGGAAATGTCTCGTGTTCCAAGTATGCGATGCGCATAAGACTTTTGACGAGTGATGCGATGCAATGCAGTTGCTTTGGTGTCGGTTACGTTCGTGTACGTATGTATATGCGAGTGTGTCCGAACAGCCAATTGGAAAGACAATACATGGCTGGTATGCATACTGGCGTGTGTGCAAGTATTCTCACAGCTTTCAGAGAAATTCTCTGAGTATGTTGTGTGAGTGTGTGTGCGCCCTCTAAGCCTTTGTATGATAATATTTTGACAAAATAAAAGAAATCACTTTTCTTGCTGCTCAGCTGTCACTGTACGGGTACTCGTATCTTCCCACTCACCCACACATCATCATATAAGTATAGGTTCGAATATGTATGTATGTACGTACATAAGTACGTCGAAATGATTATGATATGCCAGCAAACGGGACGACAACAAAAGAATTCCACTGTATTTGTGTGTGTGCGTGCAGCACATACCGTTTGTATGTATGAATATGCACTGATAAAAAGAAATCGCTTTCCCAGTGATTTTTTATTGGTTATGACAGTTGGGGAGGCACATGCAACATGCCTGGCTTTGCCCTGCCTTTAAAGCGGCCGCATGTGTGTAAAAGTATTTCTGGTGTTCTGCTTTGTTAAAGGGTTCATTATGCTCTTGTCATTATGTTCATTTTCCTACGGCTGTGCACATACATACATTGACACGCACACATACATATAAAATTAGTTTTATTTTGCAACATACAAAAACGTCTATTAACGCTTCAATGATTACAAATCGCAAATGATTTTGGCGCAGTGACTGTGCTTCAACGGTTCCATTCCATTCTCTGCTTCGCTATTTTTTTGCCATCTTCTCTCTGTTACGTTTGCCTCTCTGCCTCTGTACTTCAGCCTTTTCTATGTTATGTATTTTAACAGTAACAGACTGGATGTGACGAGTATTCTTCATTATCGACGGGGCAAGACGCACATCATCATCATAGCCGATTTCCTTTAGCTGCGGCTGAACCCATTCAGTCAAACGAGTCATAGCCGAAAATTATATCACTACAAATGACGTTTCTGTCCGAAACACAAAATGAAAGGCAACGGTTGGCTTTGTTGTCGTTCTCTTTTTACGTAAGAAAAGTTCTTGGACACAGTGGGTTTCTTTTTTTTATTTTGCAACGCTAAAAATAAGTTGTGAAAAGTGAACGGAATCTTTCGAAACTATTTCGCATGTCCTTTGCAAGGCACTAGAGTCTTTTTGTCGAGGAAAGCATTCTAGTGAAAAAGTGACTGTTTAAAAAAAGTAGATTTTATATGAAAAAGCCCACAACAAAATTGAAGAGTTACGTCAGAGTTCTACCAAAATGGGCCAAAATTATATGACATACAAAAATAAAAGCACCAAAGCGTGGCAAGAAACCCGTGATGTCACAAACAACGACGCGACGAATGAAAAATGTTAGTTCTAAAATCGCCCTTGCTCCCGCGCTTGAGATAAGAGATCGTGTTTGTCCTTTTGTTAGTATTGAAACCGTTCGAAGGATACGAGTACTATGTCAAGTGTAGATGCATTAAAAAAAATAATCATGACACTTAAGGATTTAAATTTGCAAAATCACATCTGTGTGCCCAGCCCAAGGTGGAGGCACATTTTATGGGCAGTTAAAGCCAAAATTGTTTTATATGCTTGTACTAGGGTTGTAGAAGTCGATTATCAATTAGTCGAATTTTTGTTACAAAAATTAAAAAAGTCGTGATCGACTTTTACGCCCGATTTAAATCGAACAAAACGACTTCTGCGTTCGACTTTTTGCCACCGGCTAAACAAATATTTTTACCTTGCACCACACTGGGGAATCTACTCTGTTATCCAATTACAGGTCTCAGAATTACAAGCTGATTCAATGTAACGATATCTGTCTGTTCTATTGTCCGTTTGTTTGCTGTAGATCTAAAGATTGCAATCAAACTACGGGTTGCAATTGTTTTTCGTGAAATTTTACAGAAGTAGGTGTTTTTAAACCAATGACGGACGCTTTGGAATTTAAAGAAATTCGGTTCCGATTTAAATGTATCGCCTACAAATATATATAGCCGGTTCTATGATTTTAGCTCTTGAAGTCAAACACTTCATGCAATCCTGATGAAATTTGACCTAAGTTAGTTTTTGACCAAGGATTTGCTTTATTGAAATGTAAGGAAATCAGTTCAGAACTATATGTGACATAAGGTTAAAAACCAGTTTTGTTCAGGAGAGCCATTTTAAAGATTAGGTCCCTTTCTATTTGTGCTTAGAATCGTCGACTTCACTTTCATAAAACGCGCATATCTATGGGAGGGAACACTTTTGGGGCATGGGATCGGTCTCATTCGATGCTCAGATGTTGTCCACATCAAAAAAAGAAAAAAAAATGAAAATTGATTTTTTTTTACCCTTAGGTTCCTTTCTCTATGCGCTGTCACATAAATAGCTTCCACACATATGTACGTGCAACCTGTTTTATCGATCATAACGATCGATTAGTTACCATCTCTGATAAAAATGGGATAAATCGGTCCACTTGTCGATATAGCCTCAGTACAAAGGTCCCTTCTGAAATTACATGCAACCGCTCTAAAACACTATTTTTAATTGGACCAGTTTAAATCTTGACTATGTGACCCATTGTTTAGGCAATTAGGGACCTAAAACCGTACAAATGACTTTGAAGCCCGAAAAATGGCGTGGACATTTGGGAGGGTCGGTAACAAATTAGAATGACATTCTCGCATGAACTCAAACATAAAATTATTTTTTGAAATTTGGCTTAGTTTGCTGACAGAATATTTGGCCAGTTTTAAAATGAAATTTCCTTAAAAATCCAACTCTGACATTATTTTTAAAATCTGTGAAAGTTTGGAATTCGTCCAAGGGGTCCTATGATCAGTTTTAATTGGCTTTTCCGCACATTTAGAATTTCAGGATATAACATAGTAGGCCACGTCCAAAATTACCTTTTTTACTTGTTTATAATTCTACATGGTTTTTTTCTACACTCTAGGGATGGTATATAAAATTTCAGATTCTGGTTGCAACACCAAGAAATATTGATCGGAGACACTATAAAGTATAAGTTCATACATATATTCTTGATCTTTGCAAAATTTTTAGACGATCTAGCCATGTCAGTGTGTCTGTTGAAAGCACCATAGAGGTCAAACGAATCATCCTATAGGTTCCTGTAATTTTGCATCATAATGGCTGAGGGTCTTAAGCTGTTTAGGATTGTAAATGGGCGGAATTGGCTTAGGGGAAAAACGGTTCCATTTAAGAGACTGACGGTACCTCGCTTAAAAGTATGTTTTACAAGTATTTGCTTAGCAATTGATAATTCTTTGTGGACGGACAATAGTAAAAACGGGCGCTGTAAGTTGGGACGCACTAAACACCGCAAAAAGTGGTATAGTTGGTGTAATTTTTAGCTAATGTGGCACAAAACACGTACCGCTTTGTACTTTGTGCAACGAGAGATTAGGGATGGACGCATAGAACGAAGGGTCCCAAAATACGTACGATGTTTTTGCGCTTTCTTTGAGTATCCAGTATTTTGTGATGTTGCAAACGGAATGACAACTTTAGTGTACCATCCACCCAATGTTGGAGGGTATACAAATTGTGTTAAGTTACTAAAATTTCTTGAAGGAAAAGTCGAAAAAAGTCCATTAAGTCGAATTTTAATATATGTGCCAGCGCATAGAGAAAGGGAACTAGGGGTAAAAAATCAATTTTCATTTTTTTTTCTTTTTTTGATGTGGACAACATCTGAGCATGGAATGAGACCGATCCCATTCCCCAAAAGTGTTCCCTCCCAGAGATATGCGCGTTTTATGAAAGTGAAGTCGACGATTCTAAGCGCAAATAGAAAGGGACCTAATCTTTTAAAATGGCTCTCCTGAACAAAACTGGTTTTTAACCTTAGGCCCCTTTCTATTTTGCGCGTCACATATGCTTTTTAAAAAATAATCGATAGACGACCTTTAGCCTCGGCTATATAACCCTAGTTGTTACAGGCATCGACAGTATGTTTGAAATTCGCAAAGCACGTAATGGATCGAGTGTAATGATAGGGAATGTAACGAAAGTGGGTTTAGCGCATGCGAATATTGAAATATGTTTGTTGCGAAAGCGAATATTGAAATACACATTTTGCGAATGCGAAAACGATTATTTTAAATTAGGTTTTAACAATGCAAAAGCGAAAAAATATTATTAGATTTTGAAGATTATTTTATATAAAATAATGGAAATGAACATAATATTCCATGGATATTCAAATAAAAATTACAATTGTTTGCGGTGTACCCGACAGATTTTCATATAAAAGGGTGATTGAGTACGATACAAGACTTAAGGAGCGAGAAACATTTTTGAAAACAATTCACAATTTAGTTCTGAGGCAAAAATATTCTTAACTTATGTATTTTTGCGAATGCGAATATTTTAAAATTGGTTTTTGCGAACGCGAAAGCATAAACGAATATTCCAAAACCTGCTTATGCGAATACTCGTTGCAACACTAGTAATGATCATGTCATGTGATATGGGCCTGATCCAATACGTCTCTTTGAAATAAAGCCCCAAGAAATAAGGCCCCGAACTGAAAATGAAATAAAGCCCAAAAATGGGTCCTTATTTCGTTATGAATCTAAGCACCAATTCCTACAATGAAATAAAACCCTAAAAAGGTGAAAATAGACCCCCAAAACCTAAAATGTCCCAACATCCCATTTAATTATTTTTAGAATGAACTAAGGCCCCATTTTTTGTAAATAAATATAGTTTTATAGATTCTTCATTGAAAAATTAATCAAATATTAATCAAACACCTGCATTGTATCTTCAACAATTTGTCGGCAATATGGACATTTATAGTGCTCTTATGCCTTTGAAATCGCATCTGCTTGCAATTTCGATTTGACTTCAGCATAAGCAAACCCAATTGAATCTGACAACAACAACGGAAGTGCCATTATTTTATGATAAGCCACAGATGCTACACATATTTCGCCTTATTGCTTACACAAAACCTTATTGCCTACAAAAATATTTTGTTTTAACAATCGATTTACACTTTCATTAAATTGAATATAATTGGATTTTTAAGAAAGTGAAAATTGGTGGTGCTGGAACACTTACAAAAAGACGTGTGTAAATACATGGTGCAGAAAGTCAATTCGAATTTCAGTTTTAGGTAAACGTAAATTGATGGTGTGGAAAAAAATATGCACTTAAATTTGTCGAAGCATAACTCTTATTCAGCTTGTGGTTTGCAGAATGTCGCTTTTTAAGAAAACGAAATAACACCCTAAAAATAATGTTTATGGATTTATTTCAGTTTAGAATTTAGGATTTTTTTTATTATAAAATAATGCTCGAATTACTAACATGAAATAAATAATGAATAATAATAAATTCTGAGAATCATAAAAAAGTCATCAATGTTTTTTCCAAAGAATTTTGTGCATATCTCGAGCAAATTTTTGAAATTTATAGCTTCACTTAATTGAGCATAACGAAACGCATAAATCGATTTTCATGATCTATGTCTTATTTTGTTCATAGGTTATGTGACTTTACGCGAAAGTAATAGGACAGTTTATACCGATTTCTAATTTTTATGAATTGAAAAAAAAATAATTTTTTAGGCAAAAAATTTTTGTTTTCTTCATACATTTATTTATATTTAACTGCGAAACTGTTGCATAAGTAGCGAAACGTTGTATGAACATATTAAAGGAATTGTAATTTTTATTTTTTTTTTAATTTGTTTCAGCTTATTCGTACTAGTGGTTCTCGAGTTATGACAAACAAAAGAGCCTAAAACGTGACAAATTCCCCTGTACGATACTTACTAACTTCAAATTAATTATTAAATTATTATTTGATGTACCTTGACCAAACAAGTTCTTCTTTTTGGGGCTACTTTCACAAACAATTATCAGAATTGAGTTCCGAATCAATCACCTGAAAAATGTTGTACTGTGTTAGCATGGAATGCTTGAAGTTTAGGGCCCACTTAGTCTTGACGGTGGACCGTTGATTCTGCAACCTGCAGAAGTCTACCGTCGTCAACCGTCAAACTGTAGTTATCTCCCTCTAACACATGCAAAATGCAACCCTCAACTGAAATAGCTGATTGCCTACCGTCAACCGTCAACCGTCGAGACTAAATGGGCCTTACGTCCTAAAGGGAGAATCTACCGTCAACCGTCGAGACTAAATGGGCCTGTACCCTTACGAATTCGTTCAAGCATTCCGACATCGCTTCTGCGCTTTATCAGCTCTTTCAGATGGGTTTTGCTTCACGGTTCCCACAATGGACCGTTCCTCAGTGTAATTTAATTTTTAGGTCTTCCAACTTAGGGAAAATTCTCCAATTTTCCAATTTTTTTGTATTTCTAAAGTTTTTTTAATTGTGACATAGCTTCTGTTGATAATAGTGCCAACTTCTCGAAGTGACTTCCATTCTTTATAGCACTCTATTACAATTTCTTGCGAACTCTTACAGGATATGATCTCAACGACAATTAGAACAAAAATTAAGGGTTGCAACTTCACAAATACTCAATCGAAACTAATAACAGAAATTGCTGTTTTTTTAAGGAAAAAGAACCTACAACGCTCAGGGGACTAACTGTGCACTTTCATTTGTCTTTCTAAAGTCAAAAAATTATAAACGAAGGTGTAAACTTTCTTTTGACGCATACTATACAAATAATTTTTTACAGTAAGGGTTGGCCGTTCAAAACTTTAAATTTGAAAAAAGAAAGAACTGGAAATATTTTCAAATTTCTAGTTTAATTAGAAAGCTTAAACTACATATGTGACAGCGCATAGAGAAAGGGACCTAAGGGTAAAAAAAATCAATTTTCATTTTTTGATGTGAACAACATCTGAGCATCGAATAAGACCGATGCCATGCCCCAAAAGTGTTCCCTCCCAGAGATATGCGCGTTTATGAAAGTGAAGTCGATTCTAAGCGTAAATAGAAAGGGACCTAATCTTTAAAATGGGTCTCCTGAACAAAACTGGTTTTTAACTTTAGGAACCTTTCTATTTTGCGCGTCACATATGTCATTTTCACAATTTTTAGAGTTTCGAAGTATCGCCTACTTCTCGCTTAATAACCGAGTATAAAGGAAACAAGCCTATGATTTTATATGAGTCACTGTGCGGACCATTTTTGTTTGAGATACGCAGTAGATGCGACCGTCACTGATGCTGTTAACAACATTTCAGTTGTATGTGTGTATCAATCATTGGTTGATTATGCTGCTGTTATTGTTGTTCTTGTTTCGATTTCATGTTAGATGTGCCTGCTGTTGTGTTTCTCATTGTATTTGAAATACACCGTTAAATTTAATGGTTTATTACAAATATTTTACCCATACATAGAGACATAGTCGTATCTGTGTGCATACTTTATATAGAATCGTGTACATCTTCCCTGCAAACATTTTCGGTCGCTTATGAATCGTTGGGGAATCATCTGAACGATTAATTGAATTAAGGCGATTCGCTTTGCCACACACGCAAAATAGAAAGGGACCTAAGGGTAAAAACCAGTTTTGTTCAGGAGAGCCATTTTAAAGATTTAAATACGTGTATCTTTTGTGTACCATCACTTGTATAAAACGCACATATCTCTGGGAGGGAACACTTTTGGGGCGTGGGATCGGTCTCATTCGATGCTCAGATGTTGTCCACATCAAAAAAAAGTGAAAATTGATTTTTTTTTTACCTTTCTCTATGCGCTGTCACATATTATTCGCAAATGGAAGAATCCCACGATTTCGTGTAAAATTTATATTGGCATGTCTATAAAGCATAAATAAAATAATAGAAACATAAAGGAGATTAATTCTAATTGTATCAGAAAAAAAGGATTGTCCAACTAAAACGCACTATGTTTATTGAAAGTAAAACAAAAAGTTTTCGGAGAATTATCTTAATATATTTTATTATGAGGGAAGGACATATGGCAAGTATGTGTAACACAAAATAACGATAAAATGCTCACCACGGCTTTGGGACATCCCCCATGCCCATATTTTTAATGACTCTTAGACATAATAAAGGTTCAATGTCGTAAATATTCTGAATTATCATATCCTATCGCTCTTAGATTGTTCGTGGCTTATTGACGTACACATTTTCTTTTAAATATCCCGAAAGAAAGAAGTCCCACTCTGTCATATCACATTATCGAGGCGGTCAGTTAACATCGATACGACGTGAGATAACACGACCATTGAATTTCTAGCCCAAAATAGCCACTGTTTCATTTGCTGTGTGGCAAGTGGCACCAGTTGGAACCATATATCGTCCAGGTCCACATCCTCAATTTTTGGCCACAAAAAGTCTGCAATCGTATCGCGGTAGCGAACACCATTCATGGTAACTGCTTGTCCGACCTCATTTTCGGAGAAGTACGGTCCGATGACAGAAAAAATTGGGCAAGCATGTATAGGTGTTTTTGCATTTCCTACGGACCCGGTGGGTTTAAATAATTTTGTTCATTTTATTGCATTTGTATTATATTTCTTAATAATTTCCTCACGTTTGGCAGTTTTACTATTTCATTATTTGTTGTGCTTTTGTCTTTTTTTTTAAAATGTCCTATGAATTTCACACGTAAGTCATCTGTGTTTGACACTCGAAATTCGCAGGGTGCTCTGATTATTAGTTATAAAGTTTTTTTTTTCTTTGTTTGTAACATTCGTCCTGGACGAACCGCGAATGCATTGCTAATTTTAAATCCAGCGGTGCACAGTGGTTGCACTTGTATGGGTGACAGCGACAAAAATAGTAAGAAGGGAGATATCGTCCTGAAATTTTCACAGTATATTCCGGACGATACCAGCACGACATTCTGAAAAAAATGGGAGTGGCCGCTCTTATCTACCGCCCACTTCATTAATTTGAAAGGAAATTATTAAAATTTTTTTTTATACTTTATTTATTTATTATTGAATATGCTCTTATTGAGCCTATACGAATCTTAAAACTACAACTTATTATAATTCTGTAGTTGTACAGAATTTGTTTGTCGTACGGGCCCCTGCTTCATCATTCTGGCAGGGTCGGATTTGGTTAATGTTATGATTTAATCTTAAATTTGCTATTCTTGCAACAATTCAATTGTCGATTTTAATAATCCACTTTTCTTTTTGCATGGCAATTTCCGTTGACCTGTAATTAATGGATCCGAGCTCAACAGTAACATATGTAGTAAATCTGTATTTGTTGCAATTCGAGAAGTTTTTCTGGTATGTTGGAGCCTATACCTTTTAATGTCCTTGTTTTTAGCTTCCGCATCTTCCTCTGAAAGCTCTCCAATTGGTACTAACCCGTTTTCGATTACTTCGGAAGCATGTACAAGGATCTTGTGTACTGAAGGGGGCAAATAAAACCAAGGATATTTTTCTACCAGTCCTTTAGCAGTGTCAAGTGCGAATTGTTTAAATTTATCGGAGTTTATTTTATATCCTGATGACACAGCTTGCAGTAATGTTGCACATCGAAGTATGAGCTCCTCGTCAACACCAGTTATCTGAGCAGCCAAAGCAGGATTATTAAAAAATCGCCTTGCGGTGTTACCATCATTTGAGGTACCACTACCTCCTGCTTTTGGCTTGTCTACTATCAAACCCATTACCGATCGAAACTTGTTTTGAATTTCCTTTTTTCTTTCCACGAATTTTTCTTTTTCATCTTTCGACCTAATTTGCCATTTTTTTAGACCCAGTCTATACGAAACATGGACGAAATATTCAAAAAATCTAATATATGAATGCAAAGGAGATAAACCAAACTCATAATTTTCTTGGTGGACTACTTTTTGCAGACATATATCTATATCGTTCATCTCTTTTGGTTTCGCTTTGCATATATAGCATTTAGCAGATGACGTTTGACTTAGTGCATTGCATACTTTACCGTCAACCATAGTAAGTTGCAATTTGTGTTCGATGTTTATTTTCAGCTCAGATGTAAAATATTCTGTGCACTTTATCATATCAATTTTCTGCTTGAAATAATTTTTCTCTTCGATGCAAACTTGGGACGTTTCTTTTTTAAATTCGAATCGTATTGGTCTGCAGTACCGGGTGGACGATGGGCGAGGATTTTTCCATACTATTTTAACGTTTTGTGGTGTCGAAGATTTTGTAACTAGTCGAAGCGGTACATAAGATGTTACAAATAATGTGTTATCTTGTAGAGCATTATTAATAAAACGTTGCTTATATTCACTGTATCCAGAACTACCATCGAATCCCCATTTTCCTATCAAAACAAGGTTGTTTACATCAAATTCGGCGTTTAATACATCACTTTGTAGATCTAATATTCGTGAAGCTGTATTGTCAAGTAAACTTTGTAGCTCCACTTCAGCTTTTGATTCACTCACGGTAATGGATGCTGCATCAGGATAACTTTTTTTCTTCTCCCTTAAAATCTTTTCATAACTGGGCAACATATTAGATGAAAGCTTACTATTTATAAAATGTCTGATTTTTAAGTACTGCTGTTTTGTTAAATTTGTATCAATTATTAATGACAAAACTTCAACAACATTTACTTCCGGAAATTGTTGTTTTGATTCTAAATAATCTCCACGTAAGGCATCAGATGCCGACTTGTCAATCTCTGCCACCCTTGCTATTCTACGTTGCTTAGTTCTAATTGAGGAATTTGAAAAATCAGCAGTAGGGCGACTACGTTTATTAGTCTTTGGCCCTTGTTCTTCAAATTGTGGCAAAGATATGGTTTTGAGACGTAAAGGAACAACTTCTTTGGTAGCGAACCAATCAGAATGATTTACTAAAACTTCTGACTTTATGCGATGATTTTTTTTCCACATTTCTCCCATTTTTTTACATAAATATTGTATACATTTCAGTAGATCACAGAATGTATTTTCGCCGCCTTCAAAATCAATGGCTTTGACTACTTCGTCGAACACTTCCTTAGATTTCGTAGCATTTGACCCATTTTTAGAACACCAAATTTCAAAAACGTATATGCGTAAAAATATGCATTGGTGAGACGTTCCTACGATAACAAATTTAAGAAATAAGGTAAATAAAGGAATAACAGACAAAATATTTAACAAAAACAAAAAAAAAACTATGTTTGTTTATTGATACGACTTACAACAACCAATGCTACAACACTCACGCCCGCATCAGGTGAAGAAAAATACATTTTAAAACAAAGAGCTTGATTTGGTTTATTGAACATTTTTTAAAAACCTGCAAATTCCTGCACCTGAATTGAACTTTATAGTGGATTATACACATGTGTCAACATTTATAAACAAATCCCGTCACGGACTTCCGCGGGTAAAGTTACTAAAACTCAAAGTACATTTAAGTTAGACAAAAAAACACCCTGAAAAAAGGCATTTATTTAAAACGTGTACTTTTAGAGAACCACAACAAAGCACATATACATGTTATTACTTAAAAATAGTGCTAATACCATCTATTTTAATTTCCATTTTTGGTATTTTTGTTTTGTCACTTTATAAATTATATTTTCACAGATGAAACTTCACTTAGTTTTTGTGTTTTTTTCAGCCAACTAACCGCTTCTATGAAAGTACGTACATATGTTGCGTTTATTTACGAAGTACCGTTAGAAATGATCAAAACAAAATTAGAGTAGAGAAATTTGATAACATTAGCGACTATTTATTGAGCTACAAGGTCAATATATTACCATCATTTTTTTTATTTTTGTCGTATGGGCGCAACCACTGTGCGGTGTTGACGCCATGTTTGGGACAAATCGAGAATTCTTCTGGCCAAGCCATTTTGGCTCCAATAATCGCCAGGAGGAATCGCAAATTCTTCATCAACTGGATTAATTCTCCAAAAATCGCCCAATTGTTAGCGGGGCAGAACATGTGCTTGCTTGTACACACATACATTAGCTGTGTTCGTTTTAGTTTACATAACTAGCATTTGTATGAAAATTAATCGGTTCGCAAGCGAGTTGGCTTTAATTCGCTTATGAAACGCGCAAATGTACGGTGAACGAGTGATGTCGACGATTCTAAGCGCAAATAGAAAAGGACCTAATCTTTAAAATGGCTCTCCTGAACAAAACTGGGTTTTAGCCTGAGGTCCCTTTCTATTTCGCGCGTCACATATATTTGTTATTAACATTATGAGCTGAATGTTTAACCTTTTAAATATGTAAAGCAGTGAACCCTTTATGAATGGTAGGTCATTTCCTAAACCTACCTTGGATTTTTCTTTGTCATTCTTAAAGATAATTTTTTAAAGTTGTGTATAAATAAGGTAATAACAATCATATACTTATACATATCTGATCCGTTCTTTTAGAAAATATATTTAATTAAAAAGATACGTATCGAAAAATCGAATCAACTGGAGATTCTGAGTCGAGCGGTACACTTAAAGATCGGATTTTCTTGAATATTTTTGATATTTGGGTGAAAATAAACAATGTTGCACTCAACGGTCACAGCTATATAATTTTATACGTAAATGAAAAATCTATAATATGATATTTTATTTTCTGTTTCATATAAATTATCAAACATTTCCATACATTCGCAAACCCAACGGTGACCATTTTTGAAAGTAAATTGCTTTTAAACATGTAAAATGTAAACTCCGTCCGCTGTCACCTGCTATAGGCATGGTTTTTCACTAAGTTTTTCCATTAATATTACGTTATTTTCAAACAAACCAATGACCCTATCCCATAAAGTAACTCAAAATCTTCACATTCCCGGAAAATTGAAACAATTGAGAAACGTTTAACAACGATAAAAAGAAATTTACCATTGTCCCTTGATTTAGACTAAATATTGTGCTCCTAAAGTTTGCTTCAAGTTTGAAATAAAAAAGCTTCGTCGATCCTGTTTAACTATACTAGGTAAATGCTAAAATACCACATAATTATTCACAAACTTTAGAAAGTCAATTTTGAACACTCTCAAAGAACTGTGCTCGTTTAAATATGAAATATCAGTCGAGGTTAAAAAAAAAGTAAACTCCGTCCGCGTTTTCCTAGCGACACAAATTGACGATACGAAATTGCTCTTTTTTTAAACAAAGTGTAATAGAATTCTCTAAAATTTCCCTATTTTTTTATTATTTTTGGGCAAATCGTTTGGTAATTACATATAAAAATGTGACAGTTTGTAAACTCCGTCAGCGTAAACTCCGTCCCTATGATTCGGTATATTCAATATAAAAGGAAAACTCGGTTCTAGGGTTGCGTAAAATGATATTTATATGTGTTTATAAAATGGTTGATAAGATTATTGACATTTTCAAAAAGAATATAGTGAAAATTCGGCATTGATTTACATTCATGTAAACTCTGTCCCTATACAATTGATTAAAATTAACTTGAAATTTTTTTAACGAAACTTGTAGTTGCAATATTTATAATTTATACTTATTCTGGTCCCATCTCTCGATTCTGATCGAAAAATAACTTAAAAAACCATATTTGAAATTGCCGAGTTTGAGAATCAAAAAGTGCAACATTTTTTATTTTCACCCATTTACGTTTCTGGTGCTTGAATATTATACATTTTATTTGCTTTTTATTCAAGGATCAAAAAAAAATGAAAACCCCAACAGCAAAACTCTGGGTAAACCGACCTGTCTAAGCTATTTTTGATAAAAAAAAAAACGGAATGTTGGTTTTCGGTTTTGGGTACTTTAGTACGAGGGCTGCTATATATCTTTCTGGCCTAATAATGAAAATGCGAATATTGATCATCAAAAATGGTTTTATTGTTTTTCAAAGTATTCTCCAATTGACGAAGCATTTTTTCCACTCCGATTGAGGCACCTCCAAAACGTGGTTTTTGAACGCTTCAACAGCATCTTCTGGCAACGAAAATCGTTGACCACGAATTTTTTCTTGATGTGCGGGAATAAAAAAAAGTCATTGGGTGCCAAGTCAGGGCTATACGATGGATGACCCATCAATTCGACGTTTTGGCCGGTCAAAAAGGCGCTGGTTTGAGCCGATGTGTGAAAGCTCGCATTGTCATGGTGCACAGTGATTCGTCTTCTCTTGTTCGTTTTTCGAATTACTCCGAAGACTTCGGGCAAATAAATTGAGGTGTACCACTCAGAATTGACCGTCCTACGTTGCTTAAGCGGAACAGTCGCCATATGAACAGTTGTGCCAAAGCAACAGGCGACCATTTGCTTCGATGGATTTGGCTCGTCTTCGAAGACCCAGACGGTCGATTTCTGTTTTGTTTCGGGCTCATACGCATAGATCCATGATTCGTCACCTGCGACTATCTTGTAAACGTATTTTAAAGCAGCGCGATCGTATTTTTTCAAAATGTCTTTGCTCCAATCGACACGAGCCTTTTTTTGAGCGATTGTCAAATTGTGCGGGATCCAACGAGAAGAAATCTCTTTTACGGCCAGGTGTTTATGCAATATGGAATGTATTCTGGTGGAAGAAATGCCTAAGGATGCCTCTATCTCACGGTATGTCACATGACGATCTTGCATTATCAGTTCACGCACGGCATCGATGTTCTCTGACACAACGGCCCTGTTTGGACGACCTTCGTCTTTGAGCGAGCGTCGGCCACGATTGAATTCGTTAAACCAGTTTTTCACAGTGCCATAAGCTAGTGATTCATCGCCATACAAAGATTTAAGTTTATCGATTCCTCTTGTCGTGATAATCCATGTCGATAGTTGTGAAAAATGATCGCACGAAAATGTTCACGAGTTAATTCCATTTTTTTACCAAATTGATTTTTTCAAGTCACTGTAAACAACACAAATGATGGTCGTAAGTCAAAACGTTCTGAGTACGTTTATGCTAAAAAAAAATGTCAAACTTTCCAATGGAAATGTCAGTGTTGCCTAGGCCAGAAATGTATATAGCAACCATCGTATTATCTTAAAGATGGCTTATGTTTAACGAAGGAACAAACTGTTTGAAGTCCTCTATTAAAATGAAAGGATTTTCTTTGAAAGATAAGGACAAACCATGAAATATTTGCTCCATCCGTAGAGATAACTTCTAGGTGCTGTTTTCTTTGTAAAATACATATTTTATGTTAATACACTTTAGTTAAACTAGTGCTAGATATTATTCCGTTTGAGATTTAAACAAGTTTTTTTTGTTAAGCTAAATTTTAATTTAGATGTCGTATCGGTCAGTTCATGGAAAAACATCGTAAACAATTCAAAGTTTCTATTACAAGAAGTGATTTTCTACATACAGGGTGAATCATTCATATTTCACCAGCGTATTCCATGGCTCATTTCAATAAAATATGTCCATCTTCGACCATAAAATGAAGAAATGGCAGCGGTTTTAAAATTTGTGGATTTGTGGTCGGAGGATACTAGGGTAGAATTACTGAGTTCTGAACCAGTTGTTGGATTTTTTTTGTTTTAGGTTTAAAGCCCTACCTCTAACTTTTTCAAAATTACCTAAACAAGGCCCAGAGGTCCTACCGTTCCAAAGTTATGACTATTTGACTGAAATGGAAAGAAAATTGTTTCTGTTTATTTACAAAAACAAGTAAATGTGTGCTGTTATTTCGCTTTAAAATTTTTTTTTTTGACCCTAGTAGCAACTTTACCCTAAAACCTTCCGACCACCAATCCGAAAAATTTCAAACCGCTGCCATTTGCCCCCTTGCATTTTCGGACATAGTCTTAGTTGGACATACTTATACTTTCATGAAATGAGCCATGAAATACGCTGGTAAAATTGGTCCAGTCGTGAACGAATCGCCCTGTACGAAGAAGAAATTCGTTGGAAATCGGTTGGAACTACTAAAAATCTATTGCAAAAGAAGAATTTCTGTTCTAAAATGATTATAATTCTAATGGAAATTTGGTTCAACATACCACAAGATGATAAATATGACCATCGTACACGACTTATTTATCGGTTATACAAATAAAACGCGAAAAAGCTATTTAGTAGCCATAACTGGTGGTTGTTGCAACCGATAGTTTTGACAAAAAAATTCTGCTGTAAGAAATTTATGGTGATAATAACTAAAATGTTATCATAGCCAAAAAGCTGACTGTTTAATTGTTTTTTAGTTTGAAAAGGCTTTATTGAAATAAAATATCTCGATTATCACCGACTTTAAATTAATCGAATAATCCATTTTTTCGGTACAAATCTTTAGTCATCTTTTCCAGGTTTTCCACGCCATGTCCCTCCTTAAGTTTTTTGCCTCTAACGAACATTTTACAATTTTTCGTTGTCGTATGTGGTATTTAAAATCCAAATGTTCTTTTCAGGAGGTTCGGATACTTCCAATAACTGAAAATTACAGAGTATCAACAAACATTCGGTTGTACTGATGGAATACGCTAGTTGCAGGCAGCCTCAATCATTTGGTTGCCAGACATTTTCGGTTGTGGCAACAAATCTGTTCTCTGTTTGTTGTTATATTGACTTTTAGCTTTTTTCTGACGGTTTTTTAGCCTTTTTGTGAAGAAATTTAGCTTTTTTTCGCCATTAAATTTTAACAACACTGGTTGCCCTATTATATACCATTGGCTTTAATGTTGCAAACTAACTAGATAAATAAGCTGGTTACCCCAAACGAACACGGCTATTGTTTGAAGGTATTGTCTAACATCATTATCATCATCATTATATGCGATGCGCTCGCCTCCTGTCTGTCTGCCGGGTTTGTTTCCTTTTTGTTTGTAAGCCGCTTCTTTTATTTTGTTTTTCGGCTCTACACTTTCTTGTGGTGTAACAGTGACTTGATGTCGCGTGCTGCCTCTCCGTGTACAAGGCTCTGTGCTGCATGCGTGTGTGTGCGGCGAGTGAATGAGTGTTACGGTTTCATATTTTTGTTATCATTTGTTGTTGTTGTTTTTAAGGCTATGGCTGCTGTTGGTTGGTCTTTTAGATGTTCAATATTTGTTTTTCTCTGCTACAGTTAACATATTTTGCGATTGTATGAGCGTCACAGAGAGCATTGTCTGTGTGTGTTGGTGTGTATTATTTACCATTGCAGTTAGTGGCAGTGTTAGCCGAGGCAGCATCGCAGCAGCAGCAGCATCAGTAGTAGTAGCCTTACCAAATAGTGTCACATGCCTTGAGCCATTTGATTTCCTATGTATTTGTTGTTGTACCTCTTCACCCAACCCCTCCTTCGGCTCGTGGTACGCTGTTGTTTTTACTGTCATTTTTATACTTGTATGGACGGACGAACAGCCAGCAACGGTTCGCGATTTGTCGTTGTCGTCGTCGCCGTTGTTCATTTTACCGGCTTGCCCTTTGTTGTTGTTATTGTTGGTTGTTCTTGTACGAGAGATATTTGTGCATTAGACCATTATTAGTCAGTTAAGATTTTGTGACTTTTTTTTTGTGTGCCCGCCGTCAGAGCCGACCGTGTGCGAATGCGAGCTGTGTTGTTGTTGGACTGGTTGGTTGTGTTTTTGTCACACATTCACTCTGGTGTTTTGTGTGCTTCAATTCATTCATCCATTCCATTCATACATTTCACGTTAACAATACCACACGTATATCATCATCATCACCGCCGTTGTCACAGTGACTGTCAATCGTTGTTTGTGACCGAACAAAGTGCGAGCGCGCCAAAGTCAATAATTTCAAATACGCAGTTTATTCAGAAGAAATTTCGATAGATGTGTTTTCTCTTGTTATGGCAAAATCAGCCGAAAGAGTTCTTTCTTTGAGTGTGAGTTTTAATCGAATTAATATTGTAGCAACGAGAAAAAATAACGAAAAATACTTAACTTTGCAAATATAAAAGATTGCCGCTGTTAATACAATTGGATGGAGTTGTTCAAAGTAAACTAAACTAAAACTTCAACTAAATCCTAAGGCGACATTAGTGAATGGTTCAATAAAAGTGCAACAAAGTTAATTAAAAAAAACGACAACAATGCTTAAATCAATTTTATAATAGAAACTATTCAAAATATTGTAAAAAAACTAAGTAATGCTAATATAAACACCTCGTTTAATTTAACAATACGTATCTAATAAATTCCCCAATTCTACGGTTAAGTATTTAAAAAAATAAATAAAAGACATATCACGCTGTAAACAAATCAAAATGATAAAACAAAGCAAGGAAAATCAATTCAGTTCTAATTGACCATTGAATGTTAATAAAAATAAACATCTGCATACACATACTCGTACATATATATACACACATATATGCATGTAATTTTAATTAAAAGTTTAATTTTTACTTGATACACTTTTTACAAAAATTTCCAGTTGTTACGCGATTAAAACAATGTAAACCTTCGATTGATCCGAACTACAGCGTATTTAATCATTATAGCAAAAGTTAACTGTAAAAGTGTTATTGCAGATATAACAAATATCTTTATTGTTTGACATTTTCAATACCTATGCACGGACATTGAAAAGAAAAATCAATTATGGTTTATGTGTTGACAGCTTTTAACATTTTATTTATAATACGTATACGTATTCTTTGTGAAGCACTAAATTTAGCCTTAACTTAGAAATCGGTATTGATAAAATACATTTTCTTTTAAAAATTTTAAGAGTTTGGATTCTGATACTCCAGATTTGTATGTTAAGCTTGCTAGCATAGTTTGACCAATGTTTGTAACAGGTGATCCATCTAGAGGTATTTTTTCAGAACAAAAAACAATATAAAAAAAATTCAAATCAAGTGTGGAATCTTTATTGGTAATTTGAAAGGACATTTTATGGCATTTATTGTTTGAATATAATTTCCTTCAAATGTTGGCCGCAACTACGCCTCAGGGTTTCCACTCTGAGGGTCCAATTTTGGATGACTCGTTCGAGCATTTCGACCGGTATGGCTTTAATGACACCCGTAACGTTGGCTTTCAAAACCGGAATCGTAGCTGGTTTGTCGGCATAGACTTCGGACTTTACGTAAGCCCAAAGAAAAATGTTTAAAGGTGTGATACTACTCGATCTAGGCGGCCAACTAACCTGTCCAAAACGTAAATTAAGCTGCTTTTGGAAATGACCTCCCAATAGCTCCATTGTTTGGGCAGCTGTATGGCAAGTGACACCGTCCTGTTGAAACCAACTGTCGTCAAGATTACGAGATCGATATTATGGCGCGATAGCGAGCACCATTCACGGTTACGTTCAGGCCATCATCATTTTTTAAAAAAAATTTGCACCGATGATTCCACCAGCTTAAAAACCGCACCAAACCGTGGTTTTCTCTGAGTATAATGGCACTTCTTGAACCTCTTCTTGTTGCTCTTTTAGCCCAAATGCGGCAATTTTGTTTATTGACTTTGCCGTTGAGCCAGAAAGGGGCCACATGACTGAACAAAATTTTGGTCGAAAACGGCGGATCTTCCCGTTTCTCACCGAACGCTTATTTCCAAATACAGTTGCCAACATTTGAAGGAAATTATTTTCAAAAAATAAATGCCATAAAATGTCCTTACAAATTACCAATAAAGATTTCACACTTGATTTGATTTTTGTTTTGAAAAATACCTCTAGATGGATCGCCCTATATAACCGAATTTTGCCAACAGAATGTTGGTGGTTGCACATACATCGTTACAACCGAATGTTGATTAGGTACTTTCGGTTGAAACAAACAAGTATCGGTAATCATAACAAATTAAGATGGAACTAAGATGATTGGAACTGAACTTGTAGATGTATTGGTTGTTGTATTAGATTGTTGGTTATAAGTATTTTTTAAAAAAAAATATTATTTCACCTCCTTTTAATGGGTCAAGTGATCAGTTAAATAAATTCGTCCTTGGATAGATGTTTTGATAAGCATTGCAATAATGCCCCAATCTGAAAAAAATTAATTAAGGTACGAGTATATTACAATTTATTGTCAACCTTTAAATGGCCGAAACGCGCCACCAAAAAATTGGGTGTTGTTTAAAATACTAAGAAGATTTATCTATGGCGAAAATTCTCATGAAGTCTGAATTATGTCGCTAAATCATAGCTCGCTTATTTTCGTGGCTGTATCGTCTAACCCAAGAAATTAAATTGTCTGACCATTTTTTTATACAATTTTTGAGGATTTTGAAATATTTTTTTCGTCGTAAACAAAAATTTTATTGTAACTAGAGCCAATAAAATGTTACAGGGTTTATATGTTTATGTTGGAATAACTAATATTATGTTACAACAGCCAACTAAACAGGATTTGGTCACTACAAAGAACTAATCTGTTGTCACCACCAATTATTGGTACCAAAGTTATATACATCACAATTGGTTGGTTGTCTTAACCGCCTGTTTTCACAAACAGTAGTCAAACCGAATTTAGTTGGTATAATTGTGTTATTGGCTGTGAATGCCGTGATATGGTTGTAGAAACCATCATATCATATCTCGAACCATGCTACCATCAATAATATGGAATGTTGGTTATTGCAACAGAATTTAGCTTTGTTATAAAGTTAAGGGTTTGCCATTATGTTTTAAAAATGAATTCAGACAAGTGGCCGCCGCGGCTGGCTCAAATACATTCCAGCCAAGAGGCCCAATTTCCGACCAATTTTCGCAGAATTTGGGGCCGAATATTCTCTTTCATGGCGTCAATCGTGTCGGACTTATCTGCGTAGACGAGCGACTTCACATAACCCCACAAAAATAGTCCAGCGATATAAAACCCTCGATCTTGGGCCTGATGCCCACGACGCAAGATAATGCGCTCGCCAAAAGTCCCCCTCAATACATCGACTGTTTCGTTGGCTGTATGGCATGGCAATGGCAAAGGTCGTCCACATCAACATCCTCCAGTTCAGGCAAGAAAAAGTCATAAATCATGGCTCTATAGCGTTCGCCATTGAATGTTACATTAAGGCCGGCTTCGTTTTTGAAGAAATGTGGACCTGTGAATCACATAAAGCACACAAAATAGTGACTTTTTAAGGATTTAACGGCGTTTCGACAATGGGTTGTGAATTTTGCGACAATGTTGGTTATTAACGTGCCCATTCAACCAAAAGTAGGATCGGTGGCCTTTTGTCCCTAAAAGGTTCGATTGATCCGATTTCGCCCATAATCCCAAACAGTTTATGACATTAGCCAAAATCATGCAAAATTTCAGGATCCTATTGATTCAAAAACGGACGGTCAGGGCTTATATCGTCTTAGATTTTTACGACGATCAATTGTATTTATACTTTAAGGGCTCTCCGATCAATATTTCGTGGTGCTTCAAACGAAATGACAAAATTAAATGTTAAAAATGTTTTCCTTTGATTTGTCCTTAATTTTAGTTTCTAACAATTTGTATATAAAATGTATATTGAAATGATAGAAATATTCCAGTTTTGCCACAGAAAGAAAAAAGACGCACAAAATTACGATAAGTCGCATTATCTGAAGAGTTTGTAAAAGTCGCAGACCCTTGAAAAGGTTGCAAATCGCGACTTTAGTCGCACAATGTGCGTACTTTTTCAAACGATTTCGCGATTAATGCTATCGTATAAACGCAGCATATGATGCTGCTTGAAGATGTCTCCGTCCACTTATTCTCTCTCCCAAAAATGTACGAGTTAATGGACTGCGTAGCATAGCGCGAGTAGAGATCAATTGACATCAAGAACGATCCCTGCCAACATTTTCTATCGCGGAAGTGACTAAGAAGTGAAGCTAGGGAGTTAAAACTCATCGTCGATTCTTATCGTAGAAGTATCTTCCGTATCGAGAAATTGTACCCCCCTCGGAGTTAAGTTCCAGAAGTCACTTCTGCGTAACTACAAAGAGTCACTTCCTAGTGCCTTCTTGGAAGTTACTTTTGATTCTAATTTTATGTCGGGGTCGCTGCGACTTTGGCAAAAGTGTATGATGTTGTTTAATATATCCAATACGGCACATATGATTTTCGGCTGGTGTTGTAAACAAGAAACAATCTTCCAATTGACGTCTGGAAGTGACTAAAGCGTAACCCATTTGACGATGGGCGATGAAAGAAACTTCCAAATGTTGGGAGGGATATCAAAGATATGCATGCATGCATGTACTCACCGCTCTCTGATGCGGTAACGGAAAATCGGCAAGAGCATCATCGGCACAAAAAAGCGTGTGCCGATCAGTAATAAAAAAACATTCGCATCGTAAACTTGTCGTTATTGTCAATTTAATTGAAAATAAACAAAAGAACACTTTGAAAAAAAGAATTTTCCGCGTAAATGAGACGGTGGAAAATCAAAATAAAAACAATGATTGCGTGATTTGTAATCAATAATCAAATGAGAGAAGGGTGTATATCAGTGTTGCCAACTTTGAGATCCAATACATTCCATATTCAGTGTCCAAAAATCCAATTTTCAATGAAAAAATCTCTTTTTTGTTTATTAAAATTGAATAAGGTCAAAAACTAAGACGTTTTGTGTTTGAACATATTCGTAGTGTAAACTTTAAAGCACAGTTTCTTTATATCCAAGTCAAAACAATATATAGTTTTTAATTAAGCTTTAGTATGCCAGTGTCTCATCATCTAATCCATTTCTAGTTTTGTTTTTGTTTAGGTTTATTGCAGAAAATGCTCTTTCTGCTGCGACACTAAAATATTGCAAACAGAACAGAAAATATATAAAAAAAAATATAAAAGTAATATAAGAAAATTTGTAAGTAAACATTTTATTTGGCAGTTCTAGCCAAAACGCTTCAAAGTCGTCTACGCGAAAAGTTCAGAGATTCGAATTTCTGATTTTGCGATCAAGCCTAGACCATTTATTTCATCATCCCCAACATAATTTTAAATGGTGGTCCAACTAAAACGCACGATGTTAATTATATACAACACAAAAAGTTTTCAGTTGACGCGCAAAATAGAAAGGGACCTAAGGGTAAAAACCAGTTTTGTTCAGGAGAGGCATTTTAAAGATTTAAATTCGTGTATCTTTGGTGTACCATCACTTTCATAAAACGCACATATCTCTGGGAGGGAACACTTTTGGGGCATGGGATCGGTCTCATTCGATGCTCAGATGTTATCCACATCAAAAAAAGTGAAAATTTGTTTACCCTTACGTCCCTTTCTCTGTGCGCTGTCACATATACAGTATCGGACAAAACATTTGCAACTATCATCTACATTTCATGATTATGTCATAGGAAAACATGTAGGGTTATAATATCCCTTTTGAGATGAAACTTAAATTGATTACATTAACATAGGGTGATCCATTTAGAGGCATTTTTTCAGAACAGAAAATTAAAAAAAATTCAAATCAAGTGTGGAATCTTTATTGGTAATTTTAAAGGACATTTTATGGCATTTATTTTTTGAAAATATTTTCCTTCAAAAGTTGGCAACTGTATTATGGAAATGAGCGTTTTTTTCAGATTGGGGCATCATTGCAATGCTTATCAAAACATCTATCCAAGGACGAATTTATTTTACTGATCAGTTGACCCATTGAAAGGTTGTAAAATATTAAATTTTATAAAAAATACTTATAACCAACAATCTAATACAACAACCAATACATCTACAAGTTCAGTTCCAATTATTTTAGTTCCATCTTAATTTGTTATGATACCTAATCCAGATTCGGTTGTAACGATGGAATGCATAGTATGTGCAAGCACCAATATTCTAGAGGTATTTTTTCAAAACAAAACAAAAATCAAATCAAGTGTGAAATCTTTATTGGTAATTTGTAAGGACATTTTATGGCATTTATTTTTTGAAAATAATTTCCTTCAAATGTTGCCAACTGTATTTGGAAATAAGCGTTCGGTGAGAAACGGGAAGATCCGCCGTTTTCGACCAAAATTTTGTTCAGTGATGTGGCCCCTTTCTGGCTCAACGGCAAAGCCAATAAACAAAATTGCCGCGTTTGGGCCTAAGAGAAAGAAGAGGAGGTTCAAGAGGTGCCGTTATACTCAGAGAAAACCACGGTTTGGTGCGGTTATAAGCTGGTGGAATCATCGGTTCATATTTTTCAAAAATGATGATGGCCGGAACGTAACCGTGAATGGTGCTCGCTATCGCGCCATAATATCGATCTCGTAATCTTGACGACACTTGGTTTCAACAGGACGGTGCCACTTGCCATACAGCTGCTCAAACAATGGATCTATTGAGAGATCATTTCGAAAAGCAGCTAATTTAACGTTTTGGACATGTGAGTTGGCCGCCTAGATTAAGTGATATCACACCTTTAGACATTTTTCTTTGGCGTTACTTAATGTCCAAAGTCTATGCTGACAAACCAGGTTTTGGAAGCCAACATTACGCGTGTCATTAAAGCCATACCGGTCGAAATGCTAGAACGAGTCATCCAAAATTGGACCCTCAGAATGAAACCCTGAGGCGTAGTTGCGGCCAACATTTGAAGGAAATTATTTCATAATATAAATGCCATAAAATGTCCCTTCAAATTACCAATAAAGATTCCACACTTGATTTGAATTTTTTTTTGTTCTAAAAAAATACCTCTAGATCAAATTTCATGAAACTAAATACAAGCTAAGTTCCAACTTAAATAAGACAAAACAATTGCAACTCGATAACATCTTGTGTACCAAAGCTTAATTTCTAATATTTCGTAGCGAATCCTTATTTTCCATAACTGCGAGGCATGGACTCTATCAAATGATAAATGATAATAATCAAATGATAATCCAGTCGCAGCAGCAGTATGTAAAAATCATTACTATTTTCTACATTATTACGATCAATATTCATATCTACAATTGACAAGAGCTGATTGAGGTGACCAATTCATATCATTAATATTGTTATGCTCAAACCTAGTTTTGACCACCCTCGATGTGTGCTTTGGATTGTTATTCTGTTAAAACGTCCACTCGGAATATGACAACATAACATCTTCGAGAACATTTCTGTAGACCCATCTATCCATTCTACCGTTAATTCGATCCAGATCATGACATGGTCCCCTCTATGCTTGACGGTCTTTTCACTAAACTCTTTTTGAAGCCGTTTGCTTGGTCTTCATACGTGAATTTTGCCGTTACTTCCAACAAGATAAAATTTCGATTCATCACTAAAAAGCACGTTCCGCCACTGCTGAACTGTCCAGTTAATTGGCGAACTGCATTCGTTTCGATTGGTTGCGATTGGATAACAACGGCCTTTTCGCAGGACGATAAGTTTTTAGATCAGCGTCAAAAAGACGTCGGAAAATTGTTCTTGCGCTAACTGCTAAATTAAATTCGTTTACTAATTTAGGGGCCAATTTAAAAGCAAACCGTTTAACCACTCTCACTAACAACGATTCTGTTTTTCAGTTTTTCAAGTCCAAAATTCTTTGCTGAGCACTTTCATAGATTTTCTTTTATTTTGGAAACGTGACAAAATTAGAAAAATGGTCGATTTATGCACTTGATATTTATTAGAGTTCTTTTTGGGAAATTTATTGCTTAAAATCTTTAACAATAAGCTTAACAATAAGCTTAAAGTTATATATGATCACTTGCTTCCTCATAATTGCAACAACACTATAGCAATCGGAAGAGTTCTCACTTGGCTTAAAGTCAGTGAGAAAATTACCGATTTCAAGTTGAGTTACTTTTCTTACAGAAACACTTTTTCAGCGATTCCTATTGGAGTAGAATCGGAACAAATGTCCTATTACCGATTTGGAACGAATGAATGGAATAGGAATCGGCAATTTTTTTTTAACAGAAACAGTGATGGTAAGAATGACGTCAGAGTGACGTCAAATCGCTAATTTCAGACGGTAACTGCGATCGGTACGAGTTACAGAAACGGGCTACAGAACGCAAAACCCATCTAAAAATATTGCCTAATCAACATTTTACATAAATATGCGATATAAAAAATAATAAATTTCAAAATGTGTAGAAAAACTGAATTTGGCCTTTGAATTATGAAATGTTATGTCCGATACTATATGTGACGCGCAAAATAGAAAGGGACCTAAGGGTAAAACCCAGTTTTGTTCAGGAGAGCCATTTTAAAGATTTAAATACGTGTATCTTTGGTGTAGCATCACTTTCATAAAACGCGCATATCTCTGGGAGGGAACACTTTTGGGGCATGGCATCGGCCTCATTCAATGCTCAAATGTTGTCCACCTCAAAAAAAATTGATTTTAAGTCCCTTTCTCTTTGCGCTGTAACATATATATTTTGTAATGATGGATAGGTCTATGACAATTGAGTGTGCAATAAAATATCGGTAAATGCTCGCCACGGCTTCGAAGGCATACCTCTACCGATGGTCCATATTTTCAATGACTTATAATGTAGCGAATTATTTAATCCGTTAGCTCTTGAATTGATCTTGGCCCATTGACGTACACTATCTCTTTTAAATATCCCCAAAGAGAGAAGTCCAAAGGTGTAAAATCACATGATCGTGGCGGCCAATTAGCATCGCCACGACGTAAGGTAACACGGCCATACAATTTCTCTCACAAAAGAGCCACTGTTTTGTTGGCTGTGTGGCAAATGACAGCATCCTGTTGGAACCACTTATCGTTCAGATCCATATACCCAATTTCTGGCCACAAAAAGTCCACACTCTACTGGCGGTAGCGAACACCATTCACGGTAACTGTCTGGCCGACCTTATTTTTGAAGAAGTTCGTTACGATGACAGAGAAAACTGGGCGAACATGAACAGCTGTTTTCCTATTTCCCACAGACGCGGTTTGCCTTAATTTGCCCATAATTCTCCCGATTGCGGACACATTTGGTCTATTATGCTGACCAAAAATCGCAAGATGCGCGAAATGCATTTTGATTTGAACGCATATTTTCATAAATGCTTCAACAAATTTAAAGCGCTGGTGAATTGTGTACCTCTCCATGGTTGAATTTGTAAAAGACTAAAACGTAGAAATGTTAAATTATGTTGGGCAAAAACTTGACGTTAAGGTGTGCCTCACAATTAACATCGTGCATTATTACTTTTGAAATAGGAATTACTCCACAAGCTTATAAGATCAGGTTTGTTGTTGTTTGTCATAGAGGGAAGGGAAAGTAAGTTGGCGAAGTAAAGCAAACACATCACCCACCGTCTGGTAGACGCACGTTTCGCCGTTGGTGTGGGACGGTAAAGGGACAATGAAAGCTTATTTGCAATTCTTTTCTGAATCCGGATTTATTCTATTCAAGAAAATTCTAGAGTAATTTGATTACATATATCTTTAAAGAATTTAAGCCATTTACATTTTAATTCAGTCACTTTAATAGTAATCGTATATTTTTTATTTCCAAATAATATTCCACCAACTTGACCGCCCTTATACATGTCTTGCAAAACTAAGAAATTATTTTTTTCAGTTTGCGATCACGTCTCGTTTTATACAGCAGTCGATTATTGTTCTGAAAATATTCTTAATAACAGATATGTACAAATTTGTTGTGGGACGCTGTTCTGAAAAGACTACCGTTGAACCATTTTTAATATGTAATGAAATCTTACTAAAAATAACAAAAAATCCCTTTAACCCTTTTAAGTCTGAAAATACCACAAAAAGGGAATTATCCCTGCGGTTGGCAACACTGGTGTGTATATCTGTGCGAATGGAAAAAAATAACAAAAAAGAGAGAGTAAATAAGGCTAAAACTTATGATCTCTGTTTATGCGTACGAAAAAAAAGCCAGTGGCTCAGTTGTGCTGTGAATAAAAAAAATTAAAAAGGGGTAAATAGAATCCTATTAATAATTTTACCAGACCAGCCGAGCAGCTTTAATTTTTATTGCAAGTGTGTTTATTGATCAGAAGACCGGCAACAAAAAATGTTTTTATTATATTAATGCATTTATTGCACAATAACTCTCAAATTAGTTCCCGGGAAAAAAGCACTTCTACTCATGTTCGATTTGTGTGCGTTACCGAAAGCACGTGTAAAATGTGAACAATATCGGATTGCAAACGCCATGACGTTTACGTCAATTGATGGTTTATCATTGAAATATTGTTTATTTATTGCCTGTTTTTAATCGTCCGATAGATACACCCTATGATTATACGCTAACAATTATCGCGATCTTACAGTAAAACTTCCATAACTCGACCTTTGAGTTATGGAATTATAAAGGTTTTTTGATATGTATTGAACTCGTCTGGCTTTTAGGCCTTTCTTCAAAAACAAGAAAAAAAACTACGTCTTTTTTATAATTGTTCATTTTATTTTCCAATATTTCGATCAACGTCGTTGATCATCTGTGGGGTATATTACTTAGTAGGGACATTCATACAACATTGAACACACCTCTTTCAATAGTAGAACTGAACATACCCCGTTAATGTCATATGGGTTTTGAAAGCTAACGTCAATAGCGTTAGTCTGTAACAGGATTTTAAAATTGTTTCAACATTCTTCATGGAGTGGTCAGATAATAAGAACCGTATTGCTATAATAGCGCTTTTCAAGTGTGAAATGAAAAAAAGCGAAATTTTCAATAGGCTCCGGCCCCTAGGGATTAGCCGCATGTTCGTCTACCGATACATACAACTGTTTGAGGAGACTGGAGATGTAAAAGACCGCCACCGGTCGGGCCGCCCACGTTCTGTTCGAACACCGCATGTCATCAAAGCCGTTAAATCAAGAATTCACAGAAATTCGCTCCGAAAACTGAAAATCATGGCCCGTGAGATGAATATCACGCAAAAGCCCATGAGTCGAAACATAAAAAAGACTTGGGACTTGGGGCTTTCAAACGAAGTACCGGACATTTATTGACTGCAGCTTTAAAAAAATAGGATTGAAAAATGCAAACGTCTTTTGGAGAAGCACGCTGATAACTTGCACAGAAAAATTTTGTTCGCTTATGAAAAAATGTTTAACGTTCAGGAAAAATTTAACAAGCAAAAGGATAGAGTGTAAGCGCGGTCATCTAAGGAAGCATCTGAACTGATCCCAAGGCTGGAAAAGGGTCATCACCCAGCTTCAGTCATGGTTTGGTGGGGTGTCTCTTAATATGGGGTCACTGACCGGCATTTCTGCGAACAAGGAGTCAAAACATCGGACAAAGTCTACCAAGAAACCGTTTTGGAAGCTGTTGTGAAGCCTCTTAACAATTCCCTGTTCCAAAACCAGCCAAGGACTTTCCAGCAGGATTCTGCGCCGGCCCATAAGGCTAAAACGTCCCAGGCCCGGCTTCGAAACAATTTGCCAGCGTTCATTTCCTTTGAAGAATGGCCCTCAGGCAGTCCTGATTTGAACCCATTGGATTACAAATTGTGGACGGTTAAAGAGGACAAGGTTTGTCACAAAAGATACCCCAACATTGGATCTCTTAAGACTGCTTTGGTTCGAGCTGTGGCCAAATTTCCAAAGGACGAGGTTCGTGCAGCTATTGACGATTGGCCAATGTGACTTAAGGCGTGTGTAAAGGCAAAAGGCGGACTTTCGGACATATTTGGTCCAAAAACATTCAGTACTTTTTATTTTACAGCATAAAACGTGTGTAACAGTATTTATGTCCCTACAAAGTAAAATTTGTATTGTGAGTTCCTTCCGTCTTCGTTTACAGGCTTTTGTCAACTGATATCTTTGATACTTACAAAAATTTTGCCCAACCATATTTTTTATACGTTATTACCATTGATAGTCGAATCGACTAATATGCTGTTAAATCTATTCTAAGGAACTAGTCATGACTCAAACATTTTAGGGGTTATTAAAATTAGATAAAGCATAGTTTTTTGTTTCTAAAAAGGCAAACAACAAAATATAAGTACTGCTTGGGTTTTTGATTTATTTTGGCATGTTTTGAATAGCTTCTTTAATTCAGTCTCAGCTATATTGCATGTTATTTTTAAAAACAAATAAAAAATATTTGTAAACATAAAAACAAAAAAGTCTGTCAACCGTTGTAAAATTAAAGCATTTCCTCAAATATAAAAATAATGAAAATATAATGTTTTTCGCAGGAGACGCAGACCTCAACTTTGTGCTCACCACATTTACTTTTTTTGCATACTGAGCATATTGCTTTCGTCATACGGCGTTTCTTTTTTCAGGGAAGAAGGCGCAAATCTTTCTTTTGTTGATTTTTTTGGACTGCAAGCGTTATTTGACTCTTCAGCTGGTTTCAATACAATATTTTGTCTTTAATGGCCACGCTTAATACGAAAATCCCAATAAGCGCCTCAAGCTTTTTGTTATCCACTGGTTTTTCAGTAGCAGAATCAAGTCCAGATCCCTCTGCTTTCTTTTATCAATTTCCTTGTTAGTATAAAGAACTATTATGTCTATTAGTTCGTCATTAATGAAAAGCTAAACGAATTCTAGTGAATCGGTAATACCATAAGCCTCTCTTGCTGGGCCTCTAGCATGATGCACGATACTGTTAGCACAACGGAGCCGTTTTCCTTTGCTAGAAGACCATTTGTGTCGATTTTTTCCACCTTAAATTTTTTGGAAGGCTGTATTATATTTTTATGGGTCGGTTCAGCGGGACAACCACTGCATTCGTTATTGCTGTCTTCATGATCATCATCACTGCTAACATTATTATCCCTGTCTAATTCCTCATATGACGAACTCGCTTGCATCATTTCATCCGGTAAACTTGGAGCCACTAAAATCCTGATCTTCTTCGTCATCATAGGACAAAGCCAATAAAAGTCTTTTAATTTCATTATCCGCCATTCGGGACGCTGCCATGTTCTTCATTATAAAAAAATTGCAATAAAACCAACCACGAAAATTGTTAACATTCAAATTTCATAGTTAATTTATTGAAACAATACTTTACATATTCAATTTAACAATAAAATTGTTAATATTATTAACTTTGAAGATTGTTATAGACATAATTTTCATTGTAACTCGTAAGTTAACTAATTATTAATAACTTCCTTTAACCAGAAATATAGTTACTGTTACAATTTTTATTGTATTCGGTATTTTTTCATTATTATGACTTGAACAGTTTTTATTCTGGCTCGAGACCCTTCTGTTGTTTCTTTTTCAGAATCAACTAAGACATTGGTGAAATGTATTGGCTACGGTTGCCAGGCAGAGTGTACAGAGTAGGTTTTTCTTCAGCAGTATTTGGCAACGATTAATTCGTCTACAAATCAAATGACTTATACGGGAGTCCCATTAGGATTAATGAGAATTATAAGTACCCTTTGCGTATAGACTTCGAACTGTGCGAAAAGCAATCTTCAAGCATTTGCTGGTGGTTTTTATAAAAGAGCGAAAAAAATTGTCTAATGATCTTTCTTACAATTACAAACGTTTAGAGCAAAGGAAGTAAGGGAAAAGAGTGGGAGTGCGGATAAGATAGTCGCAATCGTTGCAAATTCGTGTAACATAATTCTGAACTTTGTATAACACAAAGCAGATCAATGATCTTTAAATTTTTGTTTATGTCGCACAATTTTCTGCTTCCCTCTCGAAAAAAACCAACCTTATATAATGTTAACTCAACCATTTTGTATATACATTTGACCTTATTTTTTCTTCATTCTCAAACATTTACCATGAAAAATTTAAGCACACCAAAAGTCATTGTATTTTCGGTCGAGATGAGAATGAGCTTCATCTAAAAACACAATTTTTCGGTCAAATTCTTCATCTTCTGCCAAACCATCTTCCTCCCATTGGGAGAAGCGAAAACACATTATTAAATGACATGGTTTAACCTCTCCAATAAAACCAGATTTTTTTTTACAGCCGATTCAAATTTAAAATGTTAAATCGCCCACCCTATACTATTGCCCCAACTGTTATATGGTGCAGGGAAAAAACTAACCACTGTTTGTGACAGATTGGTTGTTAATGCAATTTATGCTGTAACATGGATAGCCTAGAATAACATGGTGGATAGGTGTCATGCCAATAACGGCATGATAGTTGCATCAAGTGGGTACTTCAATTAGATTATATTAGGCTCATACTCTCCGTCATTCGGACTGGACTATTTGGCCAACGTATCGCATACATTATGACAACTGTCCATAGAGCAATTCAATTAAATTATGGCCACTCTGTCGACCTATCGCCGTTGTTATCTCAAGTAGTTGGCGTCGCCGAAAATTTTGTTGGTTGGCGGTTTGAATCACGTTTAGGTGCGTGCGTTTACGGTCTATTGTTAATTTTGGATTTGCAATGGTTTTTATCTCTTTACAAAATTCCAAAATTGTTTTTCGGCCGTTTCGATATTTGCGTTGTGATTGGTGCGCTTCCCCCATGACGCGGCTAATCAGCGCCGCAGCCAATATTAGCTCGGCTACCGTATCGCGGTTCCTATTCTGGTAATTGTGATAATTGAT
This sequence comes from Hydrotaea diabolus, assembly GCA_963513945.1. NCBI lineage: Eukaryota > Metazoa > Arthropoda > Insecta > Diptera > Muscidae > Hydrotaea > Hydrotaea diabolus. Next base: position 56,941,583 of record OY740716.1, read on the forward strand.
AATGGCCTGTAGTTATGGTGGATTTCCTTTAAATCCACTCATGTGTGTACTCGTCCATTTCATATCTGCGGTTTTTCGTGATTTACTGGTAGTGTGTGCGCTATTTGTTAGTTTTATGATTTTGGCCATAATCAGACCTATACGGATAGTGCGCGCGAGCTGTTGCTTAAAACGTATTCGCTAATGTCGTCTTAACAGTTTTACGGTGATTTTGCGATAACGCCCGCTAATGATTGTTACGCCGAACTAGTGATTGATGGTGCGACAGGGAAAAAAATCATTAAAACAAACGAAGTACAGGTTTTTTTTGTTTAAACTAAGGCTAATAATAACTACAAATTTAAAAAAAAAAAGTGCTAAGAAACCTCGTCCGATTTTGAAAATATTTAAAAGAATCAAGATAAGTAAATACGACGTTAAGTTCGGCCGTCGAAAATGTTAAATGGGTGAATCATTAGGCGTGTTCTTTTATTGCTCGCTTATTAACCCTTTCGCAGCTATTGGGACATACACATATGGCCAAAATAATTATTTTATTATATAATAAGTACACACCGATTTATTTTCCTCCAGCTGTTTTACTTTAATTTCTTTTAAATGTGATATGGCAACTTTGTCATATTTCGAAACTTCTATTTTGGCAACACCGATGCAAGAAGTAAAGAGACGCAAAAATCCCATTTCTTTTGGTTTCTGTGTTAATTTTTTGGTAAAGTGCTTAATATGGTTGGACAAAAAATAAGTACATTGTGCCGTTTGTAATATTGTTTAGAAGAAGGTTTAAATTTTGGAAAAGGTTTGTTATTGCATTAACTGTGACAATCAAATCAAAAATAAAATAAATAAAAATGTATTGTTAGATGGGCGAAAAAATCATTGTACACCAGAAGAGAGAAGGCTGGTGTTACTGTTAAGAAACGAGGGGAAATCTCTTCGATCAATCGCCAAATCTCTGGATAGGTCCCTTTTTTTCCAAAATGCTTTAAAACCAAAAGCAACTGCTGAAACACGCGGTAGACCAAAAGACACAGCCAATAACAGATAATCACATTGTCACTCTCGCCAAAAGGGACCCTTTTAAATCATCCAGACAAAGTTCTGCTGATGTAGGCAATGTGATATCTGCTCGATCTGTTCGACGTCGACTAGTAGATGCCAAATTACCGGCCGAATAGCCAGAAAGGTTCCTCTGCTTCGGAAAAAATTGAAAGACGAGACTGTGCTTCGCAAGAAACCATTCGAGGTGGTCAGGACCAGTAACTGAGAAAAAGTGGCGTAATATCTTGTGGAGCGACGAAACCAAAATAAATTTATTCGGGAATGCTAATGGTCGTAATGTTCGTCGTCCCCAAGGAAAGGAATTCCATGTGCGCTTCACAAAAAAAGACCTCAAACACGGTGGCGGGAACATAATGGTATGGGGCTGCTTTTCCTAGTATGGTGTAGGTCCAATTTTTCGTATTACTGATACTATGACCCGATTCGAATATAAAGCATATTGAAGAACACAATGCTGCCATACGCTGAAGAAAACATGCCTCTAAGATGAGTGTTTCAGCAGGACAACGATCCGAAACACACTTCACGCTTTGTCAAAGATTGGTTCCAGGCCAATAATGTAACTCTGATTGACTGGCCTAGCCAATCACCGGATCTTAATCCAATTGAAAATCTATGGGCAGAGTTAAAACCCCGAATAGGTAAAGAAACATATCAAAATAAAGACCAACTTTGGAGTTTTGGGCAGAAAACGTGGTATGAAATCCCAGTTGAAATTTGCCGCAAACTTGTAAGTAGTATGCCGAAAAGAGTTCAAAAAGTTGTTCAAAATAAGGGCGGATAGACTGGATATTGAAAAAATAACCAAACTATAATTTTATTTAACTTATTAATATTGAATTAAACATTTGTATTTGAATGTACTTACTATTTTGACCACTAATTTAAGTCACCTATTTTGTTTTGGTTCCATTAACAAGTTGATTTATATTAGTATCTAATAACCATTTGTTTTTCAAGTTTAATGTATGTTATAAAAATGAAATATAAACTTGGTTTTGTGCTACAATCAATGCATTTCTTTAATTAATCGTAAAATACAAAATATACTAAATCTATGACGGGTTTTAAAACCCGTTTAAAAACTTAACAAACGAAATGTATTCACTTCAAAATATATGTTATTAATATTTTATAACCTAATATCTAATAATAAAACTAATAGGTACAAAGAAGGCCATGGATTATTTAAACCAACTCAAACAAAACACAATTTTTCTTAAATATTGCAATAATTTGTATTTGATCTATAACCACTTTCAGCCTTTTTGGCATGGATTCAACTAACTTTCGATTTGTTTTGGGTGTGATTTTCGCCTATTGCTTCTTCAAGCATTTTTTAGATCATTTTTGTTTGAAATCTGGTGATTGCGAACGTTTTGATCCAAAGTCGCTTATAAATTTTCTATTACATTGAGATCCGGTGATTGTGATGGTGGTGCCATAAGTTGAGCGCAATTCCAAATGAGCCAAGATTGGACAAAGCCGGACTAATGTTTTAGGTCATTATCTTGATAAAAGCCAAAAAATCAAGCCGTATTCCCAGTTTCTCAGCACTTTGCAATAAATTACTTTTTAAGAAGTTGAGATAAATAGTCTTGTCCATTGTAGTCTCTATTAATACCAACACTATTGTCTGACATGCAGGCCCAAACCGTGACACTTCTACTGACATGTTTTATTGTCGCTTTCAAATTCTTGTTATGCAGCTCGGTATTTGGTTTGCGCCAGACATATGACTGCCCGTCAGATCTAAAAATGTTGAATTTGGACTCATCGGATAAATCACATTGTCCCAGAAGCTTTGTTCATTGTTAATATGCTCATTTGCAAAAAACTATCGGCTTTGTTGACTTTTCTTGTTAATGAAGGGTTTTTGCTAGATACATTACAAAAAACTCGCGGATGCTTTCTGTACCACAAGACTAACGCAACTAATTTTGAACTTCAACGGCCAGTGCGGAAGCCGAAAGCTCTCTTCTCTTATTTTTCTAAAAATGTAGCGTTCGTCCGTTTTATTAAATATCTTATTAGGGGCTTCTCTGCCTTTATAATGGACTCGATTCTCATGTACATAAAGTGATATTATACTCTAACCCTAAACCCGACCATCTCGGCCATATTCCGAAGCTGAATAATTATTTTTAAAATGGCTGAGGACCAACTTCGCTGCTCGATTGTAGTACGTCGACCCATGTTCACAAAAGTCGCTAATGATCTAATTGACAGATAAAACCACACTAAAAACTGTTCTAAATGATTGAGAGTACGTCAACAAAGAATAGATATGAAGAAAGTACCGCTATTGGAGTGACAGTTCTCACAAGAACAAATGTAACATCGCTGGTTAAAATAAGCTGTGAGGTCAATTTATGTGGTGCAATTGTTTTTAAATTCTCCCAGACCAGGAAAAAATTATTTTGTACTTAATTTTTTTACGCATTATGCTAGGACGCATTATTTTATCAACAATTCTTCATTTAAATTGTATAGAAATTTATTTTAGTTTAGAAGATATATTCGGTTAAATATTTCAATGGTTGCTGGTTAAAATAAGCTTTGAACCACTGTATATCTCACATTATCTTTTTTAATTGTTTGTTTTATTGGGTGTCTATAATGCAGCATTTTACTGCTTCCGGGTTTAGATCGCATACTTTTGTCCTTTAGATTTCTCATTTAATTTGCTTCTCGCTCTCTATCTCTCGCTCTCGACCATTCCTTACCTTCAATGCATTTTTTTCGATTTGAAAAAAGCCAACCATGCAAAACGTGTAAAGCACAACCATTCCTTGCCACTATTTTTTCAGAAAACCTCAAGTTTCTTAAATACTTTAACATTTTTAAGAGATTTTATTTAAGCAAACGATTTGAGAAAAAAGAGAACGAAAAATATGTAAAGAGACCGGCAAAATTAAAATTTACTCGTAAATATTTGCTACATGATGGTATCTTAAAATAATATCAATGCCAACAATAACAAACAAAAAAAACAGTGACGTTGTGAGTTTTGGATACAGTGTTGCCAGATGTTAACAACTGCCGAGATAAAAATGCGTTTGTCAAATGTAGGTTATGTCAGCCCCATTGATTTTAAAAAAAGTCATAATTTATTTAGTCTTAAAAAAATTAACACGTTGTAAACGAAAGTGCAGCACTGACGTGCATTTTAAAAGAAGGAAACTAGTCGTCAGTCTTCTGAAATCCAGAACTTACATGTTGTCTGTAACGCCATAAATTTTAATTTCATTGATTATCTTCATTTCCTTGGCTAATGAGACAAATCCCTCGCATATCGAATATGTAGTCGTAATTTATAATTCATTTTATTCAAAGTTATTTTAATTTTGGGCAACGACTTTTTTTGTTTAATTATTGAAGTATATTTTTAAGTGGGATTAGAACTTGCATAAATGATGGTAGTTTGGGCGAAATATGCATTAAAACCTATTAATTCAACAAGTAAAAATGAAAGACTTATTTTCAAAAATCTTTTAAGTTGCAAAATGTAATGGTAGAGGGGTTTTTTTTTAATTAAACCTTGATTACTAAAGCTACTTTTTGTCAACAAAATGTTGTAAATTTTGATTTCGTCTATGTAACAAGCCCAGAAAACTTTAGAAACATAATATGTTGTAGCCGTTTACGTACTAAGCCTGAAAGGAGACTAAACATTTTAACAAAAATACTTTTTAAAATAGGACAAGAACAAAATTGGCACTTTTTTTTGTTAAAAAATTAACTATTGTGGTTTTTCTACCCAGCTTATTTTTCGAGGTAATATCGCAAAAGTTAGGTCATTCGTCAACAAAAAGTGCCAAGTTTTTCGTGTCAAAAGGAAAAAAAAATTGAAAATTGTGAAATGTAATTTGTTGTTGCCATTTAAGTTCTAGTTCAAATAGTATCGAGTTTAGAAGTGTTTTCGCTACAGACAAACTCGATATCGACAGTTTTTGTTGACAAATACCTAAACTATTGCCGTTTTGCTATCCAGTCTTAATCAAAAACACTACTACTATTTACGCTTTCAATGCCCCCAGCCAGCGGAGAAAATACCTTTTACATTATTGAAATGTGGCAACCCTCTCGGTTATAAAGCCAAACTGCACAATTAGAGTCAACATACAAAACAAAAAAGGAACACTTGTTGAGTGTGTCGTCAGTGTTGCCAACTATTTTTCGAAGAATCTCGCCAAATATGACAATAAAAGCGCTTAAAGCCGCTAAATTCCTCATTTAGCCGGAAAAAATTAAAAAAAATACCGCTACAATTTTAAATACTTCTTTAAATTAATTGAAAAGAGCAAAATATTTATTCTAATGATACATCAAATACATTTATTCTAATAAGACAAAAAAACTGGGATCTTCTATGTTCAAGATAATATATAATTATATTTTGTAACTCAAATTAATTTGAAAAAATCTATTTAATAATTTGAGCTTTAGCGTTATTATAAAAACTTAATAGAATTCCAAACATATTTCGTGTTTGAAATAACGATACCTTTACGGGTTAGAGATTTATCTCTAAAGATTTTCCTTTCGCACCTGGCACTTAACAGTAGGGCTGTGAGTATGAGTATTGTATCGCACAAAGTTTCCCGCTTGTCCCTTAATGGAATGTTAAGTTTGTAAGTAATTTGTACATTAAAAGTAAAAAGAAAACAAATAAGAAGTTTTACTTCGAAAAATCAAGTTTCACCGCTATAGCAAACCGTATATAAACTTACAAGTCAGTCTATTACCAAAGTTAAAAGTACCAATGCATAAAACTTCCTGATGTCTTGGGTCAGCATATACTTTGAAATTATTAATATAAATTTAAGAATTCATATTTTATAAAAATTTCAACTTAGAAAATAGTAAATTTATATATAATTATATATATTTCATATCTTTTATTCTCATTCCTTAACATTTCTCACCTGGGCCATTTAATTTCAAGTTTTTTCAAGGGAACAATTTCAGGTTCCTTTATCAATGAACCAATTTTTCCAAATCCAAAATATAAAGGCTAAATTGAATATGAGATGAAGTTATGACCTTTTGTACGTCCCAATTTTTATCATGAATTCGGTTTTTTTCTTAGTGTGTCGAGTTTCATTTCTCAGGACATCTTTACTTACAAACTCTAAACAAACATCATCTACAACTTTTTAAAACGCTATATTCACCTACTTCAGGCTCAGTGTTTGCAAAAATCGTGGCAAACTCAATTTTCCATGTGACCAAAACCAAAAAACTATGACGATAATTTAGCCTGCTATTATTTACACTTAAACCAAAACTAGATTAAATGACATTAATTTTATTTGTGTGAACCTAAGAGTTCGCCCATCACAGATACTTGTTGTTCAACCTTGCTCTTACATATTTTACATTTCCGCCGAATGCTGTGATGAGAACATGCAGAAAACCCTGGACTCATTAAACCCATAAGCATTTTGTTTTTTTGAAATTTGGTGTCATTTCAAATACTTCTGAAGCACTTTAGAGTATTTATTTTTAAATATTTAAAGAAATGTACTTTATAACTATTGGATGGGCGATTTAACATTTAAAATTTGAATCGGCTGTAAAAAAAGAAGCATTAATAATTTTTTTTCAAATTTATGTTTTTAATGGTAAGGTTAAACTTTGTCATTTAATAATGGGAAACAATATCATTCATATGACTACCATAACTAAGTCGGCAGTACCTCATCCGATCAACCTAATTTTTGAGTACTTTTTCGATTGTTTCGGGTCGAAACCGTTTAATGGCAACTTCTATTTCATGTTTTAACGCTTTAATTGTCTCTGGGAGCTTTGCGTAACATTTCTCCTTAATGGCTCCCCATAGAAAAAAGGGTTCAAATCATAACTGACATCACAATACGGCTGATTATTCAATTTTCAAAAATGGATGGTTGCGTTGGCTGTGTGAAACCTGGCCCCGTCTAGTTGAACCAAATGTCGTCCATGTCATTCTCTTGAATTTTTGCAAACAATAATTCGTAGAACATAACGCGGTAATGCTCTTCTTGCTCATAATCGAACGCCGCCAGCCCAAAATCCACACCAAACATCGATTCGTTGTGGATGCATTGAACCCCATATATGGCAATTTTGCTTATTGACATAGCCATTGAGATGACAATAAGCATTATCTGAAATCACGATTTTTCGGTAAAGTTCTTCATCTCCTGCCAAACAATCTTCCGCCCATTGGGCGAAGCGAAAACGCATCGGATGGTTTACATTATTAAATGACAATGTTCAACCTCTTCAATAAAAGCAGAAATATGAAAAAAAAATATCAGTACTTTTCTTTACAAAAGAAGTGAAAACATGACAAAAAATTATGCTATAAAAAATACAAATCAATAAAGAAAACAATTTACAAAATAAATTGCTAAGCCAAAAATTAAAAACGGCTGGATTTCCAGCGAATTTCTATTTACTACAATCGGTTGGTGAGGACTAAAAGCCGGAAAATTGCTAAATTGGCAACACTGACTCCAACAAGAAAACGCAACAATAAACCCTCTTACCTAATTGTTGTTTGTGTAAGGTGATCATGCATTCAACCTCTCCCGCTCTCACTCTCTAACAAGCATGGTGGTCGCGTTGTGCTGTTGTTGTTTGTGTCGTTGCTTGCTACGTTGTTTGGTCGAATTTTGTCAAGTCAGACAGAGGTAAACACTGTCACTACTCAGTGCCTTAAAACCTATCGAACTACAAACAAACCAAGTGCGCCGAAATCGTGCATAGCCATTTCCATTTCTTTTGCTGGTATATCAATTTTTCTTTTTGTTAAAGAATACGTCAAGAGCAAACGTCAACGCAGAGTCAAATTAGAAAATAGTAAGAAAATAAAAAACGAGGTTATTTAAGAGCGAGCACACAAGTGTTTGTAGCCGCAAAGCATATAATTTTTTATGCTACGATACGATATGTATTGATAAAGAGTTACGATAAAAGAATTCTCCCAAAAGAAAACGGAGAGGAGAGCCACATTTCAGTGTCAAACGTTTTCAAGTTATCTTTAGTCAGTCGATTGTTGTGCGTCCGTCTCGTGTGTAGCCGCCAAAGAAGAAACCCGTCGGAGTATTGTTTAACGCGATTTTCTTTTGTCAAAAACAAAAAATAGAAAAACAGCAACAACATCAGCACCTAATAACCAAAACAACAACGATTAAAATCTTTAATCATTTGTGATATTTTGACGGTATTTTGTTTCGTGTGCGCATTAATTACGGTGATCTCTTGCGGTATTCCGGTATTCATCTGCTACGTAAGATAAAGTCCAAAAAAGGTTAACATTAAATGTATGGTAAGGGGCAAGTGGTGATCAAAAGAGCAGAAAAGTTGAAACATGTGTTTTTGTTGGCCAAAAATAAAAAAGCGCAATAGCGCACTAATGATCAATAAAATAGAATGCGAAAAAATTAAGCAATGAAATGAAATGTGAAAAGAAATTGCGATATATATTTGTTGTTGTGTTTTCCCCCCGTGAAATAAATTAGTGAAAAATACTAATAATAGTGCTGGAAAGTAGTAAACAAACAAGGGGCACATAAAAACAATATAAAAAAATAATCATAAATTTAATTGTACAAGGGTTAAAAATGAAATATTAATTATACTGAAGTGATTCAAGACAAAGTCTGTGTGTTTATTGTAAGCTCGGGTATAATGACAGTCATTTGTAGTTTTTTTTACAAAATAAATAAAAAATAAAGCGGTTCCAGTTCAATTGTGTGCCACCCTTTCATGTAACCAAAAAATACCGGTTAAGGCAAAAGTGGTATTGCAAGGGGCCCGCTCGCACGTTGTACACCTTATCCCCTTAAGGAACTAATGGGAAATTCTACTTTTTTACTTTTTTTATTCTCTCACTCACTGGCCGGGAGGTGCTATGAAAGTGGGCTCGACTATTACACAAATCTGAGGTCAAAAGTGTAGTTTATGCGGGGTGTGATGTAAAAAAATATATGCCAAGCTCCCCAGTACCGGACAGATATAATAAAAAATGCCGCTCGGTGTCAGGGGGCCTCGAAAATGATCTCGCGGGGTACTTAAACACACAGAGAAATAATCAGTTAGTAATCGGTTGGAACTACAAAACTTCGGTTGAGAAAGAAGAACTTCGCTTGCAATCACCAAATGTTTGTAATCGTAATGGATATTTGGTTCGACATACCACAAGTTGATAAATATCATCATAGTAATGTATACTCAACTAATAAACCGGTCATTTTATCAAATTGCGAAAATAATTTAGTTGCAACAACTGATTGTTGTGGCAACCAATAGTTTTGCAAAAAAAAATGTTGTTGCAACCAATTATTAGTGATGATAACTAACATTTCATCTTAACCAAAAACGGTTTAATGGAATTATTTTGGTTTGAAAAGGCATTATTAAAATGATATAAAGAGTGATCCATCTAGAGGTATTTTTTCCATAGGGGTTGTTTTAGAGTATACGCGTGAGTTGCGTTTAATTTTATTTTTTTCCCTTTCAGTATTGTTTGCCATTTTATCATAGATGGACTAGCGCCGCAGCAACGTCTCCAAATTGTGCAACTGAATTATGGAAATGAGAACCGAGAAGATCCGCTGTTTTCAAACCACGGTTTATTCAGTGATGAGGCCCCTTTCTGGCTCAACGGCAACGTCAATAAACAAAATATCCGCATTTAGGCTGAAGAGCAACCAGAAGAGGTTCAAGAGCTGTCATACCCAGAGAAAACCATGGTTTGGTGCAGTTAATGGGCTGGTGGAACCATCGGTCCATATTTTTCAAAAATGATGATGGCCGGAACGTAACCGTGAATGGTGCTCGCTATCGCGCCATGATATCGATCTTTTTGCTACCTGAAATTGAAGCCCGTAATCTTGACGACACGTGGTTTCAACAGGACGATGCCACTTGCCATACAGCTGCTCAAACAATGGATCTATTGAGAGGTCATTTCAAAGAGCAGCTAGTTTCACCTAGATCGTGTGATATCAAGAGTTAAGACTTTTTTCTTTGGGGTTATATAAAGTTCAAAGTCTACGCTGACAAACCAGCAAAGATTGAGGTTTCGAAGCCAACATTACGCGTGTCATGAACGCCATAACGGTCGAAATGCTCGAACGGGTCATCCAAAATTGGACCTTCCGAATGTACACGCTGAGACTTACTCGCAATTTACATTTGAAGGAAATTATATTTAAACAATAAATGGCATAAAATGTCCTTTCGAATAAACAGCAAAGATACCACACTTGATTTGAATTTTTGTTTTGCAAAAAAATACCTCTAGACGGATCACCTGATTATTCGAATATTACTGCCACCCGATTAGTCCAATGTTTTTCAGTCAAAATATTCCCTTCATTTCCATTTCCATCTTTATTTAAGAGTAGTTGAAGTGTTTAAATTAAAATTTTTGCGTTGAACATGTGTTAGATCCGAAAATTCTTTTCTGAAAGTTCGGATACTTTATATATTTCACTGATATTTTTATTCCAATTACTACAAATTTAAGATCAGCAACTATCATTCAGTTCTACAGATGGACGACTCGAGGTACATGTAACCTTAATCATTCGGTTGGTTGCAAAAAATTCGGTTGTGGCAACGAATCTGTTCTCTGTGAGAACGAAAGGAAATTGCAAAATTAAATAAGGGCGCACCTCTAGGGAGCCCTCAAATTTTTATAAAGTGGTCCATTTAATAAGTTTTAATAAAGTTGTCGTTGCTACTTAAACGAAATAAAAAGCTTAAAGATTTAAAATATGAGTAAAAAACAATAAGTAGCTGCTGTAGCAGTTATTACCAATTTGAGGTGATACATTTTTATCACCCTGCTGGTGACATGTTTTACGAATTGTCTTAACTGTTTCCGAATTATGGAGCTTTATAAAATAGATAAAGGAAAGCACGAGTATTTGAAAAATTAGTATGGACAAAATGTTTAGTTAATGTAAGTTGGCCTTCCTAGATATTACCTCGTGTAGGTGATAATTCGAATCCCCATTAGGTTGACTACGTAGCGCAATTTTTTTTGGTTTTGTTTGGCTTTAGACCTTCGGTTTAAAACTGTTGTTGTTTTTATTTATTCATTTATTTTTGTTCCCAATATTTCGACTGAAAACTGCAGTCATCTTCAAGTGTATATAAATAAGATTATCGTAAAGCTCTAGCTTGATCTAGCCATGTACGTCCTTCTGTGTATTTGAATCAACTTAGGATCCTTCAATTTTGCATGGCAAGGAAATAGTATTTCTATTGACGGACCAAAGGTACTCCGGGAAAAGGTAAAATTTGCTGAGTATTTGCTTAAAAAATTGTAATTGTTTGTATACTGCATTGATTAAAATAGTTACTGTTAGTTGGATGCACTTACTACCTTGAAAACTAGCATTATTGATAGACGTTTTGGCTCATGTGGTCCTAAATACGTCCCCCTTGGGCCATAAATAGTCAAATAGGACATATGGGTATTTAAATTGAAGCAAATATTGCTACCAATGCAAATATATGTGACAGCGCATAGAGAAAGGGACCTAAGGGTAAAAAAATCAAGTTTCATTTTTTTGATGTGGACAACATCTGAGCATCGAATGAGAACAAACAAATGAACATAACTTTTCATCAACTTTTCACTTTTTTTTTTTGATGTGGACAACATCTGAGCATCGAATGAGACCGATCCGATGCTCCAAAAGTGTTCCTTCCCAGAGATATGCGCGTTTTATGAAAGTGAAGTCGACGACTCTAAGCGCAAATAGAAATGGACCTAATCTTTAAAATGGCTCTCCTGAACAAAACTGGTTTTTAACCTTAGTTCCCTTTCTATTTTGCTCGTCACATATAGTAATTTTGAAGTTTTTTCTGAGACTAGGACGGACGCATGGTACAAAAGGGCCCTAAAGCGGAATATTATTGGCGTTTTAATAGTGTTGGATGGTAGAGGGTACATAAGGTTCGTTCTGAAATAAATATGTTGTTGCATTGAATGCTGTGCGCAGTCTATCGTGACCCAAAAACAAGAAGGTTCAGAATTGGTGTGTCACTGACGCTCATATTCAAGGGCAACTTTACTTTGCAGTCCATGTAAAGAGTGGTACAATTTTAAGGGCCGATGTTGATTTTGTATAAAACACAATTCATTTAGGAATTTATTGTCATTTCTTTTTATTATGATGATATTGGTATGGTTCAATTATGCATGGAACAAAATAAGGGCCACATGGTCGCCGCAACCTCGGCGGCACACCTCCATCCGATTGTCAAAATTTTCGATGGCGCTGAGGCATAATTGAGGATCTATGTCGTTAATGTGCCGAATTATCCCATCCTTTCTTTTAAATATCCGCAAAGAAAGAAGTCCAACGGTGTCAAATCACATGATCTTGGCGGCCAATTAACGTCGCCACGAAGTGATATAACACGGCCATTGAATTTGTCGCACAAAAGAGCCATTGTTTTGTTAGCTGTGTGACAAGTGGCGCCGTCCTGTTGAAATCACATATCTTTCACATCCATAACTTCCAATTTGGTCTTAAAAAGTTCGTTATTATCTCACGATAGCGACACTATTCACAGTAACTGCCTGACCGGCCTCATTTTAGAAAAAATAATACGGCCCTATTATGCCGCCAGCCCATAAATCGCACCAAGCAGTCACTCTTTGTGGGTTCATTGTATTTTCAACAATCACTCATTCGCCCAAATGCGGCAATTCCGCTTATTGACGAATCCACTGAGGTGAAAATGTGCCTCATCACTGAAGATGATTTTCTTCAAAAATTGATTTTTATTTTCATATCATAATAAGCCTGAATAAGTTTAACGCGTTGCTCGCTTGTGTATTTCATCGTTCAAAAAGAGTTAGTCTGAAATTGAGAAATCTCAAATGAAATGCAGAAAAAAACTTGACATTGTCCATTAAAATTTCCCCACCCTTACGGGGGTAACAGCTGATTTGGAGTACACCGTTGGCATCTTGCTGATCTTGTCAGTTTCTTAATGCCGGACATAAGGGTCCAAACCCGTAACTGGAAACCGGTTAACTCGGTCATTTGTCGTTAGTCGTCGGCCGGTTTTTATAAAATTATCATTTTCGATTAATTAGGGCACAATTAAAGGCGATGGAATAGAAGAAGATGGAGCTAATTCAGTATCAGACAAATTCTCGATTTATTTTTCCACTTTCGTTTGTAGACACTCACAATAACTCAAAAAAGTCAAAAATTATACGAAGAAAACACTAAATTCACACTATTTAAACACAAACAGTTTGTAAATTAATAAAATTTAATTACGAATATTTTTCAATAACATTAGTTTTTCAATAAAATAACTAACTGTTCTAACCACAGATCGTCCAGATCTATATCCTTTATTTCTGGCCACAAAAACTCCGTTAAAATCTAGCGATCGCGAACACAACTCACGGTAACTGCTTGGCCGACTTCTGTTTCGAAGAAGTACGACCCAATGACAGAACATACTGGGCGAGCATACACAGATGGTTCCTTATTTCCTTCAGACCCGGCAGAAATTATTTTTTTTGCATTCGCTTTGCAACTACTTTTATTTGGATGCCTTTATTGCTTTTTCTTGCGTATTAACTACAACAGTTGTGGAAAAGGGAACAAAATACACTGTCAAAATTTTTAGGTTTGCAGTTACGAACACCCTGCAATGTACTACAGGGTGGGCCAAAACTACCATGGGGTATAACTCTAACATCTTTTTCGTTTATTAATATTAATTTTGTTTTCTCAGATTATATAATGGAAACTTTTTACACTTAGTATAAAAAATAATGTCACTTAAATGAACCCCATTTACAGCGTTGCAATTATGGGATAGTTTTCGAGCACTTTTCATAACATCTTTCAAAATTTGTGGCTGTAGCGTTCGAATTTCTGCAACAATTTGGCCTTGAGCTGAAGGATTGTGTCGGTCTTGTTCACATATACTCGTTCCATGAAATAACCCCGAAGAAAATAGTCGGGTTCGAACAAATCTGGCGATCGCGCTGGCCAAATAATTTCCGAATTTCTCGAAATTATTCGCTCTCCAAAAACTTGACTGGAGAGTGCCATTGTGTCTCAGGCAGTGTGTGCCCACACCGTACGGTAAACCTAATGGGGTGCAATTGGTGTTTTTGAATGGCTCTTAGATTTTCAGAACCCCAGAACCTACAGTTCTCCTAATTAACAAAGCTTTTCAATGAGCTTGCGTCAAAATAAACGATCGCAGATCTAAATAATAACATTCTATTATTCAGGTTCTTTTTTCAGTTGTGAATCTCCATTATTTACTCGTATTCTCCAAGTGTTATTTATATAATCTGAAAAAACGCAAAATAAAATATATAAACGAAAAAGTTATTAAATTTGAAAACCTCATGATAGCTTTTGGCCCACCATGTACAAAGCAACATGCGTTTAGAAAGTCAGCCAATCACTCTATGAGCCATATATTTAATGCGATCTTGCCCACTTATTCTTTTTGTATATTTCAGATCTCTGCAGGATATGCGTTAAATTTTATTAAAACTTTTTATGGTTTAATCGGTTGCGCGAAAAAATAACCGAAATCCAGGTTTTTGAAAAAGGGATTTTTCGATATTCTGAACTTACCGGTTTTATATTTATTTTACTGTTTTTAGATATACTTTGTCCGTAAATGTATTTACACGTAGAACACAACTTTTGTACCACCCTGTAAATTATCATTCGAATACAATTCCAATCAGATTTCCAAAAATAAACCTAAACCTTTAAAATATTTGGTCATAATTACAACCAGAGCGTTGTGCATACAAAACACGTGTTTTTCGTTGAAGTGTTTTCACGACGTTCTTCTGCTCTCTCGCGATCTCTTTCATAGGCTCGTCTCGCTCTCGTGCGACCACAGCTCAGTAGTCACCTTGAGCATAAGAACACCTCAAATTTTTCGCCAGTTTTAGTAGTAAATAGGCTTTAAAAAAAATAAAACTCACACACGCACGCACGCTTCAGCGGGTTCATGGAGAATAGAGGAAGTGCAATGAGCAATAATCGGCTGTCTTTATTGTTGCTGTCGTTTTCACGTCAGTACTTGAAGAAGTGGAGCTTAAAAGGTAATGGTGTCAAAGTGACGTTAAGCTTAAAGTTTTCCACCGAACGAAACGACATGGAAATTAAACACTTTTTGACTTTTTGTTTTACTACTCGGCAGCTCATTTGTGGTTTTCGCTATCGGCGGTGTTGCCAGTTTAGGGAATTTATCCCTAATTTGGGGATTTCCTTTGAAAACTGCAGTGGTGAATGGTTTGCTATGGGAATGTAGGGATGGTCACTGATTTTAAAGAGAAACGTTTGGCTTTATTTTCCAAATTTGTTTTGCATATTCAGCTGGGATTTGAGTTTGTGTTTATTGCTTGAATAAGTTATAATACGCGCTGTCATGACTTTAGTACACAACGAGAAAAAGTCAGTTGACAATCGCTCTGTAGTACAAATCATCTGCTGGATTAGCCAATGTTAATTGGTAATCTTTAATTAAAAAAGTAAGTGGTCACTAATGCGATAACTTCAAAACTTAAAGAGGTTTTAAAATTTCTTTGTATAGGTTGATCAATCTAGAGGTATCTTTTTCAAAATTAAAAAATACAAAATATCAAATCAAGCGTGGAATCTTTATTGTCCATTAGTAGGGGCATTTTATGCTATTTATTTTTTGAATATTATTTTCTTTAAATGTTGGCCGGGACTATATGTGTCCAATCTGAGGGTTCAATTTTGGTCTTTTTATGATGAAATGACAGACAATACTGAAAAGAAAAAAATATAGTTTAACACATCTCACGCGTAATCTGTAAAAAAACCCTTTTTAAAAAAATACCTCAAGTTTGATCACCCGTTACAAGTTTAAAAAAATGTGGACCTATGAGTCCACCAGCACATAAACCGCAACAAACCATGGTTTTCGCGGCGTAAATCGTTTCATGATGAAATGGCAAACAATACTGAAACAAAAATCAAGTTTAACACAACTCACGTATAATCTTTTTCACAGACTGAAAAAATACCTCTAGATTGAACAACCTTATACATAAGAACTACTTTAGTTATGTATAATCTAAATATTTGTAGAAACAGTCATACAAGAAATACTTTCAGCGAGTAATAACCTGCGATATTCTTGAATTCTTTTCAAAATTGTCAAATCACAAGATTTATACGAGGGCTGCTATATATATTTCTGTCCTAATAATGAAAATGCGAATATTTATCATCATAAAGTGGTTTTATTGTTTTTCAAAGTATTCTCCAGCATGATTTATACACTTTTGCATGCGCTCAAACCAATTGTCGAAGCACTTTTCCACTCCAAAACATGTTTTTTGAACGCTTCAACAGCATCTTCTGGCGACGGAAATCGTTGACCACGCCTTTTACGGCTGTACGGCGGAGGACCCATCAATTCGACGTTTTGGCCGGTCAGAAAGGCTCTGGTTTGAGCCGATGTGTGAGAGCTCGCATTGTCATGGTGCACAATGATTCGTCTTCTCTTGTTCGTTTTTCGAATTTCTTCGAAAACTTCAGGTAATTGTGGTGTACCACTCAGAATTTACCTTCCTAAGTTGCTTAAGCGGAACAGTCGCCACATGACCAGTTTTTCCAAAGAAACAGGCGAGCATTTGCTTCGAGTGCTTCTTTCAGAAACAACTTTCGTTGGATTGCTGTTTTGTTTCGGGCTCATACGCATAGATCCATGATTCGTCACCTGTGACGATCTTTAAACGTCTTCTGAAGCACCGCGATCGTGGTTTTTCAAAATTTCTCTGCACCAATCGACACGAGCCTTTTTTTGAGCGATTGTCAAATTGTGCGGGATCCAACGAGGACAAATCTCTTTTGCGGCCAGGTGTTCATGCAATATCGAATGTATGCTGGTGGAAGAAATGCCCAAGGATGCCTCTATCTCACAGTATGTCACATGACGATCTTGTATTATCAGTTCACGCACGGCATCAATGTTTTCTTCGAGACCTTCGTCTTTTAGCGAGCGTCGGTCACGTTTGAGTTCATTAATCTAGTTTATCACAGTGCTATAGGAAGGTGATTCATCGCCATACAAAGATTTAAGTTCATCGATGCTCTCTTGTTGTGATAATCCACGTCGAAAGTTGTGAAAAATGATCGAACGAAAATGTTCACGAGTTAATTCCATTTTTTTTGCCAAATTGATTTTTTCAAGTCACTGTAAACAGCACAAATGATTTTCGTACGTCAAAACGTTCTGAGTACGTTCATGCTAAAAAATGTCAAACTTTCCAATGGAAGTGTCAGATGGCGCCAGGCAACACTTAGTGTAGTGTATATATAACAACCCTCGTATACATGTGTAGACATACATAAATTAATATGTACATAATATTCCGACTACAACGTATAAAATATTGATGCTCCCTGAAAAAAATGTGTTCGTGAAAATCAAGATATAACGAAATATTTATAATTTTACTTACGAAATTTATCTATATTTTCAGCCAAAGATACTTTTCAAAAGAAATATGAAAAATAATGCTAAAAATTCTGCGATCCTATTGCTCATATCAAAATTTAGTATATAATTTGTAATTATATGCTAAATAATTAAATAAATAAATAATAAAAAAATCTTAAAAATTAAGAAATCGGTTTGATGAACAAATTCGTAAAGAATTTCTTTTATATATTTTGAGAACACGTTTTATAAAGTTGTTTCATATTTTATATGAAATGTAACTTATTTTCATGAAATTGTTTCTTAATTTCCATCACCATTTTTTACCCTAAAATTAAGTTTCATAAAAATTATAAATTTTTATCATAAATAATTATTCATAAAACTTTTTCATAAATAGTTTAAATTTTTTTTAACATTTATTCAGCCTTTTATAATTGTTAGGACTTGAAAAGTTTTTTATTTCGTTCGAGACCTCTGTTGACTCTTTTAAGAATCAACGTAAAAATATTGGCTACAGTTGCAAGGCAACTGTATCTAAACCTGCCCCGGTTTTACTTTAGCAGTCGTTTGCGACGATCACTTCGGTCACAACTCAAATGATTTCTACGGTAGTTTCATTCAATTTAATGAGAATTTCCCTTTTATGTACGCACAAGCACAAAATTATGTTTTTAAAAATGACGAATAATGCAGCTACCAAGACAATTCATACAAAAAAAAAATGAGAAGCAAAATTTGCGAAAATTTACCTAGCTATTACGAATATAATTTTTATGATTACTTTTTATATAAGTACAAAATAAGTAACTTTTCATAAAACAAGGAAAAATAACGATATTTTTTTAAAATTAATTAAAAAAAACTTCTTTTAAAGATAGACGAAATGTACGAAAAACTTCGTCAATAATATGAAAAATGTACGAAAAACATTATAAGCGGAATGTTTTGTAAATAGTACAAACATAATTCTTTCAGCGTACAGCATGCAATATTGAAGTAAAATACGAGGGCGACCGCAAAACTAACTGGCCTGGCACATTTTCTGTTTTACTAGAAACTTTTGTTTTTTGTTTTTTAAAATCAATATTTATAAGCCATCTGTCAAAATTTCCGAAATATTTAATGATTATTACAGGTGATTTGTTACAGGTGATTGAAGTAAACAAGTTTTATAATTTTAGAAAAATGGAAAATAAAGAGTTTCGTGCGGTAATTAAACACTTTTATATGAAAGGTTATACGCCACAATTAATCAAAGATGAATTGGATTCTGTTCATGGTGATAATGCACCATCATACTCCACCGTGAAATCCTGGGTTCAACAATTTAAAACGGGTCGTTCAAGTACGGAAGATGAACAACGCTCTGGAAGACCAAAACTGATACTACTATTGAAAACATTAGAAAAATATTTATTGAAGTGACTAAAGATAGACGAATAAAGCTCAGAGAACTTGCTGATATTGTTAAAATACACGAAAAACAACTTTGGAGTATTTTACATGATGAACTCCACATGAAAAAGCTATCCGCAAGATGGGTGCC
Organism: Hydrotaea diabolus; assembly: GCA_963513945.1. Lineage (NCBI taxonomy): Eukaryota > Metazoa > Arthropoda > Insecta > Diptera > Muscidae > Hydrotaea > Hydrotaea diabolus. Next base: position 56,960,679 of record OY740716.1, read on the forward strand.
GCGTTTGTTGACTTTGCCCCTTCACACACTGCATTTTTAACTCAACAAAAACTGGCCGAATTACGATTTGAAATTGCTCCGCATCCACCATATAGTCCAGATTTAGCTCCTTCTGATTATTTCTTGTTTCCAAGTTTAAAAAACTTTCTCGGTGGCAAAAAATTTTCGTCCAATAGCGAGGTTATTGCTGAAACTGAGGCATATTTTAAAGGTTTTGAAAAATCTTATTTTTAGGATGGAATTGAAAACTTGAAAAACGTTTGATGAAGTGTATTGAGTTAGAAGGAGATTATGTTGAAAAATAAATAATAATAATACCAAAAAAACGGTTCTTTTTATGTTAGGCCAGTTACTTTTGCGGTCGCCCTCGTAATACTCCGAACGCAGAAAAATGCCTTTAGAACTAAACACTAAGAATTTGGTTCATCGAATCAATGAATCAATTTGACATACAACTTTTGAAGAGTCTTTTTTTTGATTTGATGTGCATATCTTTTTATCAGTGTAGATTCTCTCGTGAACAATGCTACTAAATTATTCAAATTTACTTTTAAAATCGATCTTCGATTTGTACAACGACTTCGTAGTTTAATGTAACACTTAATTGGGTACTAATTTTTCGAATTTTTGCTTAAAATTTATTTATTTACAATTATCATTTTATGATAAGCGAATTTGTTTTATTTTGGTCCTTTGCTTTTACACATTAAACCGGCAGGTTTATACCGGTGGTCAATTGTTTGAAGAAGAATTGAGAAGTGAGATTTATATACGTTTGGTGAGAACTTGAGTTCAGTTTTCCTTTCAGCAATTGCTGCGATGCTTTCTGATGAAGGTCATCACGGACCTAAAATCGCAGTAACAGTAGTGTGTCATAGAAAATTAATGTAATTTTTGCCATTTTTTAAAGACTTGTCTTCTATTAAAATGTAAATGCAAGAGGTCTAGAGCCGGTTAATCCCTGTTCAATGATTTTTTTTTGGAATTATTATTATTTATTTTTCAACATAATCTCCTTCCAACTCAATAAACTTCATCAAACGTTTTTCAAGTTTTTTAGTTCCATCCGAAAATAAGATTTTTCAAGACCTTCAAAATATGCCTCAGTTTCAGCAATAACCTCGCTATTGGACGAAAATTTTTTGCCACCGAGAAATTTTTTTAAATTTGGAAACAAGAAATAATCAGAAGGGGCTAAATCTGGACTATATGGTGGATGCAAAGCAATTTCAAATCGTAATTCGGCCAGTTTTTCTTGAGATAAAAATGCAGTGTGTGAAGGAGCGTTATCTTGATGAAAAAGAACTTTTTTTCTAAATGCGGTCGTTTTATCTTGATTTCTTCATTCAACCGATCCCATAATGCACAATCATATTCACTATTTATAGTTTTTCCTTTCTCAAGATAATCAATAAATATTATACCCCTTGCATCCCAAAATACTGTGGCCATTACTTTTCCTGCTGACTTAACAGTTTTCGCCGTCTTGGGACCACTTTTACCAGCTTCAATCCATTGTTTTGACTGTTCTTTGCATTCTGGGATGTAGTGATGGATCCATGTTTCATCAACAGTTATGAATCGGCGCAAGAACTCTATTGGATTACGCTGATAAATCGCTAAAAGCTCCTCGGAATTGGTCCAACGGGGGCAAAGTCAACAAATGCGGCACCCTTCTTGCGGATATCTTTTTCAGGTGGAGCTCATCATGTAAAATACTCCAAACTTGTTTTTCGTGTATTTTAACAATATCAGCAAGTTCTCTGAGCTTTATTCGTCTATCTTTAGTCACTTCATTAAATTTTTTTCTAATGTTTTCAATAGTAGTAGCAGTTTTCGGTCTTCCAGAGCGTTGTTCATCTTCCGTACTTGAACGACCCATTTTAAATTGTTGAACCCAGGATTTCACGGTGATGTATGATGGTGCATTATTACCATGAACAGAATCCAATTCATCTTTGATTAATTGTGGCGTATAACCTTTCATATAAAAGTGTTTAATATCCGCACGAAACTCTTTATTTTCCATTTTTTTAAAAATTATAAAACTTGTTTACTTCAATCACCTGTAACAAAGGAAATAATCATTAAATATTTCAGAGATTTTGACAGATGGCTTATAAAGGATTGCTTTTAAAAAACAAAAAAAAAGTTGCTAGTAAAACAGAAATTGTGCCAGGCCAGTTAGTTTTGCGGTCGCCCTCATATTTCACCGAACAAATTAAACACAATAAAAATCCCTCGAACTACCTTCCGATTGTTGTATATTATTTTAATGGACAACAACCATTCACTGTGTCGTGTGTATGTGTTTTTTTTGTACATTAAAAAAACATACGCACACACATACATGTATGGTCTATAAAACCTGTTTTGTTATGTTTATAGTCGCAACCATACTGTATGATTGCCGTACTCATATTATTGTTAACGTGAATTTTAAACAACAATACTTTTGTTGCACCATCCATGTTTATATGGCTGCTACAACCATATTTTCATTACTAAATTTGGCAATAATACTTTTGTTAAATTTCAAAAATAGTAATATTGTCGCAATCATACTGTTGTCAAAATGAACTTCAAAAAACAATACTATGGTGGCGACGACCATTCTAGCTTTTATTGTAGAGAACATATTATCGTTGCGGTGACCATAGTGTAACCATATCTTTTCTCTGCGTGTAGATATGAACAAAGCAGATCGTTTTGTTAGCAAATGACTTAAGGTTTCCAATGCTGCTTTCCAGTCTTAGTTTTTGAGGCTAAGCATAAACACACCGCTATCATCGAGATAATCCTAAGAATCCTCTAAATCAAAATAGGTGTGCTTTTTCTCGAAAAGAAAATCTCAAAATTCTTTTTTAGCTGGCAACACCGGTGGTGATTATGATCAATCTACTCGTACTTATCTGCGGATTTTTGGGAATAACAAAACCTGATATAGGAATGCAGCTTAAAACAAACTGGTAGCTCTGCTCGGTGAACGGACTTAAGCTACAGCGAAGAGTTAGCTGTTACTTATTATTACTCATGACTTATTGTTATTTTTATCTTTAAAGCGAAAACATGTTCGTGCGGCTACTTCAACAATAATGTGTTTCTATGTGTTTTTGTTGTTATTATGATTTGTTGTGTTAACCACAATTATTTGCCGGTTCTTAACGTTAATGTCATGGCGACTTCAACAATTTTGGTTCCTCCACTTTGCTGTTACTTACATTCCCCTGGCCCCTAGCAACTTGCTCTAATGATACGTCATGTTGGGAAGGGGCGGGAATTTCGATAATTTTGGAGACTTCATTCATTTATTACGTTTGCCAAGCAAAAACAAAAATGTTTTTAATAAATTTCATACATTTTTGTTTTAAAACTAAAAACATACGATTTTTGTTTTAAGATCCCCTAGAAATAACCTGTTTACATGTTTCTTCTCTCGTATATTTCTTCTTGTGCTTGCCTTAGACATCTCTTTTTTATGCGTAGACACTTTTTTGTGATTTATTTTGGGGTCTGAATTTTTTTTGGCAACATCTCTTTTTTCTGTTTTTATTTCCTTTTAGTCTTGAATTCTGCTTTCGCTTTAAATTATGTATTACTTTTTGTGTGCGCTTCTTTTGAATTGATTTGGCCACTGTCTTGTTTATTTTGCACCTGTTTCACAAGAAAGTATTAACTCAAAATTCTTACATTTTCTGTAGAGTCAAAAACTGCTGAAACGCTTGGGGAACGCTAAAATATTAAGAGTGCCATGACATTTTTTTTACCCTTCACCAAAGGCGGGATGGAATATTAAATTAGTCATTCCGTTTGCAACACCACGAAATATTGATGGGGCCCTATAAGGTATTGATCCGGGACCCTATATGCTATTCTTGATTGTAGTAAAATTCTTAGACGATCTAGAGAAGTCCGTCCGTCCATACGTCTGTTCGAACCACGATGGCGTTCAAACAAGTCAACCTAGGATCCTGAAATTTTACATGATCATGGATAATTGTCATACGCTAATTGCGATTGTAAATGGGCAAAGTGGGCCTAAGGGGAAAAAATTTTGCCTTTAAAGGACTAAAGGTACCTCGGTATAAAGTATTCTTTTTTGAGTATTTGCTTAGCAAATAATACTTTTTTGTAGACCGACATTGGTTAAAAAATGTACTGTTAGCTGGAACGCACTAAAAACCTCAAAAAAATGCATAATTGCTAGACTTTTGGCTCATGTGGCCCAAAAAACGTACCGCAGGGTCAAAACAGATTAATCATATGGGTACTGAAATTAAAGCAATTTTAGCTACGAATGCAAATATTAAGTAATTTTAAAGTTTTGGTGGAGATTTGGGACAGACCAAAATGACCCAAAAAACGGCCCACATATTTCGCTTTAGTTCCGTAGTGACGGAGGAGGGTATATGAGGCTCGGCCTGGTCAAACATAACTAGATTTTTACTTGTTCTTTGGTGACAGGGTGGTCAAATTGATGGTGCAGATACACGAAGTGAAATTTTCAAAAATATTGAGTTAATATCTTTTTGTAGAACAAGTGCGGTATGTATATGAGGTTCGGCCTGGTCAAACATAACGAGATTTTGACTTGTTCTTTGGTGACAGGGTGGTCAAATTGATGGCGCAGATACAAAAGGTGAAATTTTCAAAAATATTGAGTTAATATCTTTTTGTAGAGTGCGTATTAGTGTTTTGGCAATGTTTGTTATAGTTTTAAGTTTTTTAGTCCTCTTTTTTTGGTTGTTGTTGTTTTTCTCTTTATGCCAGAAATTGCGTTTTTTTGTGTACTTTTTTGCCTTATTTATACTTAATTTTAAAATTTGATTGAAACCTACCTAAGAACACGCAGAGAAAAAATACGGTTAGTATATGGTCACGGCAATAATTATATGTTTTCCGCAATAAAAGTGTGATCGTCGTAACAATAGTATTGTTTTCTGAAATTAATTTTGACAATAGTATTATTGCCAAATTTAGAAATGAAAATATGGTTGTAGCAACTATATAAATACGAGGGCGGTTCGAAAACTTCTTAGCCTAGCACAAAAAGCGCGGTATAAACAGAAAAAAGTGAAGTATTTTGGAAACTTCCATCTCTGCTATGAACACATGTTAAATTGTGTTTCGATCTGGCAACTCCTTCATATAGAAACAGGTGTTCACAAAAGACGCATCCGCGATTTTTTTACAATGGAAAAATTAGAAATGCGTGGTGTCATTAAATATTTACATAAAAAAGGTTTATCGGGACAAGAAATTCATAATGATATGGTGAATGTGTTAGGTGAAAGTGCTCCTTCATATGCAACAGTAAAAAATTGGGTTGCTTAATTTAAACATGGTCGTACCAGCATTGAAGATGAACCACGTAGTGGACGTCCAAAAACAGCAACAACAACAGAAATTATAGCCAAAGTGCATGATATGGTATTAACTGATCGACGAATAAAAGTGCGTGAAATAGCTAATGTCATGGGCATCTCAAATGATAGAGTCCATTTAATTTTGCTTGAAGAACAACAGATGAAAAAGCTTTCTGCAAGATGGGTGCCGCACTTGTTAACAGTCGACCAAAAACGCATAAGAATGAACATTTCTCAAGCTTGTTTGGATCGTTTTCAGCGAAATAAAATGGATTTTAAGCGTCGTTTCATAACTGTTGATGAGACATGGATCCGCCACTCTACTCCAGAGACAAAAGAACAATCCAAACAATGGACTGAAGCTGGAGGAAGTGCCCCAAAGAAGGCAAAAACAATTCAATCGTCTGGTAAGATTATGGCAACGGTTTTTTGGGTCTTCAAAGGTATTTTATTGATTGACTATCTGCAAATGGGTAAAACAATAAATTCAGAGTACTATTGCAACCTTTTAGATCAATTAAATGTACAAATTCGAGAAAAACGTTCTGGCTTACAACACAAAAAAATAATTTTTCATCAAGACAACGCACAAGAGTGTTTTAAAAATGGCTAAAATCAACGAATTAAAGTACGAGTTGCTTGACCACCCATCTTATTCTCCTGATTTAGCTCCCAGTGACTTTTACCTGTTCCAAAATCTAAAAAAATTCCTTGCTGGCAAACGTTTTACCTCAAATGAAGATGCAATTACAGTTGTAAACCACTATTTTGAAGACCTTGAGGAAAACTATTTTAATAAAGGGATAGAATTGCTAGATAAGCATTGGACTAAGTGTATTGAAGTTTCAGGAGATTATATTGAAAGAGATATTTTTGAAAAACTAACTATTCTCTTTCATTGATAGGCTAAGAACTTTCCGAACCGCCCTCGTATGATTGGTGCAACAAAAGTATTGTTGTTTAAAATTTACGTTAAGAATAATATGATTACGGCAATTATACCGTATGGTTGCGACTATGAACATAACAAAACAGGTTTTATAGAGCATACATGTATGCACACACACGATACACACCAATCGGAAGGTAGCTCAAGGGATTTTTATTGTGTTTTCTTTGTTCGGTGAAATACTCTACTGGCGACTGGTTCTCGTCTATTTAAAATCTGACTGCACATAAGTATACAGCCATTGATCATGGTTAAATCACGTTCGTTACTTGGGGTCTACGAATAGTGAAGTAGCATTCACCCCTGCTGGCAACTAAAAGTATTTTCGACTGCCGTTTTTTTTCTTGAATAAAAACATGGTCTCAAATCTGCAATAACTAATTTTAATGCAATTTTAAAGAACTTGCTTGATAAAAATCTCTATTTTCAAATAACAACATTACCCAATCCTAATAAATACTTTTGGAGATCATAGTATGGTTAAGTGAATTATACTATGGTTGTAGGGATAATAGCATGGTTGCGTGTGAATCATACTATGGTTGAGAGTATCATACTATGGTTGTATGAGAAAAATAATATAGTTGTAAGGATCATAATATGGTTTTGGGGATCGTAGTATGGTTGAGTGTGACTCATAATATGGTTGTGGGGATCATAGTATGGTTGTGTGTGAATAATACTATTGTTGTGAGGATCATAGTATTGTTGTGCCACAACCATATACCCAACAAAAGTGTGATCCTCTTCGAATATTGTCATACCCAACCATACTTTTTTTCTGCGTGAAGTAGAGCTTGTTAAATGTTAGCTTCTGTAGCTTTAAATTGTTCTTAAAATTCAAGATCCCAAGTTAAAGGCAGCATAACTCCTAGCGGTTGTTGCTTCTAGGGTATCTTTTGCTCTGCACACAGCGATTAGATTTGTTTTCGCAACCGAATTTTTCGCCAACCGAATGTTTTTGGTTGCAGATACTAACATGGCTGGTCCATTTTTACAACCAAATGAACAGAATTTTCACATTTAAGAATCATCTAAAAACTTATTTGTTGCAACATGTTGATGAATTTATAAATTAAATGATCCAATCTCAATAATTTAAAAAGTTTTTGACAAATTTTTCGAAAGAAAGTAAAGTGTAGCTAAATATTTAAAAAAAAAATAATGCCAACTTGCCTCTGTAATGTCTATAAGACGCTGAGGCTTCAATATCAATTATGTAGAATGCTACAACAAATATTATTTTTCAAATATTATATTTTTTTTATATAATATATAATTTATGTAATATAATATTTAAGCATGAAATTGTAGAAAACAAATAAAAAAAAATAGGTACAGGACAATTTTCAAAAGAGAGAACTGATACTATCGTTAAAAGAGACACAGTGTCGGTTAACCCAGCTAATGAAAACTATAATTGGAACTGACTTCGTGCAGGTGTTGGCTGTTATTATATAGGGTGATACATCTAGGGGTATTTTTTTCAAATCGAGTGTGGAATCTTTATAGGTGATTTGAAAGGACATTTTATGGCATTTATATTTTGAATAGAATTTCCTTCAAAAGTTGGCCGCAACTACGCCTAAGGGTTTCTATTCTGAGGGTCCAATTTTGGATGGCATTTCGACCGGTATGACTTATATGACACGCGTAATGTTGGCTTCCAAAATCTGAATCGTAGCTGGTTTGTCAGCATAGACTTTAGACTTTACGTAACCGCAAAGAAAAATGTCTAAAGGTGTGATATCACTCGATCTACGCGGCCAAATCGTGAAATTAGCAGCTTTTCGACATGACCTCTCAACCTCTCAATTTGAACAGCTGTATGGCAAGTGGCAACGTCCTGTTGAAACCAAGTGTCGTCAAGATTACGGGCTTCAATTTCAGGTAGCATAAAGATCGATACCATGGCGCGATAGACTTTAGACTTTACGTAACCGCAAAGAAAAATGTCTAAAGGTGTGATATCACTCGATCTAGGCGGCCAAAACGTGAAATTATCTGCTTTTCGACATGACCTCTCAATAGATCCATTGTTTGATCAGCTGGATAGCAAGTGGCACCGTCCTGTTAAAACCAAGTGTCGTCAAGGGCTTCAATTTCAGGTAGCATAAAGATCGATATCATGGCGCGATAGCGATCACCATTCACGGTTACGTTCCGGCCATCATCATTTTTGAACAAATATGCACCGATGATTCCGGTGATAAAATACAAATTGTTATAGTTTTTCGTCCGGTATGCAACAGCAGGCTTCTCCTCGTATTTTTTAGAAGCTCCCATTGTTTAAGAGTTATGCACAGTCAATAATTATTGCTTTTGCATTTGTGGTTTTTAACGAAGACCCATGCGAAACCGAATTGGCGGAAATGAAATTGCGCGTTGAAGATTGCTCTACGCACAGTTCGAAGCCTATACGCAAAGGGTAATTCTCAAGAGAACAAATGGGTCTCCTGTATAAGTCATTTGATTTGTTGCCAAATTAATCGTTGCCAAAGACTGCTTAAGACAAACCTTAGCGGGCTTAGACACAGCTGCCAGGCAACCAAGCCAATACATTTCGCCAATTTTTTACGTTGATTCCGAAAAAGAAACAACAAAAAGGTCTCGAATTTCGAATTTTCGCCGATCTTCTATTTTTTATGTATACCTAAAACATCTTTAATTAATCTTGAAAAAAAAGTTCAAATTTGGAGCAAAACTATTAGTCAAGTCAAAAAAAAAACAATGGGCGTTTGAATTTTTATTTTAAAAAAAAATATTTTTTTTGAATAAAAGATAGTGGGGATACATATTTTACTTATAAAAAATAAACTTGTAAAGACACATGTTAAATACGTAGTTATACCTTTTGGAAAGAGGTCTTTACAGAGATGAATGCAGAAAAAATTAGGCTATAAATTCTCGAAACGCAAAGCTGCGATCACAAAAGTATAAAATCTTTTTTTAGAAACATACGTCATATGGCTAATAATATCTTAAATCGCCTAAACTGGGCCGTGATGAACTCTTTAACTACAAGCAGAAAAATGTATAGTTGGGGTGACAATAGTAAAAGAACATCATACTGTTATATTATTATCTCCACAACAATATCATAAAGCCCACAACTATAATATTTTTGTACTACAACCATATGCCCAACAATAGTATGATGCTCTTCGAATATTTTTTTAGCCCAACCATACTTTTATTCTTCGTATATAGAAGATAACAAAAAATATGTGATACTACTAATATATGTGTGCAGGTAGAAAAATACGTATAGGACTAGCGCTTTATAAAATGTCAAATGACATCCAAATCGGATAAAAACTGTGGTTTTGCCGAGCATTATAATTTTTGTCACACCCGAGGCTGCTGATTTACAATGCTTCCCTATTCTAAAAATGTTTCTGTAAACTCCAATTTACCTTATTCACAGACAGAAATTACATACAGACTTCATTTATTTGTAATTTTTGGAATTTGTTTTGGCGACATCTCGTAAACTGTAAAAAGGTTTGAGATTATTGTAAGCTTTACAAATAAATTAAATCACATTATTTTGAAATTCTATGCAATAATCGAGACAAAAAAATATATATATAAATTTGCATCATTTTAAACAGAATACATGTAATGTTAAAATCTAAATAACAATCCCTAAAGTCGTTGATTCTTAAATTAATCGCTTCGATATGAGGACAACTCAAACTCTTGGCACATACGCACACTCAAATATTTGAATGAAATCCAAAAATTTTGAATATGTAGGCAGTGAAATGTTGAATAAAACATCCAATATGCCACACACAATTGCCAAAGATTATCGGCTGATCTTTCAAAACACAATAGACGTGTTTTAGTTGACAAGCGATTGTAAAAATTTCGTCACTTTATTTGGAATATAGCAGGGATTCTCCGCTTAATGTCAATTTGAGGAGAAGACCTTGACTTACATTTCCATTAAAAATTGTTTGTGAAAATACTTGACTGCGCATGGGGTGATTCAATAGGGTCGCATTTTTTTTAAACTAAAACATACCAACATTTTTGGAAAATGATATATGTTATTTCCCCTACCCTAGAATGGGAAAGGCGGAACTTTGTCATTTAATAGTGGATCAACATCCGATGCCCAACGGGCTGAGCGTTACCGAGCCAATGCATTTTTGTATCCAAAAATTCAAGGGAATGTCAAGGACGACATTTGGTTTAACAAGTCGGGGCCACATGTCACACAGTTTATGACTTGTGCAGTTTTTATTCTGGTTCGAGACCTTTTTGATGTTTCTTTTTCAGAATCAACTAAAAATGTATTGGCTACGGTTGCCAGGCAGACTGTAAAGCTGTTTCTAAACCCGCCAAGGTTTTTCTTAGGCAGTCTTTGGCAACGATTACTTCGGCTACAAATCAAATGACTTATACGGGAGTCCCATTATGATTAATGAGAAATACCCTTTGCGTATAGTCTTCGAATTGTGCGAAAAGCAATTTACATAGCGCATTATCATTGAACTATAAAGATCGTAACATTTATCACTAATGGCTCCCCACAGAAAATAATCCAGCATTTAGTTTGAAACTTTAATATTAACAATTTTCATGGTTAAAAACAATGCATTGTTAAAACAACAATAATTATTTTAATAATAACAATTTTAATGGTTAAAAGACTCAACAATGCATTGTTAAAACAACAATAATTATTTTAAAATTAACAATTTTCATGGTTAAAAATTTAAATTTAATTTAAAAATTAAAAATACGTATAGTTACATTATCTATTGTTATTTTTAGATACCAGTCAACAACAAAATGTTCAAATTAACCTTATATAACGTAGACTCCAAATCATGTTTATTTATGGTTAAGTTAACCTTATATGTGACAGCGCATACAGAAAGGGACCTAAGGGTAAAAACAAATCAATTTTCACTTTTTTTTGATGTGGACAACATCTGAGCATCGAATGAGACCGATCCCATGCCCCAAAAGTGTTCCCTCCCAGAGATATGCGCGTTTTATGAAAGTGATGGTACACCAAAGATACACGTATTTAAATCTTTAAAATGGCTCTCCTGAACAAAACTGGTTTTTACCCTTAGGTCTCTTTCTATTTTGCGCGTCACATATAGGGTTATTTTTCTTCTAAGTGTGGGCGGGATGGTAGTGTGCACGGCTATCTTGCCGGTAAGTCCAGATTCAAATTTAAAAATTTTTAAGCGCCAGATTTCCACCTCGTCATTGCCGTCAACTTTTTATTTATAAGTCATGTAAAAACTAAATGCATTAGACGTTCTAAGCCGGATTTAGACAGTAGTTCCCGGTCAGTGAGTATTGAAATTATATCATGCACAGAAGTTTCCTCTTACATTAATGGGATGTTGTGGGAATTAATTAAGTAAACTTTACAATATGGTAAACTGGCAACATTGGCTAACGTTGAGAGTAATATGGTAACATTTTTTCTCTTTGTGTATACCAAAGTGAACTAAACAATTCATTGGCGAATTCGTCAAACGCAGCCAAAAGAAAAACTATAAATTGTAATGAAATAATTAACGAAATATAATTAATCAATTAATTGTTTCACATTTACTTTGTAAAATATAAAAAAATGCCAAATTGTTTCACTTTTTTCATATCGCGCAGATAAAGGCAACACGAGTACGCGTGAGCCAATGACACCTCTTCTCTTTTGACTATATTTTTTGTATACAAAACAAAAAACGTATGTTTTTATATAGCCGCGTGTCATGTTTGATTTTTTGTTTAAAAAGTAAGTGTGGTAACCCCAAATTATTTCTCTAGCCACTTAACCGAGTAACTTCCAGACACATTTTAGTTCAGTTATCTGCAATGAATATAGCTTATGCCTCCTGGTTTGTATGCATTACGGCCAGACGGAACAAAAGTCCATGTCATGTACTCGTAGTTTAAACCCTCAAAACTATTAAACAATTCAACGATAAATTTAAATTATAGCGGCCTGGCCCTAGATTTATTCCAGCAAAATATTCCTCCGAACGAACTGCTTGATTGAAGACGACCAGTTACTGTCTCGTATTTCCCTAGTTTCGTAGACATTTTTAAGACAAGCGTTTGACTGTTGGCTCTGATTGCTGATTAGGTTAACTGAACGGAAACGCGTCGTTACGTCAGACGAACTGTCTAATAATAATGAAAAACAAAACATTAACATATCTTAAACAATCGTTGTCTTTGAAAAGCAATACAATTGAATTATCTGGCATAGCCCAGCAAACCAAACCTTCAGAATTCGGTCAAAATTTTGTACGACAATCGGCAAAATGTTCCGATTTCGGATCAGAATTCTTTGCGAGTTCGTAACGAAAAACATATGAGAAGGTTGACACGAATTCTGAACTACTTCTCTGAGGGAATTCTGATGTTTTTTGCGACATTTCGAACTGATTTCTGAGCGAATTCTGAACTGTAGTCTTGGGAAATTCGAAAGGAAATTTCGATTTGTCGTATCGAATTCTGAACGACTTCGGTCAGAATTCTGGCATTAAGTCTTATTAAATTCGGATGTTTTTACCGACATTTCGAACCGAATTCTGAACGAATTCTGAGCTTATGTCATGGTAAATTCGGAATGTAAACAATCAAAAGAAAGAAAATATTTTTGTTCTACAAAAAAAAGTTGTAAAACATTTTTAAAAAGCGTTCGGAAAGACTTTTAGTTACAAGCAGTGGTGTCGCCAGTTTCGCAAGCAATAATTGTGCTGTAACTATGTTTAGTGGCTATACACTTAAGGGCAACTTGTTTTGCATTTAACGAGAACTGCCGGCGGTAGAGTTTTCCTCCGAACACAATAAAAATCCCTCGCACTGCTAAGCTAACCAAACGTTCAGAATTTTAATTTGAAATGTAAAAATACCTTAGACAAACAGTTAAGAATTCGTTTAGAATTAGTTCCGACATGTCTGAACACAAGAACAACAACTGTAAAATATGAAGCAAATAACAAAAATTTTAAACGCATAGACTACCTCAGATAAATAGTTTAGAATTCGTTGCGAGTTCGATAAGAGAAGTCTGAACAAAAAATTAATAAAAATCCCACAGACAAGTCGTTCGTTCAGATATTTCGGAACATAATAAATAAAAAATCCTCAGACAAATCGAACAGAATTTGTAACGATTTCGGTAAGAATTCTCGATAGAGTTCAGATATTGTTGAGAATTGCCTGATATCAGACATTGTCGGCAAATTTGGTTTACAGGGAGAACATGCTTAACATTTTTCAGTATATGTTAATGTATATGTATATAAAGGGTGTCCTAAAAAGCTCACAAGACCCTGTAAAGAAAGATCTCAAGAGAGCGATTCGTTAGTTTTTTCCCTTTCCCTTTTTGACGGACAATTATTGACTGGACAGAGAATTTATGAACAAATGAGTAAATGGGCTAGCCTTGCCACAAAATTTATTTTATAAAAACGAAAAGAATATTTCTAGAAAAATACTTTAGTATGCTAGGAATTTTATATTTAAATATACGTTTCTGGCCTAGGCAACACTAAGTGTTGCCTGGCGCCATCTGACATTTCCATTGGAAAGTTTGACATTTTTTAACCTAATTGTACTCAGAACGTTTTGACGTACGACCATCATTTGTGTTGTTTACAGTGACTTGAGTAAATCTGTTTGGCAAAAAATGGAATTAAGTCGTGATCATTTTCGTGCGATTATTTTTCACAACTTTCGACGTGGATTATCACGACAAGACTGCATCGATGAATTTAAAACTTTGAATGGCGATGAAGCACCATCCTATAGCACTGTGAAAAACTGGTTTAATGAATTCAATCGTGGTCGACGCTCGCTCAAAGACGAAGGTCGTGAAGGTCCAAAAACGGGCGTTGTGCCAGAGATCATTGATGCCGCGCGTGAACTGATAATGGGTTGTTCTCGTTGGATCCCGCACAATTTGAGGGTTGTTCTCGTTAGATCCCGCACAATTTGAGGGTTGTTCTCGTTGGAAATCGCACAATTTGAGAATCGCTCAAAAAAGGCTCGTGTCGATTGGTGCAATGAATTTTTGAAAAAAATCCGATCGCGGTGCTTCAAAAGACGTTTATAAGATTGTCACAGGTGACGAATCATGGATCCATGCGTATTAGCCCGAAACAAAACAGCAATCGACCGTGTGGGTCTTCGAAGACGAGCCAAATCCAACGAAAGTTGTTCGTGGAAGAAGTACTTCGAACCCCTTTCTTCGGCAAAACTGGTCATGTGGCGACTGTTCCGCTTGAGCAACGTAGGACGGTCAATTCTAAGTGGTACACCACAATTTCTTTGCCTGATGTCTTGTGAGAAATTCGAAAAACGAACAAAAGAAGACGAATCAGTGTGCACCATGACAATGCGAGCTCTCACACATCGGCTAAACCCAGCGCCTTTTTGACCGGCCAAAACGTCGAATTGATGGGTCATCCGCCGTACAGCGCTGACTTGGCACCCAATGACTTCTTTTTATTCTCGCACATCAAGAAAATAATGCGTGGTCAAGATAGTATTGTGACAACTTTTCAATAACCCTGAATTGTCAGCATCATAAGATAACAACGCTAAGCACAAATTTTGAGAAATTTAAATTGGGCGGAATTTTGGTACACCCTATTTTTTTTTAGATACATTGTACCTTTTGACATATGTAAGTGTTCGACCACATGTAAAATGTGTTAAGTAATACTATTTAGCACTTGGAATAATTAAAAAAAAAGCAAAGCGACATAAAGACTAAGAATGCAAGAGAAAAGCGTACAAAACAGAATACAGAGAGTCAAAAAGTAGAACAGAGTGGAGAATTAAAAAACGAAAACAAAATAGTAGTATTCATTTTATTCTTGTTGTATGAAACAAAACGACTGATATTCAAACAGTCCACCGTCCAAAAAGGTGGCATGCCTATGGGTTAAATGTCTTTGGACATGATGTCACCAAAGAATGTCTCCATTGAAATCGTTGACACCGTGAAAAGACAATGTCATTCCACAGTTGCAGTGCAATTTTAGAAAAAGTTCTGAAAGTCAAATTGTCCAAAAATATCTCGTTTCAGTGCAATAGTGGGACCTATAAAGTCCAAAAGTCCATGTAGCCGAATGTAAGGTACGAAAACAAATGTAAGCTGCCTCTATATCAGCTAATAACGAAAATTCCCGTGTGATTGCCCTTGGTTCGATTCCATTCCTAATGAAAACTTCAGTCAGCGCGGCAACTATTTTGGCCTGCCACAAAGCTTTTAAATCTACACAAAGAATAAAGATGGGGGGACATTAGCTGATCTGAACTGAATAGTACAGGTTAATAAACTAACATTTCTAGTGAAGTTATTCGGTTTGCAAGCGGGGGTTGGCCTCAAGTCGCTAATGAAAAGAATAAGAGTTACCAAACCTTCTTTTCGAACATCAAACATGACATACCCTGCTATGTTAAAATATTATGACTTTCTTGAGCATTGGAGTCGGTCTATCCACCATTTTGGTGGCTTAGTTGTGGCTCTGGATATCTCCAAGGGCTTTGAAAGAGTCTGGCACAGTGCACTTATATCAAAGATGATCGCATTTGGTGTCGCTAATACTTTTGCTCGATTTACGTGGGCGACCGCAACACTAACTGGCCTGGCATATTTTCTGTTTTACAAGCAACTTTTTTTTTTGTTTTTTAAAAGCAATCTTTTATAAGCCATCTGTCAAAGTTTCTGAAATATTTAATGATTATTTTCTTTGTTACAGGTGATTGAAGTAAACAAGTTTTATAATTTTTGAAAAATGGAAAATAAAGAGTTTCGTGCGGTAATTAAACACTTTTATATGAAAGGTTATACGCCACAATTAATCAAAGATGAATTGGATTCTGTTCATGGTGATAATGCACCATCATACTGCACCGTGAAATCCTGGGTTCAACAATTCGTTCAAGTACGGAAGATGAACAACGCTCTGGAAGACCGAAAACTGCTACTACTATTGAAAACATTAGAAAAATATTTAATGAAGTGACTAAAGATAGACGAATAAAGCTCAGAGAACTTGCTGATATTGTTAAAATACACGATAAACAAGTTTGGAGTATTTTACATGATGAACTCCACATGAAAAAGCAATCCGCAAGATGGGTGCCGCGTTTGTAGACTTTGCCCCAAAAAATCGTCCGTTGGACCAATTCCGAGGAGCTTTTAGCGATTTATCAGCGTAATCCAATAGAGTTCTTGCGCCGATTCATAACTGTTGATGAATCATGGATCCATCACTACATCCCAGAATGCAAAGAACAGTCAAAACAATGGATAGAAGCTGGTAAAAGTGGTCCCTAGAAGGCGAAAACTGTTAAGTCAGCAGGAAAAGTAATGGCCACGGTATTTTGGGATGCAAGGGGTATAATATTTATTGATTATCTTGAGAAAGGAAAAACTATAAATAGTAAATATTATTGTGCATTATTGGATCGGTTGAGCAATCAAGGGATAGAATCGCTAGATAAGCGTTGGACTAAGTGTATTAAAGTTTCAGGAGATTATATTGAAAAATAAAAATATTTTTGAAAAACTAACTATTCTCTTTCATTGATAGGCTAAGAACTTTTCGAACCGCCCTCGTAGTGTTGAAGTTTTGTCTTCGCATAGACCGAAACGGGCACACATAATGGACAATTTTTTTTTCGCGCTACATATCGTAGTAACGTTTGAAGTAATATTCTTTCCATAGTTTTGTGCCTTGGCCTCAATAAACTAAACACATGTCGATAACTTATAGCTACGACTTGATTTCTGCTCCACCACAAAGCCTTGACTCAAGACTAGTAACAAGGGTTTTCTAACTACTTTTGTAAACTAGTGTAAAACCTTAACAATTCTCATAGATTAAAAAATTAAAATATTTTTTTCTTTTTTTCTTTCAGATTTTAGATTAATACCATTATTAAAAAAAAATTTAAAAAAAATATAAAAAAAGAACAATAATTTAAAAAAATTAAAAAAACCCCTAAAGGGTGAACGTTTTGAGAGAAGAAAATCATTTGAAAAGAAAATTTAGCCCAAACTGAAAACTAAACTAAAGAATCGAAAGTGAAATTAACAAAAAATGGCCACACTGTGTATTATGCCCCATAATACACACCTGAACTGCAACAGCAAAGACAATAGCAACAACAACAGCTGTAATAGCCACACAGCCGCCACTCTTAACGCTGCCAGCAACAGTGGCAGCCACAGCCTCAATAGTGAACCGCCAAAAATCAGTAAATTTTTTAGCAGCAGCTCTAATTATCAGAGCAAAATCCAACAACTGATCAGTTTCAGTTTTACCTCGTCCAACTTTATCTTCATCACGTTTATACTGAGCGTAAGCAAACTTTGCACCACCGCCGCCACCGATCCTGCTCAAGCTGGCGCCGCTCAGGCTACAACGGCAACACCGCCTGGCTACTTCATGCCAAACTTTAGCAGTTCAGCTTTGCTGGAGAAATTTCATTCGTTTCGGGCGAACAACGTCAGTCAACCGACGGTCAAAGGTAAACGTGCGCCCGCTGCTGGCAATAGCATAACAACATCGGCCGCGGCCGCCACTGGTCATGCCAATAACAATGGTGGAGGTCATCAGCGTAGTAGCTTAAACTCGGTAGCCTCATCGTCTTTGTCATCGTCGCCTTCCTCATCAGCGCTGTCGCCAACGTCATCCCCATCTCTGGCTTCATCCACCCCATCGTATTTGTTTGGTAGTAATAATGGTGTATTAGAGAATAACCTGGTTATACAGTTTTTAAATATTTCGGGCAAAGCTGGCACTCCACTAGGCATAGGTAAGTACCGAAATATTATAAAACTTATGACAAACTTTATTTTTACTATTTAAGTGTGTATTTTTGTGAGCCGACCATCTGTACGTCCGTCCGATGCATTTTTGTCTTCCTTCATTCATTTGTTGGCCATCCATGGATTTTACAAACATGTTTGGTTTAACAAGTTTTTACATATTTTTTTCTGTATTTGTTTTCTGTTGTAGTTGCAAGTATTTGTATTACTATTTTTCTCCAACGATTTCTTAATAGTTTAAAAATAACTTTGAAGCCAAACCGAACCAAAAAAAAACCCCCGACACATAAAAGGAAAAATCTTCTGCTGCTACTGCGGTGGAGTGCTTGGAATTTTCTTTCAAGCCATTGATTCGCGCGTGCAGCACGAAGCACAGATGTTGCCAAACTTTTGTGTCATGCACCTAATACAATATTAATCCATCAAAGCCTATTTAAAGCAGAAAAATTAAAGTTAAATGAGAAGGTCTATAAAAAAGCTCTTAAGCTCGCGCGGTTTATGAAGGCAAAAGCTTTACTCATATGTATTATGCCAATTGCAATTGAAGAAGCTTTTGTCTTTATGTGTCATACCATTAGACCAGAGTTTGTTAAATGAAGCTTTGCTCAAAATGTATCCTCAATACAATATTTCTTATTCATAAATTCGATTTCCATTGGAAACAACGCAAGCTTGTGCACTGCGATTTGTGTAAAATTGTTTTTACAAACTTTTGTATTTCCTTACGCAAAAGCTCTAAATACTCTCTAAAACATAATTTAAATTGTCCCACTAATGAAAAAAGCTTATTCCACTAGAAAGTTTGACATTCTATTTGCTGACTTTTGTAGATGAGATGATTGTAGATGCTCTCTCGATGTCACTTATAAAATTAGCTATCCAAAAGACTTGCCTCGATGTGAAAATAGTTCTAAATACGTCTATAGATCTCCCTAGGGATATAAACTTTCTTACACATTTCTCACTATTGAAACAAATTGTCTTACAAAAAAAAGCTCTTGAGCTCGTGCGGTTTATGAAGGCAAAAGCTTTACTCATATGTATTATGCCAATTACAATTGAAGAAGCTTTTGTCTTTATGTGTCATACCATTAGACCAACGTTTGTTAAATGAAGCTCTTATCACACATAACGTCTTGGCTGGCAACTCAAGTTAGTCTCAATACAATATTTCTTATTCATAAATTCGATTTCCATTGGAAACAACGCAAGCTTGTGCACTGCGATTTGTGTAAAATTGTTTTTACAAACTTTTGTATTTCCTAACGCAAAAGCTCTAAATACTCTCTAAAACATAATTTCAATTGTCCCACTAATGAAAAAAGCTTATTCCACTAGAAAGTTTATCATTCTATTTGCAAACTTTTGTAGATGGGATGATAGTAGATGCTCTCTCGATGCCACTTATAAAATTAGCTATCCAAAAGACTTGCCTTGATGTCACTAGTGAAAATAGTTCTCCTAAATACGTCTATAGATCGCCCTAGGGATAAACTTTCTTACACATTTTTCACTAGTGAAACAAATTGTCTTACATAAAAAAGCTCTTAAGCTCGCGCGGTTTATGAAGGCAAAAGCTTTACTCATATGTATTATGCCAATTGCAATTGAAGAAGCTTTTGTCTTTATGTGTCATACCATTAGACCAGAGTTTGTTAAATGAAGCTCTTATCACATATAACGTCTTGGATGGCAACTCAAGTTAGTCTCAATACAACATTTCTTATTCATAAATTCGGTTTCCATTGGAAACAACGCAAGCTTGTGCACTGCGATTTGTGTAAAATTATTTTTACAAACTTTTGTATTTCCTTACGCAAAAGCTCTAAATACTCTCTAAAACATAATTTCAATTGTCCCACTAATGAAAAAAGCTTATTCCACTAGAAAGTTTATCATTCTATTTGCAAACTTTTGTAGATGGGATGATAGTAGATGCTCTCTCGATGCCACTTATAAAATTAGCTATCCAAAAGACTTGCCTCGATGTCACTAGTGAAAATAGTTCTCCTAAATACGTCTATAGATCGCCCTAGGGATATAAACTTTTTACACATTTCTCACTAGTGAAACAAATTGTCTCACATACCGCTCTGGATGTCAATAATGATATCTCTGACATAAAAACCTCCAATTTTGTTTGTACTCGTCAGAGAAATTTTAGAGTAGTTATATTGTAGAGAAAATTACCTTTAAAAAGCTTCGGTTGTTTTTGTAGCGACACATAGTGTCAAAGGGGACACAACTGGGTTTTCCAAATAATATTTTTCAAATATATTAATAACCGACATTTAAGAATACCCGGTGTTTTGAACACTCTTTTCGCGTTCATTTGGTGCATAACATTGGCTGTTGGCTCTGGTTGTTGTTGTAGCGACACTTACTGCCTGGGTGACAGCACTTGGCAAAAGAATTGCTGCTTCAGGCCTGATTAAAAAGCTCTAGTGTACTTGTATTCGTAGACAAAAGTTCAAAATTGTTAATTGGTTTGCTTAAGGAATAATAAAGTTTTGCCTGCACACACAGCAATAGATCTTTTTAATGGTAATTATAGAGAAGTTGTTCCAAAGAGTGAAGTAGCACTTAAAAGCTTAAGTTGTGTGGCTTTAGACACGTCATATAATCGGTATAAGTATCATTCAAAACAATTTACCGGTTATTTACCGTGTTTTTTAAAGGCAAAAGCTTTATTCTTTCCATAGCAAAACAATTCATATTTGTAAGCTTTTACCATAACATCTCACTGTGGTCCTCTTTTTAATGGTATGAATAAAAAGAATGAAGCTTTTGCCCTCGTATGCCAGGGCACAACACCAAAATATAGCTTTTCAGGGTACTTTTCTGAAATAAAAAGCAAAAATCATATTATATTAGATAAATTTACTATTTAAAAGCATATAAGGGCAAAGGTTCTAATCTCTAAATAACAAACCAATTGATACTTTTGAATTTTGGCTTCAAATGCTACTATTAAAACATCAGAGCTTTTTAGTGGTAATTCCTTCTATAATAGAACTTCTCTGCTTTCTGCGAAAACTTGAGGCTATAACTTTAGGGCTTTTTAATGGTCTTCTCTCAGCAAAAAAAACTTTACTAGACAGAATTACCATTAACAAGCTCTGATATGCCAAAGTGTATAAAGGCAACATTTATTCTCTGTATCAAAAAATAACAATTGTAATTTTTAAGCTTTCTTCTTAATGCGACACTCCTAATTATGATAGCTTTTGAGTTAACTTTTTCTTTAGCTTCTCTGGTTTTTAACTTGTGAGTCAAGTTCGCAATTGCTAGAATTTTTACGTAATTTTAAATGTTTTTTGTTATTCTCGATTAAAAAGCTTAAGTTGCTTAAGTGTATCCCAGTTTAGAAGGTCTTATTTTGAATTGTTTTGTTTTTGCTGTGGAAAATTGTCTTGTTCATATCTGTAGAACAGTTGGAGTCTGGTCAACCAATTAAGCTACAAGTGTTTAAAGCTTAAAATCTTTTTTATATTCTCGACCATAGGAGAGAAAAACGTTTACCTTTCAGGGACTAAAAAATGTCCTGAACAAAATTTTAAATTTTTACATTTTAGCTATGAAATTTAAATAATTTTTTTGGAAGACTTAGGCATAAATTCGTTAACCTTTGCCTAAATGGGTATGGTGCCTTGGGGTCCTAGGTGTTCAAAATCCGAACCCTAATGTTCCGGAACATATTTATGCTAATCAAAAAACGGTGAAATCTTCTCACAAATCAAAATATGTTCCTATAATCCTATAAGGAATTGGACTTATTTGGGATTCGGGCCATACATAAGTATACCCATATAGGCCCAAAAAATCGGTCCCCTTAAACTATGGTTATATAGGTATTTTAAAACAAAAGATCTTTGTTACGAATCAGAATATCACATTAATTTTACCATTCGAAGATATTTGAGGCCTTGGCCTATGGGTATAAGGCCCCATGATGCCGAGGTATTTGTCGCTTCTAACATCTTAATTTGTGACAGCGCATGGAGAGAGGGACCCAAGGATAAAAAAAAATCAATTTTCACTTTTTTTCCAGTCCGTCAAGACTTTACGCACTAAAAATGGAGTAAAACTAGTTGCAAGCTTTGATGAGCTACAACTCGTAAGCCAGACGACTTTCGGAAAATACACCTAAAGCATTTGTGTTGCAAATATACAGGCAAACATTTTTCTCTTTTTTTTACTCAATTTTTGACCTAGCTGCGACCCTTCATGCTGATTTCAGAGGTCAAACTTAAAATTGAGTCACAATTTTTTCGTTCCGTATTGTCGAAGACATTTGGGTATCCAGAAGCACTAAATTTTTCGAACAAATCCGAATATGTATCTAGATTTAAGATTTGGGCAAATTTTGCACTCGAACTTGCTCATAGAGTACCGTCAACAAAAGGCATATGGGTATTATAAAACAACAAATATTTTCGTCACGAATCTGAAAACAGCATTAATTCTACGATTCGACTTTTTTCGAATACCGACATACAGTTACTCAGACAGTGGAATTTTCTAAGATTTTTCCAAATTTAAGGACCCTATATACGGGCTCCCTAGGGCCCCTTTACAATGGACATATGGGTTGTACAAAACAATAAAATTCAGAATTATGAAGAGGACAACGTGTCAAAAATTTTATTCTAAAAAACAGAGACCTACCCTACGCTGTCAATGCCATACTAAAGGGTGGTTAAATTTTAAGGGCCGATGTTGAATGTGAACCACACCTAAACATAAAGTTTTTTTCTGCATTTCATTTGATATTTCTCAATTACAGACTAACTCAATTTAAACCATGGAAAGATACACAAGCGAGCAACGCGATAAAGTTATTAAGGCTTATTATCAAAATGGATAATCAATTGTCGAAGAAAATCATCTTCAGGGATGAGGCACATTTTCACCTCAGTGGATTCGTCAATGAGTAGAACTGCCGCATTTGGGCGAATGATAATCCACGAGTGATTGTCGACAAAAACAATGCACCCACAAAGAGTGACTGTTTGGTGCGGTTAAGGGTCTGGCGGCATCATCGGGCTATTTTTCCAAAATGAGGCCGGTCAGGCAGTTACTGTGGGTGGTGTTCGCTATCGTTACTTCTTATGGCCCAAATTTGGAAGATATGGATGTGGACGATATGTGGTTTAAATAGGAAGGTGCCACTTGCCACACCCCTAACGGAACAATGGCTCTTTTGCGAGACAAATCAACATCGACCCTTAAAATTTAACCACCCTTTACAATGCAATCCATGGTGGAAAGTTTAAACGCTCCGAACTTACAAATTGTCCACTTGTTTTATTCTATACCTGATGAGAGAATGCCAATTTTTGTGTGTACGTGCTTTTTTATTTACCAGATATATTTTAAAATTTCTAGAAAAGCTTCGGTCGGGTTCACAAATTCCCGATTACACCTGCCCCCTTATCACACAAAACGCAACGCCAAAGCTCGTAAAGGTTTCTCTAGAAATTGTTGTTGCTACAAAAATAAGTGTTTGCGTTTTGAGTGATGAAAGCTGTTTTTCCAAAACTGTAACTCATGATTGTAAAAGATTGATTTTTATGTGTTTTTTTTTATTTATTTTGTACAAAAGTTTGAATTGGTTAAAAGCAGTACCCCAAAAATCTCCAAAGGGGCGTATTAGAGGTTCCACCAGCGTTTGTAGTTTAAGAGTCTATATGTCCATCTATTCTTGAAATCAAATAGTAGCTTGCAGATACGAAACGAGCAATTCTTATACATTTTTTGAGTTTTGAGTTCACACCAAGGACGACAACTATTGAAAGTGAATGAACTGGTACCATTTTTTGAATTGGCATCTCTCCGACCTATGGTAGACAATTCATAAACGATTTCATCGATGTTTGACTGGTAGTGACAGCTCGCACATAAGAGAAAGCTCGTCAAAAAAAAGACCAG
Source organism: Hydrotaea diabolus (assembly GCA_963513945.1). Classification (NCBI taxonomy): domain Eukaryota; kingdom Metazoa; phylum Arthropoda; class Insecta; order Diptera; family Muscidae; genus Hydrotaea; species Hydrotaea diabolus. Next base: position 56,984,755 of record OY740716.1, read on the forward strand.
ATCGGTTATTTTTTTTACAATAGCCCGCACGCACACAAATGCACCAACATAAGGGCGCCAACATTTACCAGGTTAGAGTCTCACTGATTAGTCTCGTTTTACTTGCCACGTTTTGTCCCCTGTGCAAAGTTGTATTTGCACTCTTTTCGTCTTTTGACGTCTTCTTGTCTATTTCTTGTTTTATTTCGCTACTCTCTTTAGGCGAAATGTGGTCTCGTTTGGTGGCCGGTATGTTCAACACAGATCCACACATACACAAAGTATCGAATAGCGAAGAAGGCCCGTTTTCCAGTGTTTTTCTTCCCCAGTAGCGTCATTGTCATCATCATCCTGGTCACTCGCATAAGCATTTGTATTTCTCTACACGTTCTAACATTTGGTAATTGCTTATTGCAGACTGTCTGCATTCTTGAATAACCCAAACAGTCAGACAGTCAGTCCCAAGGACAGACGGACACATGTGCCGCCGGCCTACCGACAGGCAGATACCAACACTTACATACAGTTTGTGGTTTATTAAACCTGGACAAGCGTTCGTTGTGGCACAGCCCAGGCACTGACTGAGGCGCGTATGAAACCATGCAGCATGAATGGTTTCATGCCGTGAAATGTCTGTACCCGGTCGGTCGGTCGCTTAGTTTTGGTGTCGCATCGTTGTCTGCAGCATTATTGCAGCTACTTTAACTAGTTTTGTGTGGCTGGTTTAAAGTCTCTGTCTGGCGGACGGTTACTTTAGCCTCTTTGTTTTGTTGATATTTTGGCTTTGGAAATTGTTTCAAGGCCTCGTACCCTTTGGCTCTCAAGGCGAATTTTTGATTGTGCAGTGGGCATTATGATAATGGCAGGTTGAAGTATTTCAAATTTTTTATTAATTGTATTTTTCATTTATTTAATTATTACAAAAAGAAGTCATTTTATAACCAACAAAAAAAATTCAATTGGGCATCTTAAGTTCCTTTGATGCCAATATCATATGTGACAGCGCATAGAGAAAGGGACCTAAGGGTACAAAAAAAAATCAATTTTCACTTTTTTTTTGATGAGGACAACATCTGAGCATCCAATAAGACCGATCCCATGCCCCAAAATTGTTCCCTCCCAGAGATATGCGCGTGATGGTACACCAAAGATACACTTATTTAAATCTTTGCAATGGCTCTCCTGAACAAAACTGGTTTTTACCCTTAAGTCCCTTTCTATTTTGCGCGTCACATATGCTTTAAATATCATCGTCATATCTCTAACAGTTCTTGAGATATGGTCCTTTTTTCTTTAGAGCTACATAGCGCGGTTCCACGCCCCTTGATCAATCAATAATGCACCCTACAAATATGAGTGATCCAGTGATCCATCTAGAGGTATTTTTCAAAACAAAAAAAAAATACATAAAAGTTCAAATCAAATGTTGAATCTTTATTGGAAATTTGATAGCACTTTTTATGGCATTTACTTTTTTAATACAATTTCCTTCTACTACGCTTCAGGGTTTCCATTCTGAGGGTCCAATTTTGGATGACTCGTTCGAGCTTTTCGACCGGCATGGCTTTAATGACACCCATAACGTTGGCTTCCAAACCAACCAGCAAAGACTATGGACTTTACGTAAGCCCAAAGAAAAATGTCTAAAGGTGTGATATCACTCGATCTCACCTGTCCAAAACGTGAAATTAGCTGCTTTTCGAAATGACCTCTCAATAGATCCATTGTTTGAGCAGCTGTATGGCAAGTGGCACCGTCCTGTTGAAACCAAGTGTCGTCAAAATTACGGGCTTCAATTTCAGGTGGCATAAAGATCGATATCATGGCTCGCTATCGCGCAGAAATTACGGTTACGTTACGGCCATCAACATTTTTGAAAAAATATGCACCTATGATTCCACCAGCTTATAAACGGCACCAAACCGTGGTTTTCTCTGGCTATAATGGCACCTCTTGAACCTTTTCTTGTTGCTCTGCAGCCCAAATGCGGCAATTTTGTTTATTGACTTTGCCGTTGAGCCAGACATAGGCCTAATCACTGAACACAATTTTGGTCGAAAACAGCGGATCTTCCCGTTTCTCACCAAACGCTCGTTTCCATAATACAGTTGCCAACATTTGAAGGTAACTATTTTCACATTGAACAGGGATTAAACCGGCTCAAGACCTCTTGCTTCTATATTTAAATAGAAGACAAGTTTTTAACAAAATGGCAAAGTGACATTGATTTTCGTGGCTGCACACTACTTTTATCATGATTTCGGGTCCGTGACAACCGTCTTCAGAAAGCCTTGCTGCAATTGTTGAAAGTAAAACCGAACTCTATAAGGCCAGGCTCTCCCCAAACGAATGAGAACTACTGTTGTAAACCGTACTTTTCAAGTTTTCTTCACACAATTGCCCACGAAAATACAACTCACTCTTGCCACCTCTAAAGAGCCTCCACATCGAGAGCCATCAATAGATTTATTTTACAACTTGTGATTATGTGTTGTAAAAAGAGTTTAGTTGACTATGTCAACATGGGTGCCGTGCCGTGCATGTACGTATGTTTAGCTCGTTTGTTTTATTTCGGTCTGTTGCTTTTACACATTGAACAGGGATTAAACCGGCTTAAGACCTCTTGCTTCTGTATTGCTTCTGGTAACTATTTTCAAAAAATAAATGCCATAAAATGTCCTTTCAAATTACCAATAAAGATTCCACACTTGATTTGAATTTTTATATTTTTTTTTGTTCTGAAAAATACCTCTAGATGGATCACCCTAAATTAACTTATCGTAATTACTTAGTAGGGACATAAATACTGTTACAACATTGAACACACCCATTTCAATAGTACAACTGAACATACCCCGTTAATGTCATATGGGTTTTGAAAGCTAACCTCAATAGCGTTAGTCTGTAACGGGATTTTAAAATTGTTTCAACTTTCATCATGGAGTGATCAGATAATAAGAACCGTATCGCTTTAAAAGCGCTTTTCAAGTGTCGAATGAAAAAAAACGATATTTTCAAAACGCTCCGTCCACTAGGGATTAGCCGCATGTTTGTCTACCGATGCATAAAGCTGTTGAGGAGACTGGAGATGTAAAAGACCGCCACCAGTCGGGCAGCCCATGCTCTGTTCGAACACCGCATGGCATCAATGCCGTTGAATCAAGAATTCACAGAAATCCGCTCCGAAATCAGAAACTCATGGCCCGTAAGATGAATATCACGCAAAAGTCCATGAGTCGAATCATTAAAAAAGACTTGGGGCTTTCAAACGACGTACCGGACGTTTATTGACTGCAGCTTTAAAAAAAAATAGGATTGAAAGGGATTGGTGAAGCACGCTGATAACTTGCACAGAAAAATTTTGTTCACCGATGAAAAAATTTTTACCGTTCAGGAAAAATTTAACAAGCAAAATGATAGAGTGTATGGGGGGTCATCTAAGGAAGCATCTGAACTGATCCCAAGGCTATAAAAGCGTCATCACCCAGATTCAGTCATGGTTTGGTGGGATGTCTCTTACGAGGGGGTCACTGACCTGCATTTCTGCGAACAAGGAGTCAAAACATCGGCCAAATTTTACCAAGAAACCGTTTAGGAAGCTGTTGTGAAGCCTCTTAACAATTCCCTGTTCCAAAACCAGCCATGGACTTTCCAGCAGGATTCTGCGCCGGCACATAAGGCTAAAACGTTCCAGGCCCGGTTTCGAAACAATTTGCCAGCGTTCATTTCCTCTGAAGAAAGGCAGTCCAGATTTGAACCCATTGGCTTACAAATTGTGGACGGTTTCAGAGGACAAGGTTTATTTCAAAAGATACCCCAACATTGGATCTCTTAAGACTGCTTTGGTTCGAGCTGTGGCCAATTTTCCAATGGACAAGGTTCGTGCAGCTATTGACGATTGGCCAGTGCGACTTAGGGCGTGTGTAAAGGCAAAAGGCGGACATTTCGGATAAGTAGATTATTTTTGGATACAATTTACACCAATAAACATATTAAATAATATTTGGTGCAAAAGCATTCAGTACATTTTATTTTACAGCATGAAACGTGTGCAACAGTATTTATGTCCCTACTATGTAATTTGAAAATATTTATCAATCTACTTATCACACCACCCTCTTATGTTCATGGGTAACTCACATTTATTGTCTCACGTTAAGATCTGTTTTATTTTCTTCTCATCGTTTTCTTTAAGTCGCAATCGTTTTGCTGTGCTCCGCTGCTTTGGCGTAATTAACTTTAGTTTGTTTTCATTGTTGTTGCTCGTGGCCGACTTCCATACCGGCCGGCATTGAAATTCGCTCACGTGCAGGCAAAAAGACCGAACGGGGGAAAAAGTTGTGGCGGCAGAAAATATGGTGAAACACGATTTATCTCTCTTGGTCTAACTGAAGACCGGTCGCTATGGACATGTGGCGCACAGAGATGGACGAACTTATTGTGTCATTCTGTTGACGTTTTACGCCTTCTCTATCGGACAGCTATTTAATATGCAACAAGTGGTGGGAAGGAAGCTTAACGCCGTGTCTCTATGCAAAACATGAAGAAATGTGGCAAGTGGAAAATTGAAATTCATAATAGCATTCTCTTGTCATTCCCTTATGAATTCTTAAAAAATATTCCTGATGCTTTCTTTTTCTGGACATGCATTAAGTTTTATTCATTTATTTAATAGAAACTTTTAAATTTAAAGAATAAAACCGCATAACGAAGTACAATGTCCAAAAGGCTCTCTAGGTGGTGTGGTTTCCCGTTTTTAAATAACGCGAAATTGTTAAATATTCGAAACCTTGAACTGTTTAAATGTTTTTTAATCAAAAATTGATTAATGGTGAACATGTGTTTTTTTTTAATTATATTAATTATAAATTTGAAAAACAATTTATTATTAAATATTCCAAATTGTGGACGTTTCACTAATAGACGGTACAATGTAAATCGCCCCATGGTGCATAATAAAAGCGTTATTTTTTGTTTCCGTTTTTTTTTCTTCACCACTTGTTTAAGTTTCCTGCCTTAATTGGTCAATTATAAGAATGTGTCTTTTCTAAACTGGTGATCAGATATTTATAATTTTTTTTTCTGTTGCTTCTAGTTTTCTTGCCGGTGTAGCCATAGTCAAGAGTCGTTAAGTTAAAGCTTTGATTTTTTTTTTATCGATTGATATGCTAAATTATGTAAAACTATTAAACAAAAGCTAAATTCTGGCTATATTATAGCCTGCACTTCTGGATGTTCAGAAAAGCCAATTGAAAATAGATTTTTGAACCTCTTTGGGCAGACTCTAAATTAACCCAGGCTTTAAAACTAATGTTTTATTTGATTTTTTGAGATAACACCATTATTTTTAGTAAAATTGGTTGAACATATACGAGGGTTGTTATATATATTTCTGGGCTAGGCAACACTACGAGGGCGGTTCGGAGCACAAAAAGCGCGGTATAAACAGAAAAAAGTTAAGTGTTTTGGAAACTTCCATCTCTGCTATGAACACATGTTAAATATCTGGCAACTCCTTCATATAGAAACAGGTGTTCACAAAAGACGCATCCGCGATTTTTTCCCAATGGAAAATTAGAAATGCGTGGTGTCATTAAATATTTACATAAAAAAGGTTTATCGGGACAAGAAATTCATAATGATATGGTGAATGTGTTAGGTGAACGTGCTCCTTCATATGCAACAGTAAAAAATTGGGTTGCTGAATTTAAACGTGGTCGTACAAGCATTGAAGATGAACCACGTAGTGGACGTCCAAAAACAGCAACAACAACAGAAATTGTAGCCAAAGTGCATGATATGGTATTAAATGATCGACGAATAAAAGTGCGTGAAATAGCTAATGTCATGGGCATCTCAAATGATCCAGTCCATTTAATTTTGCATGAAGAACTACAGATGAAAAAGCTTTCTGCAAGATGGGTGCCGCACTTGTTAACAGTCGACCAAAAACGCATAAGAATAAACATTTGTTTGGATCGTTTTCAGCGAAATAAAATGGATTTTAAGAGTCGTTTCATAACTGTTGATGAGACATGGATCCACCACTATACTTCAGAGACAAAAGAACAATCCAAACAATGGACTGAAGCTGGAGGAAGTGCCCCAAAGAAGTCAATAACAATTCAATCTGCAGGTAAGGTTATGGCAACGGTTTTTTGGGACTTTAAAGGTATTTTATTGATTGACTATCTGCAAAAGGGCAAAACAATAAATTCAGAGTACTATTGCAACCTTTTAGATCAATTAAATGTACAAATTCGAGAAAAACGTCCTGGCTTACAACACAAAAAAATAATTTTTCATCAAGACAACGCACCAGCGCACAAGAGCGTTTTAACAATGCCTAAATTCAACGAATTTAAGTACGAGTTGCTTGACCACCCACCTTATTCTCCTGATTTAGCTCCCAGTGATTTTACCTGTTCCCAAATCTAAAAAAATTCCCTGCTGGCAAGCGTTTTACCTTAAATGAAGATGCAATTACAGTTGTAAACCACTATTTTGAAGACCTTGAGGAAAACTATTTTAATCAAGGGATAGAATTGCTAGATAAGCGTTGAACTAAGTGTATTGAAGTTGCAGGAGATTATATTGAAAAATAAAAATATTTTCTCTTTCATTGATAGGCTAAGAACTTTCCGAACCGCCCTCGTATGTCCGATTGACCGTCTTAATCTTGCTTTCCAGTTTTACCTGTTTTAGAACAAATGTCTGCCAGTTTCTAAGTTGTTACACCAGATGTATGACCTCTTTAGGAAAGTGACTTGGATTCAGCTCATCACCAACTCTGCATGCCACTCCTGCGTACCCTACCTATAAACAACGTAGAATCGACCACTGTCACAGCTTCGTGTGTGTATGAGTGTGTGCGTCTGTTGACTTTTTAAGTTAAAACTTTCAGCTAATACCTATAAGTGGTTATGCTACAATATTCGATTGACTTATCCTTGCACAGTTTCCTCAAAACAACTTGTCCACATTTTCCCTGCCTTCAACCATACGTCCTTGGTCCGGACATCTTTACGAACAACTTGTTAAGCTTGTTAAAGTGTTGCCAACTTAATCCGTTTGTGTGTGTTTGACTTTTGTTGTATGGTTTATTTAGCTCACTTTATTTCGTCTCTGTGTGTTTTTGCCACAATCACAAACCGAGTTTGCAAACCTTTCTAGTGTTGCCTTTGCTTTCTTTTCGCGTTGTTCTTTCTTCACTTCGCGCGCTATTACTTGCTGTACGTTTTGTACCAAAGTTCGCTTTGAAAGTTTTATTCATTTCGTTGTTTTTTTCTCCATCTCAGTCTTTGCTACTTTGCACACATAAATTGATGCATAAACTTAAAAGTTCATTGAGTTTTCTTCACATTCTTTTCAGCGGCAGTTCTGCTTTTTGTGCCGCTTTACGAAAATATGCCATTGCTGTGCTAGTCGCAGTCGAAAAGTTTCTATTGCTCTCTTATTGGAAAGGGAAACTTTTGAAAGGTTTTCATTGTAAAAGCTTGTAAATGCTTAAAGCGTTTTATACACTCCACCACTCTGTGGAAAAGAGTTTTTGTAAACGGCAATAGTTGCATGGCGTACGTTTTGTAACACTGAGGAAGAGTTGAGCCAGATCCCACATTACCTGTACCCTAGTCCAAAAAATGAAACTAAAGTACTTAGTAGGGACATAAATACTGTTACAACATTGAACACACCCATTTCAATAGTAGAACTGAACATACCCCGTTAATGTCATATGGGTTCTGAAAGCTTACCTCAATAGCGTTAGTATGTAACGGGATTTTAAAATTGCTTTAACTTTCATCATGGAGTGCTCAGATAATGCGAACCGTATCGCTGCAAAGGCGCTTTTCAAGTGTGAATTGAAAAAAAAACGATATTTTCGAAACGCTCCGGCCACTAGGGATTAGCCGCATGTTCGTCTAACGATGCATAAAACTGTTTGAGGAGACTGGAGATGTAAAAGACCGCCACCCGTCGGGCCGCTCATGTTCTGTTCGAACACCGCAAATCAAGAATTCACAGAAATCCGCTCCGAAAACAGAAAATCATGGCCCGTGAGATGAATATCACGCAAAAGTCCATGAGTCGAATCATTAAAAAATACTTGGAACTTGGGGCTTTCGAACGATGTACCGGACATTTATTGACTGCAGCTTTAAAAAAAATAGGATTGAAAAATGCAAACGTCTTTTGGTGAAGCACGCTGATAACTTGCACAGAAAAATTTTGTTCACCGATGAAAAAATGTTTACCGTTCAGGAAAAACTTAAGAAGCAAAATGATAGATGACCGTGCATGCACGGTCATCTAAGGAAGCATCTCAACTGATCCCAAGGGCGGAAAAGGGTCATTATCCAGCTTCAGTCATGGTTTGATGGGGTGTCTTTTACGATGGGTTCACTGACCTGCATTTCTGCGAACAAGGAGTCAAACCATCGGCCAAAGTTTACCAAGAAACCGTTTTGGAAGCTGTTGTAAAGCCTCTTAACAATTCCCTGTTCCAAAACCAGCCATGGACTTTCTAGCAGGGTTCTGCGCCGGCCCATAAGGCTAAAACGGCCCAGGCCTGGCTTCGAAACAATTTGCCAGTGTTCATTTCCTCTGAAGAATGGCCCGCAGGCAGTCCAGATTTGAACCCGTTGGTTTACAAATTGTGGAAGGTTTAAGAGGACAAGGTTTGTCACAAAAGATACCCCAACATTGGATCTCTTAAGACTGTTTTGGTTCGAGCTGTGGCCAATTTTCCAACGGACGAGCTTCGTGCAGCTTTTGACGATTGGCCAGTGCGACTTAAGGCGTTTGTAAAGGCAAAAGGCGGGCATTTCGAATAAGTCGATTCTTTTTGGATACAATATACATCAATAAATAAATTAAAAAATATTTGGTCCAAAAACATTCAGTACTTTTTATTTTACAGCATAAAACGTGTGTAACAGTATTTATGTCCCTGCTAAGTATATGTGACAGCGCATAGAGAAAGGGACCTAAGGGTAAAAAAAATCAATTTTCATTTTTTTTTTTACTTTTTTTGATGTGGACAACATCTGAGCATCGAATGAGACCGATCCCTTGTCCCAAAAGTGTTCCCTCCCAGATATATGCGCTTTTTATGAAGGTGAAGTCGACGATTCTAAGCGCAAATAGAAAGGGACCTAATCTTTAAAATGGCTCTCCTGAACAAAACTTTTCATAAACTTTTCACTTTTTTTATGTTGACAACATCTGATCATCGAATGAGGCCGATCCCATGCTCCAAAAGTGTTCCCTCCCAGAGATATGCGCGTTTTATGAAAGTGAAGTCGACGATTCTAAGCGCAAATAGAAAGGGACCTAATATTTAAAATGGCTCTCCTGAACAAAACTTTTCATCAACTTTTCACTTTTGTTTTTGATGTGGACAACATCTGAGCATCGAATGAGACCGATCCCATGTGCCAAAAGTGTTCCCTCCCAGAGATATGCGCGTTTTATGAAAGTGAAGTCGACGATTCAAAGCGCAAATAGAAAGGGACCTAATCTTTAAAATGGCTCTCCTGAACAAAACTGGTTTTTAACCTTAGGTCCATTTCTATTTTGCGCTCCACATATATAGCCCCGTAGCGACCCCATAGTCGACTCAGCCAGAGTTTAACGAGTTCTTCTCATTTGTTTTATTAGAACACTAATCGAGTTAACTGTTTATAAACAATAGCGTCCAGTGAGGACAATGGTGGCTGGCTCTTCCTTCTTTCTATTCGAGCACTTTCAAATACTCGTTTACCATAGCTAGATAAACAGGCCACCTATGGCATTGCCGCCATGCTTGATTTATGATGCATGCCACCGGCCAGAGCTCACACAAACACAGTCAACACTAGTATTGGCGTCGTTTGATGATGCCGCACCATGTCGTCACTTAAAGCCGACTAATGCCAATAGATGTCATGCCATTGAATAGATTTGCAGTGCTTTGATTTAATAAAAATCAAAACTACTCGAAATATGAGTTGACACCGATGCTGTCAACCAACAACCCTCGACCGGCAAAACCGCAAACACTCTTACGAGGTCCCCTCTCGAACACAGCGAGAGAGAGGGAGTAAAGGACACTTAAAGCCATGAAATCCATAGCCATTCAATGGATACGTAATAAACCATAACCGTTCAACAAAACCTATTCATTCATAACCTACCCCACCCAGCGAGCGACCGAACGACCATTCATTCATGCTATCGTATTCTATGAACCAACCGGCCGAACGTCCGACAGACTGTCCGACCGATCGACTATTGGCGATTCAATTGATTTTGGGATGGCCCTGAACAGCCACCCTTAATGCCATCCATATTAGTCAGGGTGTGTACGAGTATGTGTGGGCCTACCTATGTTGTCGATACGAGTATCATATCCTAGGCCAGTGATTGACTTATGGCCGTGTGCCCGAATTCATAACTCACGCACACACACTTACACACAGAAATAAAGGAAAACATTTTAAATTTGTTTGCGTTTAGCACTTTTAATAAATTTCAAAATAATCTGATCCACTCGACCAGGCCATAATGCATTTTCGGCGAGTGTATGTGTGTGTGTGTGTTGATTTGCAGGCCGATTATCGAGCTCAAGTACGTCCTTATGAATATTTTTGATTTCATTTTTTTGGTGTGTGTGTGTGTGTTCGCTCTCGCCTCTGTCATTATCAGCTGACAGATGTTCATGATTTTATGATAACAAGGATTTTTGTTGTTGCCGTTTTTCCATTCTTATAATCAGCATCATCGTTATCATCATCGGCAGCAGCAGCATCATCATGGCCCTTTACGTCAACGGCATCGATGACAACGTCGTCATTACGGCCATTGTCGTCATCATGACCCGAGCATACGTACAGACTCACACAGCTAGGCAATCCTTGCTTGCCGTTTATTATTGTAATAAGATTTTCATTTCAATTTTCAATAACGTTTTTGTGTCATAATGCTGTCATCATATTTGAGTGTTTGTTTTTATTGAAATTGAGTTTTTTTTTATTTAAATGTCACTACAAGGATCAAAAGGATTAAAGTGAAGGGCTCTAAATGAAATGGGCAAACTGGCGGATTAAAACTGAAATATGCGTTTGAAATTAAAATGGAACTGAAAACAGGCCGAGCGAGATTTAAGTGAGACTTTTTGTATTGATTTTTGGACACTTAAAGTGAAATAGAAATACACAGTGATTTCAATGATTTTGGGCAATGCTTTTTTTTTTATCGCTGGTGCTGTTATCTCGTTAGCAGAGTTGTATTGTAAACTTAACCCCATCATGAACGCAAAACAGTCGACCGCAAACGACTCAAACGATACCCTTTGCTACAGTGGTGTTTAAAAAAATGGCATTCAATGCACGTAAAAAAAAGTATGGTTGGGGTGACAATATTCGAAGAGGATCATACTATTGTTGGGTATATGGTTATGGCACAACAATATTATGATCCTCACAACAATTGTATGATTCACACATAACCATACTATGCTCACCACAACCATAGTATGATTCACACAACAATAGTGTGATTCACACTCAACCATACTATTATCTCCACAGCCATATTATGATCCTCACAACCATAGTATGTTTCTCATACAACTATAGTATGATCTTCACAACCATATTATGATTCACACGCAACCATGCTATTATCCCCACAACCATAGTATGATTCACTCAACCATACTATGATCCCCAAAATTCTTTATTGGGATTGGGTAATGATGTTATTCAAAAATGGAGATTTGTATCAAGCAAGTTATATTACAATAAGTTAATAGCCAGAATTAAGGCCATGTTTTTATTGAACATTTCATTCAAGAAACAAAAATATATATTCCAACGGCAGTTGAAAATACTTTTAATTCCCAGCAGGGGTGAATGCTACTTCACCATGTGATTAAGCCATGATCAATGGCTATATACTTAAGTGCAGGCAGATTTTAAATAAACGAGAACGTATTTCACCGAACAAAGTAAAGACAATAAAAATTCCTTGAACTACCTTCCGATTGTTGTTGTTTTTTTTAATGGACAACAACCACTGTATCGTGTGTATGTGTTTTTTTTTGTATATCAAAAAACATACTGCTTATAAAACCTGTTTTGTTATGTTCATAGTCGCAACCATACTGTATTATTGCCGTAATCAAATTATTGTTAACGTAAATTTTAAACGACAATACTTTTGTAGCACCAACCATGTTTATATGGTTGCTACAATGGTACCAATGTTACAATCATACTGTTGTCAAAACAAAATTCATAAAACAATACTATGGTTGCGACGAACATGCTTTTATTATAGAGAGCATACTATTGTTGCGGTGACCATAGTGTAAACATATCTTTTCTCTGCGTGTTTAATTCTTCTGAAGTGCCAAGGAGTGAAATCGAAATGGATCCCTCTACACGCAGAGAAAAATATGGTTACTATATGGTCACGGCAACAATAGTATGTTCTCTGCAATAAAAGTATGGTTGTCGCAACCCTAGTATTGTTTTTTGAATTTAATTTTGACAATAGTATGATTGCGGCAATATTAATATTGTTGAAATGTAACAAAAGCATTGTTGCCAAATTAAAAAATGAAAATATGGTTGTAGCAACAATATAAATATGGTTGGTGGGACAAAAGTATCGTTTCATGGGTTTTATGTTAACATTAACATGATTACGGCAATCATACCGGCAAAATTGTAATTTATTTTAAATTTGACAATGATATTTTTACGAATCTAACGCAATAATAGTAGTTTCTATATATAAATTAAATTTTTTTCGAAACAAGCTACGGATTAGTGTAACTGAAATATTTTTAATAAATTACGATAATTGTTTCTACTGTTAAATAAATCACCCCCTTTATGTATTTATGTATTTTTACATAATTTGTTTCTACTGTTAAATAAATCACCCCCTTTATGTATTTATGTATTTTTACATAATTTATTAAATCAAAATCTATTGTTGAATAACAACTTAACCCAATACAAACAAATTTGGGGATCATAGCATGGTTGTGTGTAAGTCATACTATGGTTGTGAGGATCATGCACATCATGGTTGTATGTGAAACATTCTTTGGTTGTGAGGATTATAGTATGGTTGTGGGGATCATAGTATGGTGTGAATAATAATATGGTTGTGGGGATCATACTATGTTTGTGTGTGAATAATTCTATTGTTGTGAGGACCATAATATTGTTATGGGGATCATAGTATGGTTGTGTGTGAACCATACTATTTTTGTGATGTTCATAATATTGTTGTGCCACAACCATCTAACCAACAATTGTATGGTGCTCTTCGAATATTGTTACCCTAACCATACTGTTTTCTGCGTGCAGCCGTGTTGAAATAGTGATACTCGTAGAGCTTCTAAAAGCCTAATAGAAAGGCTAAGAAAGAATTGGGACCGAAATTTTGGCTGTACCTCTACTAGCCCATTAGTATGGAAAAAGATTGGGCTCACACCCAATGATACGCCAGATTCGAAGCATCCGAAAATAATCGGCAAAATAAGACTTTTTTGCAGTGACGTAGGACAACCTGAATATGGCATTCTTCGAAAAAAAGGGACGTGGATTTATTAATCTTCAGACGCACATGGAAAAATATTAAGGTTACCATTTTATAGGGTGATCAATCTAGAGCTATTTTTTTAGAACAAAAATTAAAAATTCAAACCATGTGAGGTTGATATTCCACCAAGTTACTGGCATATAACTGCGTAAGATCCGAAAAACCGGTTTTGTACCCGTAACTCCAGATGTTGTAGGTGTTTGGGAAATTTCAAAGCCGATTTCTTGTTGTACTCAGCAAGATCTACAAGGACAAAAGATATCATTTCCCCGGTATGTTTTCTCTGTCACACTGTGTAATTGGTTAAAAAAAAGTTTTTGGTGGGACGCTACAGTGGGTAAGGAAATTACTTCCAAGTAAACACGTAGACGATTTTACATTCTAAAACCTTACACGACCAGAATCTTTTAGAAGCGCCATTTTTAACAAAAGATCAACCTCCAGAAATTTTAAAAAGTTGTGGGTACCTTTTTTTTACAGCTGATTCAAAATAAAATGTGAAATCGCCCACCCTATATATTAGAGCGCCCATAAAACAAAAAGTGTTGTTTTTTCCGCTCCCCGCTCATTTTCTAGTATATTGGGCAACAAAAATAATATTCGTGCAAAAATTGTTTCAATCGGATGGAAGCCGGCCAGTCCGTCACGACTTTACGCACTAAAAATGGAGTAAAACAAGTTGTAAGCTTTGATGAGGTATAACGCGTAAGCCAGACGACTTTCGGAAAATACACCTTAAGCATTTGTGTTGCAAATATACAGGCAATCATTTTTCTCTCACAGTTTTTGAGGTCAAGAGGTCAAACTTCAAATTTGAGCCAACATTTTTTTTTAACGTAAATTAGTAATTTTATTTATATAAGTAAACGTTTGACAACAATTTAGACTCATATTGGCTATGTTTTTCATGGTCGCTCTACTATATGTGTATTATTAATTAATGTAAAATGCTAAAACGATCTAGCTATGTCCGTCCATCCGTCCCTGTGTTCAATTATCTGTTGAAAGCTCACCCTAATCTAGGTCACTTCAATTTTACACGATGATAAACTATTTGAGATTGTATTTGGCCTGGTAAAAAGTAAAATGTTTTGTGTAGTTGCTCCACGGTAGAGGGTATACAATTCGACATGGCAGAACTTTTCAGCTCCGTTCATATAAATTTTGAAATTTACTTAGCAGAGGCACAAACCACCACCATAACATGACGCTGTTAGTGGGTTAACATTTTTAAGTTTTACAATTTACAAACAATTAAATTCAAATTTCCAAAATTTACCACTGTGGGCAAACGGATAATAATGGGTAATCGCAAACTGGTACCAAAGATAGTCCTTGCGATTGCGCTTCTAATGTCATATTCATAATACTCAGAACGATTTCTGGGCCGAAATATTTTGCATTTAAAGGTTTAATTATAATTTCATCTACATTTTAATAGAGAACAAGTTTTTAAAAAAATGGCAAAGTGAAATTGATTTTCTTGGCCGCACACTGCTACTAAAATGAAGATGCAAAAAGTATCGAGAGATTAATCCCTATTCGATGCATACAAAACATTAAGATAATTCTCTTAAAAATTTTTGTCTCATTTAAAATTTACATCGTGCGTTTAAGTTGGACCACCTTTTAATATAAGAGAACTACAAATAGTTACTATAATCAACGTAGAAGGTTTTGTAAACTTTTTGGGAATATGATAAAACTCGAATAGGTTTACAATTGTTTTATTTTTGTCCGATTCTGTCAGAAATCGTGATTATATATAAAGGGTGTTTTTTATTGAGGTATAGAACTTCGAATTGAAATAAAACACAAGAAAATCGTTTTAATGTCCATCAATTTGGCTTTATTGGAAGGATAATTTTATGCCATTAATGTTTAAATATGATTTCGGGCATGTGGCCGCCGCGGCTGGCTCGAATAAAGCCAATTCTACAGGTCCAATTTTCAACCACGTTTTCGAGCATATGGGGCCGTATGTTGGCAATAACGCCACGAATGTTGGCTTCCAAGTCCCCTAACGTTTCTGATTTGTTGGCGTAGACGAGCGACTTCACATATCCCCAAAGAAAATAATCCAATGGTGTCAAATCACACGATCTTGGTGGCCAATTGACAGGTCCATTCCGCGAAATTATGCGCTCATCGAATGTTTCCTTCAATAATTCGATTGTGACGTGCGCTGTGTGGCATGTAGCGCCGTCTTGTTGGAACCACAACTCATCCACATTCATGCCATCCAATTCGGGAACAAAATAGTCGGTTATCATGGCTCTATACCGGTCTCCATTAACGGTAACTGACTCTCCAGCATTATTTCGGAAGAAGTATGGCCCAATGACTCCACCAGCCCATAGAGCACACCAAACAGTCAGTTTTTGTGGATGTAATGGCGTCTCAAGGGTCTCATGTGGATTCTCTTCACTCCAAATGCGGCAATTTTGCTTGTTGACGTAGCCATTCAACCAAAAATGAGCCTCATCACTGAACAAAATTTTGTGATGAAAATCAGCATCGAGATGAATCTCATTTTCGGCCCATTTTGCAAGCGTTGTTCTTTTGTCAACCTGTTCATGATGAAATGGCAAACCAAACTAAATATTAATCACTTGACAGCTGACAAAATGGCCGCCAGTTAAAAAAGTGATGCCAACTTAAAGTTCTATACCCCAATAAAAAACACCCTTTACAAATAACCGCTGTTAAGTTTTCTTTATACGTCTGTTATCCCACTAACAGCGTCACGTTAAGGAAGTGGTTTGCATCTCTGCTAGTTAAATATTAAAAATTTTCTTCACGGGCATGAACTTAACAATGGCTATACTTGTTTTACTCGTCTTTTCTTACAATCTTATGCTCCTTGCTTTTGTTGTATGCACTTTCTTTATTTGCCTTGCGGAATTACAAAATGCCTATTAAACTGGCATAAGAAGTTCTTCCCTTCCAAATGAGTATTTCATTTCCGGACCATCAAATATTCACTTACATCATTTTTTGAGGTTTTTACACCACGTCTGATTGTGTTAGCTTTTTGTTTTTGGCAAATGTGAGCTGCCGATGTATGCTTAAAATTCTCTTTGAAACATATTCCCCAATAGGGAGTAGTGGTACGACGCTACTTTTTATGGCCTCTTTCCTGGCATTTGCATATTTTCATATTTGAAAGCAGCATCAATTTACGTAATTCTAAGTGTGTACACGTACCTCGTCTCCCCGAACATGAATTAATCAGCGAATGGAGCTGCTATGGTTACGGGTACGACTACGAAATGCATTGCCAAGTACGGCTCAATAACAATTAGCGTATTTTTTCTATCTAGAATACCTTGAGAGCTGCTGTGGAAAATACTTATGTTCCCTTGCAACTTGGCAACTTTTTTTTTACCGAACACAACTCGAGTAACAAAAGTCGAAGAAGTTCGATAGCGTAGTTGTGTAAAAAGAAAGTTACTTTGAAATCGAAATGTAAATGGGGGGTAAGAACAGGAGCAACGACCTGCGATAAGTTGATGTATAAAATAATGGTATGAAAATATCGGGTGATCAATCTAGAGGTATTTTTTTCTATATACAGAAAAATGCAAAAATTCAAATCATGTGTGGAATTGTTATTGTTCATCCGAAAGGACATTTTTCATTTACTTTTTTAAATATAATTTCCATTCCAAGGGCCCAATTTTGGATGTCAGGTTCGAGCATTTCGACCGGTATGGCGTTAATGACACGCGTAATGTTGGCTTCCAAAGAGTGAATCGTAGCTGGTTTGTCAGCATAGACTTTGAACTTTACGTAGTCCCAAAGGAAAAAGTCTATACGTTTGAAATCAATCGATCTAGGCGGCCAACTCACCGGTTCAAAACGAGAAATTAGCTGCTCTTTGAAATTAAGTCTCAATTGATCCATTCTTTGAGCAGCTGTATGGCAAGTGGCCTGTCGAAACCAAATGTCGTCGAGATTACGCGGTTCAATTTCAGGTAGCGAAAAGCCATTCACGCTAACGTTCCAGCCATCATCATTTAAAAAAAATATCATCATATATGGACCGATGAATCCACCAGCCCATAAACCGCACCAAACCATGGTTTTCTCAGGTTATAATGACGCCTATTGAACCTCTTCTGGTTGCCCTTCAGCCCAAATGCGGCAATTTTGTTTATTGACGTTGCTGTAGAGGGAGAAATGGGCCTTATTACTGAAAAAAGTATCGGTCGAAAATAGCAGGAACTTCTTAGAGCTCTTGAAGAGCTCAAACACTGTAACCGCGACGCGCAGGAACTTCCCTAGGTCTTTCCATGCTGAAATGGCAAACAATACTGAAAAGAAACAAAAATAAAGTTTAACACTACATTTTTCAGTTATTGTTAGGCTTGAGGAGATAAGCAAAAAACAGATGTTGGTGTTTTTATACTTTATTTAATTTTAAATAACCCAATATTTCGAACTGACTTCGTCGTTCATCCTCAGGGGTAATCACTAAAACAAAACCGAGAACATAAAATTACAACAATACACAATTTTCTATCACGAATAACATTATTTTTGTTAATAATTACATTTAAATAATTGTTTTACTTCTGTCCTGTTGTACTTCTAATATTCAACTTATGTATGTCTTTCCGTCGGCACTCATTAGCAATATGTCTGTATGTATGTGCACATCCATCCGTGTCAGTTTTAAAGTTCATTCCCTTAGATGTAGGAACGTCGTTGATGTAAAGCATCTTCAAAGTATATCTTTTTTTATAATTCCTCTCTTATGCTAAAATTCCTACGTCGTTAAAGTTTGGCTTGTGTCCAGCCAAAGTACAGTGGTTCGTAAGGGCAGTCTTCTGCTCGATTGGTCTATCAACAGCTTTTAGGTCAGATTTGTGAGCAGAAAGTCTAGTCTTTAGTTTTGTCCCAGTAGTGCCAACATACGAGGGCGGTTCGGAAAGCGCGGTATAAACAGGAAAAAGTTAAGTGTTTTGGAAACTTCCATCTCTGCTATGAACACATGTTAAATTTTGTTACGATCTGGCAACTCCTTCATATAGAAACAGGTGTTCACAAAAGACGCATCCGCGATTTTTTTACAATGGAAAATTTAGAAATGCGTGGTGTCATTAAATATTTACATAAAAAAGGTTTATCGGAACAAGAAATTCATAGCGATATGGTGAATGTGTTAGGTGAAAGTGCTCCTTCATTTGCAACAGTAAAAAATTGGGTTGCTGAATTTAAACGTGGTCGTACAAGCATTGAAGATGAACCACGTAGTGGACGTCAAAAAACAGCAACAACAACAGAAATTGTAGCCAAAGTGCATGAAATAGCTAATATCATGGGCATCTCAAATGATCGAGTCCATTTAATTTTGCATGAAGAACTACAGATGAAAAAGCTTTCTGCAAGATGGGTGCCGCACTTGTTAACAGTCAACCAAAAACACATAAGAATGAACATTTCTCAAGCTTGTTTGGATCGTTTTCAGCGAAATAAAATGGATTTGAAGCGTCGTTTCATAACTGTTGATGAGACATGGATCCAACACTATACTCCAGACACAAAAGAACAATCCAAACAATGGACTGAACTTGGAGGAAGTGGCCCAAAGAAGGCAAAAACAATTCAATCGGCTGGTAAGGTTATGGCAACGGTTTTATGTGACTTCAAAGGTATTTTATTGATTGACTATCTGCAAAAGGGTAAAACAATAAATTCAGAGTACTATTGCAAGCTTTTAGATCAATTAAATGTACAAATTCGAGAAAAACGTCCCGGCTTACAACACAAAAAAATACTTTTTCATCAAGACAACGCACCAGCGCACAAGAGTGTTTTAACAATGGCTAAAATCAACGAATTAAAGTACGAGTTGCTTGACCACCCACCTTATTTAGCTCCCAGTGACTTTTACCTGTTTCTAAATCTAAAAAAATTCCTTGCTGGCAAGCGTTTTACCTCAAATGAAGATGCAATTACAGTTGTAAACCACTATTTTGCAGACCTTGAGGAAAACTATTTTAATCATGGGATAGAATTGCTAGATAAACGTTGGACTAAGTGTATTGAAGTTTCAGGAGATTATATTGAAAAATAAAAAATATTTTTGAAAAACTAACTATTCTCTTTCATTGATAGGCTAAGAACTTTTCGAACCGCCCGTATATCTTTTGGCATACGTTGGACTTGTCACCATCACATTTAATCTTTTAAACTAAATTGGACTTTTCTTCACTGTCTACCTTCGATTTTGTCTTACTAAATAATTCGTTAACTGTTCTAAACGTTCGGGCGCTAATAAAAACTTGTCATTATTATAAACGTCCGATTTGTTGAACCTTTCGTAGAAACCAGGTATGTACGTCATTGCTTTATAAGTTATTACTCTTTTTTCTTTAACTGTTTGGTCACAATTGGTTTTCGTCCGTCTAATTGAGTCCTCTATGGTTTTAATTGGAAAGTCATTTTTCCTTAATACGTTCTTAATCAGTCTTGCATTGTCACTATGGAAACTTTTGTCACTTATGTTGAAAACTCTGTTAGTAAAGTTTGTCGCTGTATTAATTTTAATTTGTCGGGATGTTTGGAGTGAAAGTTTATTAATCGTCCGGAAGATGTTGATTTTTGATACTGAGAAGAAAAATAGGCTCATAAAGGATTAAACGTGATTTGGAGTCTACGTTATGTAAGGTTAATTTGAACATTTACTTGTTGACTGGTCTTTAACAATAATAATTGTTAATTTAACTATTCTATGGTTGATTTTTTTAGCAATGAAAATTGTTAATTTTAAAATAATTATTGTTGTTTAACAATGCATTGTTGAGTTTTTTAACCATTAAAATTGTTATTAAAATAATTATTGTTGTTTTATTAATGCATTGTTTTTAACCAGGACAATTTTTAATGTTTTGTTGAAACAATACATGTTCAGTTTAACAATGCAATTGTTAATATTATTAACTATGCATATGGTTATAGAAATCAATTTTATTGTTAATTTAACTAGTTATTGGTTAACAGAAATATAGTTGCTGTTACAATTGTTACCTACTATTTAAGTTTTTGTTTTGTTTACATTTATTTGGTATTTTTCATTATTATGACTTGAACAGTTTCTATTCTGGTTCGAGACGTTTTTGTTGTTTTTTTTTTAGAATCAATTAAAAGATTGGTGAAATGTATTGGCTACGGTTCCCAGGCAGACTGTACAGCTGTTTCTAAACTACCCAAGGCTTTTCCTCAGCAGTCTTTGGCAACGATTACTTCGGCTCCAAATTAAATGACTTTGCAGGAGTCCCATTATGATTAATGAGAATTACCCTTTGCTTATAGTCTTCGAACTGTGGTGGTGGTTTTTTAAAAGAGCTAGATAAATTGTTTTATGAACATTCTCACAATTACAAACGTTCAGAGCAGTGGAAGAAAGGAAAAAGATTGGGGGATAAGACAGTCGCAATCATTGCAGCTTCGTGTAACTTAGTTCTGAACTTCGTATAGCACAAAGCAGATCAAAAACAGATGATACAACAGAAGATCTTTAAATCGCACATTTTTCTGCCTCCCTCTTGAAAAAACCAACCTTATATAATGTTAACTCAACTATTTTGCATGCAGACTTGACCTTGTATAACGTTATTTGTCTTCGTTATCAAACATTTACCATGAAAAATTTCACCAGACACATGTTTAAAAAAATCATTGTATTTTCGGCTCAGTGTACTCACGTGTAATCTCTGAAAAAGAACCCTATTAAAAGCAATACCTCTAGATTGATCACCCGTTAGTTGTAACTTACTCGTACTGTAGTCGTTGCAGATAAATTGATTGTTATGTTAAAACAGTTTATGCTGATGGAGAATCTCGATAGGAAGAGTTTTCCTCTCGGCATTGCCACTCGTCAGCATCACTTAAAGGCTTTTACACGCACAGCATGATTATCGACTTCTTCACACTCATGTGTACACAACTCCATCTGGATCAGCAGCATCAGAGCATCTGCCACTTTAGAGTTGTGAGCGCTCTTCTCGAAGTAACTTCGCACTTGTAAGAGGTGGCAAATTGCGCTGGCGTCGTCAATGGAATGCACGTGATTACTTAACATGCTTTTCCTTTCATTTTTAACTCGTTTTAGATTGTTATTCGTTGCCTTTGTTGTTGTTGTTGTGGTCGTTGTGTTTTAGTTTTGTTCTTTTAACTTTCTTTTGTTGATGGCAACTATCATGGGCCGGCCACAAACGAACGTGAACACACCAAAACTCGCTAGCATATCTTTTTAGTTTGCCTCATACTGTAAAGCACAATGGCAGCACTATGGGAAGAAAATGGCAAAAAAAACGTAGACAAAAATCTTTAGCAAGAGGAAGCATAGCAAAGGTGATATTCTTAGTAGGGACATAAATACTGTTCCACACGTTTTATGCTGTAAAATAAAAAGTACTGAATGTTTTTGGACCAAATATTTTTTAATACATATATTAATTGATGTATATTGTATCCAAAAAGAATCTACTTATTCGAAATGTCCGCCTTTTGCCTTTACAAACGCCTTAAGTCACACTGGTCAATCGTCAATAGCTGCACGGAGCTCGTCCATTGGAAAATTGGCCACAGCTCGAACCAAAGCAGTCTTAAGAGATTCAATGTTGAGGTATCTTTTGTGACAAACCTTGTTCTCTAAAACCGTCCACAATTTGTAATCCAATGGGTTCAAATCTGGACTGCCTTTCAAACGCTTCTTCGGGATCCAGGGGCCCTTATTTCGACTCCTTGAATTATGGACATTCTCATGCAAAAACATTAGCTATAGCTGTTGTTTCATTATTTTATGACCTCGAGCCAGAGTTTACTGACAATTGTGAGAATCTGATCTTAAAGTGTTCGGTTTCGAAGGTCGTCACGGACCCGAATCGCGATAAAAGCAGTGTGCAGCCACGAAAATCAATTTCGCTTTGCCATTCTGTTAAAAACTTGTCTTGTAGTTAAATATAATAGATGCAGGAAGCCGCGAGCCGGTACAACTCCGTCCAATGTGCAAAAAAAAAAACATTAAAATTTCATTAAAGATCATATAAGTTTTATACCTCCACTTATTTTAAGTAATTGTCAAACGTATCGAAAGTCCCTAGGTTGCCTAAAAACAGGGGCATATGGGTACTTAGAAACGGTGAAATTCTTTAAAGAAACTGAATATAACATTGATTTTACGATTTGGCTCAATCGAAGGGTTTGTTCAATAGGCGTGCCGTCCCGTAATGTTTGGAGACATATGGCTATCAAGAAAAAGTAAAAATTTCTCACAAGCCCAAATATACTCGTATATCCAGATTGAAGATTTGGACCAAATTGCACTTATACTTGCCTATTGAGGTCCAAAAATCGACGTTCTTCAACTTTGGCCAAATCGGTCTGAAAAAACTGCAATAATTCGAAAATAACATTAATTTTACAGTTCGACTAGGTCTTGGCTTATCGATCAAAGGTCTCTAGAGTGCCGAATATGAGATCCCCTCGTACATCGACATATGGGTACTCAGAAACAGTGGGATTTTCTTAATAATCCCAATATGCCTTCATTTTTAAGATTTGTCTTAATTTAAGGGCCGAATCTATGGATTTCCTAGGGCCCCCTAAACAATGGACATAAGGGTTCTTCAAAACACTAAAATTCTAGAATACGAGCGCTGCTGTATATATTTCTGGCCTAATAATGAAAAGGCGAATATTTATCATCAGAAATGATTTTGTTGCTTTTCAAAGTATTCTCCAGCATGATTTTTGCACTTTTGCATGCGCCCAAACCAATTGTCGAAGCACTTTTTCCACTCCGATTGAGACATCTCCAAAACATGGTTTTTAAACGCTTCAACAGCATCTTCTGGCGAAGAAAATCGTTGAGCACGCATTTTGTTCTTGATGTGCGGGAATAAAAGAAGTCATTGGGTGCCAAGTCAAGGCTGTACAGCGAATGACCCATCAATTCGACTTTTTGGCCGGTCAAAAAGGCGCTGGTTTGAGCCAATGTGTGAGAGCTCGCATTGTCATGGTGCACAATGATTCGTCTTCTCTTGTTCGTTTTCGAATTTCTCCGAAGACTTCAGGCAAACAAATTGTCGTGTACCACTCAGAATTGACCTTCCTACGCTGCCCAAGCGGAACAGTCGCCACATGACCATTTTTGCCAAAGAAACAGGCGACCATTTGCTTCGAAGTGCTTCTTCCACGAAAAACTTTCGTTTGATTTGGCTCGTCTTCGAAGACCCAAACGGTCAATAACTGTTTTGTTTCGAGCTCATACGCATAGATCCATGATTCGTCACCTGTGACGATCTTATAAAATCTTTTGAAGCACCGCGATCGTATTTTTTCAAAACTTCTTTGCACCAACCGTCACGAGTATTTTTTTGAGCGATTGTCAAATTGTGCGGGGTCCAACGAGAACAAACCTTTTTAACGGCCAGGTGATCATGCAATATCGAATGTATGCTGGTGGAAGAAATGCCCAAGGATGCCTCTATGTCACATGACGTTCTTGCATTATCAGTTAACGCACGGTATCAATGTTCTCTGGTACAACGGACGTTTTTGCGAAAGCGGAATTTTTTGGAAATCATATTGCCTAAACTGTATTTTTAATTGTATCGATGAGAAACTTCTGCAGATTGGTAAGAATGAAATCCCAAATAGAATGAGTGAAAAAAAAAATTACACCGAAAAAAAATTGTTGGGTCAAATTTTCAACAAAAGTCAAAAAAAAAAAATTGTTCGAAAAATTTACAAAAAAAATGTATTTTAATTCTTCTTTTATTTCTGATAAATACCCTATGATTAGTTTTTTAAATAAATTATAGGGTGGTCCGAACAAAAATTATAAACGTCAAATTTTCATGATTTTTCGATATTTGTTGAAAAACTCTGAAATTTTATAAAAAACCAAAATCTATTTTATTTCTTATTTGAAAGGTGGCAATCAAAGCTTTAATTTGAAGTCAATAGCTTCAGTTTTAAGAGAGTTATGCTCATTTTTGTGGAGTGCTAGAATAGATGTAGAATAAAAAATAAGTGATTCCGAGAATTTCCGTTCTATTTTTATGGAATAAATACTGAGAGGGATATACTAAAATCGCTATAACTCCCAGGAGGGTAGGTATGGGCAGCTGATTTTTTCACAGTTCGTTAAAAACAAATTATGTAACATTTCTGTAGTGGTTTGGAACTGGGACTCTCTGGGACTTTTTAGATATTGCTTACCTAACCCAAATTTAAAGGAAAAATGGACCTTTAGTCGGGTTTTCGTTCTAAAAAAGGTGCATATGAAAATGTCTCAAACAACATTCTTTTTTTTTTTACAGAAGATACTTGTCCGAAGGCAGATTTTTTTTCCGAATCAAAATATCTGTCACCAAAATCAAATGAGATCATTTTGAATACAGCCCTGAAATCCCCTCTTTTCGTGAAAATTTTGTATATTTGACTTCTAAAATCAATTAAAAATCAACGGGCCAACATAAAAATAAGCTTTATGTGTTTTTTGTTTACTTGGAATGTCTGTGACAAAATTGCATCATTAAAAACACTGAAAAAAATAATCGGAAAAAAGTTACTTTTCCACTAGCCGCAACACAGTGCGTCGGTCACGATTGAATTCATTAAACCAGTTTTTCACAGTGCTATAGGATGGAGCTTCAACGTCATTCAAAGATTTTGTCTTGTCGTGACAATCCACGTCGAAAGTTGTGAAAAATGATCTCACGAAAATGTCCACGAGTTAATTCCATTTTTTTTTGCCAAATTGATTTTTTCAAGTCACTGTAAACAGCACAAATGATGGTCGTACGCCAAAACGTTCTGAGTATGTTCATGCTAAAAAAAATGTCAAACTTTCCAATGGAAACGTCAGATGGCGCCAGGCAACACTTAGTGTTGTCTAGGCCAGAAATATATAAAGCAACCCTCGTAGTAACAGGACAACGGTACAAAGGTCCCCTCGAATGCAGTTCTGTCTTACATGGCCCTACCAACAACAACTGTGTCCCCAAATACTGCTTTGTAATCCGTGGTACAGAGTATAAAAGCTTCAGCCCAGCCGAACTTGCGAATTGTCCACTTGTTTTTTTCATTTTTTATATTTTAATTTTTATATAATAATTTTGTTATGCATTAATATATGAAAATATTTAAACAATTTATTTTTCAAATATTTATATAAAATCAAAAATTCAAATATAGGGCGATCAATCTAGAGGTTTTTTTTCAATAGGTTGTTTTCACCGATTACTCGTGAGTTGTGCTAAACCTTTTTTCTTTCCATTATTGGTTGCCATTTCATCGTGGAAAATCTTACACCGTGAAAACCAAGGTTTGGCGCGGTTTATGGGCTGGTAAAATCATTGGTCCCTATTTTTCCAAATTTGTAAGGGGTGATCAATTTAGAGGTATTTTTTCAATAGGGTTTTTTTCACAGATTACGCGTGAGTTGTGCTAAACTTTATTTTTTTTTCTTTTCGTTATTGTTTGCCATTTCTTCACGGAAAGATTTAGACCGCGAAAACCGCGGTGTGTGTTATTAACGCCGTACCGGTCGAAATGCTCAAATGAGTCATCCAAAATTGGATCCTCAGCCCATAAACCGCACCAAACCGTGGTTTTCTCGGTTATAATGACGCCTATTGAACCTCTTCTGGTTGCCCTTCAGCCCAAATGCGGCAATTTTGTTTATTGACGTTGTTGTAGAGGGAGAAATGGGCCTTATTACTGAATACAATGTTGATCGATAACAGCGGGAACTTCTTAGAGCTCTTGAAGAGCTCAAACACCTTAACCGCGAGGCGCAGGAACTTCCTTAGGTCTTTCCATGCTGAAATGGCAAACAATACTGAAAAGAAACAAAAATAAAGTTTAACACTACATTTTTCAGTTATTGTTAGGCAAAAAACAGATGTTGGTGTTTTTTTAATTTATTTAAAATTGGATGGACACCCTTGTGACATAGTTGCGGCCACCATTTGAAGGCAATTTTATGCAAGAAATAAATGACAAAAAATGTTTGTTACGAGTGAACAAAATTTTTGGTTTTTATAAATACCTCTAGACCGTCAAGTCATTTTGCGCGGCGAAGAGCTCGGCGTATTGGCCCTCCGGAGTTGTATGGCTCGAATGTGAAAGCCAGGCGGAATTATGGACATTGAAATCTCCAGCAACGACAATTTCACTGTCCGGATAACTCTCCAAAACTTTCGATATTGAATCGGAAAGGGCGTCAAAGCCGTTAAGGGAAGCCTCCCTTTCCGAGTTTGGACTTCTATAAATAAACCCAAAATGTAGTACGTGTGTTCCAATCCTGACCTTAACCCAAAGGGAGTTAAATTCTGGATCTTGTAAGTTCACTACGACATTACGTACATATACCACAAGACCTCTGTGGGAAATAAAAAGAGATAGGGTGTGGTACCCATGAACGTGAAAATCCTGTGGATCAGAATCCTCACGGACCTGAGTCTCACTAAGAGCTAGAACATCAGGCCTATGAAAATGAATATGAGAAAACACAGCGAAAACATTCGCACGCAACCCTCGTATGTTGGCAAAATGGATTTTAAATTTCTTCACCATTACGCCAATCAGAGAACAAAACAAGTGTCAAATATTTAACTGGGTAAATATTTATTTATTCAAATATGCCTATAAGCAAATGTTCTTAAAATACAAAAGCATTGAAATGCTCTAATTTTCAATTATTCAATAGCGTAATCATGCCATTGTTTGATTAGACATATCTGCAAACCCCACACTTGCCAGAGTCTTCAGAAGTGCGTGACCATACATTCCAGTATTATTACTGTGACGTTTTTGTCCCAGTGTGCCGCTTTTCTTTCACCTAATTGACAAACATGTAGGGGGGTGCGCCAGCAAAAACGAGGTAAGAAACGAATAGAGGTAAAACTTGAAAATGTGTAACACGGTTAGAATTGTTAGCCAAAGATGCGATGAATTAAGTCAGTCACTTAAATTGCCGACGCTGTTGTCGTCTTATGTACGTCTGGATGTCGTTGGTTGTTGATGTTGCCCACCTAGCTCGCCTGTGAGCTGCTGCGTCAGCAACAACTCCACCACCCACCATCCGTCATTCATTTGTTTAGTTTGCATATTCGTTGGCTTTGTCATTCCGTTTATTGCTGTTGCTACTTGTAAATTTGTTGGTAACTTAATTTGTTGTTTGCCATGGAGAACAACAAGTTGTTTACCCGAACGCCAAGCACCACCTATCGCTGCAGCAACAAGGTGATTGGAGAATGTTCTTGGATGCCAGTTTTACTTTCTGGCAGTCCTTCACTCGCGCTCTGACTGATTTACCGACAGTTAGGGACCTCAATTTTGCCGGCAACGTTGCTGTTGGTTCGTACAAACACATATTCTCGGTTGACTTTGTCCAACCAAGAATTCATCCGGTTACGGAATACCTGCTGGAAGCAGAAACACCTCTTGTTACTGATGCGGATGTCGCCAGCTGCTGCTGTGTGATGCTGCACAAGGGGCTTGGGGTTTGGTTTACAATGACCGAGCACTCATGTTGGCCCTTATCGTTTACGCAGAGGTAACGATAGTAAGTAAGTAACAACAGTAACTGAAGTAGCTGCTGTGTTAGCAAAGAACAGTGGTCTAAAGGGGCATTTATCAGAACATATTTTTTTATTTTAATTATTTATTTATTTGCACGCATAGAAAGATATGGTTTCTATATGGTCACGGCAACAATAGTATGTTCTCTGCAATTAAAGTATGGTCGTCGCAACCATAGTACAGTTTTTTGAATTTCATTTTGACAATAGTATGATTGCGGCAATATTAATATTGTTGAAATGTAACAATAGTTTTGTTGCCAAATATAAAAATGAAAATATGGTTGTAGCAACAATAAATATGGTATGGTATAAATATGGTTGGTGGAACAAAAGTATTGTTTTTATGGGGTTTATGTTAACAATAACATGATTACGGCATCATACCGACAAAAGTGTGCTTTTTTTTAATTTGACAATGTTATTTTTACGAATAATAAGAAAAACAATTAAATTTTTTCGAAACAAACTACGAATTTGTATAACTGACATCACTCCTATTATTACATAACTTACTTAATAAAATTCTCTATTGTTAAATAACAACTTAACCCAATCTTTACCAAAAATTTTGGAAATCATAGTATGATTGTGTGTAAGTCATACTATGGTTGTAAGGATCATACTATGGTTGTACGTTAAACATACTAGTGTTATGAGGATCATAATATGGTTGTGGGGATCATAGTATTTTTGAATGTGAATAATAATATGGTTGTGGGGATCATAGTATGGTTGTGTGTGAATAATTCTATTGTTGTGAGGACCATAATATTGTTATGGGGATCATATTATGGTTGTGTGTGAACCATACTATTGTTGTGATGATCATACTATTGTTGTGATGATCATAATATGATCATAAAATTGTTGTGCCACAACCATATAACCAACAATAGTATGGTGCTCTTCGAATATTGTTACCCCAACCATACTTTTTGTCTGCGTGTGCAATCTATCGAGAGATAATAAGCAAATTATGTAAGCAATATATTTTTAAGAATAACAGGTAGATTTTACTTTAATAAGTAAAATCACTTATATTTACAATTCTATTTAGTTCTATGTAATTTAATCTAGCTTTCATGTCCCAAAAGGAAGGTCCAATACGCGCAGAAAAAAAGTATGGTTGGGGTAACAATATTCGAAGAGGATCATACTATTGTTGGTTATGACACAACAATATTATGATCATCACAACAATAGTATAGTGTACACACAACCATACTTTGATCCCCATAACAATATTATGGTCCTCACAACAATTGAATTATTCACACACAACCACACTATGATCCCCACAACCATATTATTATTCACATTCAACCATACTATGATCCCCACAACCATATTATGATCCTCATAGCCATAGTATGTTTAACGTACAACCATAGTATGCGCCTCACAACCATAGTATGATTACGCACATAGTATGATTACTATGATCCTTAAAATTTATTGTTAAGACTGGATTACGTTGTTATTCAACAATAAAGAATTTTATTAAGTAAGTTGTGTAATAATAGGAGTAATAATATTTTAGTTATACTAATCCGTAGTTTTTTTTGAAAAAAATTATTTTTTATTACTATTTTTTATTTTTTATTACTAAAAAAATTAAGGTTTTGCCGGTATGATTGCCGTAATCATATTATTGTTAACATAAAACCCATGTAAACAGTACTTTTGTCCCACCAACCATATATATATTGTTGCTACAACCATATTTTCATTTTTAAATTTTGCAACAATACTATTGTTACATTTCAACAATATTAATATTGCCGCAATCATACTATTGTCAAAATGACATTCAAAAAACAATACTATGGTTGCGAAGACCATACTTTTACTGCATCGAACATACTATTGTTGCCGTGACCATATAGTAACCATATCTTTTCTCTGCGTGTACGTGAAGTCTTTTTAAACGACTCGTTTCGTTGCTGTCATCCAATAGACAGATCGCCAGTAAATTTGAATGGTTGCTTAATCTTTTCCGGTATTTCTCGGAGTATCGTTTGATTTCATCTTTTACATATGTCAGGTTCAGATCGTCAAGGATTATGTCGTTTCTTACGTACCATGGCGAGTCTAAAATCAACCTTAGCGATTTTGACTGAAATCTTTCCAATATTTTGACATTGGAGTTGCTTGTTGTACCCCATAGGTGTATGCCATATACCCAACCCGGTTTTAATAACGATTTATTAATTATAAATTTATTTTCAACACTCAGCTGAGATTTTGGTCCAAGTTCCAGAATAGTTTTTTTAACTTTATGTCAAGTTGGTTTCTTTTGTTTTTTTACATGCGGCTGCCAGTTAAGCCTAAGATCCATGTGCATACCGAGATACTTGACACAGTCCGTGTGTGGTATTGGTTCACCATTTATCGTCACTGGCGGACAATTTTCTATTCGTGAATGTTATGTGGCTAGATTTGCTGGAGTTCACCTTTATGTTCCATTTAATTAACCAATTTTGAAGTACGATAAGTTGATTTTGAATAAGTGAAGAGGCAACCATCGCCGAGTGATTTGCTGCCAAAATTGCTGTGTCATCTGCATAAGTGGCGACAAGTACATTATTTGATGTTGGCAAATCAGATACAATGTAGGACCAAGAACACTGCCTTGTGGAACACCTGCGCTTAAATATACTGTATTCCGGAAAAATCGTTGTAATGTTTAACATAAAATAGTCCATCAGATAAATATGACCTCAACACGAGATAAAAAGGTGTTGGTAGGGAACTTTTTAATTTGAATAAGAGCCCAGGATGCCATACTCGGTCGAACGCCAGTTGAACGTCTAGAAAAACAGCTGAAGAGTACTTTTTATTTTCTAATGCCTCTGTAACATAATCAACGATGCGATGACATTGCTCAGGAGTGCCGTGTTGAGGGCGAAACCCAAACTGGTGTTCAGAAATAATGTTTAGTTTCTCTATGAAAGGCTCCATTCTCCGAATAAATATTCTTTCAAATATTTTTGAGAAGATCGTTAGCAGGCTAATAGGTCTATACGATGAAATATTGCTTTCCGGATTATTCGGCTTACGAATCTTTATTATTGCGGCACATTTCCATTGCGATGGAAAGTGGCTTAATCTTATGTTAAAAAACATTACACCTTTTTTCGGGTAAATTTATCAGAACATATGGGAAGAGATTATGGTCTAGAGGAAACCTTGACACATTTTTTTTTATATTGGCTCAGTTTCTACTGTCGTTAAACCAAAGTTTGGTGCTTTTTAAACTAAATTAAGTAAAAATGCTTATGTCGATCGCGAACAACCATGGGATACCCTACATACCTCAGCTACTTAGAAGGTTGCCCGCCTCTGTCTAAAGTTTCAGAAAGTTCGGACTTAGTATGTTACTTCTAGAGCTGGTGTTGGTCTCTCGTAACACTTCCTGCTTAAGTCGGTCGCGGCCAACAGTAGGATACCCTAAATCACTCTGCTATTTAAAAGATTGCCCGTCTCTGTCTGAAGTTTCAGCAAGTTCGGACTTAGTATGTTACTTCTAGAGATAATGCTGGTCTCTCCTAGCACTCCCTGCGTAATTTGATCGGCATCAAATGTAATATGTGGCTTTAGGTTCCGAAATCGGAACAATCTTTTGGTCAGGGCACAAGACCAACAGTTTTGTTATCGCTTCGCTGTTTGGGCCTTAGAGCAGCTCGCAATGGACAACCATTTTTCTCAACGAATTCTCTTTTCTGACGTATCTCATTATCATCGTGGCGGATATGCTAAGAAGCTAAACTGTTGTCAAGAAGCAAATACATTATCAGAAAGAGATTGTTTTGTGCAGACTTTGGAGCGGTGGCATCATTGGCCCATGGTTTGAAAATGTAACTGAAAACGCTATTAGAATTAACAGTGAGCGGTATGATAACCAACTTTGTTTTGTGGCCACAAATTGGACACAATACCCTGGAATATCTATGGTTTCATAAGGATGGCACGCGCAATACGTCACAGCCTAGGCCACAGTCGATCTTGTGCAAGCTAAGTTCGGTATGACCTCGTAGCTGCAAATAAACGGCGTTGAATTTCTTTATGATTGGGCTAAATAATTGAGACTACCCTGTACATTTCAGCGTAAAACAGCAAAGAATTGTAACCTCAAATATGGAGCATCTGTTTTTATAAGTTTAGAAACACTGTGCGCATACAACCACTTAAGTTGTACACAAGAAGTTGAATGGGTTTTAAAGAAAGAAAGAGAGAGAGAGAGAGTGAGAGAGTCTTAAGGTATGCCAACATTTGCTTTCGCAGAATGTTGTGGTAGTTGCAGTTATACGTACTATGTGTGTAGGTGGCTGTGTGCGTAACGGTATGTGTATTAGTGTGAGCTTTTAACATCTTTTTCTTGTACCCTACACCATGCTGTCTTTCAGGGTATTATGACATAGTGCTTATGTTTGCAACACCTTAAAGAAAAGGAGATAGACTTCAGTCTTAATCCGATGCCATGGAGAAAGGTCCGTCCGTCCGTCCGTCTTTCTGTCCATCTGACGTTGTAATCGAAGTAAAGGTCGCAAATATAAATTGATTTCGACGAAACGTGATCATTATTGGTACTTGATTTAATTCATACAAAGTTCATTACCGATTTTAGAAGACGCAGCTCTAGAAGCCACATAATTCATCAGATTCAGCCCAGTTTTGGCATTAAGCGTTGCAAGCAACCCGGTTTTGTAAAAGGCTTCAACTATCTGAACGCGCTGCTTGTGTAACTCTACAGGGTTGAATTTGTCAAACACTGCAACAAAGGAATGTCAAATTAAGTTGGGCAGAAAACTTGACGTTAAGGTGTGACTCTCAATAAAGATCGTGCATTATGATTGGAACGCCCCTTTTATGTTCGTTTATTTACTTATTTGTACTACCGTCCCATTTTTTTCTTTTTTATTTTGTTGCCAAAAATAAAAAACATCAATTTTAGACAAGTTCGGACCAACTGTTTTTCTTTATATTTTATGCAATTTCATTGAACAATTAATAGAATATTTAATAGGAGACAGAAAATACTTATAAAAGGGTCTCATTTTATTATTGAGTCACTGTAAGCTATCTCCTATCGGGTTGTCGGAGTGGTACGAGGGTTGCTCTATATATTTCTGGAAATTTTGACATTTCTTAGCACAAACGTACTCAGAACGTTTTGACGTATGACCATCATTTGTGTTTTGTTTACAGTGACTTGAAATAATCACTTTGGCAAAAATGGAATTAACTCGTGAACATTTTCGTGCGATCATTTTTCACAACTTTCGACCTGAACTATCACGACAAGAGTGCATCCATGAACTTAAAACTTTGCATGGCGATGAAGCACTATAAAAAACTGGTTTAATGAATTCAATCGTGGCCGACGCCGACAATCAACGACGAAGGTCTTGAAGAGAACATTGATACCGTGCGTGAACTGATAATGCAAGATCGTCATGTGACATACCGTGAGATAGCGGCATCCTTGGGCATTTCTTAAAAAAAAGTTTGTTCTCGTTGGGTCCCGCACAATTTGACAATCGCTCAAAAAAAGGATCGTGTCGATTGGTGCAAAGAAATTCTGAAAAAATACAATCGCGGTGCTTCAAAAGACGTAAATAAGATCGTCACAGGTAACGAATCATGGATCTATGCGTATGAGCCCGAAACCAAACAGCAATCGAGCGTGGGGTCTTCAAAGACGAGCCAAAGAAGAAGCACTTGGATGCAAATGGTCGCCGGATTGTTCGGCAAAACTGGTCATGTGGCCATTGTTCCGGCTGAGCAACGTAGGACGGTCAATTCTGAGTGGTCGGAAAGTTCTTAGCCTATCAATGAAAGAGAATAGTTAGTTTTTCAAAAATATTTTTATTTTTCAATATAATCTCCTGAAACTTCAATACACTTAGTCCAACGCTTATCTAGCAATTCTATCCCTTGATTAAAATAGTTTTCCTCAAGGTCTTCAAAATAGTGGTTTACAACTGTAATTGCATCTTCATTTGAGGTAAAACGCTTGCCAGCAAGGAAGTTTTTTAGATTTGGGAACAGGTAAAAGTCACTGGGAGCTAAATCAGGAGAATAAGGTGGGTGGTCAAGCAACTCGTACTTTAATTCGTTGATTTTAGCCATTGTTAAAACACTCTTGTGCGGTGGTGCGTTGTCTTAATGAAAAATTATTTTTTTGTGTTGTAAGCCAGGACGTTTTTCTCGAATTTGTACATTTAATTGATCTAAAAGGTTGCAATAGTACTCTGAATTTATTGTTTTACCCTTTTGCAGATAGTCAATCAATAAAATACCTTTGAAGTCCCAAAAAACCGTTGCCATAACCTTACCAGCCGATTGAATTGTTTTTGCCTTCTTTGGGGCACTTCCTCCAGCTTCAGTCCATTGTTTGGATTGTTCTTTTGTCTCTGGAGTATAGTGGTGGATCCATGTCTCATCAATAGTTCTGAAACGACGCTTAAAATCCATTTTATTTCGCTGAAAACGATCCAAACAATCTTGAGAAATGTTCATTCTTATGCGTTTTTGGTCGACTGTTAACAAGCCCGGCACCCATCTTGCAGAAAGCTTTTTCATCTGTAGTTCTTCATGCAAAATTAAATGGACTCGATCATTTGAGATGCCCATGATATAAGCTATTTCACACACTTTTATTCGTCGAACATGTAATACCATATCATGCACTTTGTCTACAATTTCTGTTGTTGTTGCTGTTTTGATGCTTGTACGACCACGTTTAAATTCAGCAACCAAATTTTGTACTGTTGCATATGAAGGAGCACTTTACCTAACACATTTACCATATCATTATGAATTTCTTGTCCCGATCAACCTTTTTTATGTAAATATTTAATGACACCACGCATTTCTAATTTTTCCATTGTAAAAAAATCGCGGATGCGTCTTTTGTGAACACCTGTTTCTATATGAAGGAGTTGCCAGATCGAAACAAAATTTAACATGTGTTCATAGCAGAGATGGAAGTTTCCAAAACACTTTTTTCGGTTTATACCGCGCTTTTTGTGCTAGGCTAAGAAGTTTCCGAACCGCCCTCGTAAGTGAGCAATCGAAGCAATTTAATTTTGCTTAAAAATTCGAAAAATTTAAAAAATACAAAGTTGATGTCTCGCTTAATAATCCAAATGGATCAATAAGAGATTGTTTTGCATGTGTTTTTTTTTGTTTGCCGTAGCTGATGTTTTTGTTTTGTTTGCCTATACTTTATACTCCCTTTATGCTCTTTCAGGCGATAAAAAAGATTACTCCCTTTGTCCTCCTCTCCGAGATACTCCTATTGTACTCCATAAGGAGCTGAAAAGAAGTGCTCGCTTTTGCGGGCATGCCGTGTTAAAAAGTAGTACAAACTGCATGAGGCTTGGAGCTTTATGGAGTAATCCATTGGTGCGATCCAAGATTAATCTTTGGATGATCCTTTTTTTTACCGGGAGGCCTTATCGATATAAGTATGTCCCTACTGCTCTCTAAGTCACAACTTAAGTCCGACCTTGCGACGCGAAATCATCTGAATAACAGATTATGGTAGGGTATCTCATTGCCGGCCCCATTCGACTTTGCTTTCTTGACTGGTTTTCTAGAGCTGCAGAGCAACGTTGTGTGTGTGTGTACGTGTGCTGCACATGTACATTGCCTTGCTGCTGCGTACGAGTGCATTGTGCTGAATTTCCGTTTCCGCTGACTACCTCAGGCCTCACTTATATGCTGCACTTAACTTACTTTTATTTGCTTCTGTATTTTAACCGTTTCTCGCAACAACGACAGCCACAACAGCTAAGAACGTCAACAACAAGTTCAGCAGTTCTATTTTCTTGTTCGGCTGTATTATTGTTCTACAGTTGTTATCGTTGTTGTTGTTTTGTTGATGCTGCTGAATTTCTTATAGTTGACATTTAACAACTTCGTCTTCTCTTCTTCCTC
The DNA here is from genome assembly GCA_963513945.1 of Hydrotaea diabolus. Classification (NCBI taxonomy): domain Eukaryota; kingdom Metazoa; phylum Arthropoda; class Insecta; order Diptera; family Muscidae; genus Hydrotaea; species Hydrotaea diabolus. The sequence goes on from OY740716.1 coordinate 57,020,883, forward strand.
TGACTGACAAGCTGCCTTGACGTTTTGTTTTGCTTTTCGGCGCTCGATTTTAACGTTTTCCTCTAGTCCTGCATACATCTTCAATGCAGGGTGGGGGAGCTCTTGCACATCTCAATCTTCTTAAAATAATGAAATTGCGATACTGTATTTTGGAATTTCCGTTCTTTGTTCTAAATTCTTCCTTTCTCTCGCCCTGTCCCTGTTGCATTCTCTGCTATTATTTATATTGACTTGTCTTGTTTTGTTCAGGTCGTTTTTTTGTGTGTTCTCTTTTTGTTTAAACTGGAATTTTGGTATCTTGACTTTTAACAATTTGTTTTGTTTACTTGGTCGGTAGTTTAAGGTTATTTCAACTTGAAGCAATGTGCTATGTGTGCAGGGGGCTTTCCCTTAAGTGGGTGACAACCTCCAAAGTTTTAAACGAAGACTTCTTAAATTAATGCACACACCCTAATGTAAGAAGGTTAGTTGGGTACTCTTGGCATTGTTCATTGATTTATATGCGGAAGGAGAAATTTCACTGGTAACATTTCATTTCATTACCTTATTGACGTGCAATTTCAAGCCCATTAGGGCCTATTAAAACTGAATTACAATACAAAATCAATATGTTAACTAACCTAAATTTTCCTAATAAACAGAGAAAAAACCTGATTAAGGCATATGAGCATAAGTGCTAATCGAGAGACGAAGGAAAAATATAAAGAAAACCCGCTATGGCTTGAACAGAGACCTTTTAGTGTTTCTTTTTTAAGAATCCACCAAAAAATTGATAAGATGTTTTGCCAGGTAGACTGTACAGCTGTTTCTGAACTTGCCAAGGTTTTTTTTAGCAGTCTTTGGCAACGATTACTTCGGCTACAAATCAAATGACTTATACGAGAGTCTCATTTGAATAACTGAGAATTACCCTTTGCGTATAGTCTTCAAACTGTGCGTAGAGCAATCTTCATAGCGCAGTATCATTTCCACCAATTCCGTTTCGCAGGGGCTTCTGAAGAAGAAACAACAAAAGGTCTCGAAACAGAATAAAAACTGTTCAAGACATAATAATTATTAACAACAGCGTTTTGGAGATTGCAGTGCTGCTGCTCTAACTCTCTCGATGTTTTGTGGTATTGTAATCCTTCTCTCAGGCTCCCTGCTGTTCTCAATGAAGTAACCCAATTTACAATTGATTGCCGTCCAGGAACACGTCCGCGTGGGGCAACAATGAATCATAAACGAAAAGCACGCTGCACTGCAATGATCGAGTGTGCATTTGAAAAATACGCTTCAACACAAAATGACCTCTCCTCACGTGTCCAATGTATGATGGCAACTGAAAGACAGGCGAATACAAACCTCTCGTCAGCCACTATGAGCCGCGCACACTCTCCACTCTCTTCCACCAACAGTGCCGCCACAGCCTGCAGTGCAGAAAAGCCAATTTACGCGCTCCAGCCTGTATAAAGTGTGGTCCAACTAAAACGTAATATTTTTCTATGGTAGACGGATCCATGATAATTATGTGTAAAACCAAATATCCATCGGCAATCTATCCGATGGACTATACTTTCAATGACGACAAAAGGTCTCGAAACAGAATAAAAACTGTTCAAGACATAATAATTATTAACAACCGAATAAATGTTAACAAAACAAAAACATATTTAATAAGGATTGGTACGCCCTAATGTGCAACGCATGTACATTTATGCCGTGCGTGAACTGATAATGCAAGGGCGTCATGTGACATTCCGTGAGAAAGAGGCATGCTTGGGCATTTCTCCCACCAACATACATTCGTTATTGCATGAACAGCTAAACGTAAAAAGGTTTGTTCTCGTTAGATCCCGCACAATTTGATAATCGCTCAAGAAAAAGGCTGGTGTCGATTGGTGCAAAGAAATTTTGAAAAAATACGATCGCGGTAGTTCAGAAAACGTTTATAAGATCGTCACAGGTGACGAATCATGGATCTATGCGTATGCGCCCGAAAGCAAACAGCAATCGAGCGTGTGGGTCTTCGAAGACGAGCCAAATTTAACGAACGTTGTTCGTGGAAGAAGCACTTCGAAGCAAATAGTCGTCTGTTTTTTCGGCAAAACTGGTTTTGTGGCGACTGATCCGCTTAAGTTACGTAGGACGGTCAATTCTGAGTGGTACACTAAAATTGGCTTTTCTAAAGTCTTCGGAGGAATCCGAAAAACGAACAAGAGAAGACGAATCATTGTGCACCATGACAATGCGCGCTCTAACAAAAAATATGATCGCGGTGCTTCAAAAGACGCATGTAAGATCGTCACAGGTGACGAATCATGGATCTATGTGTATGAACACGAAACAAAACAGCAATCGACCGTGTGGGTCTTCGAAGACGAGTCAAATCCAACGAAAGTTGTTCGTGGGAGTAGCACTTCGAAGCAAATGGTCGCCTGTTTCTTCGGCAAAACTGGTTTTGTGGCGACTGTTCCGCTTAAGCAACGTAGGCCGGTCAATTCTGAGTGGTACACCACAATTTGTTTGCCTGAAGTCTTCGGAGAAATGCGAAAAACGAACAAGAGAAGACGTATCATTGTGCACTATGAAAATGCGAGCTCTCACACATCGGTTCAAACTAGCGCCTTTTTGACCGACCAAAACGTCGAATTGATGGGTCATCCGCCGTACAGCCCTGACCTGGCACCCAATGACTTCTTTTTATTCCCGCACATCAAGCAAAAAATGCGTGGTCAACGATTTTCGAAGATGCTGCTGAAGCGTTTAAAAACCATGTTTTGGGGGTTTCTCAGCCGGTGTGGAAAAAGTGTTTCGACAATTGGTTTGGGCGCATAACAAAGTGTATAAATCAGAGGATACTTTGAAAAACAATAAAACCTTTTTTGATGATAAATGTTCGCATTTTCGTATTAGTTGCGCGGTCCCGAATAAGCCATGGTAAATGCAATGACTTTTAGAGGTATTTTTTTTACCGCCCTCTTAGATATTCAATGTCTGTCAAAGACGCGGCTGTTAGAGCGTGGGCATTACCGACTGCTACTGCGTGTGTCATCGTCCTTGTGATACGGTTTTAGTTTGTTTTTTTTTACCCCACAACAACTTTTTCGTCTAGCCACTGTGAAATGTATGAATGTTTAATGTCTTTGTTTGTTATCATAGCCTATTTGATAACGAACACAAGAAATGGTCGGTCATGTCTTCGCGCTTTATTAAATATTCATGTATGGATGTGTGTCTGCAGTTCTTTTCTTTCATTTTTATTTATTTAAAGTGAAAAAGAAACCATACAAACGAAATGTTTATAAACAAATGCCGGGGAGAGGCCAGACAGAATGTCAACTTGCATTTAATTAGCATTAAATTAGCGAGGCACTTGAAGAAGTTAAAAAAGAAACAAAAACAAGTCAAAAGTTTGGACTGGCCGACCCTTATATACCCTCCACTGTGAATTCGCTCTTGAAGTGAAACGTTTTTTGATCCCCTTGGGTCCATAAGACCAAACGCAATCTGAGTCAAATTTGTAAAAAAAATCCTAAGGCGGCTTTAGTTTGAGTAACCATTTTTGAGGTAACTTTAGTCGCTTAAAATATCTATTGATTTAGCCCATTTGCAATCCCAAAAAAAGCATATGTGACAGCGCATAGAGAAAGGGACCAAAGGGTAAAAAAGCAATTTTCATTTTTTTTTCTTTTTTTTAAGTGGACAACATCTGAGCATCGAATGAGATATGCACGTTTTATAAAAGTGAAGTCGACGATTCTAAGCGCAAATAGAAGGGACCTAATCTTTAAAACGGCTCTCATAAACAAAACTTTTCATCAACTTTTCACTTTTTTTATACCCTCCACCATACAATGGAGGGTATATTAGTTTTGTCATTCTGTCTGTAACACCTTGAAATAATCATCGGAGACCCAACAACAAAGTATATATATTCTTGATCCTCGTAAAATTCTTAGACGATCTAGCCATGTTGTCCGGCTGTCCGTCTGTTGAAAACAAGACAGAGCCTGCATGAAAACAGCTAGGAAGCTGAAATTTGGCACAAACATGTGTAGTTAACCTAGCATGGTTGGTATTGAAAATGGGCTATATAGCTCTACGGGAAGTTGGTGTTGGAGATCCTCAACTGACACTACCTCAGAAAAATTAGTTTTTTATTTGAAAATATCCGTTCAGTTTCTTGGGCAAAATCACTGAAATATTCTAAAAAATAATCTCTATATAGGCGCAATCATCTATGTAAAAATGGTTAAGATTGGGCCACCATTTCTTGTACCTCCCACATTAACGGTCTCATGGGCCTTGAGAAATAATATGACTATAACTCACCACAAACTTGACCTATCGCAATGAAATTTTACACATCAAGATTTCTATATACAACACACTTCTACGCAGAATTCGGTTGAGATCGGAAAAGTCCTACTGGTACCTCCAACACTTACGGTCTCATGGGCCATGAAAAATAATATGACAATATCTCACCACACACTTGACCTATCGAGACGAAATTTTCTACATAAAGATTTTTATATAGAACACACCTCTGCGCCAAATTCTGTTGAGATCGGAAAAGTCCTACTGGTATCTCCCACACATACGGTGTCATGGGCTTTGAGAAATAATATGACGATAACTCACCACAAGCTTGAGCTATCGAAATGAAATTTTGCACATAAAGATTTCTATATAGAACACACTTCCGCAACAAATTTGGTTTTATTTGGGAATCTGGTGGAGGGTATCCAAAGTTCGGCACAGCCAAACTTAACAATTTTTTCTTGTTTTTTTTTTTGATGTGGACAACATCTGAGCATCGAGTGAGACTGATCCCATGCCCCAAAAGTGTTCCCTCCCAGAGATATGCGCGTTTTATGAAAGTGAAATCGACGATTCTAAGCGCAAATAGAAAGGGACCTAATCTTTAAAATGGCTCTCCTGAACAAAACTGGTTTTTAGCCTTGGGTCCCTTTCTATTTTGCGCGTCACATAAGCAAATAAGCACTCACCGTGCAAAATATCTGGGCCCTAGCTTAACTCGTTTGACGGTCGGACTGGCAAGGCTAGATCATATTATAATCATACGATGATCAATAACGGGGCCCCCGATCAATATTTCCTAGTGTTGCAAACGTAATGCCAAATATAGTATACCATCCAACCTTCGGTGGAGTATATTAAAAAGAAATTGAGATACAAAGTAGGCAAATTATATAATGCCAAAGCAACAGCCATTCAAATATTAATTAAATATTTTCCATTTAGTTATGTGGTCTAACAACGCAAGTCTTAGGTGCCCAGGACGTAGTACTGGGCTGTGGATAAAAACAAATAATGAAAATCTAGCTGGTATTCATAAATGACTGTTCCAATTTAAAATGGTAAAGTGGTTCGAGATAAAGTCTGAAAGACGCTGCCAATGAGGTTTTGACAGGCATGGCACGTGGAAATTTTTTTTGAGACATCAGCCAAATATTTATGTAAACACCAGTGGGCAAATTAAGTTTGACAAATTCTAAGTAGGGACATAAATACTGTTACAACATTGAACACACCCATTTCAATAGCAGAACTGAACATACCCCCTTATGTCATATGGGTTTTGAAAGCTAACCTTAATAGCGTTAGACTGTAACGGGATTTTAAAATTGCTGCAACTTTCATCATGGGGTGGTCAGATAATAGGACCGTATCGCTGTAATAGCGCTCTTCAAGTGAGAAATAAAAAAGCGATATTTTCAAAACGTTCCGGCCACTAGGAATTAGCCGCATGTTCGTCTACCGATGCATAAAACTGTTTGAGAAGACTGGTGATGTAAAAGACCGCCACCGGTCGGGCCGCTCGTGCTCTGTTCGAACACCGCATGTCATCAAAGCCGTTAAATCAAGAATTCACAGAAATCCGCTCCGAAAACAGAAAATCATGGCAAAAGTCCATGAGTCGAATCATTAAAAAAGACTTGGGACTTGGTGCTTTCAAACGAAGTATCAGACATTTATTGACTGCAGCTTTAAAAAAAATTGGATTGAAAAACGCAAACGTCTTTTGGTGAAGCACGCTGATAAATTGCACAGAAAAATTTTGTTCACCGATGAAAAAATGTTTACCATTCAGGAAAAATTGAACAAGCAAAATGATAGCGTGTATGCGCGATCATCTAAGGAAGCATCTGAGCTGATCCCAAGGGTGGAAAGGGGTCATCACCCAGCTTCAGTCATGGTTTGGTGGTGTGTCTCTTACGATGGGGTCACTGACCTTCATTTCTGCGAACAAGGAGTCAAAACATCGGCCAAAGTTTAACAAGAAACCGTTTTGAAAGCTGTTGTGAAGCCTCTAAACAATTCCCTGTTCCAAAACCAGAAGACTTTCCAGGGACGTTTTAGCCATAAGGCTAAAACGTCCCAGGCCTGGCTTCGAAACAATTTGCCAGCGTTCATTTCCTCTGAAGAATGGCCCTCAGGCAGTCCAGATCTGAACCCATTGGATTAAAAATTGTGGACGGTTTTAGAGGACAAGGTTTGTCACAAAAGATACCCCAACATTGGATCTCTTAAGACTGCTTTGGTTCGAGCTGTGGCCAATTTTCCAATGGACGAGGTTCGAGCAGCGTCTGACCATTGGCTAGTGCGACTTAAGGCGTGTGTAAAGGCAAAAGGCGGACATTTCGAATAAGTAGATTCTTTTTGGATACAATATACATCAATAAATATATTAAAAAATATTTGGTCCAAAAACATTCAGTACTTTTTATTTTACAGCATTAATCGTGTGTAACAGTATTTATGTCCCTACTAAGTAATTCCGCTAGATTGATCATCCGTTAGATTCGGTCGTAGCAACCATTTTTGTGTTATGTTATGTATACGAGGGCAACCGCAAAACTAACTGGCCTAACATAAAAAGAACCGTTTTTTTGGAATTATTATTATTTATTTTCCAACATAATCTCCTTCCAACTCAATACACTTCATCAAACGTTTTTCAAGTTTTTTAATTCCATCCGAAAAATAAGATTTTTCAAGACCTTCAAAATATGCCTCAGTTTCAGCAATAACCTCGCCATTGGAAGAAAATTTTTTGCCACCGAGACATTTTTTTAAATTTGGAAACAAGAAATAATCAGAAGGAGCTAAATCTGGACTATATGGTGGATACGCAGCAATTTCAAATCGTAATTCGGCCAGTTTTTGTTGAGTTAAAAATGCAGTGTGTGAAGGAGCATTATCTTGATGAAAAAGAACTTTTTTTCTAAATGCGGTCGTTTTATCTTGATTTCTTCACTCAACCGATCCTATAATGCACAATAATATTCACTATTTATAGTTTTTCCTTTCTCAAGATAATCAATAAATATTATACCCCTTGCATCCCAAAATACTGTGGCCATTACTTTTCCTGCTGACTTAACAGTTTTCGCCTTCTTGGGACCACTTTTACCAGCTTCTATCTATTGTTTTGACTGTTCTTTGCATTCTGGGATGTAGTGATGAATCATGTTTCATCAACAGTTATGAATCGGCGCAAGAACTCTATTGGATTACGCTGATAAATCGCTAAAAGCTCCTCGGAATTGGTCCAACGGACGATTTTTTGGGGCAAAGTCAACAAACGCGGCACCCATCTTGCGGATAGCTTTTTCATGTGGAGCTCATCATGTAAAATACTCCAAACTTGTTTTTCGTGTATTTTAACAATATCAGCAAGTTCTCTGAGCTTTATTCGTCTATCTTTAGTCATTTCATTAAATATTTTTCTAATGTTTTCAATAGTAGCAGCAGTTCTCGGTCTTCCAGAGCGTTGTTCATCTTCCGTACTCGAACGACCCATTTTAAATTGTTGAACCCAGGATTTCACGGTGGAATGGTAATGGTGCATTATCACCATGAACAGAATCCAATTCATCTTTGATTAATTGTGGCGTATAACCTTTCATATAAAAGTGTTTAATTAACGCACGAAACTCTTTATTTTCCATTTTTCAAAAATTATAAAACTTGTTTACTTCAATCACCTGCAACAAAGAAAATAATCATTAAATATTTCGGAAATTTTGACAGATGGCCTATAAAATATTGCTTTTAAAAAACAAAAACAAACAAAGTTGCTAGTAAAACAGAAAATGTGCCAGGCCAGTTAGTTTTGCGGTCGCCCTCGTACAAATATAAAATAAACCTACTGTCAGCACAAAATGTGGCTGAATTTTTTTCTTCATAAAAAGAAGTTGTGTGGGCTGTAATCTACACTCTGATCGCGTTCTTAAGGGGGTGGGGGGGTCCAATAAGGGGCATGGTTGTGGCGGTTATGGTTATGGAGGTAACAGAAAAGGCGTGGATACTAGTCCAATTGTCATTTGTCTTTGAGTTTACTTTATAACTTTAAATTCAAGTGTTGATTTGTAGTCAGATCGTGTGAATTTTTTAGTAGATTCAATTTACTAAAAGTGGGCGGAATGGTGCATTTGCTCGAAAGGTACCGGAGAAAGGCTTGTCAACAACTCTTTTCATGAGTGCTTACCAACAAATATTACAGTCTTGCAATTTTAGCAGGAGACAAGTAGGTTCTAATGTGACCTTAAACTGTTTTATTTTTGTGGGGAGTTTACCAAGGGGCGTAGTTATGGTACTATTGTGTGGCAGCTACCAGTAGGGGTGCCCATTTCCAAGCTCATAGGCTGTTTTAAAAAAAATATTGCGACATGCAAAATTCAAAAATGATTCTTAACTCCTTTCGAAAAGCATCGTACGTTTGCTTTTAAAACCTTTTAAGGATTTCAGTATTCCATTGGCTTGTATCTGTACAAGGACATGACAGAATTATGATTATTTTATTTTATATATGGCCATGTTCGCACTTGCATAAATCTCCGCCTCCGAACAGCTGCTGCATGCAGCCAAGATTTCAGTAACACTCGCAGAACATACAAGGCATGTACTCTACTCGTATGTTGCTCTTAACATAATCCTAAAATATGAAGCCACGACTTAAATTCCTTCGATATTTTTTTTAGATTACATTTGGTTTTAGCATTTGCAAGCAAGAAATAAGTCAAGGTTTCAATTCAGCATTCGCGGCACACGAATATCCAACATTGTTCAGGCTTCAGCGTTGGCGAAAGTGGAAAAACGCATTAAACGTTTCGTTCTCCAACACGTGACTAAATTTGTAGCCGTAAGCCAACATACCAAAAAAATAAAACAGGTTTCAGGCTGATAGTTCAGCCTGCAGCTGCCACACTGGCCACGGTGGCAGGACTCACGAATGAAAATGAAAAATTTGGAAGATATACATACTCGTATATATTTTTTGTGCCATTCGTTCGTATGAAAATCGTGGAACACAAAATTTATTGCATTCATATGTTATTTATAGTCGCTCCATGCCACCCACTCTCCACCTACCATTCGCCGCATACTAACAAGACGCTTTGGCACACCCACTCTTTAAGTATTGTCGTGCGGTTCTGATGCGAATTGTGAAAAATGTGAAAGGAAAACAGGCAGAAGACATTTCTAGTTCATGGCCATTATCAAGTGGAAAAATCAAACAAACGATAGCTTCAAGACGTAAAAGACAGTCTGATGCAAGCCTACGTTACATGCAGGCGCACTAACACACACACATACTCGTGTAGCTACCCAGTGGGAAAAGGAATTGCCCAGTAAGACCTACTAGCACCCCTTTTTAGGATGCTCGAAGGCATGCTAAAGGCATTCAAATTAACACAGGGTTTGATTGGAGATCAAGGTCTTCCATGCTCCTTTCTATCCTTTCTATCGTCTTCCAAAATGCATTTCAACAATATTAAAAAATGTTTTGCTTGCTGAGAAATATATTTAAATATACTTTATTCTTAGTTTTATTTATTTTTAATCTGTCTCCACTGGAGTTCGAACCTACAACCTTTTGGTTGCTACTCCGATATGTTCCGTACTGGCCTACCAAACCAAATTGTGTGTCAACCTCAAAGGGCTTATAAAAAGGGTGGTTGCAAACGTCCAACCAGCCCCAAAAAAGGGTTAAGCCAATAATCCAGCAAATTATTGGCCAATCGCGATTCGCTCTGCGCTTTCCAGTATGGTTAAGCACCATCTTGTAAAGTATTTGGAGTACAACGAACTACCGGAGACCTGATAGCTTTTTTGTCGGATCGCAGGAGTCCATCAGTTTAGTGAGAGTACGAGGGCTACCGCAAAAGTAACTGGCCTAACATAAAAAGAACCGTTTTTTTGGAATTATTATTATTTATTTTCCAACATAATATCCTTCCAACTCAATAGACTTCATCAAACCTTTTTCAAGTTTTTTAGTTCCATCCGAAAAATAAGATTTTTCAAGACCTTCAAAATATGCCTCAATTTCAGCAATAACCTTCCTATTGGACAAACATTTTTTGCCACAGAGACATTTTTTAAAATTTGGAAACAAGAAATAATCAGAAGGAGCTAAATCTGGACTATATGGTAGATGTGGAGCAATTTCAAATCGTAATTCGGCCAGTTTTTGTTGAGTTAAAATGCAGTGTGTGAAGGAGCATTATCTTGATGAAAAAGAACTTTTTTTTCTAAATGCGGTCGTTTTATCTTGATTTCTTAACTCAACCGATCCAATAATGCACAATAATATTCACTATTTATAGTTTTTCCTTTCTCAAGATTATCAATAAATATTATACCCCTTGCATCCCAAAATACTGTGGCCATTACTTTTCCTGCTGACTTAACAGTTTTCGCCTTCTTGGGACCACTTTTACCAGCTTCTATCCACTGTTTCGACTGTTCTTTGCATTCTGGGATGTAGTGATGGATCCATGTTTAATCAACAGTTATGAATCGGCGCAAGAACTCTATTGGATTACGCTGATAAATCGCTAAAAGCTCCTCGGAATTGGTCCAACGGACGATTTTTTGGGGCAATGTCAACAAACGCGGCAGCGTTTTTGCGGATAGCTTTTTCAGGTGGAGTTCATCATGTAAAATACTCCAAACTTGTTTTTCGTGTATTTTAACAATATCAGCAAGTTCTCTGAGCTTTATTCGACTATCTTTAGTCACTTCATTAAATACTTTTCTAATGTTTTCAATAGTAGTAGCAGTTTTCGGTCTTCCAGTACTTGGACGACCCATTTTAAATTGTTGAACCCAGGATTTCACGGTGGAGTATGATGGTGCATTATCACCATGAACAGAATCCAATGCATCTTTGATTAATTGTGGCGTATAACCTTTCATATAAAAGTGTTTAATTACCGCACGAAACTCTTTATTTTCCATTTTTCAAAAATTATAAAACTTGTTTACTTCAATCACCTGTAACAAAGAAAATAATCATTAAATATTTCGGAAATTTTGACAGATGGCTTATAAAAGATTGCTTTTAAAAAACAAAACAAAAAAAGTGGCTAGTAAAACAGAAAATGTGCCAGGCCAGTTAGTTTTGCGGTCGCCCTCGTAAGGTTGTGGCTCTGGATAGCTCCAAGGCCTTTGGTAGAGTCTCGCACGGTGCACTCATATCAAAGCTGATCGCATTTGGTGTCGGTAAAAATTTCGCTCGTTCTATATCGAGCATTCTTATAGGCTGTTTCCACTACGGTCGCGTCCACGTCCGCGTCCAAAAATCAATGAACGCGCGTTAAAGCCTATACAAAAAACATAGGCAGTTACATATGGAAAAAAGCCGCTTTCATATTGGATGCGTTTTTCGATAAGTCGCGTTTACTATAAATTCGATTATTTTTGCAATCGAAACCCACCCATACCTAATAATGGCAACACTGCATATTGCACATCCCTATTAAAACAGCTGTTTTTCAGCATAAACATAAAGCGCTGCTGCTACTGCACATTTCCATTAGGCGCAGTACCATTTGATCCTCATTTTCCACTGTGGTTAGCAAAATAAAATCATTTAACTCCATGATAATGTCACAACACAAAAATATTAAACTTTTCGCACCGCAAAAAAAAAACAACAAATAAATACAAACAGCTGTTTGAACGCAAACGTCGACGCAAAACACAATGGAAACACCATTAGAAATTTTCGATAAATCGTTGACGCGGACGTGGACGCGACCGTAGTGGAAGCAGCCTATTAGAGATCGCACTATAAGCGTTGTTGTAGCTGGGTTCTCATCCAACAAACATAGGCCTACCGCAGACGTACCACAACGCTCTGTCCATTCTTTCTTTTTATTTCTTATTTTAATCGGCAATCTGTTGGGTCAGACCGTGAAGTCCGTATGTGGACTCGACTTCCGGCAAATGTATTTTCCACCAATTACGACACCCAGAAATTCAAGACAAATGTCAATAAACATTACTACATCCTTCCCCCCTCTGATCACTTAGGCGAAATCTGCTGGTCAAGAAAAAAAAATCCTAAACACCTAAGATGTCTGTCTGTGGAAAACATACTACAGAGCGCACTATTAAAGCGCTATGTTGCTGACATTTTTCAGAAATATGTGCTGAACGGCTTGTATTAAAAATGGGCCGGATCGGTCAAGAGGAAAAAAATCTTCTTACACACGGATTAATCCTCTGGAAAATTCACTAAATTTGTTGTAATTTTGAGGCTTTTTCTACCCTCGCCCTACTGGGTAAGAGGTTATATCTCATTTGTTACAGACAAAAAGTCTAACGCATCGAGATATGATTTTAGACCCTGCATATGTGACAGCGCATAGAGAAAGGGACCTAAGGGTAAAAAAATCAATTTTCATTTTTTTTTCTTTTTTTGATGTGGAGAACATCTGAGCATCGAATGAGACCGATCCCATGCCCCAAAAGTGTTCCCTCCCAGAGATATGCGCGTTTTATGAAAGTGAAGTCGACGATTCTAAGCGCAAATAGAAAGGGACCTAATCTGGCTCTCCTGCACAAATTGGTTTTTAGCCTTAGGTCCCTTTCTATTTTGCGCGTCACATATGTTTTAAGCAAATCCTTTGCATGACTTTTTAAGTCACTTAGGCCATGTCCGCCGGTATGGTTCGCACTATAAATCTCTAAAAGAATTTTTATGTCGTAATATTTTCCTAAACCGGCTATGGACCATATTGCCACAATCCTTCGAGTACCGGCCACGCAAATGAACCGTCACGCCCACTTATGGCATTCTGTAAATATCTTTAATGCTAACCATACAATCTAACCGCAAATTAATACCTAAGAACAGAGTTATAAGCTTTACTACGTGACAAAAAATGGGCTTCCTAGACACGCCCTTTCTGGTAGCTCCCAAACAAAGGACACTGTTTTAGTGCGGATTATAACTCAGCTTACTTGTCACCCAGTTAGTGAAATTTGCTTTTTTATAAAGGCCTTATATACGAGGGCGGTTCGAAAACTTCTTAGCCTAGCACAAAAAGCGCGGCATAAACAGAAAAAAGTTAAGTGTTTTGGAAACTTTCATCTCTGCTATGAACACATGTTAAATTTTGTTTCGATCTGGCAACTCCTTCATATAGAAACAGCTGTTCACAAAAGACGCATCCGCGATTTTTTTACAATGGAAAAATTAGAAATGCGTGGTGTCATTAAATATTTACATAAAAAAGGTTTATCGGGACACGAAATTCATAATGATATGGTGAATGTGTTAGGTGAAAGTGCTCCTTCATATGCAACAGTAAAAAATTGGGTTGCTGAATTTAAACCTGGTCGTACAAGCATTGAAGATGAACCACGTAGTGGACGTCCAAAAACAGCAACAACAACAGAAATTGTAGCCAAAGTGCATGATATGGTATTAAATGATCGACAAATAAAAGTGCGTGAAATAGCTAATATCATGGGCATCTCAAATGATCGAGTGCATTTAATTTTGCATGAAGAACTACAGATGAAAAAGCTTTCTGCAAGATGGGTGCCGCACTTGTTAACAGTCGACCAAAAACGCATAAGAATGAACATTTCACAAGCTTGTTTGGATCGTTTTCAGCGAAATAAAATGGATTTTAAGCGTCGTTTCATAACTGTGGATGAGACATGGATCCACCACTATACTCCAGAGACAAAAGAACAATCCAAACAATGGACTGAAGCTGGAGGAAGTGCCCCAAAGAAGGCAAAAACAATTCAATCGGCTGGTAAGGTTATGGCAACGGTTTTTTGGGACTTCAAAGGTATTTTATTGATTGACTATCTGCAAAAGGGTAAAACAATAAATTCAGAGTACTATTGCAACCTTTTAGATCAATTAAATGTACAAATTCGAGAAAAACGTCCCGGCTTTCAACACAAAAAAATAATTTTTCATCAAGACAACGCACCAGCGCACAAGAGTGTTTTAAAAATGGCTAAAATCAACGAATTAAAGTACGAGTTGCTTGACCACCCACCTTATTCTCCTGATTTAGCTCCCAGTGACTTTTACCTGTTCCCAAATCTAAAAAAAAACCTTTCTGGCAAGCGTTTTACCTCAAATGAAGATGCAATTACAGTTGTAAACCACTATTTTGAAGACCTTGAGGAAAACTATTTTAATCAAGGGATAGAATTGCTAGATAAGCGTTGGACTAAGTGTATTGAAGTTTCAGGAGATTATATTGGAAAATAAAAATATTTTTGAAAAACTAACTATTCTCTTTCATTCGGAAAGGCTAAGAACTTTCCGAACCGCCCTCGTACGTGTATGAAAACAGTGGATGAACGCCCTATTCTGGTACCTGCAGTGTAAATGTAACATTCCGCCCACTTTTGGTATTCGCATACACATTTTAAAACTTATCATACGATTCTGCTAGAAATTGGTTAATAAAAAAATCTAATGTAAATTAGACTAGCTAGCGAAAATATGAAGCCTAAGCCACGCCCCTTCTTGTAGCTCTTACACAACCGCCTGAAAACTTACAGAACTTCCTTATGCTTGAATATCAGTTGAATTTTTTTTCTCTATCAAAAGAAAAAAATGGATGCCATGCCCCATTTTAGCAATTTCTTCCCCCACGAGATTTAAATAAAATCGGTACTCCTAAGGCAACGACATAAATTAATATTTAAAATCCTTTTATGTAAAGGGTGAGTCGGATCAACCGACAGAAACTTATTTACTTGTTTTGCTATTGCATCTCACCACTATGAACTACGTTTGTTAAGAAATTTTCACTTTATTTTACGTTCGGCCAGGTAATATCTGTAGGCTATATAACTATGGGATTGAACAAGGGGCGTGGCACCTCCCATACCGCTTAGAAAGACCATATCTTATGAATCGTTAGAAATTTGGCGATTATAAGTATATATGGAACATAGAACGAAAAACAACCTGCCATAAGGATGTTGCCACGCCCCCTTACCAATTTGCATTTAATGCCAAAATAATACAGCGATCGTTATGAAATGTTTACAGAACGAAAACAATGACTAGGATTTCTTATAGTCTTTCTGTTGTTACGATTGGTTAAAAGGGCGTAACACTGCCCATTCAACTTTCAACTTTGAAGGGTTATATCCCGTGAACTAATACCGATATGACGCCAGTAGTTGGTCTGAATTTTAAATGCAAACAAATGCAAACAAATGCAAATCTTTGTCCAAACCGTGGCCAAAGTTGTTCTTTGAATATCAAGCTCCTAAGCAAGGCGTCTACTTAAGGTTAATGGATTGTTTTGAACACTTTCTTGAGCAGCAGTAATGTTGTATCTCGTGAACTAATACCGATATGACGATAGTAGTTGGTATAAAAGATGTTGGCTTTGAAAGAAACAAACCCTTATGGTAAAGTGAACGCAGCTCCTAAATTTAATATAAAATTCATCTAAAAATATAACAATATAAAGTTCATATTGGACCAGGATCCACGATAGAAGGTTTATAAGCATTGGCCTTGCCAGACCTAATTTGCGCACATTTACTTATAAATTTTTTTAATTTTTTGGCTCGGGTACACTTATTCAATGCTCGTTTTCAGGCCTTCGATAGAAGAAGGTCTGCGACACTCTAAGTTAATTTAAAATGAGAAAATCATATGAAAGGAGGGCCTCCTGACTGTTCTTAGAGGATTTCTAGAAGGCATGCAAAGCTCTTGTTTTTGCCTCTGGGCCTCTGTTGCCTTAAGTTTGAGTTTGCTTGTGGAGTCCTTTCAATCTCTCTCTCACACACATACTAATACGAAAGTCTTACAAACTGCAATAAAACCAGTGTCGCCAACTGTTGTGAAGCAAAAATCGCAACGGATGAAATGTTCAAAAAAAACGTTACTTGAAGAAAAAACACAAAAAAGCGCTAGAAATAAAAAACAAATTTAAAAAGTAAACATTGTATAAATTATTTTAAATCTATTATTCGAGCGAAAATTAAGAGAATACAAATGTTTAGATTTGTGAAAATCCTAATCTTTTCTACATCCTTAATTCATTTTTAATAGGATGACAATTTGCTACCTCAAAAATTCCAATAAAATTTGATGCCAAGAACGAATAAATAGGGGTTTAAGTGAAAATCGCTACAGTATTAGTTTAAAGTATTTAAAGATGTGTTTTTTTTTGGAGATGAAAAATCACCACAAGTAAAGGAAAAACCACCAAGGTGGCATGACTGAATGAACGCCATATTGCCATTTTAGAAACCTCGCAACCAAATCCTTTAGGTTTAGCACGTTGTTTTTTATTTACAACGGCTAAAATTAACAGTAACGCCCTCTAAAGCCGATACCAATCCATAGTCAAAGTCTCTCTATCTTTCCCTTGTACTTTGCAAATATTTCTTTTTAAGGAAATTAATGAGCAACACAAACAGAGAAACAAACAAATACAGGGTGTCCGTCGGGAAGGTATACTACTTTGTTTGTTTATAATTTTTGATCAAATGAAAGAGAATGGAATTTATATTGAAAGATGTTTTATTTAATGTCGGCAATTATGTACGGAATACAATATCAGATAAATGTCCGCCTCTGTTAGCCTCACAAATGCGAGCCCTTTTGAGCGCATTTTCCATCACATCCTCACACATTCCATGCGGTATTTCATAAATTTCATCACGAATATTTTGTTTGCGTTGCTCAAGCGTTTCTGGTTTGTTTGTATAAACCCTGCTTTTCAGATATCCCCACAAAAATAAGTCCGGAGTAGTCATATACGGCGACCGTGGACGCCAATCACCGTTTCTTGAAATAACTTGTTGTGGAAAGAGGTCTCACAGTAATTCCACTGTAATCCTGGCCGTATGCGATGAGGCACCGTCTTGTTGAGACCACATATTATTCAAGCCCAAAGCATGCAGTTCTGGCATTAAAAAGTTTTCAATCATATCACGATATCGCTCCCCATTGACAGTTATCGTTACGCCTATTTCATTTTCAAAGAAGTAAGGTCCAATGATTTCTCCTGACCAAATTGCACACCAGACTGGCACTTTTAATGGATGCAAAGGTGACTGATGAATAATTTAAGGGTTTGATATTGCCCAGAACCAACTGTTCTGTCTATTCACATATCCATTGAAAGGAAAATGTGCCTCGTCACTCATTATGATTTTTTTCATGAAAATCGGTGTTGTCATGGGCAAGCTGTAACATCCTATTGGCGGCATACACGCAGAGAAAAAACATGTAGCAGCCATGATTTTTCTCTGCGTGTATGCCACCAATAGGATGTTACAGCTTGCCCATGACAACCCCGATTTTCATGGTCACGGCAATAAAATTATGTTCTCCGCAATAAAAGTATGATCGTCGCAACCATAGCATTGTTAACTGGATTTAGTTTTGACAATAGTATAATTGCTGCAATATAAATATTGTAGAACTGTAACAATAGTATTATTGCCAAATTTAAAAATGAAAATATGGTTATAGCAACAATATAAATATGGTTGGTGCGACAAAAGTATTGTGTTTTGCGTTTTATGTTAACAATAATATGATTACGGCAATCATACTGCATGATTGTAATTTTTCTTCATTTAAATATGCTTTTAAGAACAAATGTTATTGGTAGGGATCTAATGCGATAATAGTACTTTTTATCGAAATTAAAATTTTTAAAAAAAACTGCTTTGGCTTTGTTTAACTGGACATTTTTTAATAAAAACGCTTACGTTTATTTAAACTTATATTTTGTCTACTGTGAAATAAATCACTCCTATTATTTTGAATTTAATGTTTTTTTGAATAATTTTCATAATTCAAATCTATTGCCGTCAACTTAAACAAATTCTAATAAATTATATTGGAGATCACAGTATAATTGTGTGTGATCATACCATGGTTGTAGGGATCATAACATGGTTGCGTGTAAATCATACTATGGTTGTGAGGATCATGCTATGGTTGTATGTGAAACATACTATGGTTGTGAGGATCATTGTATGGTTGAGTCTGAGAAATACTATGGTTGTGGGGATCATGGCTATGTGTGAATCATATTATTGTTGTGAGGATCATAGTATGTTTGTATTTGAATCATACCATTGTTGTGAGGATCATAATATTGTTGTACCACAACCATACACCCAACAATAGTATTATTCTCTTCGAATATTGTCATAACAGCCGTACTTTTTTTCTGCGTGTATGTACGGCGGCGTAAATGGTCTTGAGGAAGATGCGCTTGTGTCAACTGAATTTTAAATGCAAACAAATGCAAATCTTTGTGCAAAATTGTGGCCAAAGTTGTTCTTTGGAGGACAAGCTCCTAAATGCGTCGTCTAGTTAAGGTTGATGGCTTGTTTTGAACACTTTCTTGAGCAGCAGTCATGTTTTCAGCCGGATCTTACAGTACGTTGTGGTCCATGCTTGGGCCTATCAGCTACAGACCCTCTTTCTTCGAAATCATTCACTACACGATAAATAGTGCGTTTTGTTGGCACGTTGTTTCTCCCAAAAAGTCCACGTAACTTTCTCATCGTCACAGTAATCGATGATTGATTTTGATAAAATGTTTTATCGATTAAAATACCTCGGTTAATTGAATATTTTTCCATAATAAATTTGCCACGTCTCTACTCTACGCCTGCCGAATATGAACTATGAAGACAAATGTTTCCCAAAACGACGGCAAATCAAAGTAGTATACCTTCCCGGCGGACACCCTGTGCTTGTAGGTCTCTGGCCCAAATGGAAAATCGCTTTAAACTCAACTCCGTACGTATTACCACTGCCCTAGAGCCCAAACATGCATTGCGATGAATCTTAATTTCTACCCAAGATGGTGACCCATTTGCTTGGCCTTGCTGTGTTGGCCTAGTATTTATGTGTGTAGGCCATCGCAAGTATGTCTGTATATGAGCCTGTGTGTGTTTGTGTGTGTATGCCCTTTTGTGTTTTTTGTTTCCGGTTGCTTTTCGTAGGTGTGATTTGTTGTTCTTTCCTTTGGTTTGAATTCGTTTTATTTATCTTTCAAATAACCATAAATTTACTTTGGAAAATATCGCAATATATGGGTGTATGTGTGTATGTGTCTAGGTTGTACATATTTGTGTGTGTGTGTGTAACTGTTTTAGGTTATTTTTCTTTTTGGTCGGACTTTTTTCAAACATTTATTCCTGTTTTTTTTCTGGAATTTATTAAGTGGTTTCAGTTTTCTATGCCTTTCAATATTTTAGTCTCTCCTCCCTTCTTCTCCTTGTATCGTTACCTCCTCTGGGCGGGTAAGGGTTTTGGCCTCCGGCCATTTCTGCATATTTCTGTTATTTATATCCGTATGTATGTTTGTATGCATTGAAGTCAATTGTAATGAATTATGGTCAACAATAGAGCAAAGGTGATTAATAGGATATTACAATAGCAAACTGCCTTTAAGGTAAACAAGTAAAAAAGGCTAAAGTGGTTTGGGGGCCGACTAAATAATACCTTACTGCGTTCTGACAAACGGAAGGCTAGAAAATTGCTATACTCGTACTTTAACAAAACATAAAAAAGTGTCAATTTTGACGAGATTTTGAGGCGTTTATAGCATTTAACCAGGCGGAGCTATTTAGCTAAAAAAATATGTTCCGATTTTCAGATTGGTATGAGAAGATATAAAAAAAACTTTAGATGCTTTCCTGTGACAACCAGTATTTATTTCTTTCTTTTTAATAACTGAGCGAGCCGACAATTTATGATCTTCGGACAGGCCGAATCTTGTCAGTATAGTTATATAGGTATAGTTATACCCTACACTACACTATGGTACAGACTATTATGACAGTGCTGAGGTGTTGTAACGCCAAAAGCAGATAGGGTCGATGTTCATAGTACTCGAGTCAAACGATTCTGCGACTGACTCGCATCCGAGAGAGCCGTTGTTTCAGGAGCAGGTTTGCTATTACTCGTATTAAGTTTAATAAAGTGTTGTTGTTATAGCCGGTACCCAAGGGTAGATGGTTCAATAAATGTGTCATGTCGTCACTTTTCCCCAAATAATTTTTCTAAACACACTTATAGTAGTTATTCCAAGTCTGATATTCTCATAATGTATTTATATCAGAACCATCAGATTTCGAATATATTTTCTTAAACTATAGGGTTTGCGATAGGGACATAACAATTTTGTATCTTCGCGTAAACAAGGTTTGTTCTCGTTGGGTCCCGCACAATTTGACAATCGTTAAAAAAAAGCTCGTGTCGATTGGTACAAAGAAATTTTGAAAAAATTCGATCGCGGTGATTCAAAAGACGAATCATGGATCTATGCGTATGAGCCCGAAACAAAACAGCAATCGACCGTGTGGGTCTTCGAAGACAAGCCAAATCTAATGAAAGATGTTTGTGGATGAAGGACTTCGAAGCAAAACTGTTCCTTCGGCAAAACTGGTCATGTGGCGACTGTTCCGCTTGCGCAACGTAGGACGGTCAATTCTGAGTGCTACACCACAATTTGTTTGCCTAAAGTCTTCGGAGGAATTTGAAAACGAACAAGAGAAGACGAATTATTGTGCACAATGACAATGCGAGCTCTCACACGTCGGCTCAAAGCAGCGCGTTTTTGACCCGACAAGACGTCGATTGATGGGTCGGACCGCCCTGACTTGGCACATAATGACTTCTTTTTATTCTTGCCTATCAAAATTACTTAAAAAGTCATGAAACGGATTGGGTCAAAACATATGCTTTTACCGATAAGTTACACTATTTGTACTTACCAAAAGATATATGTGACAGCGCATAGAGAAAGGGACCTAAGGGTAAAAAAAATCAATTTTCATTTTCTTTCTTTTTTGATGTGGACAACATCTGAGCATCGAATGAGACCGATACTATGCCCCAAAAGTGTTCCCTCCCAGAGATATGCGCGTTTTATGAAAGTGAAGTCGACGATTTTAAGCGCAAATAGAAAGGGACCTTATCTTTAAAATGGCTCTCCTAAACAAAACTGGTTTTTAACCTTAGGTCCCTTTCTATTTTGCGCGTCACATATACCCTCCCATCCAGATGGACGAGGGTTTATGCAAGTGGGGTCCCATTTAGTTCGTACCAAACGAAATATACCTCCATATCTAGTAGGGCGACACAGCATTGACTTTAGACATCAGTTTTCATTGTATCCGTTGTACGGAGTTATAGTTCCACGTTGCAGTCTAGATTTCGAGCGTTAAAAAGCTATTTAACATGTAAACCACCAGATAGATTACCCGGTACTGTAGCAACAGGTTAAGGACATTGAACTCAATTGCGCATACATACGCTCCCATTCTTCAAATGAAATGAAATCTCCATTATTTGCATAGAACTTAATTCCCTGTCGCCAATGAATCTGTCTACCACCAACCCGCTTCAAGACAAGGACGAACTTCAGAGCCTAGGGAGCATCATCACCAGCAAATGAAATTGAAATCTCTGACTTGGCAGAAAATCCAAACGAAATGAAAACAAATTAAATTAACAACAAATACGAGTAGTCATATCAAAATACAAAATAAACATTCGAAATGCAAAAACAATTTTTCTATACACAACGCCAGGGCTTATGAGTATAGGGAAGGCATAAGAAGCTTACGGAAATGAGGCTAGGGAGTTACTTGCATCGTCTCGTATTACAAGGAAAACAAATACAATTTCTGTTGCTACGCCTCTTCAGGCGAACATCTCAAGTGTGACAAAGACAACAAAAATATTGTGTTCCTCGTATGCGAGCACATGTTCCATGGCCACAAATGAAACAGGGACTAGCCCGCCTCCACCGCCGTCCCTAGACTCCACGCTCGTCCTTATCACTGTGAAGCAAATTATGATTGAAATCAAAAGACGTGACAGACGACACACCACATCACTCGCCAAGATAAAATCAAATAAACCTAAAGACAGATCAAAATATCTTTCGGAGATTTCATGTCATACTCGAACGCCACCAATGCCAGCCGCCTTTTGATTGACCGCTTAGGGTAGGCGGAATTCATGATCAATTGCCTCAGCCTCCTGAAACCCCTCTCAGGCCATCGCTCAGCAATCAGGCATACATATATTTCATTATCCGGCAATCCTTTACGAATGTCGTCCCACATGGTGATGCTGATGACAGCAAAAGGGCGTTTTGCACCAACATGTGCTGTACACTCGTTGTCTGTCAGTCTGCTCAGGGCCAAGGGCCGTAAATGTGAGTCAACCAAGAGAAAAAAGGCGTCGATGATTTTTTCGATGTCATTAAAATGATAAAGGTAAACAATAAATAAAGATTGTCCAATGACACATTTATTTCCTTAATAAAATGCCGTTGACACATGGAAGATTTCCTTCCGTTACGGGGAAAATCAATAAGAGAATAGTTAAAACGAGACCGGAAACAGTTATTTTAAAAGAAAAGCTATTTCAAAAAATTTTTTGGACAGATTTTTCTATGTCGAATATGCAGAGAATCTTGGCATAACGTAAAAAAAATGCCTTTATACTTAAGGAAATGGTGCTTACAGAAACTGAGCATGCAAATTTGCTGATTTGAGCTCAATTACCTAGAGAAATGTTATGTGCTCCGAGCATTCGTGATGAATTGCTAAGCATAATTTTAAGGTAAGCAAGAAAAAAATGAAACAATTTTCCTTTAGAAATTGTGCTCAGTTGGTGAGCCACAAAAATTTTCAAAAAAAGAAACAAAAAAAGCATAGGTATTCTTTTTGCAAAATTTGTAATCAGTTTTTGAGCGTTAACATTTTCCTATAGAAAATTGTGCTCAGCTGCTGAGCAACGGAAAATTTTCCTATAGAAAATTGTGCTCAGCTGCTGAGCAACGGAAAATTTTCCTATAGAAAATTGTGCTCAGCTGCTGAGCAACGGAAAATTTTCCTATAGAAAATTGTGCTCAGCTGCTGAGCAACGGAAAATTTTCCTATAGAAAATTGTGCTCAGCTGTTGAGCAACGGAAAATTTTCCTATAGAAAATTGTGCTCAGCTGCTGAGCAACGGAAAATTTTCCTATAGAAAATTGTGCTCAGCTGCTGAGCAACGGAAAATTTTCCTATAGAAAATTGTGCTCAGCTGCTGAGCAACACAAAATTTTTCAAAAAAAGAACCAAAAAAAAGCATAGGTATTCTTTTTGCAAAAATTGTAATCAGCTTTTGAGCATTAACATTTTCCTATAAAAAATTGTGCTCAGCTGCTGAGCAACGGAAAATTTTCCTATAGAAAATTGTGCTCAGCTGCTGAGCAACGGAACATTTTCCTATAGAAAATTGTGCTCAGCTGCTGAGCAACGGAACATTTTCCTATAGAAAATTGTGCTCAGCTGCTGAGCAACGGAAAATTTTCCTATAGAAAATTGTGCTCAGCTGCTGAGCAACGGAAAATTTTCCTATACAAAATTGTGCTCAGCTGCTGAGCAACGGAAAATTTTCCTATAGAAAATTGTGCTCAGCTGCTGAGCAACGGAAAATTTTCCTATAGAAAATTGTGCTCAGCTGCTGAGCAACGGAAAATTTTCCTATAGAAAATTGTGCTCAGCTTCTGAGCAACGGAAAATTTTCCTATCGAAAATTGTGCTCAGCTGCTGAGCAACGGAAAATTTTCCTATCGAAAATTGTGCTCAGCTGCTGAGCAACGGAAAATTTTCCTATCGAAAATTGTGCTCAGCTGCTGAGCAACGGAAAATTTTCCTATAGAAAATTGTGCTCAGCTGCTGAGCAACGGAAAATTTTCCTATACAAAATTGTGCTCAGCTGCTGAGCAACGGAAAATTTTCCTATACAAAATTGTGCTCAGCTGCTGAGCAACGGAAAATTTTTCTATAGAAAATTGTGCTCAGCTGCTGAGCAACGGAAAATTTTTCTATAGAAAATTGTGCTCAGCTGCTGAGCAACGGAAAATTTTCCTGTAGAAAATTGTGCTCAGCTGCTGAGCAACGGAAAATTTTCCTATAGAAAATTGTGCTCAGCTGCTGAGCAACGGAAAATTTTCCTATAGAAAATTGTGCTCAGCTGCTGAGCAACGGAAAATTTTCCTATAGAAAATTGTGCTCAGCTGCTGAGCAACGGAAAATTTTCCTATAGAAAATTGTGCTCAGCTGCTGAGCAACGGAAAATTTTCCTATAGAAAATTGTGCTCAGCTGCTGAGCAACGGAAAATTTTCCTATAGAAAATTGTGCTCAGCTGCTGAGCAACGGAAAATTTTCCTATAGAAAATTGTGCTCAGCTGCTGAGCAACGGAAAATTTTCCTATAGAAAATTGTGCTCAGCTGCTGAGCAACGGAAAATTTTCCTATAGAAAATTGTGCTCAGCTGCTGAGCAACGGAAAATTTTCCTATAGAAAATTGTGCTCAGCTGCTGAGCAACGGAAAATTTTCCTATAGAAAATTGTGCTCAGCTGCTGAGCAACGGAAAATTTTCCTATAGAAAATTGTGCTCAGCTGCTGAGCAACGGAAAATTTTCCTATAGAAAATTGTGCTCAGCTGCTGAGCAACGGAAAATTTTCCTATAGAAAATTGTGCTCAGCTGCTGAGCAACGGAAAATTTTCCTATAGAAAATTGTGCTCAGCTGCTGAGCAACGGAAAATTTTCCTATAGAAAATTGTGCTCAGCTGCTGAGCAACGGAAAATTTTCCTGTAGAAAATTGTGCTCAGCTGCTGAGCAACGGAAAATTTTCCTATAGAAAATTGTGCTCAGCTGCTGAGCAACGGAAAATTTTCCTATAGAAAATTGTGCTCAGCTGCTGAGCAACGGAAAATTTTCCTATAGAAAATTGTGCTCAGCTGCTGAGCAACGGAAAATTTTCCTATAGAAAATTGTGCTCAGCTGCTGAGCAACGGAAAATTTTCCTATAGAAAATTGTGCTCAGCTGCTGAGCAACGGAAAATTTTCCTATAGAAAATTGTGCTCAGCTGCTGAGCAACGGAAAATTTTCCTATAGAAAATTGTGCTCAGCTGCTGAGCAACGGAAAATTTTCCTATAGAAAATTGTGCTCAGCTGCTGAGCAACGGAAAATTTTCCTATAGAAAATTGTGCTCAGCTGCTGAGCAACGGAAAATTTTCCTATAGAAAATTGTGCTCAGCTGCTGAGCAACGGAAAATTTTCCTATAGAAAATTGTGCTCAGCTGCTGAGCAACGGAAAATTTTCCTATAGAAAATTGTGCTCAGATGCTGAGCAACGGAAAATTTTCCTATAGAAATTTGTGCTCAGCTGCTGAGCAACGGAAAATGTTCCTAAAGAAAATTGTGCTCAGCTGCTGAGCAACGGAAAATTTTCCTATAGAAAATTGTGCTCAGCTGCTGAGCAACGGAAAATTTTCCTATAGAAAATTGTGCTCAGCTGCTGAGCAACGGAAAATTTTCCTATAGAAAATTGTGCTCAGCTGCTGAGCAACGGAAAATTTTCCTATAGAAAATTGTGCTCAGCTGCTGAGCAACGGAAAATTTTCCTATAGAAAATTGTGCTCAGCTGCTGAGCAACGGAAAATTTTCCTATAGAAAATTGTGCTCAGCTGCTGAGCAACGGAAAATTTTCCTATAGAAAATTGTGCTCAGCTGCTGAGCAACGGAAAATTTTCCTATAGAAAATTGTGCTCAGCTGCTGAGCAACGGAAAATTTTCCTATAGAAAATTGTGCTCAGCTGCTGAGCAACGGAAAATTTTCCTATAGAAAATTGTGCTCAGCTGCTGAGCAACGGAAAATTTTCCTATAGAAAATTGTGCTCAGCTGCTGAGCAACGGAAAATTTTCCTATAGAAAATTGTGCTCAGCTGCTGAGCAACGGAAAATTTTCCTATAGAAAATTGTGCTCAGCTGCTGAGCAACGGAAAATTTTCCTATAGAAAATTGTGCTCAGCTGCTGAGCAACGGAGAATTTTCCTATAGAAAATTGTGCTCAGCTGCTGAGCAATGGAAAATTTTCCTAAAGAAAACTGTGCTCAGCTGCAGGGCCATACAATTTTTCAAAATAATATTGAACGAATACGTATTTTCTTAGCAAAAATTGTGGTCAGATTTTTGATCAGATTGTGCGCACGAATATTAAAGGATTTCGAATCCATGTTCTCACACTGTTAATCTCTCAGTTATCACTCTAGCGTAAAAAGTGTAGCGAATCAAGTTCTTTGAATCCTTTCTTTGTTTGCATATTCCAAACTGGTTTCGATGTTTGCAAAAAAAAAAAAAACACTGCGTGCCTTCCTGCACTCATATGGCACTGACGACATACGAAGGCCACACTTCCCATACCCTTGAAAGGACTTAAATACGGTTGACAAAACACTCTCAGCCATGTTTGGCAAATATTTCGAGTATGTGTGCGAATGGTTTGGGTATGTGAGGGTGTGTGTGGTAGGAAAAGGATACTTCAGAACACTCATGCTCAATTGTGCCGTCGCTGCTTTTGTTTGTGGTTGTTGGAGGTGATAATTCAGTAGCATACAGACCAACGTGCCCACACCCGCCCACCGCAACCAACCTCAACCAGAAACCCATCAATTTCACATCCATGGCATCCGTTACAATTCGAAGTGAAACAAAGAGTCCCTTTGACATTGTCAACATGTTCGTCGTTTTGCCATATACACGCCGCTGTCACCGCATCACGACGCGCTGAATTGCCAAAGGTCGTGTGGGTCGGCGGCGCAGCATAATGGCGAAAACGTGCAAAACCTAAACGCAGGTCTGAAAGGACAATTGAAAAAAATTAACAGCGTTTATTTAATGCTACCGTAAAAACGAAATTTGTAATGATGATGATTGTTCGATGGCCACGATATCCTGAGGGGCTGGAGCAGCAAGTAGTGCTGCGTCGTTATCTCTGGTTATTCTCTACTGCCTAGCCGCCAACCAAGTAATTCAAGTGTCTGTAAATTTTGCATGGTCTTGCCTTGCCGATTTTTCTCAACCCAGAAGGAACGCTGCGAACGTTTGGTAATTTACGCTTAAGTTAGCGCAACAAATAGGTTTTCTGTGTTGTGACAGGAATTTCGAATATTTGAATAATGAACTGTCCTCCGCACCTCCGGCATCAGTGCCACTGCCACACATCGATGGCGGAGAACACACGCAATCGCTAGTAGTTATTCTGCATACCGAACATGATTTCAAAACGATTCCAACCAACCAGCTTATGCACAGTGTTTGCAATGCCGAAAGTAGGCCAAACGGAATTGACTTTAACTTAAACAGATTTCTTAGCCCCAATTCTCTTCTACCATTTCATATCCTGGCCACCTAAAGATTTTCGCTCCTCAGGTACATTTTTTGTCTTTGTTCCTTTGATCCCACTGTGCTACGAATATTGTGTGTTTCACCCAACTGTTTGCCAACAGGATGAGCAGTAAAGAGAACAGCAGCCTCAACCGCATCTCTAATTCGGTGATTGCTGGAAGACCAAGTCTTTTGAAAATCCACAGAGGAGATACGTTTGTTGAAAAACGCTTGACATTTTCTATGGCATTTGTGGTTTTATTGACGATAATTAATTTGCAGGTTTTTTTCCGAATTCGCTTTTTTTCAGTGGGTTTTTAAGCCACAAACAAAAAAGGCTGCCAACATCACTGGATAGGAAGTATTTAATGCCGACCTCAGGGGGAAATTGCTTTGAAATCATTTTCAAACCTCATCCTTTTAAACTGTATCACAAGAAACTACTCTTCAGTTGTTCAAAGCAAATATTCGAAATACCGGGCGATCAATCTAAAAGTATTTTTTAAAAATAAAATTAAAAAAATCTAATAAAATGTGAAACATTTGTGGTTCCTTCGAAAGGACATTTTATGCCATTTATTTTTTGAATATAATTTCTTTTAAATCTTGGCCGCAACTACGCTTCACGGTGTCCATTCTGGGGGTCCAATTTTGGATGACTTGTTCGAGCATTTCGACCGGTATGGCTTTAACGACACGCATAATGTTGGCTTACAAAACCTGAATCGTAGCTGGACTTGGCGTAGCCCCAAAGAAAAGAGTCTAAAGGTGTGTTATAACACGATCTAGACGGCCAACTTACCGGTCCAAAACGTGGAAGTGGCTGCTCTTCGTAATGACTTCTTAATAGATCCATTGCTTGAGCAGCTGTATGGCAAGTGGCACCGTCCTGTTAAAACCAGGCGTCGTCAAGATTACGGGCTTCAATTTCAGGAAGCATAAAGATCGGTATCATGGCGCGATAGCGAGCACCATTCATGGTTACGTTCCGACCATCATCATTCTTGAAAAAATATAGACCGATTATTTCTCCAGCCCATAAACTGCACCAGACCGTGGTTTTCTCTGGCTATAATGGCACCTCTTGAACCTCTTATGGTTGCTCTTCAGCCAAAATGCGGCAATTATGTTGGCATTGTCTGGGCTGTGTACAGCCGAGACACTTGGCCGTGTCTGGCCTGTGTACGGCAGAGACACTTGTCAGTGTCTGGGCTGTGTACAGCAGAGACACTTTGCAGTGTCTGGGCTGTGTACAGCAGAGACACTTTGCAGTGTCTGGGCTGTGTACAGCAGAGACACTTGGCAGTGTCTGGGCTGTGTACAGCCGAGACACTTGGCAGTGTCTGGGCTGTGTACAGCAGAGACACTTGACAGTGTCTGGGCTGTGTACAGCAGAGACACTTGGCAGTGTCTGGGCTGTAAACAGCAGAGACACTTGGTAGTGTCTGGGCTGTGTACAGCCGAGACACTTGGCAGTGTCTGGGCTGTGTACAGCCGAGACACTTGGCAGTGTCTGGGCTGTGTACAGCCGAGACACTTGGCAGTGTCTGGGCTGTGTACAGCCGAGACACTTGGCAGTGTCTGGGCTGTGTACAGCCGAGACACTTGGCAGTGTCTGGGCTGTGTACAGCCGAGACACTTGGCAGTGTCTGGGCTGTGTACAGCCGAGACACTTGGCAGTGTCTGGGCTGTGTACAGCCGAGACACTTGGCAGTGTCTGGGCTGTGTACAGCCGAGACACTTGGCAGTGTCTGGGCTGTGTACAGACGAGACACTTGGCAGTGTGTGAGAGACATCATTTTACAAACTATCATGTCTTTATTTCCCAATTAAACTCATTTGCAATTCTTTGCATACATGTCCGCAATCAGCAGCATAAGTTTTGGTCCCTATTCATTGGAATTAACTTTACAACAATATAAATTCATTAAAACTGAACAAGAGTCGAAAAGGCAACGCAAATGAATAGTCACGTGATGTTCATATTGACTGGCAGCAAAAAAAATACAATTGACATTTTGACCTGTGGTTATATTCCTGGGAGGCAACATAAAAACTCAAATTTAACATTGTAACTTAGCACTACCGTTGGTGATGCTACTACCCCTTCGGACGATCGGCTTCCTCACCGGTCACCGCAATACACGCTGACCACAGCCCATACATACATAATTGTCGTACTTTGTCTTGTTTTTGTTTGCTCCACGGCAGGGCATTCGGACCCTATTGAAACCAAATACAAATTGAGGTCAATTGTGGAGCGCCAAGCCGAGTCTATGCGATTGTATTTATGAGCCCCCCCCCCCCCCCCTTCTTTAGGAGTTGTAAATGTTGTAAAAAAAAACAATGGCGAGGGTTATTGGTGGGTTGTCGCTGTTCTTTAACGGGCCACCAACATTCTTTTCCCATAAAAATTAAGCATATAAATTTAATTTCCCCCTGAATCTTTTATTTTTCGTGCGTTCTTTTTGTTTGGTTTCTGTTCGAAGTTTTTGGTCAGAGAGAAATAAAAAAGTTTTATTATGGCTATGAAAATAGTATAAGGGAACAAAACAAATTTCGCCAATATATTTATAATATAGCACAGGGAAGAAGGATGGTGTTGCATTTACTCTTTTTTATGGTTAAATAAGCAAAACAATACCGGCAAAACAAGTGCATAACAGCAGCAGCAAAGCAACCATATCAGCCGAGTCTTTGTGCGGCAATGCTGTGAGTGAGAGTGTTTCGGGGGACTTTAAACATAAACAATATTCTGCGGTTGTCGAATACAGCAGCACGGGTTTATATAGGGACGCTGTATAAAATATGGAAGCGTTCTTCTATGGCTTCTGATAATTTTCTTAAACAGCATAGGTGCTCTGTTACAGTGACCTTAATGAAGGAATAGAGTCGTCGGGGTAAACGATCTACCAAAACCGTCGAAGTCAGAGATCGACCAAAGTCATCGTCGTAATCGATCGACCGTATTCGTGGAAATAAGCAATTAACCAATGTCGTCAGAATAAACGATCGCGGGTAGTTATAGAGGCTAATGTTAAGTCGAAAACATCGTGGCATACGAGAACATATTATTGTTGCGGAATAGCTTCCACTTTTACGCCAAAAAACTTAATTTTGAAGAATTTCATTAAATCCTTCAATTATTGGTACCTGTAGTTTGATTCTAAGCTTTAGATAGACTTGGTATCTGCTGGCGATTCTGATTTGAAGGCTAAACCTTAAGGGGCTTTTATCTCAACTAATTTTTAGAAGTAACAAACCTTAAACTTATGTGTAATAACCTGCTGCTGCTAGTGGTACAGCAGGATATAGCCAAACTCTTGGTAGTCATGTTTAGTGTTCCTATCGCTTTTTTCATCACTGTACCATATTTTGCTACTCTGCTAAAAATAAACTCATAAATTATTTGTTGTTGTTCCTTTTTTTTCCCGATAACCAAAAAAGGGTTCACGTTTAGAAAGTACTCCCTGGCAGTGTTGTTATTTGTTGTTGTTGTTTTTGTTTTCGAACAACAATTGAAATCGTTAAAAAATTCAGTAGCCATAATAAAAATAACTTTACTCAAATCGGGGGGAAAAGCGAAGGACCATACATCAAATGTAGGGAATATGATGAAAAGTTCGTACACCATGAACCATGAACGCAAGAGGAAGAGGGGGCAGCCTACAATTACCAAACAGTTTGGCGACTTTTAAATGCGCTTTTCCAACCACGTTTGTGTGTATGAGTGTGCATGAGAGTGTAGTTGTTGTGTTTAGTGTTTGTTTTCTTGTTTTTTTTTTGGTAAAAAAACAGTACTTTTCCTGTGGACCAGCACCACCGGTGCCGGCTTCAGCAGCCAAAGCAGCAGCAGTAATACTTATAAAGGCTCATAATTTATGTGCATACCAGGCCATGTCGCTCTTTTTGATACCCACTACCATGGCATGGAGAGTATACAAAGTTTGTCACTCTGTTTCGCAAGACCTTGAAGTATTGATTGAAGATACCATATCAGGGTTGCCATTTTTTTTTTGTTGAGAAGGAACACCAACAGTTATGTAAAAATCGCCAATATAAACAAAAATGCGGATAAAAAAGCACTTTAACAAAAAATTATTCCTTTTGTGTTGACGTTTTTGGCTTAAACAATTCCTGATAAACATGAAAAAAAAGAATGTGGAAATACATCAGGAAATACAGTTGATGGACTTTTGGGATTTTAACTAGTTTGAGTAAATATCAAATGTTGAACATTTTTACGAGGGTTGCTATATAATTTCTGGCCTAGGCAACACTAAGTGTTGTCTGGCGCCATCGGACATTAGTATAAACGTTCTCAGAACGTTTTGGCGTACGACCATCATGTGTTGTTTACAGTGACTTGAAAAAATCAGTTTGACAAAAAATGGAATTAACTCGTAAACATTTTCGTGCGATCATTGTTCACAACTTTCGACGTGGATTATCACGACAAGAATGCATCGGTGAACTTAAAACTTTGCATGGCCTTGAAGCACCATCCTATGGCACAGTGAAAAACTGGTTTAATGAATTTAGTCGTGGCCGATGCTCGCTTAAAGACGAAGGTCGTCCAAAAACGGCCGTTGTGTCACAGAACATTGATGCCGGGCGTGAACTGATAATACAAGATCGTCATGTGACATAGCGTGCGAAAGAGGCATCCTTGGGCATTTCTTTCACCAGCATACATTCGATATTGCATGAACAAATGTCCGTAAAAAAGGTTTGCTCTCGTTGGATCCCGCACAATTTGGCAATCGCTGAAAAAAAAGCTCGTTTCGATTGGTGCAAAGAAATCTAAAAAAAAAAATACGATTGCGGTGCTTCAAAAGACATTCATCAGATCGTCACAGGTGACGAATCATGGATCAATGCGTATGAGCGGGAAACAAAAAAGCAATGGCCCGTGTGGATCTTCGAAGACGAGCTAACGAAAGTTGTTCGTGGAAGAAGCACTTCGAAGCAAATGGTCGCCTGTTTCTTCGGCAAAACTGGTTTTGAGGCGACTGTTCCGCTTAAGTTACGTAGGACGGTCAATTCTGAGTGGTACACTAAAATTGGCTTGCCTGAAGTCTTCGTAGGAATCCGAAAAATAAACAAGAGAAGACGAATCATTGTGCACCATGACAATGCGAGCTCTCACAAAAAATATGATCGCGGTGCTTCAAAAGACACATGTAAGATCGTCACAGGTGACGAATCATGGATCTATGCGTATGAGCCTGAAAGAAAACAGCAATTGACCGGGTGGGTCTTCGAAGACGAGCCAAATCCAACGAACGTTGTTCGTATTAGAAGATCTTCGAAGCAAATGGTCGCATGTTTCTTCGGCAAAACAGGTCATGTGGCAACTGTACCGCAACGTAGGACGGTCAATTCTGAGTGGTTCACAACAATTTGTTTGCCTGAAGTCTTTTTGACCGGCCAAAACGTCGAATTGATGGGTCATCCGCCGTACAGCCCTGACTTCCTTTTATTCCCGCACATGAAGAAAAAAGTGCGTGGTCATCGATTTTCGTCGCCAGAAGATGCTGTTGAAGCCTTCAAAAACCATGTCTGAATCGGAGTAGAAAAAGTGCTTCGACAATTGGTTTGAGCGCATGCAAAAGCGTATAAATCATGCTGGAGAATACCTTAAAAAACAATAAAACCATTTTTGATGATAAATATTCGCATTTTCATTATAAGGCCAGAAATAACTTATATGTGACAGCGCATAGAGAGAGGGACCTAAAGGTTAAAAAAATCAATTTTCATTTTTTTCTTTTTTGCCCATGCCCCAAAAGTGTTCCCTCCCAGAGATATGCGCGTTTTATGAAAGTGAAGTCGACGATTCTAAGCGCAAATAGAAAGGGACCGAAACTTTAAAATGGCTCTCCTAAAAAAATGGTTTTTAATCTTAGGTCCCTTTCTGTTTTGCGCGTCACATATATAGAAGCCCTCACATACATTTTTCCAGAGGCTGACTCAGTTCTTGTGTGGGAAAATTGCTACCTCTTCATCGGTCTTATCCATTCTCAACAACATCCGCAATTATTTCTTTAAAATGGCTTTAAAATGGCTCTCCTGAACAAAACTGGTTTTTGACCTTAGGTCCCATTCTATTTTGCGCGTTAGGCGAAATGATTGACAGAGGTAAATGACTAGATCATCTTAGAATTGTACGACCATTTAGAATATTTGATATACATTATTGGGTCTCTGACAACTATTTCGAGGTGTTGCAAACTGAACAACAACAATAATTACTCCCTAACCCATGAAGAAAAAATTAAATTTTCTCACGAATCTGAATTCCACGATAATTTTACGATTAACCTAATTTAAACAGCTTCACCCATCGGCCAATGGTCCATAGGTCCTTGACAATGTAAGTGTTGTCTTACATTTCAATTTCCCAAATGCAATTGATAGTAATAAAAACTTTGACCGGCTGACCTTAGAAAATGTTTCAATAGCGAATTAATGTTGTAGGGTGTATAAGATTCAACCAAGCCGCACTTAAGATAGCTTTTACTTGTTTCTTTTTGTTTTTTTTTTGGCTGCCCGATTTTGTAGTTACGGTTAGTTATGGCTGTTATTTGATCCCTTTTTCCATACGCCTGCCCGGTTGTTGGTCCTGTTCCGGCATCGTTGATGTATTAACCTTGAACAATCGTTTACTGTTTTCCTGCGGATGTTGTGGCTGCCATGTTGGCAGGCGGGATAAAAGTGGAGGAAACTATGCCGGGTTCTGGGCGGCGGCTTTTTTCTGTTGGTTTTTGATTTTTGGCAACATTACATAGCAGCGTACATACGAGTATGTATTTTTTTGTACAAGGAGGTCATTCATTTTTAGCCCAGCAGGAGCGAAGGCCATAAACTGTAAAGTTGACTTTAAACGCTTTTTGGTTTGTGCCTTGTTAATGGCACGGGCTGTTGGCTAAATGTGCAATTTGAATTTATTTTTTTTTATTTGTTGCCAAAGTCGTACACTTATTTTCGGGGCATATTTCTTGTTTACTTTATTCCTTTTTTCGAAACTACGTATTAATATTGCAAATTGTTATACTTATAAGTTCCCTTATGTGTCCTATGTGAATTTTAGTATTGCAAAATTTATGGCAGACAGTTTTGGGTAATGATTTACATCCACCCTGTACTGCATTGAAGAGGCTATGCCTGCATTTAATGTTGTCACAGTTAAATTATTTGTCCTTAATGGTCGATTAATCGGGGCACACAAAAAAAAGTGCCGCATACATTTTCGAATTGTTTAAAGTGTTTGGGGTCTTATTCGAATACTTTTCATCAAATGGTTATAGCCATTGAGGTTTTTAAATGCTACTTGCTTTGGAAGTTCAAAAAAAAAACAAGCACAGTTTTAACCCTCCGACGGTTGAGTCATCCGTTGCCAAAGTTTTGAGAAAATTTTTCGGCATAAATTATGCGGCCTGTATTCAAATATCTCTCCGAAAGTTGAAGTACAACATTCTGCCCTTGATTCACCTCTCGTGCCTGGTCAGGCAATTTCCCAGAGTAAATCATTCCTTTGGCAGGATAAAATGATTTTGAGGCGCACAATCATCATATCTTTATACCGTACTTGGCAGGCTTCGATGGAATGTATTGTTTGAAACGGGTGCGGGATCCGTATGGGAATAACTGCTCATCAACGGTCACTGCATCATGCGGAGTGTAAGCTGCTGCTAAGTTAGACAGCAAAATTTGCCAAATATCATCAATAGCCGCAGTTTTGCTGTTGATTAGTCGCTGCTGTCGCGTATTTCCATTGTCGAATCTAAGGCAGCTTTATATATTGGACAGCGCGTTGGGCCCCATAGTTCTTCAAGAGGTTCACTATTCGATTTAGTGAGTCCAACATACAAAATAATAGTCGAAAAGTATCGAACTCTTTCAAAGTGATTGGTTTCCATTCCTTAGTGTTAGTTGGATTTGCCAAATTCCATGCAGCGTTCGCTTCCCTGCCTTTCTGATGATGATGTACGTCATGTCTTCGGAGATGAGCGAGCAGAATATGGTAAAGGGATCATATGTGGTTCCTACTGGTCCCGGATTCCTCCTTGTGTAGTCGACCACGTTATGAGCACGGGAAGTCGGTGGTGCATTTCTAGTCCATTTGGTGCCATCTTTGGAAATGAAGTAATTGCCACTTGTTTGCTGAGCATCAGTTTCGTCCTCTTCATCATCGTCGCCATCACTAATATCTTCCTTGATGTCTATATGTGGTTCAGTTTCCACATCCGAATCATCAACATGAAAATTTGCTTGATATGTGAAATCGTCATCATCCGCACCTTCCAGACCAAATGCAGGAATAGCACCTTCATCGTCCTCACTCATCTCCGCACTCATGAAGTCTGCAAATCTATCATCCACTGCACGTCTTTCATCCTCACTCATTTTGCTGGTAGCGTGTACTACACATACCACAACTTCAGCAATGTCTAAATTTTCCTCTGCCATTGCATTGTACTTTTATTTCTCTTTATAAAATTCAAAATAAAATTTCGCACTCGATGTTCACTGTTCACTGTCTCAACTTTCACTGATTTGGTTTGCGAAACTACAGCCGCTTTTATACCCTTTTCTACGTCTACCTGTCTTCTAGCTTGTCAATCTGCGTCTATTTGAGAGTAAGAGTAGGTAAGAGTTTGCGTAAAAAGTAAGGGTAAATTCAAACAACTCAAAAGGGACGGTAACAAAAACTCAAAAAGGGACGGAAAATTTATTATGTTTCAAGGAAAGGCACAATAAAATAATACAAAAAATTACTAAAATTCAAAGAACACGTTTGTAATGTGTTCAAACAATAAAACAAGCCAAAAGACAGTGCATTTATTAACGATTTCTTGAAATTTCAGTACAAGGTCCCAGAGGATCTTTTCACACGTTCCCGTACTAAACACATTTAAATCTCAATAGAAACTAAACTATTGGTCGGATTGCTTTGAAATTTTAAATTTCCTTGGAATACATGTGGGGCTCGGGTATACTTCATATGGACCATCAAGGAGTAATTTCAGTTTGAAAATGAAAAACGTCTACAGGGACCTTCTCACCCGCCGGAGGGTTAAAGGAAAATGTCTTCTTAAGTTGAAGATTTTGAGGAAATAGAAAATAGAAAAGTTTGACTAGGCCGTATCTTTTATACCATCCATCGTTGAGCAGATACTTAAAACAGATTACTTTAGTGACTTAATATGGAACCCCTTGTGCCGATTTCGCTTATTAACAATCCGCAAGACGTTTTGACTACTGTGCCATTATGGTACAAAATCTCAATAACAGATGGGTGGACTTGCTAGATCTTCTTAGAATTTGACGACTATCATTATTCACCGATCCGCACTTGCCTAGCATAATTCGTTAAATGACAGTCTTTGCCAACGATTACATCGGCTACAAATCAAATGGCTTATACGGAAGTCTGATTTGAATTAATGAGAATTCCCCTTTGCGTATAATCTTGAAATCTTCATAGCGCAATATCATTTCCACCAATTCCGTTTCGCATGGACTTTCGTTGAAAACCATCGATGCAAAAGTACAAAGCGTGCGTGTTTTTTGTGCGTACGTTCACCTCAGGGCGTACCAATTCTTATGATTTTTTTGTTATTCGGTCTTTTATTTCATTATTATGACTTGAACAGTTTTTATACTTATATTTCTCTTCCTCACTCTAGCTATAATTAATACTACGTCGCAAGACATGCCTTGTTCGTTTCCACCTTCTTTATCTCTTGTAATGCTGATGGATCGGTTTTATTTGTCATTTTCTTTTTGGGTATTTTTGGAGTTACTGTTTTTGGCATTCTACACATTTTTTTTCATTCGGTTCGTCTTGGCGCTTGGCCACTCTTTTGTTGGGCCATCAGGACATATGGTTTACTATCTTTCACCCGGCAGGGCTGCAATGACGTTTCCAAACTCTGACTTGCTCTTTTAGCGTCTTTTAGCTAAGACACAGTGTCTTTTAGCTATTTAGCTAAGACACAGTGTCTTTTAGCTAAGACACAGTGTCTTTTATCTGAGACACAGTGTCATTTATCTAAGACACAGTGTCTTTTATCTGAGACACAGTGTCATTTATCTAAGACACAGTGTCTTTTATCTAAGACACAGTGTCTTTTATCTAAGACACAGTGTCTTTTATCTAAGACAAAGTGTCTTTTATCTAAGACACAGCGTCTTTTAGCTAAGACACAGTGTCTTTTAGCTAAGACACAGTGTCTTTTAGCTAAGACACAGTGTCTTTTAGCTAAGACACAGTGTCTTTTAGCTAAGCCACAGTGTCTTTTAGCTAAGACACAGTGTCTTTTAGCTATTTAGCTAAGACACAGTGTCTTTTAGCTAAGACACAGTGTCTTTTAGCTAAGACACAGTGTCTTTTAGTTAAGGCACAGTTTCTTTTAGTTAAGGCACAGTTTCTTTTAGTTAAGGCACAGTGTCTTTTAGCTATTTAGTTAAGGCACAGTGTCTTTTAGCTATTTAGCTAAGACACAGTGTCTTTTAGCTATTTAGCTAAGACACAGCTTGTCTTTTGACCTAATTAGAAAATACCTAGCAAAGAAAAACCGTCCGAATGTAGCTTTAAAAACATAGTGTCTTGTGCTGTATATTTTAGTGATTTAAATATTTTTTCACCCACAATTATGTCCTGCTCTTTAAATGTAAATACATTTTAAGGCGCAATCCATCATGGACTTATACAGAAATGTCATTATACGTGTCGCAATCTACTCTGCTTCGCACCTCTACCTCTTCGGACTGATTGTACCTTTATTTTCCACCTCATATGCATAAATTGAGTGTAGTTCAAACATAGACATTGAATATGGAAAAAAAGTCTGTGTACACAAGTGTCGATACATTCTTATTTATGGCCCATAAAATCATGATTTATTACAGCTTTATTTTCGCTCTAAAAGTAATACGAAAAAATACCTTATTACTGGAAGCAAAAAAAAACTTTGCACTCAATGTGTTTTTTTCAGTTTGTATTGAAATATGGGCAACAATTTAATGACAGCTCGGAAATATTTGCTACACGATCTTGAAAAGTATTTTTTTCCATTAATTTGGGATATGGGTATAGTGTCATGATACAACTTGTTTTATTTAGATTTTATAAGCTGTCAAGTGGCCGTCAATGTTTGAATACGTCCTTCGTCAGAATTTTGTTGCAATATTATTTTATGAAGGATATAAAGTGAACTTTTGATGCTATAGCATTTCATTAGGCTTTGGACTTCAATACATGTGCAAAAGGATTTACGACTACTAACATTTTAATAAAGGGTTAAGAATTCGGTTTACCTACGTAGAGAAGCTACAGTTTAATCTTGAGGAAAAAGTTCATTTTATTGGTGGGTTCCCTAGACTCCATCATCTCTGAGAATGTTGGAAAAATCCCAACGAAACGTAGAATGGAAATACAGAAAAAATCTTTTCTTGGTTTAAGAATTTATAACCCTGAAAGCTTGTCTAGAGTTAGCTAGAAAACTCTTATAGAATATTAAAAAATTCTATTGACCTTTAACAAAAGTGGACAAATTAAGTTCATCATATTTGTCTTGTAGTTCCAGTTTCATGCATTAATTTTCTTGCCTCAAATAATAGTTTTTGTTACGTACAGTGGTTTCAAATGCATATTTTTTCGAATCAATGCCCCAGAATTGTTTTTCAGATGATTAACAACGCTTTAAATCCCGAGTTCGGAAGTGTAAAATTTTAAAAAGCCAAATTTTAGAAATGATTCTCAATTACAATTTGCAACGAAATTTCAAAGTATTTTTTTACCCTTCGCCGAAGGGTGACTGTTAAATTAAATTTGTCATTCCGTCTGCAACACCACGATATATTGACCGGGGACCCTATAAAGTACTTATGTATTTAATATTGATAGTTATAAAATTCTAAGACGATCTTGCCATGTATGTCAGTCCCTGTATCAGTTTAAAGCTTGATATCGGTGAACCGAATCAACTTAGGATCCTAGAATTTTGCTTATGGTCATAAGCTGTTTGGGACGGTAAATGAACTGTAATGGTCGGCCCAGGGGGAAAAAAGTTTTTTTAAGAGACTGACTGTACTTCGGTAACATGAAGACTTTATTGAGTAATTATTTCAAAAACTATAATGTTTCGTAGACAGACAATGGTTTAAATAAATACCTAAAAAAAGGCATAGGAACTGAACTTTTTGACTCACGTGTCCCAAAAAACGTTCTGCGTGGTGAAAATAGGAGATTAGTAATCAGTATTGATAAATGCGTACTCAAATTAAAAAATTTTTGCTACTTTTCCAATTTGGAGTAATTTCGAATCTTCGGCTGAGATAAAGGATGAACGCAGAGGCCTAAAGGACCCAAAAAACATAAAAAAAATTTACGAGGGCGGTTCGGAAACTTCTTAGCCTAGCACAAAAAGCGCGGTATAAAGAGAAAAAAGTTAAGTGTTTTTCCATCTCTGCTATGAACACATGTTAAATTTTATTTCGATCTGACAACTCCTTCATAAAGAAACTGGTGTTCACAAAAGACGTATCCGCGATTTTTTTACAATGAAAAAATTAGAAATGCGTGGTGTCATTAAATATTTACATAAAAAAGGTTTAACGGGACAAGAAATTCACAATGATATGGCGAATGTGTTAGGTGAAAGTGCTCCTTCATATGCAACAGTAAAAAATTGGGTTGCTGAATTTAAACGTGGTCGTACAAGCATTGAAGATGAACCACGTAGTGGACGTCCAAAAACAGCAACAACAACAGAAATTGTAGCCAAAGTGCATGCTATGGTATTAAATGATCGACGAATAAAAGTGCGTGAAATAGCTAATATCATGGGCATCTCAAATGATCGAGTCCATTTAATTGCGCATGAAGAATTACAGATGAAAAAGCTTTCTGCAAGCTGGGTGCCGCACAGTCGACCAAAAACGCATACGAATGAACATTTCTCAAGCTTGTTTGGATCGTTTTCAGCGAAATAAAATGGATTTTAAGCGTCTTTTCATAACTGTTGATGAGACATGGATCTACCACTATACTCCAGAGACAAAAGAACAATCCAAACAATGGACTGAAGTTGGAGGAAGTGCCCCAAAGAAGGCAAAAACAATTCAATCGGCTGGTACGGTTTGGCAACGGTTTTTTGGGACTTCAAAGGTATTTTATTGATTGACTATCTGCAAAAGGCTAAAACAATAAATTCAGAGTACTATTGCAACCTTTTAGATCAATTAAATGTACAAATTTGAGAAAAACGCACTGGCTTACAACACAAAAAAAATTTTCATCAAGACAACGCACCAGCTCACAAGAGTGTTTTAACAATGGCTAAAATCAACGAATTAAAGTACGAGTTGCTTGACCACCCACCTTATTCTCCGGATTTAGCTCCCAGTGACTTTTACCTGTTCCCAAATCTAAAAAAATTCCTTGCTGGCAAGCGTTTTACCTCAAATGAAGATGCACTATTTTAATGAGCTTGAGGAAAACTACTATTTTATTTTAAAGACCTTGAGGAAAACTATTTTAATCAAGGGATAGAATTGCTAGATAAGCGTTGGACTAAGTGTATTGAAGTTTCAGGAGATTATATTGAAAAATAAAAATATTTTTGAAAAACTAAATATTCTCTTTCATTGATAGGCTAAGAACTTTCCGATCCGCCCTCGTAAGCATTAGTAGCGTAGGTTTGATGGACAATATTTAACATTGTAATTTTGGCACCATAACACTAAGTTTGGTTCATACCACATTGCCAGTTCCTCTTACCAAAAGTGGCCCATACCAAAAAAGGTGAGGTTCGGCCGGTCCTTAATAAATAATGGAGAAAGACGTCTAGAAATACTCGTACGAGTATGTTTTATTTATTCTATGAAATTTATTAACACTATTATGCCTATAACTAAATAACAAGTATACAAATTAAAAGCTTCTCTCTTTTTTTCAGGTAAGTCGACAAAGTATGCTATGTATCTGTTAAGGTTGGGTTAACCTAACCTCGGCTATGCCTCTGGTAAGTCAGTGTATAATTTGTTATATTTAATTAAGACCCTTATCTCAGGCGACCAGCGTTGCTTTTTTCGATTCTGATTTGAAATTGGAATTTCAGATTGCATTGTTTATGAGTTGCTAAACCACAGTTTTTCCTACACGGGCCAACTAAAATGTATGCTTTTAAATCAAATTTCCAATAACAGTTAGAGCGATTAGCCGTATCTGATATTTTATTACCGCAATCGATAATCAACAGCGTAGTCTTGATGGTAAAACCCATCGTAAACCGTTGTTAAATCAAAGAACAATAGGAACTAATCAATTTATTCAAGATAATAAAGGCTGTTTTGTCTGGTTTTCAAGAAGAAATAAAACGCATATGTGACGCGCAAAATAGAAAGCGACCTAAGGTTAAAACCAGTTTGGTTGAGGAGAGCCATTTTAAAGATTATGTCCCTTTCTATTTGCGCTTAGAATCGTCGACTTCACTTTC
Source organism: Hydrotaea diabolus (assembly GCA_963513945.1). NCBI lineage: Eukaryota > Metazoa > Arthropoda > Insecta > Diptera > Muscidae > Hydrotaea > Hydrotaea diabolus. The sequence goes on from OY740716.1 coordinate 57,062,907, forward strand.
ATAAAACGCGCATATCTCTGGAAGGTAACACTTTTGGGGCATGGGATCGGTCTCATTCGATGCTCAAATGTTGTCCACATCAAAAAAAGAAAAAAATGAAAATTGTTTTTATTTTTACCATTAGAGGTCCCTTTCTTTTGCGCTGTCACATCTACTATAATTGAATCGAAATCGGATTGTTGTTTAAGAGCGGTTGTATGTATCTTTGGCATCTCTGTTTGAAAATTTAGATCGGTATGAACCTTTTTTATTTATTTTTCTTAAATTCAATTTAAAATTTATTGCGCAATTAATTTTAATGTTATTCCTCATATAACTAATCCCGCAAAGCCTACTAGCTGGTATGTAAGTTTTGTTTTCAGAATTTTATATTCTGTTAATTATATTTTCGGTGTAGTCAGTTTAGCTAAATTTTTAAATATATTTAACTGTGCCTAATTTCTTCAAGATGGATGTAAAATATGGCTTTAAGAGTTTCAACATGTATGTGGAAACTATATCGTAATTTTAACTGATTTTCTTTGAAGTCAACAGCCTCCGTCCTTTCCTTTTTTTGACGCCACTTTTGCTTTTTTTGACGGCACTAGGCTGACGGGAGATTTGTATTCATCGACCTTTCAGTTGGCATCATGCATTGAACACGTGAGGAGAGTTAATTTTGTTTTGATGCTTATTTTTGAAATGCGCGCTCGATCATTGCAGCGCAGCGTGCTTTTCAAACATCGGAGCTACAAAACATCGAGAGAGTTAGTGCACTGCAATTTCGGAAATGCTTTGCTCGGAAGCAAGCAATTGCTCTTGGCATTTCCATACTTTTTTCAGCCGGCTCTTGAGGCAATGTAATTAGAGGATACATGGTTCTAACAGGATGGTGCCACTGCACACACAGCGAGGGTTACCATGAAAGGTATGAGGTAAATGTTTTCTGGACGGCTTATCTCTTTAAGGAGTGATGTGTACAGCCGGTACGCTCACCAGACTAAGCCCCTCGCGATGTTTTCTTTGGGGTTACGTGGAGTCGGTAAGGTGTATATCAACCGTCCCAACAGCTTGGAAGACCTAATTGACAATACTGAGGCTGAAATTTTCAGAATACCAGTCGACATGCTTGTTAGAGTTCATGAAAACTTCAGAAAACATATGTAGCAGTGTGTAGGTAGCGAAGGTCGACATTTGCTAAGTACTCTATTTAAAACCATGTAATTTCAATATTCCCTTACAGTTCACTTTACGAGTAATTACAATATATGTGACCCGGTCTACGAAAAGGGACCTTCGGTGTAAAAACAAGTTTTCGAGAAAACAGCTGTTAAAGATAAACAAGTCATGTGAAATGAGTGTAGATGAAGAGGTTAGTTTCGTTCTTTGACAAACTTCTTTACGAGTTGGAAACTTCTGCTTTGCGCCATTAGAAAGAGCACACTTTAGTCTATCCGAATCGCCAAAAAAGTGAAAAATGATATTTTCACACCGAAGGTCCCTTTTCGTAGACCGGGTCACATATAATTAAATTTTTCTAAGAAAATAAAATAAATATTTCTAAGCAAATTTCCGCGCTCCACCCTGAATTTCTGTGTAAAATGGCTTTAAAATGTGACTTCTAAAGTCAGAAACATACAATCGGATAAACATATGTGTGAGAGCTATTTCGACATATAAAACAAATTTTCTCCAACTTCAATAGCGTCCGTCCTTAGCCCAGAAAACGTACTTGTAATACATTTCATGAAGATCGGGCAACAATTGCGATTTTTGCTTTGACAACAAACTTTGGATGTCTATCCAAAGCAGACTGACGGAGGGACGTATAGGCAGATATCGTTAAATCGTCTCAACTGGTTATTCTGAGTCTTTGGTGCCCCTAAAAGGGAGTCTAGCCCAAAAAGTAGTAGAGCGTTCCGACTGTGAAATTATGAATTTACTTTGATTTTACATTGAACAAAAAAAAACAAAGAACCCGACAGCAAACAAACGGATAAACCGACATGACGCGTTTAAGATATTTTTGAGAAACCGGGTTTGGACTTTAAAAACCGCAATGTTGGTTTTGGACACTCTAGCCCTGGCCCGTCGAACTATTGGCCGACGGGCCAGGGTTCTAACGAACCCCTTAACACAGACCTATTACTACACGTAGAAAAAAAGTATGGCTGGTATAACAATATTCGAAGAGAATCATACTCTTGTAGGGTATATGACTGTGGTACAACAATGTTATGATCCTTACAAAAATAATATGATTTAAATACAACTGCACTATGATCTTCACAACAATAGTATGCTTTACACATACTCGTAACCATACTATGGATCACACACAACCATAGCATGGATCACACTCAACTATACTATGATTTCCGCAGCCATATTATCATTTTATGAACCCTACAACCATAGTACACGCAGAGAAAAGATATGGTTACACTATGGGCACCGCAATAATAATATGTTCTCTACAAAAGAAGCTTGTTCGTTGCAACCACACTATTGTTTTTTGAATTTCATTTTGACAACAGAATGATTGCGACAATATTGCTATTGTTGAAATGTAACAATAGTATTATTGCCAAATTAAGAAATGAAAATATGGTTGTAGCAACCATATAAACATGGTTGGTGCAACTAAAGTATTGTTGTTTAAAATTTACGTTAACCATAATTTGATTACTGCAATCATACAGTATGGTTGCGACTTTGAACATAACAAAACAGGTTTTATAGAGCATACATGTATGTGTGTGCGTATGTTTTTTTTGATATACAAAAAACACATACACACGATACTATGAATACAATCCATTAAAAAAAACAACGACAATCGGAAGGTAGTTCGAGGGATTTTTATTGCGTTTGCTTTGTTCGGTGAAATACTCTACTACCGATTGGTTTTTGTTTACATAAAATCTGCCTGCACTTAAGTATACAGCCATTGATCATGGTTTAATCACATTCGTTACTTGGGGTCTACGGATGGTGAAGTAGCATTCACCCCTGCTGGAAGCTACAAGAATTTTCGACTGCCATTGGAATATATATTTTTGTTTTTGAATGAAATGCTCAATAAAAACATGGCCTCAATTCTGGCTATTAACTTATTGTAATGCAATTTAATATAACTTGTTTTATAAAAATCTCTATTTTTGAATAAAAACATTACCCAATCCTAATGAAAAATGTTGGGGATCGTAGTATGGTTGCGTGTGAATCATACTATGGTTGTAAGGATCATACTTTGGTTGTATGAGAAACATACTATGGTTGTGAAGATCATAATATGGTTGTGTCACAACCATATACCCAACAATGGTATGATCCTCATCGAATATTGTCACCCCAACCATACTTTTTTCTGCGTGTATGATCACACACAATTGGGTTAAGGTGTCAACAATAGATTTGAACTATGAAAATTATTTAAAAATTCATAGTAGTAGGAGTGATTTATTTAACGGTAAAAAAATCAGTTTAAAAAAACGTTTGCGTTTTTATTGAAAATATTTCAGTTTAACAAAGCCAAAGCAGTTTGTTTGCCAAAATTAATTTCCATATGTGACGCTCAAAATAGAAAGGGACCTAAAGCTAAAAACCAGTTTTGTTCACGAGAGCCATTTTAAAGATATGGTTCTATTTGCGCTTAGAATCGTCGACTTCACTTTCATAAAACGCGCATATCTCTGGGAGGGAACACTTTTGAGGCATGGGATCGGTCTAATTCGATGCTCAGATGTTGTCCACATTAAAAAAAAAAATGAAAATTGATTTTTTCACCCTTAGGTCCCTTTCTCTATGCGCTGTCACATATAAAAAGTAATATTACTGGATTAGATCCGAAAAAGTAACATTGTTCCAAAGTGACGTGGGACCGTTTGTCCAAAAAAGCATATTCAAATGAAGAAAGATTACATTTATATAGTATGTTTGCCGTAATCATATCATTGTTAACATTAAACCAAAGAAAAACATTTTTGTTGAACCAACCATATTTATATTGTTGCAACAACTATATTTTCATTTTTTATTTTGGCAGTAATACTATTGTTACATTTCTACAATATTAATATTGGCGCAATCATACTATTGTGCAAATTGAATTCAAAAAACAATACTGTGGTTGCGATATTATTATTGTCGTGACCATATAGTTACCATATTTTTTGTCTGCGTGTAATAACTCTATTCCTCTATACTATCAATGCCTTACTGGATGGCAGTCCACAGTGAAGATTTAAAAACTCAATTTGTTTGGTATAATTTTGAAATCCACCACTGTCTTGTTCACCTCTAAAGCCTCAGCATGTTCCCATAAAAATTAGTTTAACTTAAAAAAAATTAAGATTTATAAACACTTAATTTTATTAAACAAAAGAACAACCAAAGAGATATAAATAAACCATCTCTTAAAATTCTTTCGAGGTAGTTGTATCTAGCTCTGACTCTCTTCAACCAAAAAGCTCTTAAATTTTGCAAATTCTCCCTTAAGTCTTAGCGCGTATGAGTTATTACAAAGTTCATGTATGGCATTTAAATACAAACAATATCCGAAATACTTTTGTGAATGATCTCAATTCATAAAAAACAAAATTTGTAGACAAACGACAAGCGTGCCAGACTGAGACCAGCTACGTCATAGATAATTGTTTCTGTACGATATTCCAAATAGTTCGTTCGTATCTACGTCTAAACTACTATTAAAACGTTTTAATAGCAACTCAAATAAATGTTCTTTTTTTGTCGTATTACAAATTTATTATCGCCAACACGCCACTTGAGTGTTCGAACCGGCTGCTACACAGAATTCGAGTGGCATGTTCTGTTTGTGGTTTAGGTTTGGAAAAAAGTTTAATGGAAACTTTAATTTTGAATTTGTGTCTTGTTAGCTGATATGGAGAAGGCGTTAGTTGTATGTGTGGGTTATGCCAAGATTTTGCAAGTGTTGCTGGGTTTTGTGTTTCGCCAAAGCCTTGTTCAGTCCATTTAGCATGAAAATGTGCGGCTATGAATCGGTTAACCGACACGTGATCGCCGAGAAGCCATTCCGTTCTTCAATTATCATTGTGCGACCACAACGAAAGTCAGTAAACCACTTTCCCCCCCATTAAAATCAATGGTGCAGAGTCCTTTATAGCACAGGGTAGAGCGCAAAAATTTGCTTTTGTGTACTGCAGGCTGTGGCGGCACTGTAGGTCGAAGAGAGTGGAGAGTATGCGTGGCTTATAGTGGCTGATGGAAGATTTGTATTTGTTTACCTTTCAGTTGCCACCATGCATAGGACACGTGGAGGATAGGTCATTTTGTGCTGAAGCATATATTTCCAATGCGCACTCAATCATTGCAGTGCAGCGTGCTTTTCGTTTACGATTCACTGTTTCCTCATGCGGACGTGTTCCTGAACGGCAATCAATTGTAAATTGGGTAACTACGAGTACATTAAGAACAGCAGGGCATGTGTCAGGTGTACTAAGGGGACCTGAAAGAAGGATTACAACAGCACACAGCACCGAGAGAGTTAGAGCAGCAGTACTGCAATCTCTAAAACGCTCCGCTCGGAAGCAATCACTTGCTCTTGACATTTCCAGACTTTTTTTCAGCCGGCCCCTGAGGCAATGCAATTAGAGAATACTTAGTAGGGACATAAATACTGTTACACACGCTTAATGCTGTAAAATAAAAAGTACTGAATGTTTTTGGACCAAATATTTTTTAATATGTTTATTGATGTATATTGTAGCAAAAAAGAATCTACTTATTTGAAATGCCCGTCTTTTGCCTTTACACACGCCTTAAGTCGCACTGGCCAATCGTCAATAGCTGCACGAACCTCGTAAACCTGGAAAATGACCACAGCTCGAACCAAAGCAGTCTTAAGAGATCTAATGTTGGGGTATTTTTTGTGACAAACCTTGTCCTCTAAAACCGTCCACAATTTTTAATCCAATGGGTTCAAATCTGGACTACCTGAGGGCCTTTCTTCAAACGAAGTGAACGCTAGCAAATTGTTTCGAAGCCAGGCCTGGGACGTTTTGGCCTTATGGGCCGGCGCAGAACCCTGCTGGAAAGTCCATGGCTGGACTTTCTTGGTAAACGTTGGCCGATGTTTTGACTCCTGGTTCGCAAAAATACAGGTCAGTGAACCCATCGTAAGAGACACCCCACTAAACCATGACTGAAGCTGGGCGATGAACCTTTTCCACCCGTGGGATCAGTTCAGATGCTTCCTTAGATGACCGCGCATACACTCTATCATTTAGCTTGTTAAATTTTTCCTGAATGATAAAAATTTTTTCATCGAACAAACAAAATTTTTCTGTGCAAGTTATCAACCGTCCAGAAACTATTTGCCTCATACAATTCATGGTAACCCTTGCTGCGTGTGCAGTGGCACCATCCTTTTGGAACCAAGTACTTAGTAGGGACATAAATACTGTTACAACATTGAACGCACCCATTTCCATAGTAGAACTGAACATACCTCGTTAATGTAATATGGGTTTTGAAAGCTAATCTCAATAGCGTTAGTCTGTAAAGGGATTTTAAAATTGCTGCAACTTTCATCATGGGGTGGTCAGATAATAGAACCGTATCGCTGTAATAGCGCTTTTCAAGTGAGAAATAAAAAGCGATATTTTTAAAACGCTCCAGCCACTAGGGATTAGTGCATAAAACTGTTTAAGGACACTGGAAATGTAAAAGACCGCCACCGGTCGGGCCGCCCACGCTCTGTTCGAACACCGCATGTCATCAAAGCCGATAAATCAAGAATTCATAGAAATCCGCTCCGAAAACAGAAAATCATGGCCCGTGAGATGAATATCACGCAAAAGTCCATGAGTCGAATCATTAAAAAAGACTTGGGAGTTGGGGCTTTCAAACGACGTACCGGACATTTATTCATCCTTATTCTATTTGGCGTCGGCATTATCAACGGCAATTTCAAGGCAGCAGCAACTCAAATCGAAGACAACATCAATTCTATGCTAATTTGGTATTCTGTAAGAGTATTACGACGCCGTTGCCTGTTTATCGAAAATGTCAATAACATACAGCGCACATATCTAATGTTAGAGTCAGCTGATTCATTTTATTTCTTGTTTTTGGTGAAATATATGTAAGTTATGTGCTATTTTCGTGGGAAAAAGTTTGTTTGTAAAAAAAAGTTTAAATAAAAATGTTTTTTCTATCCGATTCGGACTCATCGAGTGACGAAGAAAACAAAAAAAAAATTAATATTGGAAAGAAGACTGCTTAGACAGAAATCTTCCATTTTTAATTTGCCCGATGAGAAGTAAGAGACATATTTGAAGTCATAATTTCCGAAGTAATCAATTTTTTATTCCTTTTTAAGATTTGAAAGTTATTTTCGGCTGAATAAACCTTCATTTAAATATGTTTTGGAAATAATAGAGCCTCATTTAAAAAAAGGGACAAGATCAACAATTGTTCCAAACACAATAAAATTGGCAGCAACATTGCGTTTTTAGCCCAGGGATCTCACCAGCTGAGCGTTGGAAATGATTTCAACCTGGGACTGTCACAGCCAGTAGTTTCGAGGATTTTGTCCGAGACTGTAGACGTCATGGAGAAGGAAGTTTGTCCACAATGGTTAAAGTTCGATATGACGGATCATGAAAAAAATGAGGCTAAGTTGTATTGGACTCCTTGAACCATACCCTCTGACTTATTTGTTTTTCGAACTGCAGCAAATTTGCCACAGCTTCCTCCAAGGGGCTCAGCATTTGCTGCTTAAATACACCACCTCCAGTAGCTTTGCTTTCTGCTTTATTTATGGCCATTCTTTTCAAGCTCTTCCACTAGCTTCTCGAAGTGGCGCTTATTTGTTATTTTAATTTTTTTCCATTTAATTTTCTAATGAAATCAAAATTAACGTAAACAATACATTGAAGGCAACACTAAAATGGCCGACGCCAAAATCAAAGCCAATTGAAAACAACGGCGTCGCCAATTTTTCTTACAGAATACCAAACTTAATTTAACAGTCATCGAAATACGGCAATATTGCCAACGGGAATACGAAATTGAAACAAAATACAAAAAACGACGTCGTCTTCTGTTGACTACGCCAAATAGAATAAGGGCGATTGACTGCAGCTTTAAAAAAAATAGGATTGAAAAATGCAAACCTCTTTTGGTGAAGCACGCTGATAACACTACTCAACAAAATGAAAAAAATTTCATGTACTCCGGATGCGATAATTTTTTCTGTGTAGATAACCTTGACATGAGCTCGAAAAACGCAATAAAATTTTTTTTTTTCGTTTGGTTTTTTTTATTTTTTTTTTTTTAAATTTTAAAAATTTTTTTTTGGTTAATTTGTTTCGCCCGGCATAACTCGGGAACCACTAGCCCGATTTAATTGAATTAAATTTTAAAAAGTTTAAAATTACAATTCCCTTAATCTGTTCATATATTGTTTTCCTATCTATACAAGCAACAGTTTCCAAGTTAAAAATGAATATATAAAGGAAAAAACTTATTTTCTGCCTAAAGATTTAAATTTTTTTTTTTTAAAAAATCCATAAAAAATCCAAAATGAAAAAAAATGTCAAATCTTATTACTTTTACGTAAAGTCACATAACCTATGAGCAAAATGAGATAAAGATCATGAAAATCGATGCACGAGTTTCGCTTTTATTCGCAATTGAGTAAAGGTATGAATTTCAAAAATTTCAAAAAGTCATATATTTTTGTCACCCAACAAATTTTAATTTTTTTTGTAATAAATTTTTTTTTAGTGCGTTTTTCGAGCTCATGTCAAGGTTATCTACACAGAAAAAATTATCGCATCCCGAGTACATTTTGACTGTTGACTAGTGTAATTTGCACAGAAAAATTTTGTTCACCGATGAAAAAATTTTTGCCGTTCAGGAAAAATTTAAGAAGCTATATGGGATAGTGTATGCGCGGTCATCTAAGGAAGCATCTGAACTGATCCCAAGGTTGGAAAAAGGTCATCACCCTGCTTCAGTCATGGTTTGGTGGGGTGTTCTCTTCGATGGGGTCACTGACTTGCATTTCTGCGAACAAAGAGTCAAAATATCGGCCAAAGTTTACCAAGAACCCGTTTTGGAAGCTGTTGTGAAGCCTCTTAACAATTCCCTGTTCCAAAACCAGTCATGGACTTTGCAGCAGGATTCTGCGGCTAAAACGTCCCAGGCCTGGGACGAAACAATTTGCCAGCTTTCATTTCTATGAAGAATGGCCCTCAGGCAGTCCAGATTTGAACCCATTGGATTACAAATTGTGGACGGCTTAATAGGACAAGGTTTGTTACAAAAGATACCCCAACATTGGATCTCTTAAGACTGCTTTGGTTCGAGCTGTGGCCAATTTTCCAATGGACGAGTTTCGTGCAGCTATTGAAGATTGGACAGTGCGACTTAAGGCAAAAGGCGGACACTGTAAAGGCAAAAGGCGGACATTTCGAATAAGTAGATTCTTTTTGGATACAATATACATCAATAAATATATTAAAAAATATTTGATCCACAAACATGCAGTACTTTTATTTTACAACATAAAACGTGTGTAACAGTATTTGTGTCCCTACCAAGTATACGGACATCAGTGGAATACGCTGTTCCACAACCTACCGGTACCTGTAAGTTAGGTTAGCATGCCTACACTGGTAGGGTCACTTGGGGGGTCGCAACAACCAATCATACCACAACTAGTCCTAATAAAAGCCATAATTAGACATATTATTCGTCGAGGTTTTCTATACATTTTTATTCAATGGAATTGAAAACCGTGAATCATATGAGCTCTCACACCCATTGGCAGAAACAAAAAAGAAACATGAGAGATTGCAATATAACATACTCGTATGAAAAGGTATTGTTGCCCTGCTTTTCTTGAACAAAATGTTTTTTTGTTCAAACATCACGCCACTTTGTGGTGTCTGTCGGTTTTTGTTTACCGAACATTTCTTTTTTTTGAAAATGAATGCAATTCGAATTTGCCAATAAGAGAGAAACGAAAAACATTCAAACGCATTTTTGTTTTCAATTAAAATGTCTAAATTTATCAGTTTTCGAAGTGAACTACCTATAGAGACATATTGCCCACATAGGACGGGTGAATGATTGGAATGTCCCATATACGACATTTGTGAATATGGGGGTTTCGGTCTTTTTCTCTTTCAATGTGTGTCGTTTCTCCTCTTGTTCTGTCTGACGTTTAATTGATCAATAATTAAGAAAATAAACAAACAGAACAATAAACTTCAATTTGTGCGTTCGAGAGGTTTGTAAAACAGGGTGGTGCACCAATTGTGCTGCAATTAGAAATTCAAATAACCCTTTGTTGTTTAATCTAAGTATGATGAAACTGCGCACCACCCAGAAACTCGTTCTGGGTGCACTTCCGTCTCATGGAGTATTTGTGGATTAGATTTACTCCATATACGGCTAATTTGTGTGTTTACATTGCCGTTTAAATCAGAATAAGTCTCATCAGACATAAACAAGCAATTTGCCAAGCTGTTGTCTTTTTTGGCTATTTGAATAATTTTTTTTTAGCAAAATTCCATTCGATTAGGCATTTCCAAAGGTTTTAACTTGCTTGTAATTTAGACTTTGTGTGGAAACAAGTTTAAGTCATCCTTAATTATCCATTGTAATGATCGTCTGTTACTTGAAATTTGCGCCGATAGGTTTTGAGTCGAAACTCTTGGATTTGCCTGAATTGACGACGCTATTTCCGCGGCCTTCGTGCTTCCAGATTCGGCAAACATGTTTACCAGCCTCACAATGGTCCATCTACTCGGGGGAATTCCGCCAAACTCCCACCTAAAATCCCTTTGGACGAAAATGCAGGACTGCAAAGCATGGTACCGCTGCACTATTAAAATACTCTTTTCGGTATCCCTATCATTAATTTTAAAAAATCTAAATACTAACCGAAACACTAACTAAGACGATTGCTTACTTAGAAAAAAGCTATTACGTTTTGATTTTGTACACTGAGAAGCAAAATAACCTTATACTAGGTTAACTTAACCATAAATATACATGATTTGGAGTCTACGTTACCTTAGGTTAATTTGAAAATTTTGTTGTTGACTGGTATTTAACAATAATAATAGTTAATTTAACTATTCAATGGTTGAATTTTTTAAACCATGAAATTGTTAGTTTTAAAATAATTATTGTTGTATTAACAATGCATTGTTGAGTTTTTTAACTATCAAAATTGTTCTTATTAAAGTAATTATTGTTGTTTTAACAAAGCATTGTTTTCAACCATGAACATTGTTAATATTAAAATTTCATAGTTAAATTATTGAAACAGTACATATTCAATTTAACAATGAAATTGTTAAAATTATTAGCAATGAAGATTGTTATAGAAATCATTTTTATTGTTAAGTTAACTAATTATTGGTTACCTCTTTAAAACCAGAAATATAGTTACTGTTACAATTTTTAATTTTAAATTTAGCTACTAATTATGTTTTCGTTTGGTTTACAAAACTTTCTCCCTCTTTATTTCTTATTTTCATTGACGATCTTTTGGGTCAGACCGTGAATCCAATCTACTCTTTCGCAGATGATAGTAACCTCTGTCATTCATATTCACTCGAATGAGACACTTGGCCGGGATCTACTGGCCATTTCCGAATGGGGTCGAGTGAATAGAGAAGATTTTAATGCGCGTAAGACACAGTGCTGCTTGTTGTCTCACAAGCGATTCGCTGACCCAACAATATCGTCAATTTCTATCGATGGTACGGATATTGAACAATCAGAAGCTCTCGATGTTCTGGGCATGAAAATACCATGTGACGCTCGTTGGGCGAGACATGTACGAGTATTCGAAGTGTCGAAAAAAGCACTCAAGTGCGTAGGCTTCTTAAAGCGGTGCACGAAATATTTCACTCCTTCTGATATTTTCAATATCTATTCAACTTACATCAGGCCTAAGATGGAATACAACTCCCATCTATGGGCAGGTGCTCCAAAATCACATTGGAGCTACTTGACCGTGTTTAAAGGAGAGCGATGGTGCTGATAGGTGACAGTAGGATATCCAACTCTATTGTTTCCCTTGAGCATCGTCGGAATGTGGGTTGCGTGACGCTGTTCTATCGTTACTTTTATGATGTGTGTTCCTCAAACATCCGTCGCCTTAGTCCTGACGTGAGGATGTTTGGCAGGGATACGCGACTTTCTAGGAATTCACACCCGTTTGTTATCGAGTGGCCAGTTGAACGCACTATACACTACAGATCAAATTCGTTTTTTGCTCGTACAGTCCGTATGTGGAATCGACTTTCGCCACATGTATTTCCCACTGATTGCGACATCCAGCAGTTCAAGGCAAGCGTCAATAATCATTACTCCCTCTTTCCCCCTGTCGATCCTTTACATTCCACTCGCCAACGCAATGCACCGCATGTATAGGGGGCATCCCCTGAGTGTTGGTTATTTAAAAAAAAAATATTCTGTCTTTTTTTATTATTATGACTTCAACAGTTTTTGTTGTGGTTCGAGTCCTTTCTGTTGTTGCTTTTTAGAATTAATTAAAAAATTAATAAAATGGCAGACTGTTCAGCTGTTTCTAAACACGCCAAGAATTTTCTTTAGCAACAATTACTTCGGCTACACATCAAATGACTTATACCGGAGTCTCATTAGGACTAATGAGAATTGCCCTTTGCGTATAGTCTTCGAACTGTGCGAAAAGCAATATCATTGCGCTATGAAGATTGTACAGCTAGCATTTTTATTTGGTAGTGGTTTTTCAAAAGAGCGATTTAAATAGGCTTATTTTCTTTCTCACAATTACAAACGTTCAGAGCGGAGGAAGAAAGGAAAAATAGGGTTGGGGGGATAAGACAGTCGCAATCGTTGCAGCTTCGTTTAACTTAATTCTGAACTTCGTATAGCACATAGCAGATCAAAAACTTCGATACAACAGAGCCGAATGATCATTACATTTTTCTGCCTCTCTCTTGAAAAAACCAACCTTATAGAATGTTAATTCAACTATTTGGTATGTACATTTGACCTTATATAACGTTATTTAGTCTGCGTTATCAAACATTTACCATTAAAGATTTAACGAGACACATGGTTAAGAGGGCTGCTATACATATTTCAGGCCTAATAATGTAAATGCGAAAATTTATCATCAAAAATGGTTTTATTGTTTTTCAAAGTATTCTCCAGCCTGATTTATACACTTTTGCATGCGCTCAAGCCAATTGTCGAAGCTCTTTTTCCACTCCGATTGAGACACCTCCAAAACATGGTTTTTAAACGCTTTAACAGCATCTTCTGGCGACGAAAATCGTTGACCACGCATTTTTTCTTGATGTGCGGGAATAAAAAGAAGTCGTTGGGTGCCAGTCAGGGCTGCACGGTGGATGACCCATCAATTCGACGTTTTGGCAGGTCAAATAGGCGCTGGTTAGAACCGATGTGTGAGAGCTCGCTTTGTCATGGTGCACAATGATTCGTCTTCTCTTGTTCGTTTTTCGAATTTCTTCGAAGACTTCAGGTAATTGTGGTGTACCACTCAGAATACCTTCCTAAGTTGCTTAAGCGGAACAGTCGCCACATGACCAGTTTTGCCAAAGAAACAGGCGAGCATTTGCTTCGAGTGCTTCTTTGAGAAACAACTTTCGTTGGATTGCTGTTTTGTTTCGGGCTCATACGCATAGATCCATGATTCGTAACCTGTGACGATCTTATAAACGTCTTTTGAAGCACCGCGAAAGTATTTTTTCATAATTTCTTTGCACCAATCGACACGAGCGTTTTTTTTTGAGCGATTGTCCAATTGTGCGGCATCCAACGAGAACAAACCTTTTTACGGCCACGTGTTCATGTAATTTCGAATGTATGCTGGTGGAAGAAATGCACAAGGATGCCTCTATCTCACGGTACGTCTTGCATTATCAGTTCACGCATGGCATCAATTTTGTCTGGCACAACGGCCGTTTTTGGACGACCTTCGTTATTGAGCGAGCGTCGGCCACGATTGAATTCATTAAACCATTTTTTGCACAGTGCTGTAGGATGATTCTTCATCGCCATACAAAGATTTAAGTTCATCGATGCACTCTTGTCGTGATAATCCACGTCGAAAGTTGTGAAAAATGATCGCTCGATAATGTTCACGAGTTAATTCCATTTTTATGTCAAATTGATTTTTTCAAGGCACTGTAAACAACACAGATGATGGTCGTACGTCAAAACGTTCTGAGTAAGTTTATGTTAAAAATGTCAAACTTTCCAATGAAAATGTCAGATGGCGCCAGGGAACACTTAGTGTTGTCTAGGTCAAAAATATATTTAGCAACCCTCGTAAAAAATCATTGGAAATGTCAGATGGCGCCAGGCAACACTTAGTGTTGCTTAGGCCATAAATATATATAGGAACCCTTGTAAAAAAAATCATTGTATTTTCGGCTCAGATTCGGGCGCCACCCTGTACTTTTTGTGATAATATTTGATGTACTAGAGGGTGTTTTTTTAACGTGTGGTTTTCAATATGGCCGCAATTTTTTCGCAGTGACAGCTGTCACTTTATTTATGCTTTGGTTTGTCATTTCCTTTCCCGAAAACCGCAAAACCCGAGAGAAAAAACACGGCCAAACCGAAATATTGGGTTTTAGGTATTTTTAAGAAACCGACAAAAGGGTTTGAAAACAAAAGTCGGAATGTTGGTTTTCGCTTTCGGTTTTGGACACTCTAGTTGGGGCCGAATAGACACATTTAGACCCATCTGATCTCGAATATAAAATGTTTCATGTGTACAGACAGGACTTTTAATCGAAAATGCCATTTGAATGGAGTTCATATCAAAAGATGACACGATGTGGCCGAATTTCGGTAAGAAAGAAATTTGGGTACTATCGAATTTAACATGGGTTCTACCTCCATTCTTTAAAGACGTTACAAACATAAGCGCAGGCAGAGAAAAAATATAGTTACTATATAGTCACGACAACAATAATATGTTCTCTGCAATGAAAGTATGTTTGTAGCAACCATAGTATTGCTTTTTGAATTTAATTCGAATAATATGACTGCGGCAATATTAATATTGTTGAAATGTAACCATAGTATTATTGCCAAATTTAAATATGAAAATATGGTTTTAGCAACAATATAAATATGGTTGGTGCGACAAAGGCATTGTTTTCTCGCTTTTATGTTAACAATATTATGATAACGGGAATCATACTGTATAATGGTTATTGTTTTTTGATTAAAATATGTGTTTTAGAACAAATGCATTGGTGTTTGTTTAGATTTGGGAAAACTTTGTACAACTAAAATATTTTTTATAAACAAAACAATTACGTTTTTTAAACGGATTGTTCTACTGTTAAATACGAGTACTCCTATTATTTTGAATTTAATGTATTTTTAAATAATTTACATAAAACAAATCTTATATGTTGACAACAAAGCCCAAGCCTAAAAAATAATTTTGGAGATCTTACAATGGTTGTTTATGCAACATACTATGGTTGTGAGAATCATGACATGGTTGCGTGTGAATCATCTTATGTTTGTGAGGATCATACTATGGTTTTGGGGATCATAGTATGGTTGAGTGTGTTTCATAATATGGTTGTGTAGACCATAGTATGGTTGTTTTGAAATCATAGGTTCATACTATTGTTATGCCCCAAAACCTTGTACCCAACAATAGTTTGATTCTATTCGAATATTGTCACCCAACCATAATTTTTCTCTGTGTGCACTAAGTCCCACTATATGCCCCCAACTATTGCCAATACTCTCTCCTATAGAAATGTCCCCCTGGTCAAATGGCTGGGATGTGACTCATTTTGAGTGCAAGCAATTGTTGTATAACTTATTATCATTGCTACTGCCACCACAAGTGTTATCAATTTTGCAAGATTTCATAATCAACTCGTTAAATAAAACATTTCTCCTCAGCCATGGTAGTTTTCGACTTGACTAGCAGAGTTTTTAATGCCCCCATCGTGAGGCGGCATTCCAAAGACCAGCTGTCTTAGTGCCTTCGGCTGTTGTTTGTTTCAACAGCTTAATCAAACAATCTGCAGTTTGCAGCTCTAGATGTGGCCCTCATTTCAAATGGTTTGTCTTCTTTGTTTCTTTTTCGCACGTTTGAGTTGCTGTCTTAGATAATCACTTGATTTGACAGAGTTGCCATATATTCCATTACCAATTGTTGGATTTTAACCATAAATCGAATTTGCTTTCTGTAATTCAATAGGGCAGCATTTTTAAGGCTTCTTTTGTGTTGGCATTACAAAACGCCAACAAATTGCATGTGGGGCATTGTTGCCGCTGATTATGTAAAATCTGAGCTTGTCAATGCTAATGGCTGGCGGCGGGTCGAGAGTATCGATAGGCAACGACATTTAAGAAAGGTACCTAAAGTTTCAAGTCTTTGGCTCTTTTCAAGTCTTATGGATTAATTGAAATTTTAATTAGAATCGAAAAAGGTGTAGCCAGACCCCTGAGTAGGTAAGTGTTCTGGACTCTTTGAACTTGTATAGGGCCTCAGAAAGGTATAGATTTTGAGATTTTGCTTCATATTACCCTCACCAAATGCTCCAAATGTACTCCATATTTGTTCTACACGTAGAAAAAAAGTATGGTTGGGATAACAATATTCGAAGAACATCATACTATTGTTGTACTTAGTAGGGAAATAAATACTGTTACAACATTGAACACACCCATTTCAATAGTAGAACTGAACGTACCCCGTTAATGTCATATGGGTTTTGAAAGCTAACCTCAATAGCGTTAGTTTGCAACGGGATTTTAAAATTGTTTCAACTTTCATCATGGAGTGGTCTGATAATGAGAACCGTATCGCTGTAATAGCGCTTTTCAAGTGTGAAATGAAAAAAAGCGATATTTTCAAAACGCTCCAGCAACTAGGGATTAGCCGCATGTTCGTCTACCGATGCATAAAACTGTTTGAGGAGACTGGAGATGTAAAAGACCGCCACCGATCGGACAGCCCATGCTCTGTTCGAGCTCCGCATGGTATAAAAGCCCTTAAATCAAGAATTCACAGAAATCCGCTCCGGAAATAGAAAATCATGGCTCTTAAGATCAATATCACGCAAAAGTCCATGAATCGAATCATTAAAAAATACTTGAGACTTGGGGCTTTCAAACGACGTACCGGACATTTATTGACTGCAGCTTTAAAAAAAAAATATAGGATTGAAAAATGCAAACGTCTTTTGGTGAAGCACGCTGATAACTTGCACAGAAAAATATTGTTCACCGTGAGCGTGGGCGGCCCGACCGGTGGCGGTCTTTTACATCTCCAGTCTTCTCAAACAGTTTTATGCATCGGTAGACGAACATGCGACTAATCCCAAGTGGTCGGAGCGTTTTGAAAATATCGTTTTTTTTCATTTCACACTTGAAAATCGCTATTACAGCGATACGGTTCTCATTATCTGACCACTCCATGATGAAAGTTGAAACAATTTTAAAATCCCGTTACAGACTAACGCTATTGAGGTTAGCTTTCTTTCTTTCTAGCTTTAGTTCTACTATTGAAATGGGTGTGTTCCATGTTGTAACAGTATTTATGTCCCTACTAAGTACATGATACGTAAGTAGCGACTATAATAAAGCTAAACCGCATAGGTCCATGTTTTCGAATAGGTCCATCACGATTTGAGATCCTGCAGCTTATTAAATCTACAATTTTTATGCCATCACGCACAAATTTTGTATGTTATGTTATGAGCGACAAATAATTAAGGTGCTTAATCCGCTGAATAAAACATTTATGTAGGGTATTACATAGTTGGCCATGCTAAATTTTTCACATGTTTTTTTGAGCTTTAGTAGCTCTTTTAGTTTTGTATTCCATGTACCCTTATTGCTTATATTCAATATCCTCTACTTTTTTTAAAGCACTATAAACGCACAACCATGGCAGCATCCTTCGGACCCATGGCACCATCCTTCCATGTAATTTTTGATTGTTTAATAAAAAGAAACGCATTAAGACTTAAATTTATAAACAAATTGCTAAATTAATTAACCGTGAATAATTCTCCAATGCTGACTAATTACAACGTCGAGACTGGAAAATTCTCAGAATTCATGTGAAAAAACGAAAAAAAAGGAACAGAAACAACAAATAAATTTATTACTGTCAAAAAAAAAAATATTTTAATTTTAATAATGACGTCGCAAATCAAGCAATTGTCAATGGGGATGCTGCTGCTGTCAGCGGAGCGCTTTTAGTTTTGATTTGCATTGTGAGTAGCACCGGCCTCTAAACGAGGATTCCAAGCGTTAAATTAAATTTAAGCAAAACACAAATAATTTCAAATTATTTTAAATTTAAAATTTATGTCGATTTAATATTTTTGTGACATTCAGCAAAGCATGGTTGCTCGTCCCATCTCCTCCCCACGATCTTATCGAGTTTCTTTGTTTTTTTGCTGTATTTTTTGGTTCTCTGGCTTGCGTTTGTTTCACATATGAACGAACAGCAGCGGTTTATTTTGTTGGCCTTTGGCCAATTTATGAAATATTCAATGTTGTTGTTTTTGGCTAGTTTTGTGATAAAAAAATACAAATAATTAATACTTGTACTTTGTTTGCACGAGATCTTAAGTTGCGTAACTATTTCACGCATTCCAAGAACAATCAAAACTAAGCGTTTTTCAGACCGAATATTCGGCTTAGTCCACAAAGTGTTATTCGGCCGCGAGGGTGTACGAGTATTCGGCGAAAAAACGCCGATTAGTAAAACTTAAATTTACGGCTGCAACTCGTGCTCTTAACCGACAAGATTAGTTTGCTTAAGAATCTTACCACGACTTTTTTTTATATATACTTTAAATACATATACTTTAAATATCGGGTGATCCATCTAGAAATAGTTTTTAAAAATAAAAAAAATACAAAAATTTAAATCAAGCTAAACCCTGATTTTCTCTGTGTATAATGACACCACTTGGACCTCTTTTGGTTGCTCTTCAGCCCGTATGTGACAATTTTGTTTATTGACGTTGTTGTTCAGCCAGAAATGGGCCTCATCACTGAACAAAATTTTGGCCAAGGCCAGTTTCTTACCGATCGCTCATTGCACGATAAGGATGACGTTGTTGCGGCGTTAGTCTTTCCATGATGAAATGTCAAACAGTACTGAAAACAAATAAAAACTAAAATTTAATACAACTCACGCGTAATCTATGAAAAAAAACCCTTTAAAAAAAGCCTCTAGATAGATCACCCTATACGAGTATATATTCTCTTAAAATACAGGATGACTAATAATCGTGCTACAAAAACAAAACGTAATAATTTTTTTTTGGTGGCAAAAGGTTTATTCTTTATTTATTTTGGCATATTAATATAGGGTGATCAATATGCAGGTATTTCTTTCAAAATAAAAAAATACAAAAATTCAAATCAAGTGTGAAATCTTTTTTTAATACAGTTTCATTTAAATGTTGGCCGCAACTACGCCTCAGGTTGTCCATTCTGAGGGTCTAATTTTGGATTGCTCTTTTGATCATTTCGACCGGTATGGCGTTTATGACACACACCCTTGATTTCGCGTAGTAAGTCTTTCCTTTATGAAATCGCAATCAATACTGAAAAGAAAAAAAAAAAGTTCAACACAACTCACGTGTAATCAGTGAAAAAGAACCCTATTGCAAAAAATACCTCTACATTGATCATCCTTTATTTAGATTTAGATTTAAACTGAATGCTTGCGATACCGAAAAGAGGATTTGGATAGTGCAGCGGTACCATGCCTTGCAGTCCTTCATTTCCGTCCAAAGGGAATTTAGGCGGGAGTTTGACGAAACCCCCTCGAGTAGATAGCCCATTATGAGGCTGGTGGTTGTTGTTGTAGCGGCAAATGTGTGCCAGGGTGACAGCCCTTGGCCGAAGAATTGCTCTTCGGGTAAATCCGGTACATAGAACCGGCTGTCCTAGGCTGGTAAACATGTTTGCCGAATCTGGAAGCCTTGCACGAGATCCCTATGTTTGGACTCAAGACACCGTTGCGGTAAAAATGCTCAAGCCGGGGGAGACCTACTATATTATACTCTGCATTACTATTACTAACGCTATCCATTAAGGACATAACAATTTTATATATGTGACAGCGCATAGAGAAAGGGACCTAAGGGTAAAAAAAAATCAATTTTCATTTTTTTCTTTTTTGATGTGGACAACATCTGAGCATCAAACGAGACCGATCCCATGCCCCAAAAGTGTTCCCTTCCAGAGATATGCGCGTTTTATGAAAGTGAAGTCGACGATTCTAAGCGAAAGTAGAAAGGGACCTAATCTTTAAAATGGCTCTCCTGAACAAAACTTTTCATCAACAACATCTGAGCTTCGAATGCGACCGATCCCATGTCCCAAAAGTGTTCCCTCCCAGAGATATGCGCGTTTTATGAAAGTGAAGTCGACGATACTAAGCGCAAATAGAAAGGGACCTAATCTTTAAAATGGCTCTCCTGAACAAAACTGGCTTTTAACCTTATATGTGCGCGTCACATATAAATAAAATACAGACTTTTAAAGCTATACGGTTCAAATTTATTCCAGGTTTAGTGCAGATATTACGTTTTAATAATGAAATTCAATTTCAGTCATATTGGGCTCCTGGTGGTCGAGCCCGTGTACAGCGATCTATTCTTTGTACCCAATTTTCCACCACACTTGCACACATTTCGACCGGAACGTTGGCAATTTCGCATTGGATTTTGTCTCTGAGCTCGTCTAAAGTTGTTGGCTTTTTGGCTTAGACTAATGACTTGATGTGACCCCATAAAAAGAACTACAATTGCGGTAAATCTTATAAACGAGGTGGACATTCGACCCGACCATTTCTCGAAATAACACGTTCACCGAATTTGACTTTCACTATATTGATTGTAACGCGTGCTGTGTAGCTAGTGGCCTCGTCTTGTTGAAACCACATATCGGCGATGTCAAGCTCATCCAATTCTAGCCAAAAATAATTTTCACACATGGCACGATAGCGCTCTCCATTGACGGTAACATGACGATGGTCCAATCACACCTCCAACATGAAAACATGAAAACCACACCACGCAGTAATTTTTTGCGTAGGCAATTGAGTCCCTGAAGCGCATGTGGGTTCGTTGGTGTCCACTAACGCATATTTTGTTTATTGACAAAACCACTCGGCCAGAAATTGGCTTTATCGCTGAAGATAATTTTTGGGTGAATTCTGGATTTTCGTGAAACTTTGCCAGAGCCCAATCGGATAAGTTTCCCCTTTTTAAATGATCGAGTGGCTTAGTTCATGAGTTAGTTTGATCTTATAAGGATGAAGGCCATGATCTTTTCGCAAAATACGCCACAGTGTGGTGTGAGAGATGCTCAATTCCTGAGAACGACGTGGGATCGACTGATTTGGTTAATTTTTATGGCTGCGATATTTTCGTCGCTTCGAGCGGTACGGAGTTTCTTTGGAGCCGGAACATCCAAAAGTGAAAATTTTGATCTTATTTATCAACTTTAGCACAGCCTTTCGGGTGGGACCATTATTATGGCCGAACATTGGTGTAGGCGCTAAAGTTGCGACCACCGACTCAGAATTTCGGTAGCATTTTCTTATGATATCCAAACGTTGCTCGTAAGTGATCTTTACCATGATGAAAATGTGTTGACTTCGACTAACGTTTGAACAATGAAAGATTAGTAAAAATGTTTGAGGGTGCGTTGACATAAAGATACGAAATTGTTATGCTCTTATTGAAAAACCCTTTACATACTAAAGTCCTGCAAGAACCCATTAGGGACCAGGGAGAACTTCTCTCAAAATAGCGCCCGATACAATTCTAATACTCACTAAACGGAACCTACGGTTTAACGCCGGCTCCAAACGGCTAATGCGGTTTTTTACCGAGAAGTTTTTACATGGCTTAGAGATAAATGTATTACTCGCTAAGTCGCCGGCATTTACGAGGTTTGATATTGTAAAAGGTTCAAATCGTCCCTGGAGAAAAATCCCCCTTTCAGTGATTAAGGGTTTCACGGAGAAGGTAGTTCTGTGTTTTCAGCACTTTAGAAGTGCTGCAGATATACTTTTTGAATATACATATGTGACGCGCACAATAGAAAGGGACCTAAGGTTAAAACCAGTTTTGTTCAGGAGAGCCATTTTAAAGATTAGGTCCCTTTCTACTTGTGCTTAGAATCGTCGACTTCACTTTCATAAAACGCGCATATCTCTGGGAGGGAACACTTTTGGGGCATGGGATCGGTCTCATTCGATGCTCAGATGTTGTCCACTAGGGTGGAGTGAAAACATGCTTTTTTTATAATTTGAAAAAGTTAACCTCGGAAAGAGATGTAGTCTGGGGTCCTAAAGAGGGGAAAAATAAAGAAAAAAATTTAAAAAAAATTTAGGGGTCGCGCCACTCCCTAGAAATTTGGAAATTATCGCTATTTTGTCGTTGATTTTAGAAAAATCCTAAAAATTAACGACTTAACTTATTCGAAATTTAAAAGTTTGAGCTTGTTCAGTGCCCAAACAAAAGTATTTGAGGCAAATATGAGGATAATCGACTAATATTTGTAGCTTTGGTGGCGATTTCATTGTTCAGTCAATTTTCTGAAGAAGGGACGATTTGACTTATTTTACTTTTTGAAATTTTTGAACAATGAGAAAATTTTTTTTAAATTTTTTCATGCCCTTATTTCATTGTTTACGCTATTGCAAACATTTATTGACATAAAACTTTTTAGGATTTTTCTAAAAGCAACGCCAAAATAGCGATAATTTCCAAATTTCTAGGGAGTGGCGCGACCCCTAAATTTTTTTTTAAATTTTTTTCTTTATTTTTCCCCTCATTAGGACCCCAGACTACATCTCTTTCCGAGGTTAACTTTTTTTTTTTGAATTTCACTCCACCCTATTGTCCACATCAAAAAAAGTGAAAATTGATTTTTTTTACCCTTAGGTCCCTTTCTCTATGCGCTGTCACATATGTGACGCGCAAAATAGAAAGGGACCTAACCAGTTTTGTTCATAAGAACCATTTTAAAGATTTAAATACGTGTATCTTTGGTGTACCATCACTTTCATAAAACGCGCATATCTCTGGAAGGGAACACTTTTGGGGCATGGGATCGGTGTCATTCGATGCTCAGATGTTGTCCACCTCAAAAAAATATATTTTTTTACCCTTAGGTCCCTTTCTCTATGCGCTGTCACATATGTGACGCGCAAAACAGAAAGGGACCTAACCAGTTTTGTTCATGAGAGCCCTTTTAAAGATTTAAATACGTGTATCTTTGGTGTACCATCACTTTCATTAAACGCGCATATCTCTGGGAGGGAACACTTTTGGGGCATGGGATCGGTCTCATTCGAGGCTCCGATGTTGTCCACATCAAAAAAAAAGTGAAAATTGATTTTTTTTACCCTTAGGTCCCTTTCTCTATGCGCTGTCACATATACTTATATCCTCTATGCCCATCTCCGTCAATCATTCACGGACAGCCCCAAGGACAATATCTATTAAACATTTTATTTATTTCATGAAGCGTACGAGAAAAAAAACGTGTTCGCATATGAGTGAGCGCAATAATTCGGTAAAAACGAGACTTGGCCCGCTCGCATATTCAGAAACAATCAAAAACAACCATATCTGCTAAAGCGGAAATGCTAACAGAAACGGAAATGCACAATTTGTGTGTGTGCGTGTATGTGGCCTGATGTTGTGTGTGTGGTGCTGCCAATGCAATATAATGTCAGAATTGTCTGTGATGTTTCTGTTGAATGTGCTCAGCCATGGCTGAGTGAATGGGTGGGTGATAGATGGCTTTGGCTTTTCCATGGACACCATTAAACGGAATTTCGAATGAAACAGAAATAACACCAGCAAAACCACCAGCCATCGTTTAAACAGAATACAGCAACATTCGACACACCAACCATTTTAAATTCCATCCTTTTTCAAAACCCACCAGAAAAAAACCCCGAAAACGGAAAACATTTTTTGAATGACGTTTAACACACTCAATGTTTCAGCTATCGCTGTTTCTCGTCATTCTTTGTTTGTATTTTGCCTTTTTGCGATCCATTTATCAAATAAAAAACAGAAAATTAAGACCGAAATCATAAAAAATATTTGTCTTCCGCCGAATTTTTAAAGAGGTTCTTTTTACACTGCTTCCATTGTTAGAAAAAGTATTGATATATTTGTGGTGTGCTTTGTTATAAATGGTCAACATCGCCAATGGTCGAATAGTATGCCTGGCAGTGGATCTTTTTAAGTTTTCCCGCACTGAGCCGAAAATAAAATGATTTTTTTAACCACGAGCCTGATTAAATTTTTCATGGTAAATGTTTGATAACGAAGACAAAATAACGTGATATAAGGTCAAATTTACATACAAAATAGTTGAGTTAACATTATATAAGGTTGGTTTTTTCAAGAGAGAGGTAGAAAATTGTGGGACATTAAAGATCATTCGGCTCTGTTGTATCGAAGTTTTTGAACTGCTTTGTGTTATACGGAGTTCAGAATTAAGTTACACGATTGCGACTGTCTTATCCCCCACTCTTTTTTCTTTCTTCCTCTGCTCTGAACGTTTGTAATTGTGAGAAAAATCATAAGACAATTTATCTTGCTCTTTTAAAAAACCACCACCAAATGCAAATGCTACCTGTACAATATTCATTGCGCTATAAAAACTGCTTTCCGCACAGTTCGAAGACTATACGCAAAGGGTAGTTCTCATTAATCATAATCGGACGCCCGCATAAGTCAATTGATTTGTAGCCGAATTTATCGTTGTCAAAGACTGCTGAAGAAAAACCTTGGCTGGTTTAGAAACAGCGGTACAGTCTGCCTGGTAAACGTAGCCAATAAATTTCACCAATTTTTTAGTTGATTTTGAAAAAGAAACAACCAAAAGGTTTCGAACTAGAAGAAAAACTGTTCAAGTCATAATAATGAAAAAAAAACCGAATTAATGTAAACAAAACAAAAACATAATTAGTAGGTTAGTTTAATATTTAAAATTAAAACAGTAAATATATTTCTGGTTACAAGAGGTAACCAATAATTAGTTAACTTAAATGATTAATAAAAATGATTTCTTTAACATTCTGCACAGTTAATAATATTAACAGTTTCATTGCAAAATTTAACATGTATTGTATCAATAACTTACCTATGAAATTTTATTATTAACAATTTTCATGATAAAAAACAATGCATTGTTAAAACAACAAAAATTATTTTAGTAATAACATTTGTAATCGTTATAAAACTCAACAATGCATTGTTAAAACAACAACAATTATTTTAAAATTAACAATTTTCATGGTTAACAACTTTTACCATAGAATAGTTAAATTAACTATTATAATTGTTAAATACCAGTCAACAGCAAAATGTTCAAATTTACCTTATTTAACATAGACGTGGAGTTTTTATTTATGGTTAAGTTAACCTTATATAAGGTTATTTTTCCTCTCAGTGCATCGTTAATAATTGCAAATTTCAATCAGCTTTGCTTTAAGTGACTGAAACAGACATTTGATGTGCTAGAGAGTGTTAGAATTATTTAACTCAATGCAAGCCCAGCCATGTGATAGGTCCCTCGTGGATAGGGAACGGCCTGGTACCGATCCCACTATATGTGACGCGCAAAATAGAAAGGGACCTAAGGGTAAAAACCAGTTTTGTTCAGACGAGCTATTTTAAAGATTTACATTCGTGTATCTTTGGTGTACCATCACATTCATAAAACGCGCATATCTCTGGAAGGGAACACTTTTGGGGCATGGGAACGGTGTCATTCAATGCTCAGATGCTGTCCAAGTCAAACTCTCACGATCATGTTAATAGAACCTCAACCATATTATAATGCGCACAATTAAATTTTAATTCGTCGCCATTATATTTGTTTTAGCACAAACATATTACAAACATATTAACCGCAACCATACAAACATATTAACCGCAACCATATTATAATTCACATAGCCATATTACGGTCCTACACAAACTTACATTAATATGAGACAACCACGTAACCATGTTTTGTTAAAGCGATTATCTCATAATTTTCACAACCTTATTATGATCCCACACAAGCAGAGGGGTTGTGGGCAAGAGCCCACAAACCATGTTATAATTACGCAACCATAATATGAACCCACGCAACCATGTTATCATTGCTGAAGGCATATTAAAATTCCTATGACCATGTTACGGCTCCACACTATTATAATGTTATCCCTCTCAATAATATTTCGAATTCAAGGATGTTTGTTATGATTCCACGCTAACATATTAAGGTTTCAACAACCATAGTCTGATCCCCGAAACCTTATAATGATTCATCGATGACATTCACAATGACATCGATGACATTCACAATGACATCGATGACATTCACCATGAAATCGATGACATTCACCATGACATCGATGACATTCACCATGACATCGATGACATTCACAATGACATCGATGGCATTCACAATGACATCGATGACTTTCACATTGACATCGATGACATTCACAATGACATCGATGACATTCACAATGACATCGATTGCATTCACAATTACATCGATGACATTCACCATGATATCGATGACATTCACAATGACAACGATGACATCGATGACATTCACAATGACATCGATGACATTCACAATGACATCGATGACATTCACAATGACATCGATGACATTCACAATGACATCGATGACATTCGCAATGACATCGAAGACATTCACAATGACATCGATGACATTCACAATGACATCGATGACATTCACAATGACATCGATGACATTCACAATGACATCGATGACATTCACAATGACATCGATGACATTCACAATGACATCGATGATATTCACAATGACATCGATGACATTCACAATGACATCGATGACATTCACAATGACATCGATGACATTCGCAATGACATCGAAGACATTCACAATGACATCGATGACATTCACAATGACATCGATGACATTCACAATGACATCGATGACATTCACAATGACATCGATGACATTCACAATGACATCGATGACATTCACAATGACATCGATGATATTCACAATGACATCGATGACATTCACAATGACATCGATGACATTCACAATGACATCGATGACATACACAATGACATTTGATTAAATTCACAATGATGACATACGCAGTGACATTTGATAAAATTCACAACGATATTTGATGGCATTCACAATGACATTTGAAGACCTTTGCACCAAGGGGCTACTGCTTTATGAGGAGTCGATGATAAGCTGAATTGTAATGTTCCACTCAAATCTCTTATAACGCGCTCTACCTAATCGGTTATAGATTCTAGAGAACGTCAACATGCGATGAAGCCCATGTGTTTAATTTGGCTTGCTTTAAATTTCGAACCAACGTAATAATTAAGTTCTAAATCATTTGTGGCTTCTAAAGCTGTGTTGCCTCAAATCGGGCGAATACTTTAAAAGGGTTTCTTAGTTTTAAAAAAATAGAATACCCGCGACTTCCGTTATATAATCTGAATAAGTGCAAAAGAATTTCGATTTGTGATACCAAACATTAGAATATTTTTGGCGATTGTCTAATATTTACGATTGTCTAATATTTCTGGTTCTTAACAAGCTGGTATAATTTCTCTGGAGCCCAACATGCTAGTGGAATACTTCTAGCGCCGAATATGCTATATTTTTGGCGTCCAAGTGGAATATATAAACCGCCCAACACGCTAATTGCATAATTTGTACGCCCATATGCTAGTAGAATATTTTGGGCGCCCGACATGCTTGTAGAATATTTCTGACGCCCCACTTGCCAGTGAAGAATTCTACCACTTACTGAAAAATCTTGCTTTGTTATAAGTCCATGTTATTACTGAATATTGTCCAAAAAACGCACAATCTGGTGATTCTGAGTCAATCGGTCCCCAGCTCACAAACTAGTTACGTATTCAATACATGAAATTATGAATTTTCTTTCACTCTACGAGAAACCGACTATTTTTGAGAAACCGATTGTCGGGTTTGGACATAAAAACTGGAATGTCGAATTTAGGTTTTTGACACTCTAATTCGGAATTGATTTCTTGCTTTGCAATGGGTGGCATATGGTAATTTATTTTTATTATGTTTGCGTCAAACACGTTTGCGGCTTACGCGTGAATGCCGCTTTACCACTGCTTGTGTTTGTGGCAATAACCGGCCACAACTGTGCAGATTTCCTATTAAAATAAACGTAAATGGTTTTGGGAAAAATCATGCACGAGTATTTTGAAAATTTGCCAAAAAAAATGTGCATAGAAAAAATATTTTTTTTTTTGATTTACGTGACACTCGTTGAGGGAATAAAGATTCTACGGGATTAAGAATGGCTGACATTTCTGTTGTCTCATTATAAAGTTTAAATATAGCTGGCTTATTAAATATTCCCACGTATGTTTTTTGGTGTTCATTTTGTATTTGTTTCAATAAGAGATAATTTATGTTAACGGCCTCTTAGAATTTTCCAAAATTGTTTTCCTTTTTATATCCCACTTCATATTGTCGTTCGGGGCATTTTGATCTAGTACTGATTTTTGAGAAAAGTAAATAAAAGAAGGTTTATATGTGTTAAAATGGTCGTTTCAAAATTATCTGCAGATTTCATTTAGCGATTTCCGTCCTTCCCATCTTTATCTGTAGTCAAAATATTAGTCGCAAATATGTATCGATTTCGGCAAAACTTTGCACATTGTTCAGCTTTGGGCTAAGGACAAGCCTAATTAAATTTTTTTGTCTATATCGGTAGTTGTTTTGTTATCTCTTTTTTGTTTTCAAAACCTGCAGCTCTAAAAGTCTTGTAATTTCTGACTTTCAAAATTGGACATAGTCGTTGTAGATTTTCAAAAATCCCACAGACAAGGGTCCCTCTCCATTCTATTGAGCTTAAATTTGGCACGAAATGTTACAATTAATCACTAACTAACTATAATACATCGATCCATTTTACCGAATAGCTCCCATTAAAAGATTCCTCCAGTCCTGCTGCTCCAGGAGGCACGAAAAAAATTTGATCCTGTGTAAATTTAGCCGATCGACCTTTATTTAATACGGGGTTTGCTATATATATTTCTGGCCTAGGCAATACTAAGTGTTGCCTGGCGCCGTCTGACATTTCCATTGGAAAGTTTGACATTTTTTTAGCATAAACGCACTCAGAACGTTTTAACGTACGACCATCATTTGTGTTGTTTACAGTGACTTGAAAAAATCAATTTGGCGAAAAATAGAATTAACACGTGAACATTTTCGTGAGATCATTTTTCACAACTTTCGAAGTGGATTATCACGAAATGAGTGCATCGATGAACTTAAATCTTTGTATGGCAATGAAGCACCATCCTATAGCACTGTGAAAATTGGTGTAGTGAATTCTACCATGGTCGACGCTCGCTCAAAGACGAAAGTCGTCCCAAAACTTCCGTTGTGCTAGGGAACATTGATGCCGTGCGTGAACTGATAATGCGAGATCGTCATGTGACATACCGTGAGATCGAGGCATCCTTGAGCATTTCTTCCACCAGCATACATTCGATATTGCATGAACACCTGGCCGTGAAAAAGGTTTGTTCTGGTTGGATGCCGCACAATTTGACAATTGCAAAAAAAAGGCTCGTGTCGATTGGAGCAAAGAAATTTTGAAAAAATACGATCGCGGTGCTTCAAAAGACGTTTATAAGATCGCCACAGGGGACGAATCATGGATCTATGCGTATGAGCTCGAAACAAAACAGAAATCGACCGTGTGGGTCTTCGAAGACGAGCCAAATCCAACGAAAGTTGTTCGTGGAAGAAGCACTTCGAAGCATATGGTCGCCTGTTTCTTCAAACAAAACTGGTCATGTGGCGACTGTTCCGCTTAAGCAACGTAGGACGGCCAATTTTGAGTGGTACACCACAATTTGTTTGCCTGAAGTCGTCGGAGAAATTCGAAAAACGAACAAGAGAAGACGAATTATTGTGCACCATGACAATGCGAGCTCTCACACATCGGCTCAAACCAGCGCCTTTTTGATCGGTCAAGACATCGAATTGATGGGCCATCCGCCGTACAGCCCTGACTTGGCACCCAGTGACTTCTTTTTATTCCCACACATCTAGAAAAAAAATGCATGGTCAACGACTGTCGTCGCCAGAAGATGCTGTTGAAGCGTTCAAAAACCATTTGGAGGTGTCTCAATCGGAGTGGAAAAAGTGCTTCGACAATTGGTTTGTAGCGCATGCAAAAGTGTATAAATCATGCTGGAGAATACTTTGAAAAACAATAAAACCTTTTTTCATAATAAATATTCGCATTTTCATTATTAGGCTACAAATATATATAGCAGCCCTCGTATTGGTAAAACACGACCTCTGGTTTTAGTGGTGATGCAATGGTTAGCATACACGACTATCTCTAGAGTAAAACTGGCTTCAAATCCCGTTAAGAACAGCTTTGATTTTTTAGCGGCGTGGTTATCATCTCGTGACTTTACGAGTATGAAATTTATCCCTAAGTCCTGTAAAAGCCGTGACTAAACGGGCTGAATCATTTCATTATTAGGCCTTAATTCTAAAATTAAAAAAAGACTATATTGATGATATTTGCAACATGTTGGCGCGGATCGAAACACATTCCGTAGGAAAAGTGGGCGTTGCCACGCCCCCATTAAAACCATTAATAAACAAACTAATAGATCGATCGTTTTTAAATTTTTTACAAAATACAATTAATGACTAGAAAATTATTGCGAACTATATTATAAAAATATAAGAAAAGGGGCGTGGCATTGCCCACACAATGCTGAACCTAAAACAGAAGTAGCTCACAAACTATTAGAGATATGACGATGGTATTTGAAACAGATGGTGTTGCCAGGGATCGAAACACATCAAGAAAGAAAAGTGGGCAAATTTATGGCCAATGTAATGGACTGACCCTTATAGAAATTTTACAGAATAAAAACAGGGATAAGCATATTATTTAAGACCATATTGTACTAAAATCGGACAAAAGTGTGTGACCCCGTCCAGACAACCCACAACTTTGA
This sequence comes from Hydrotaea diabolus, assembly GCA_963513945.1. Classification (NCBI taxonomy): domain Eukaryota; kingdom Metazoa; phylum Arthropoda; class Insecta; order Diptera; family Muscidae; genus Hydrotaea; species Hydrotaea diabolus. The sequence continues at coordinate 57,094,010 of OY740716.1, forward strand.
AAGACTATTGGGCCGTAATCTAAAATGGAGGGTAAATTAGATTCGACACGGCCGAACTAATTTTTTCATTTGTAGTTTATGGTTCCAATAAGTCTTAAAAAACGTGTCATTTATTTACTGAAATTGCGTCATTCCAACAATAATTCCCAACAGCGTACATTTAAATTAAAGCCTTGAGATTGTTCTGTGACGCTTTGGTTGCGTTTTTTTTTTACTTCCAAGCTCATGTATAGTCGACTGGTTATGAATCGCAGCTAATCTGTGTCATAATGCGGTTTTCATACCCTCCACTGAAGAGTGAATGGTGTACTTAATTTGTCATGCCGTTTGCAACACCTCGCAATATCGACCATAGAAAGTACGAGGGCGACCGCAAAACTAACTGGCCTGGCACATTTTCTGTTTTACTAGCAACTTTTTTGTTTTTGTTTTTTAAAAGCAATCTTTTATAAGCCATCTGTCAAAATTTCCGAAATATTTAATGATTATTTTCTTTGTTACAGGCGATTAAAGTAAACAAGTTTTATAATTTTTGAAAAATGGAAAATAAAGAGTTTCGTGCGGTAATTAAACACTTTTATATGAAAGGTTATACGCCACAATTAATCAAAGATGAATTGGATTCTTTGGATTCCACCGTGAAATCCTGGGTTCAACAATTTAAAATGGGTCGTTCAAGTACGGAAGATGAACAACGCTCTGGAAGACCGAAAACTGCTGCTACAATTGAAAACATTAGAAAAATATCTAATGAAGTGACTAAAGATAGACGAATAAAGCTCAGAGAACTTGCTGATATTGTTAAAATACACGAAGAACAAGTTTGGAGTATTTTACATGATGAACTCCACGTGAAAAAGCTATCCGCAAGATGGGTGCCGCGTTTGTTGACTTTGCCCCAAAAAATCGTCCGTTAGACCAGTTCCGAGGAGCTTTTAGCGATTTATCAGCGTAATCCAATAGAGTTCTTGCGCCGATTCATAACTGTTGATGAAACATGGATCCATCACTACATCCCAGAATGCAAGAACAGTCAAAACAATGGATTGAAGCTGGTAAAAGTGGTCCCAAGAAGGCGAAAACTGTTAAGTCAGCAGGAAAAGTAATGGCCACAGTACTGTGGGATGCAAGGGGTATAATATTTATTGATTATCTTGAGAAAGGAAAAACTATAAATAGTGAATATTATTGTGCATTATTGGATCGGTTGAGTGAAGAAATCAAGATAAAACGACCGCATTTAGAAAAAAATTCTTTTTCATCAAGATAATGCTCCTTCACACACTGCATTTTTATCTCAACAAAAACTGGCCGAATTACGATTTGAAATTGGTCCGCATCCACCATAAAGTCCAGATTTAGCTCCTTCTGAATAATTCTTGTTTCCAAATTTAAAAAAAAATTCTCGTTGGCAAAAATTGTTCGTCCAATAGCGAGGTTATTGCTAAAACTGAGGCATATTTTGAAGGTCTTGAAAAATCTTATTTTTCGGATGGAATTAAAAAACTTGAAAAACGTTTGATGAAGTGTATTGAGTTGGAAGGAGATTATGTTGAAAAATAAATTACAATAATTCCAAAAAAACGGTTCTTTTTATGTTAGGCCAGTTACTGTTGCCGTCGCCCTCGTATATTTATTATTGATTGTCGTATTCGATAAAAAAAATCCGTTCGTCCGACCGTGTGTCTGTTAAATAAACTGTAAATGGGTGAAATAGGCTTAGGGGAAACAATGTTCCCCTTACAGGACTAAATGTATCTCGATAAAAAGTTCACTGTTTTCAGTACTTGCTTAAGAAATTACAAGTTTTTGTTTCAGATGGGTACCGTTAGTTGGTACTCACTAAATACCTTAAAAAAGGGCATGTTTGCTGGACTTTTTAACGCATGTGGGCAAAAAACTTCCCTTCTACTCAAAACGGGCAAATTTTACTACCAATCAAGTGTAATTTTAATGTTTCGATTAAGATTGGGAAAGGACGCATTGACCGAATTTTGATTTTGAAGTTTCGGCTGAGATTAAGGAAGGATGCATTTTGTCGCTTTATTGCGTAGATAACTTAGAGGCTATACAAAATTCGACCTGACCGAACTTAACAACGTTTTTTCTTGTTTTCTTCCAAGTTTACGTACTAACGAGCAACCTCAAATTCAACAAATCCAATAACACCTTTTGATTGAAGCTCAGTTACTGACGACAATCACTTGACATTGTCTGTGAACTTTGGCTGACTTGGATGAAACCAAAACGACGTTTTACCTTTTACCCTTAAGTTCCGGTATTGCAAAGTGACAGATAATAGAGATGATAGAGAGAGGGAATTATGTTTACTTCCTGTCTAAAAAGACACTTACCTTATGCCAGGCACCATTACACCAACGCTTTGGGTAGTTAGAGTGAAATTATTCACAATCATTGTGAAACTGATTAAAATTTGAATGTAATATTTACAACCGCAGAAAAACCAAGCCACTTTGCGCTCTTCACAGTGTCTCTAGTCCGCACTTAGGATAAAAGAACGGTAAGCAAAGTACCAAATCTACAGCCGGGCAGGACTCAGTTATGCTATTTACAGACTAAAAAAATACACACATGATTAATTTGTTGTATAAAAGATCATACAATTGTTTTTAAAAACTTTATTTTTTTAATTTTGAAAAGGACGAGAAGGAATCTTTTGTTTTGCAGATATTCTGATTTTATTTACGACGACCCCAAGCTTAATCGATAAGTACTTTTTTAGGGCATTTAGACCCATTACTGACAAATGTATGCATTTTTCTTAACAAAAGGATCAAAAGGACATGCCTAAATTAGAGATATCGGGTTTTCGTCTTCGATGACTACAATGGAAATTAATTAAGCAAGCAATTAAGCAACATTAAAATACTTAAAACTCTCGCAAATGAATTCTTTTTCGAATCTTCTCAAAAAAGGACGAAAAAGCTCACCAAACTCAGATATAGCATATTAAAATGTTTTAAGAAAATAATTCCCAAAAGATTTCTCTTAAGACATCAGATCACAAAAATTCTCTAGAATAAAATTCCTTCATTCCCTTTTTCTTAAGTATTTGCCTGCGACATTGCGTTGCAAAAAAAACATCGTCGGCCCGTAAAAAATAGCTGAGATCTACCAGGACAGTGTCCTTTAAGGCATTTTCTTAACTCTTCGTCAGTTGTTTCCCAACAAAGTGCTAGTATTGTCAAATCCCTCAAAATACCAACCTTCATTGTCCAATTTTATAACTCACAAGCATTCGGTGCTATTGCGAACGCTGAAAAGGTCGCTTATTGTCTTTTTTAAAAATACTGAATAAGTCCTTCAAAAATCTAGACCACAGGATATGGTGTCGTCGTTAGGTCAAAGAGGAACGCTCGTAGAGGAAGTGTTTCACCGTACTTAGTAGAGACATAAATACTGTTACAAAATTGAACACACCCATTTCAATAGTAGAACAGGACATACCCCGTTAATGTCATAGGGGTTTTGAAAGCTAACCTCAATAGCGTTAGTCTGTAACGGATTTTAAAATTGTTTCAACTTTCATCGTGGAGTGGTCAAATAATGAGAACCGTATCGCTGTAACAGCGCTTATCAAGTGTGAAATGAAAAAAACGGTATTTTCAAAACGCTCCGGCCACTAGGGATTAGCCGCATGTTCGTCTCCCGATGCATAAAACTGTTTGAGGAGACTGGAGATGTAAAAGACCGCCACCGATCGGTCCGCCCATGCTCTGTTCGAATACCGCATGCCATCAAAGCCGTTTAATCAAGAATTCACAGTAATTTGCTCCGAAAACAGAAAATCATGGCCTGTGAAATGAATGTCACGCAAAATTCCATGATTCAAATCTTTAAAAATGAATTGGGACTTGGGGCTTTCAAACAACGTACCGCACATTTATTGACTGCAGCTTTAAAAAAAAATAGGATTGAAAAATGCAAACGTCTTTTGCTGAAGCACGCTGATAACTTGCACAGAAGAATTTTGTTCACCGATGACAAAATTTTTACTGTTCAGGAAAAATTTAACAAGCAAAATGATAGAGTGTATGCGCGTTCATCTAAGGAAGCAAATGTCTGAAATCGAAGTTCGACATGATGATAATTACACTCTGCGACAAATGGTAAGGGTCAGTGATCGGTTTGGAATGAAACCACCGGGGAAAGTTATATTGGTAAAAAAATAGTCATACGTGTTCCAGCGTTTCGCTGGGTCTCATCTAGGAATCGAGATATATCGATTTGAAGTTAGTAAGTATCGTATAGGAGAATTTGTCACGTTTTAGGCTCTTTTGTTTGACATAACTCGAGAACCACTCGTCCGATTTAGCTGAAACAAATTTAGAAAAATTAAGAATTACAATTCCTCTAATCTGTTCTTAAACCGTTTTCCTACTTAAGCAACAGTTTCGCAATTATAAATAAATGTATGAAAAAAAAAATTATTTTTGCCTAAACAAATTATTTTTGCTTATTTTTAACTTGGAAACTATTACTTGTAAAGGAAAATAATATATGAACAGATTAAGGGAATTGTAATTCTTGTTTTTTTAAAATTTATTTCAGCTAAATCGGACGAGTGGTTCTCAAGTTATGTCAAACAAAAGAGCCAAAAACGTGACAAATTCCCCTATACGATACTTACTAACTTCAAATCGATATATCTCGATTCCTAGATGAGACCCAACGAAACGCTGGGACACGTATGACCTTTTTTTGACCGATATAACTTTCCCCGGTGGTTTCATCCCAAACCGATTGTGGCTGTCGCACAGTGTTATGGTCATCATACTGTACTTACAACTAAGTGATCCGTTATACCAATAAAACTCGAAAAAGGTTTTTTAGTTGCCACGACTGGTGGTTGTCGTAACCAATAGTTTTGCATACATATTGTTGTTGTAACCAATTATTAGTGATGACCACTTCGATTGTATAAGCAAACAGCTTTTGGCATGTGGATTTTTAGATTCGAAAATTCTCTTCTAAAGATTGGGATACTCGGTTTGTTGCACCGATACTACAGTTCCAATAACTGAAAATTACAGAGCACCAACTTAAATTCGGTAGTACTGATGGAATGCTGGAGGTACATGTAACCTCAATCATTCGGTTTGCAAATAAATTTAGTTGTGGCAACGAATCTGTTTTCTCCGTGTGTGATAGAGACTCTTGAGTCCTCACTTTTCTCTTAAAGGGTACCACCTGACATTGGTTTCGCACCACTGTGCCTAGTCTGAATGCACTATTACCGCAAAGCTATTAATAATTTCCACAATAACTTTTGCTCCTCAACAACTGACTGCTCTAGTAATTTCGTATGAAATGCTGTTGGTTTGTTTGAAATCATAAAAGAAGGCCATCAACTTGAAGCCTGAGTAGTTGGCAGCCACGAACACAGAACGTTTTTGGTATTTATCGCAGTTTTTGCCCTCGTCATATTGAGTTATTGAACTGTAATAATTGGCTGTACTTGTATTACTACGTGTGGTTGATTTTCAACTTTTCTGTATAATTTAAATAAAGCACTTCGAAAAGAATATGAGCCGAAAGAAAAATCTCCGGCAATTACTTTGATTTTATTTAAATGTTGGACCGCGACCGCGTTGGGGAAATGGGTGGTTCATCGAGTGGTTTCGTTTGTAAACCTTTATGACAGTGACAAAATAACATAATGACAGAATGTCAATATCATAACTGCGGAGGTCGAAATGAATGGCTTTCTGCTCGAACAACCTCATTTTCACCGAAATCTGTGCTCTGTAACCCAAACAGTGCGTTTCTTGAATATACTCATAAGTTTTGCTCAAACTGAGGCCCTCACGACTCCTGCTGCAAGCAAGTTTTTGCAAAAATTCCCGATTTCAGAACCTGCAGCTGTAGTAGCCACACATTGCATCCAATTCTTATCAAATTTCCCAGAGAACAACCTGTATCAAAATCTGCTGAAATTGGACAATATCGGTCCATATTTGCGAAAAGTCCCTGCCGATTTAAGGTCCTGTCGTTCTAAAAGTCACATATTTAGACTTGAGCCCTTGCAGAGGCACATTATATCCGATCATGCTTGATTTTCGAAAAGTTCGTTGTACGAAACCTTTTAGTAACTCTGATGCAATAAGACAATATGGGTCCATTTTTTCAATTTGATCATATGTCTGTATTTTGATATTGTTGTACTAAAAGAGGCATGTTCTGCTCAAGAAGTTCCAAATAAAATCCGACTGTGCTCTCTCATTTATTATAGAGCTTTAAAACCCATTCCTACGATGACACTTACTGTTTTCAAAAAGCCTCAACGAAATACGTTCCTAACGTTCAAAAAATCCCACCGTCCTCAAACTTAACAGAGAGGACGTGGGCATCTTCTGAATTCCGAAGTGGAATATGCTACGAGTATCCCAACTTTTGTTGGGATGGTAAACTAATTTGTCATTCCATTTGCTTTAACACGAAATATTGTTTAGATACCCTATTATGTATATGTGACAGCGCATAGAGAAAGGTACCCAAAAAAAATATCAATTTTCACTTTTTTTTTGATGTGGACAACATCTGAGCATCGAATGAGACCGATCCCATGCCCCAAAAGTGTTCCCTCCCAGAGATATGCGCGTTTTATGAAAGTGATGGTACACCAAAGATACACGTATTTAAATCTTTAAAATGGCTCTCCTGAACAAAACTGGTTTTCACCCTTAGATCCCTTTCTATTTTGCGCGTCACATATATATTATTGATCGTATTTAAATTCTAAGACGATCTAGCCCATGTCCGTCCGTTTTAAGCAATATAGCGATCAAACGAATTACCCTAGTTTCATGAAATTATGCATGATAATGGCTAATGGTCATAAGCTGTTAGGTATTGTTAATTGGCAAAATCGGTCAAGGGGGTAAAACGTTTTCCTTGGGACTAAAACTAATCTGCCCAGCACTTAATAACCCAAAAAGGGTATACTTATATTTGCCGGGTGTTTTGGCTCATTAAGCCCGATTGGCTCGTTAGCAAAAGGAGCCATTTATAGTCAACATATCTATGGGTACTCACATAAGAGCAAATATTTCTACTAATCCAAATATAGACATATTTTGATGCTTTGGCTGAGATTAGGGTCGCTTCTGCTGAAAGATCCAACAAGCGGAGCGCTTTTTGGCGCTTTCATAGCGTTGCGATGGTGGAGGCTGCATAAGGTTCGGCCTTGCCTTTGGAACGTTTGTACTCTACATCACACTGTGGTACAGGCAGTCATAATCGCCTGTACACCAGCGTGATGTATAGTGTGATGTAGAGCTAATGTTTGCATCATCTTAAAGGAATGGAGATAGACCCTATGTAAGGTATACCGATCGATCCTAAATCACTTTCTGATTCCATTGAACGACTTCTGTTCTTCTACCCATCTATTAAATAAAATGTAACAACCGATTTCAAAAAAACTTGGTACATTCTCCAAGTTTGGGCTATATTGAAATCGGTCCATATGTGACAGCGCATAGAGAAAGGGACCTAAGGGTAAAAAATCAATTTTCACTTTTTTTTTGCGTGGACAACATCTGAGCATCGAATGAGACCGATACCATGCCCCAAAAGTGTTCCCTCCCCGAGATATGCGCGTTTTATGACAGTGATGGCACACCAAAGATACACGTTTTTAAATCTTTAAAATGGCTCTCCTGAACAAAACTGGTTTTTACCCTTAGGTCCCTTTCTATTTTGCGCGTCACATATGTTGAAATCAGACTCATATTACATCCGATTTCAACAAAAATTCGCACAGGACATTTTGAGTGATTTACCTTTTACCATCTGTGGTAAAATTTGTCCATATCGGTTACAAAGGTCCCATCCGACTTTAGGTTCTGCAGCTGCAGAAGTCAGGAATTACGACCAAATTTTGAATGACACGTTACGAGCGACCATTATTATTGAACAGTGGTGAGACTGGACCACATAGGTCCATATTTTCGTATAGCCCCCATACAATGAACCCTCCCGATAGACATAGGTCCATATCGTATAGCCTCCATACAAAGGGTCTACCCGATTTCAAACCCGCAGCTCTAAAAGCGTTATGAGCGTCTGTGGTGAGACTGAACCGCATAGGTCCATACTTTCGTATAGACCCCATGCAAAGGTTCCTCCCGATGGACATAGGTCAATATTTTCGTATAGCCCCCATACAAAGGAAACAACGTTATGAAACTGGACCAAATTAGTCCATATTTTCGTATAGCCCCATACAAAGGTCCCTCCCAATTTAAGAACTTGTAAAAGCCACATAAAGGGTGGATAATTTTTAGGACCGATGTTAATTTTGAATAAAACACAATTCAATTAGGAAATTATTGTCTTTTCTTTTTATTATGATAATATTGGTATGGTTCAATTATGTATGAAACAAAATATGGGCCAAATGGCCGCCGCGACCTCGGCGGCACACCTCCATCCGATGGTGCAAATTTTCGATGACGCTGAGGCATAATTGAGGTTTTATGCCGTTAATGTGTCGAATAATCTCGTGCATTCTCTTGAATTGTTGCTGGCTTATCGGCGTACACCATATCTTTCAAATATCCCCAAAGAAAGAAGTCCAACGGTGTCAAATCATGGCGGCCAAATAACATCGCCACGACGTGAGCTAACACGGCCATTTAATTTGTCGCGCAAACGAGCCATTGTTTCGTTAGCTGCGTGGCAAGTGGCACCGTCCTGTTGAAACCACATATCGTCCACATGCATATCTTTCAATTCGGGCCATAAAAAATTCGTTATCATCTCACGATAGCGAACACCATGCACAGTAACTGCCTGACCGGCCTCATTTTGGAAAAAATACGTCCCGATAATGCCGCCAGCCCATAAACCGCACCAAACAGTCACTCGTTGTGGGTGCATTGTTTCTTCGACAATTACTCTTGGATCATCATTCGCCCAAATGCGGCAATTCTGCTTATTGACGAATCCATTGAGGTGAAAATGTGCCTCATCACTGAAGATGAGTTTCTTCGAAAATTGTTACATGCACTGTTGCCATTTCTTGCCACCATTCTGAATAATTTTGATGCGTGGCTCGCTTGTGTATCTTTCCTTGGTTCAAATTGAGTTAGTCTGAAATTGAGAAATATCAAATAAAATGCAGCCCTTCACATCGTCGCTTAAAATTTAACCACCCTTTTTTACATCCGATTCGGACCAAAATTTCTCACCGATCTTAACAAATGGTCAACACATATCTCTGGTGAAATAGGGCCATATCGTTACATGTTTCCGAATAGCTCTCACGCAAAGTTCCTCCCAATTTAAGGTCCTGCAGATCTTAAAGCACGACATATACCCGTGCCCATGCTCGCATTTTGTATGCTGCGTAATGAGCAATAATAAATTAATTCTAGCATATTAAGTACGACCTTGCACATGTTCCAAACAATTCTATAACATCATAATGGTGAAGGGCATCACCTAGTCGGCCACGCCCGCCTTACGACTTTTTTTACTGTTATTTTTTTAAATTAAAAAACGAAACTAGAATCACCCTATATTTGCAAACTTAAAGGAAAAATATTTTGCTAATCGGTCCGAAATACTGAAACTCTATGGGGCATAAAAAAATTGTGTTCTCATCACCAACTATTTGTAATCTTGGCGGACATTCGGTTTGAAACACCACACGCTGAAAGCGATGATTATATTAGGGTACATAATACTAACCATTCGGTTATACTAATGCCATCAAGTTTAAACTGTTGGTTGTAGCAACCACCTGTTGTGTATACAATTGATCGCTGGCAACAACAATTGGTAATGACAACAAATAATTTCGTTTTTATAAGCAAAATATGCGTTGGTTTTTTGTTAGAATATGCATTGCATATTCCAGCATGACTGACGAAGATATATATAAAAATGAATAAAATGTATGGGACGGAACATCAAGTTTGAACGGAATGAAAAACATAGAAAAAGGGAACTAAGGGTAAAAAAAATCATTTTTTTCTTTTCTTGATGTGGACAACATCTGAGCATCGAATGAGACCGATCCTATGCCCCAAAAGTGTTCCCTCCCAGAGATATGCGCGTTTTATGAAAGTGAAGTCGACGATTCTAAGCGCAAATAGAAAAGGACGTAATCTTTAAGATGGCTCTCCTGAACAAAACTGGTTTTTAACCTTAGGTCCCTTTCTATTTTGCGCGTCACATATTGCCAAAAAGCCAATTGAAATATCTTTTCTAGCGCTTATGCCGCCAACAAAATAATTTTGTTTATGACTTCACTTTATTGATGTTAAACGTAGTCGAAGCATATTCAAGACTATTTAATTTATTAGCGACGCCGTAATTCCAAAACACAAACTAACTTTTGGTTGAAGCGATGGAATACTTTCAGTAGATACAACAGCTATTATATGGTTGGCAAAAAAAATCGGCTGTGGCATCTAATCTATTCTCTCTGTGTACGCTTGAGTAGCTGGTGGAGTCCCTAGCTGTAGCTATCAACTGAACACTATTTTTTATACCCTCCACCATACAATGGAGGGTATATTAGTTTGGTCATTCTGTCTGTAACACCTTGAAATAATCATCGGAGACCCAACAAAGTATATATATTCGTGATCCTCATAAAATTCTAAGACGATCTAGCCATGTTGTCCGGCTGTCCGTCTGTTGAAAACAAGATTTAGCCTGCATGAAAACAGCTAGGGAGCTGAAATTTGGCACAAACATGTGTAGTTAACCTAGCATGGTTGGTATTTAAAATGGGCTATATAGCTCTACGGGAAGTTGGTGTTGGAAACCCTCAACCGACACTACCTCATAAAAATAAGTTTTATATTTGGAAATATCCGTCCAGTTTCTTGAGCAAAACCACTGAAATTTTCCAAATACAGGGTGGCCCAGAAAGACCGAAGTGGTGTGAATTGCTTATAACTTTTTATTTAAGAGATATTTTTTTAATTTTTTTTTTTTTAAATACATTAAATTTATGGGGAATATTTTTGGATTAGTTATTAAAAATGATATCCCGCAAGTGGTGGCCATATTCTGCTTCGCACAAATGTGCTCTTTCCAACACATTTTCCATGACCTTTCGCAAAACTTCCGGTGGTATGTTGTTAATTTCTTCTCGAATATTGGTTTTTAACTCCTCAATAGTCCTAGGCTTATTAACATAAACTTTTCCTTTTAAATAGCCCCAAAGAAAACAGTCTGGAGCGGTTAAATCCGGGGAACGCGGAGGCCAATTAAAATTGCTGTTACGAGAAATTATTCTTTCACCAAAGATGTCGCGTAAAAGAGTCATTGTGGCCCTCGCAGTGTGCGCTGTGGCTCCATCCTGTTGGAACCATATTTGCGGATGGTTTTCCACGGCTGGCCTTACAAAATTTTCCAACATGGCCCGATATCGATCACCATTGATGGAAATGGCGACACCTTGTTCATTTTCAAAAAAATATGGGCCAATGATCCTTTCTGAAGAAACACCGCACCAAACGGTACACTTAACTGGGTGCAATTGTCGTTGATGAAGTACTCTCGGGTTTTCCGTAGCCCATATCCTACAGTTTTGCTTGTTAACGAACCCATTTAATTGAAAATGGGCTTCGTCACTCATTATTAAGTTATGAATAAAATTAGGATTCTCTTGTGCTTTTTGCTGGAAATAAATTGCATAGTCAAGTCGTTGCTGGTAATCTGTTGGTTTCAATTCTTGGACAAGTTGAATTTTGTATGGAAACAATCCTATGGTGTGCAAAATTCGCTGCAGCGACGTTCTTGAGAGGCCCAGTTGTGACGAACGTCTCCTGGTTGATGTTTCTGGATCCTCCCGAATACTCTCCTGTACCACTTGAATATTGTCAGCCGTGTGGACAGTTCGATGTCTGCCGGGACCAGGCAGGTTCCTTACTGCTCCTTGTTCTCGAAAATTTGCAACCAGACGGTTTATTGTTGACTGAGAGGGTGCAACCCGCACATTAAATTGACGACGGTATGCACGCTGAGTCAACACAATGGACCGTTGATTTGAAAAGTAAATTTCAACAATATGGGCACGTTGTTCAATTGTGTATTGCTCCATTATAAATTATCCAAGTCTTCTTAACAAAATACTGAAAAGAAAAGAAAAAAAAATTATAATAAAAAAGTTATAAGGAATTCACACCACTTCGGTCTTTCTGGGCCACCCTGTAATAATCTCTATATAGGCGCAATCATCTATGTAAAAATGGTTAAGATTGGGCCACCATTTCTTGTACCTCCCATACAAACGGCCTTATGGGCCTTGCGAAATAATATGAATATAACTCACCACAAACTTGACCTATCGAAATGAAATTTTACACATCAAGATTTCTATATACAGCACACTTCTACGCTGAATTCGGTTGAGATCGGAAAAGTCCTACTGGTACCGGCATAAAGATTAATATATAGAACAGACTTTTGCGCTAAATTTGGCTAAGATCGGAAAGGCCCTACTGGTACCTCCCACACAAACGGTATCATGGGCCTTGAAAAATAATATGACAATAACTCACTACAAACTTGACCTATCGAGATGAAATTTTCTACATTAAGAGTTTTATATAGAACACACCTCTGCGCCAAATTCTGTTGAGATCGGAAAAGTCCTACTGGTACCTCCCACACAAACGGTCTCATGGGCTTTGAGAAATAATATGACGATAACACACCAAAAGCTTGACCTATCGAAATGAAATTTTGCACATAAAGATTTCTATATAGAACACACTTCCGCACCAAATTTGGTTCTATTTGGGAATCTGGTGGAGGGTATCCAAAGTTCGGCACAGCCAAACTTAACATTTTTTACTTGTTTCTTATTCTAAATTACTTTTATCTTTCCCATATGTGTCAGCAACATCGTCTTCAATTCTATTGTTTAATTTTAAAATAAATTAAATTCTTCGACGTCTGAACTTTATGATCTCTGCTTGTCGGTAGCGGCCGTTACTCTGTCATCTTCTCCGTCATATGCGTGAGAAATGTCTGGCATCCTTAGCATTTCATTTCATCTGCTTTCTTGATAAAGCATTCCGTGCATTTATTGGCTTCGCCATACTCCATTACAGACACTCACACACAAACACACACACTCACACACACGCACTCACATAACATCCTGGAACCTACTGCAGAATGGCCCGAATATTTGTGTACATACGTGCAGTACATATACATATGCATAGGTGTACTTATGCATGTGTGCGTTTTTGCCAATTATGAATTCATTGAATTTCAATGTAATTATTTTGAAAAGTTTAAAAATACCCGGCAATGTTGCCGCAATTGCTGTTGCTGCTGCATGTTGCAAGTTTTATATTCGATTAATTAGTTTTAATTATATTAAACAACAATTTAATTGTAGCACTGTTTGTATCATATACAAGTGTATGCACATACATGGATAATAGGGTGCACTGCAAATTATGCTTCACACGGTGTGCACTAAAGTGGTGTTACTGAGGGATTTCTATTTTGTATACCTTCTTACATAAGATCACTTTCATAAAACGCGCATATCTCTGGGAGGGAACACTTTTGGGGCATGGGATAGATTTTTCCACTCCGATTGAGACACCTCCAAAAATGTTTTTTGAACGCTTCAACAGCGTCTTCTGGCGACGACAATCGTTGACCATGCATTTTTTTCTTGATGTGTGGGAATAAAAAGAAGTCATTGGATGCCAAGTCAGGGCTGTACGGCGAATGACCCATCAATTCGACGTCTTGGCCGATCAAAAAGACGCTGGTTTGAGCCGAGTTGTAAGAGCTAGCATTGTCATGGGGCACAATGATTCGACTTCCTTCTCTTGTTCGTTTTTAGAATTTCTCCGAAGACTTCAGGCAAACAAATTGTAGCGTACCACCGTTCTTCGTTGCTCAAGCGGAACAGTCGCCACATGACCAGTTTTATTTGCAGAAACAGGCGACCATATGCTTCGAAGTGCTTCTTCCACGAACAACTTTCGTTGGATTTGGCTCTTCTTTGAAGACCGACACGGTCGATTGCTGTTATTTTTCGGGCTCAGACGCATAGATCCATGATTCGTCACCTGTGACGATCTTATAAGCGTCTTTTGAAGCACCGCGATCGTATTTTTTCAAAATTTCTTTGCACCTATCGACACTAGGCCTTTTTTTTAGCGATGGTCAAATTGTGCGGGATCCAACGAGAACAAACCTTTTTTAAGGCCAGTTGTTCATGCAATATCGAATGTTTGCTGGTGGAAGAAATGCCCAAGGATGCTTTTATCTCACAGTATGTCACATGGCGATCTTCCCTTATCAATTCACGCACGGCATCAATGTTCTCGGGCACAACGGCCGTTTTTTGACACGATTAAATTCATTAAACCAGTTTTTCACAGTACTATAGGATGGTGCTTTATCGTCATACAAAAATTTAAGTTCATCGATGCACTCTTGCCGTGATAATCCACGTCGAAAGTTGTGAAAAATGATTGCATGAAAATGTTCACGAGTTAATTCCATTTATTTTGCCAAATTGATTTTTTCGAGTCACTGTGAATAACACAAATGATGGTCCTACGTCAAGACGTTCTGAGTACGGTTATGCTAAAAAAATGTCAAACTTTCCAATGTCAGATGGTGCCAGGCAACACTTAGTTTTGTCTAGGCTATAAATAGTAAAGTAAAATTCCTTTACGGAACAAACAGGGAACTTTTCTCAATTCTGTGGGCTATGCACGACATAATTTTTTGACTCACTCACCACGGAGACCAACTGTTAAAAACATTTTATATAGAATTTTTTACATGCATTTATGCGGTGGAAGCCGTCGCTGAGAATTTGTAGATGTTCTTATGCCCGTTTGTACACATGACACATACCCTGCTGTTCTCAATGAAGTTATACAATTTATGATTGCCGCCCTGAAACAAGTCCGCGTGGGGGAACAGCAAATCGTAAATGAAATCACGCTGCACTGCAATGATCGAGTGCGCATTTGAAAAATAGGCTTAAATACAAAATGACCTCTCCTCACGTGTAAAATGCATGATGGCAACGGAAAGACAGACGAATACAAATCAGCCGTCAGCCACTATAAGCCACGCACACTCTACACTCTCTTCCACCAACAGTGCCGCCACAGCCTGCAGTGCAAAAAAGCTCAGTGTGTTTAGTATTATTAAATGAGTTATCACAGCCAAAATGTGTACAAAAAATCAATAGGCAGATATCAACATAAATGTATTGAACTCTCAACTTCAACAAAGGAGTTGTTAGCGATTTGTTGTCCTTATTTCGTCCCCTAAAACGAATGATTTTGCACTTACAAAACTGTAGCATCCAACTTGAATTGCGCCCTGATTTCGTTTTGGGCCCCTCGTGTAGATCTGACGCTCTAGCTGAATGCCTAATTTGCCTGTAGGGTAAACAGTGTGGTCAACATAAAAAAATTAAATCTTTTTAGATTTCGAGTTTTGCGCTAAAATAAACACAAAGAAATAGTTCCAGGGTTTAGGGATTTTTTTTTTAAAGATTTTTCTGATTTAGGCTCCATATGTCAATGGTCGAATGGTATTATTTGAGTGTGACCAACCAAAATCTGTCAAAAAATAATGGAATTCGAAAATAGTTATGCCCTTACTAAATTAAGCCTTCGATTTATAGGGTCTCCCATCAGTATTTGAGGTGTTGCAAAAGGAATAACACATTCAAATTGCAATTTTAATTATGCTATTGGCTTCAATTTCGGCCAGTGTAATCACCTCAAATCCATCATCACCAACGCGCCTAAAACAAAAGTTCAATTTTTCACCACAGAGTGAAATTAAAAACGTTGTCACTCTTTAATCCAGTCTCTGTAGGTACGGGTACAACGAACGTGTGATTATTTTTCGCTTCAGAAATGGATTTTCATTTTCAATTTCACAGTGAATTGCATTGAATTACACATGTACCATGGGGCATGTGCCACTGATTCGCACGCACATTTATTCGAACGGGTATGCAGGCACTGTCACACATAAACCACGCCCTCTGGCCCACGAACTACAGTATACGCTGACATACGTACACCTAAATTATTTACAATTATAAATTACTCAGTTTAAATGGAACATAAATTTCAATTACGCTCAGTGCGGTAAGGCGGCCCATGGGCATGGGCGAGGAGTGGGTCGAAATGAGATGACAAATTTCGGGTGAACATTTTGAAGTTGTCTTGTCATTGATGTTGCTGTGTTGAGTTTTAAGTTTTTGTTATTTGCAAATTCATGTAACGAACTTTAATAAACTGAAGTTTATTATTATCCTGCTGTTATTTGCTGTTGTTGTTGCTGCTACTGTTGTCGCTGTTGTATCCTTGTCACCATTTGCTGGCGACGCATTAAAACAGCAGCTGGAAAAAAAGATTTATTATATTTCGAATAAAGTTGGTAGTTTTGTTTGTGTGCTGCCGTAGTATGGCAAGATGACAAAAAACAGGCCATAAATCCATCACTTTTGCACAGATGTCGCACAGTGGTTGGAACTTGGAGCAGATTTTGCTTATAATCCGATTTGTTGGAAATAAATTTTCACAGCAGACAAGAGCTTCCCTAAGTATGAGCTGTAAGCAAGTGAAAACGTTGCCCAGTCTGAAACGCTCCACCTTGAATAGAATGTTTCAATGATAAGCTCCTTCGGCACAACGGCAGCTGAGATTTGGAGTCTAAAGTGGGAGACATCGGGCTTTCGGAAATGTTAAAACTCATTTGGCATTTTGCGGTTTCCCCCACTGTGCGTGTTGTGTTTTAACTATTGTCATACATACAGTGGCGGACAAAACTCTACGTACGACCCCTTTTTCTTAAATTTACCATGTCCTAATGCATTTCGAAAAAAATGTAATGATGCATGTTTGTTTTAAATCTGATAATTGTATAAAAAATGACAAAATAATATATAACTCCAATATTAACCTTTAATGTTATTCACAAGAAACTCAAAAAAGCCATTGACAAAAGTGTACATTAGAGCGTACCAGGTTACAAGTAAAAAAAAAAAAGTTCGCCGTACACCTTCGAATATGAAGTATTATTGAAAGGTAGTTTCAAAATTTTTTTTTTATTTTTTGTGAAGTGTGATACATCGATCTTTTTGTCTCGACGAGGCCGATTTTTTTGTCTTTGAAGTCATTGAGCTCAAGCACCCCGCGCGAGCTTTAATTTTCTGATATTAGAGTGGTACATTAGGGTAGTAGCAACTGAGATATGATGGGTAAGTACCAGAAGGGGGTGCTTGAGCTCAATGACTTCAAAGACAAAAAAATCGGCCTCGTCGAGTCAAAAACATCGATGTATCACACTTTAAAATCCGTTTATAAATGCAGAAGTTATATAGAAAAATGTAAAAGCGCGACCCCTACGTTCGGCATAAAAAAAATAAAAATTTTTTTTTTGAAACTACCTTTCAATAATACTTCATATTCGAAGGTGTACGGCGAACTTTTTTTTTGAGGTACGCCCTACTGTACATACGAATTAAAAAAGTAGAAATTATATGGAAAAATAATAATAATTTTTTTTTAATATTTTGTTGGGCCACCACCAGCATCTTCCTGCGTTATTTTCTGCCACTCTTCTTGCAGCTTCTCTTTTAGAGTTGGAGCACCACTAATAGCGTGCTTTCGTATCTTTCGCTCTAAAATTTCCCACACGTGTTCTATTATGTCCAAGTCCAGGCTTTGTGGTGGTGAATACAGCTGTCGTGGAGCATAATACAGCAGCCAGTACTTCACTACCTGCGACGTATGCTTGGGATCATTGTCCTGTTGGAAGATCCAGCTTTTTCCTAGGCATAACTTGTCTATGGATGGCTTCAAATTGTGTTCCAATATGGTGTTGTATTGGAAACGATCCATAATGCCTTCAACAAATACCAGATTTCTAACTGCTCCCCAGACCATAACACTGCCACCACCATGTTTCACAGTCGGCATTAGGTGCTTGCACGCAGAAAAAAAGTATGGTTGGGGTAACAATATTCGAAGAGGAGCATACTATTATTGGGTATATGGTTATGGCACAACAATATTATGATCCTCATAACAATAGTATGATTCACACACAACCATACCATGATCTTCACAACAATAGTATGATTCACACTCAACCATACTATTATCTCCACAACCATATTATGATCCTCACAACCATAGTATTTTTCTCAAACTACCATAGTATGATCCTCACAACCATAGTATGATTCACACTCAACCATACTATTATCACCACAACCATATTATGATTCGCACAACCATAGTCTTTTTCTTATACAACCATAGTATGATCCTCACAACCATAGTATGATTCACACGCAACCATGCTATTATCCGTACAACCATAGTATGATTCAATCAACCGTACTATGATCACCAAAATTATTTATTAGGATTGGGTGTTGTTATTCAAAAATAGAGATTTTTATCAAGCAAGTTATTTAAAATTGCATTACAATTAGTTCACAGCCAGATATGAGGCCATGTTTTTATTGAAATTTCATTCAAGAAACAAAAAAATATTTTCCAACGGCAGTCGAAAATACTTTTAGTTGCCAGCAGGGGTGAATGCTACTTCACCATCCGTAGACCCCAAGTAACGAATGTGATTAAACCATGATCAATGGCTTTACACTTAAGTGCAGGCAGATTTTAAATAAACGAGAACCAGTCGGTAGTAGAGAATTTCAGCGAACAAAGTAAACACAATAAAAATCCCTCAAACTACCTTTCAGTTGTTGTTGTTTTTTATAATGGACAACAACCATGCACTGATTTTTTTGTATATCAAAAAATTTATACGCTCACACACACGTGGATAATCTATAAAACCTGTTGTGTTATGTTCATAGTCGCAACCAAACTGTATGATTGCCGTAATCATGCTATATATTTAAACTTTAAACAACAAAACTTTTGTTGTACCAACCATGTTTATATGGTTGCTACAACCATATTTTCATTTCTAAATTTGGCAATAATACTATTGTTACATTTCATTAATTATTAATATTGCCGTAATTATACTGTTGTCAAACTGAAATTCAAAAAACAATACTATGGTTGCGACGAACATGCTTTTATTGTAGAGAACATATTATTGTTGCGGTGAGCATGTAGTAACCATATCTTTTCTCTGCGTGTAGTAACCATATCTTTTCTCTGCGTGTGGGATCCATAGCAGTGTTCGGTTTTCTCCAAACGTTGGCTTTCCCGTCGCATCCAAATATGTTGTATTTAGACTCATCCGTAAATAGCACCCTTTTTCAGAAGTCAATTTCCTTATTTCTATGCCTTTTTGCGAACTCCAAGCGAAGTTTCCTGTTTTTGTCGCTTATAAGGGGCTTCTTGCCAGGAGTTCTGCAGTGAAATCCTTCATTATTGGTGGTCCTAGTTACAGTGCGTGGGTGAACAACAATTTTGGATCTCTCAGCTAGGCCAAATTAGAGGTATAAACTTTGGGATTTCGGTCCACTTATTTGCGAATGAATGAAATGCCTCTGGGGCCAAGCTTCTTTAGACGACCAGTTCGCGGCTTACTTTCGACGGAACTTGATTTTTTATAGTTATTAAATATGGTCTGCACCGTCGATTTGCTTAAATATAATAATTTTGCTATTTCGCCAAATGATTTATTTTCATTTCTACACGCAGAAAAAAAGTATTGTTGTGGTAACAATATTCGAAGAGCATCATACTATTGTTGGTTATATGGTTGTGTGTGGCACAACAATATTATGATCGTCACAACAATAGTATGGTTCACACATAACCACACTATGATCCCCACAACAATATTATGGTTCTCTCAACAATAGAATTATTCACGCACAACCATACTATGATCCCCACAACCATATTATTATTCACACTCAACCATACTGTGATCGCCACAACCATATTACTATTCACACTCAACTATAGTATGATCCTCATAACCATAGTTTGACTTACACACTACAATACTATAATCCCCAAAAGTTTTTGTAAAGTTGTTATTCAACAATATAGATTTTTATTAAGTTTTGTAAAAATACATTAAACTCTTAACAATAGGAGTGATTTATTTAACAGTAAAAAAATCATTTATTAAAAATATTTCAGTTATACTAATCCGTAGTTTGTTTTGAAATAAATTAATTTACATATAAAAAGTACTATTATTGCGTAAGATTCGTAAAAATAACATTGTCAAATTAAACAAAAAAATCCATTTTGCCGGTATAATTGCCGCAATTATATTATTGTTAACGTAAAACCAATGAAAACAATACTTTTGTTTCACCAACCATATTTATATTGTTGCTACAACCAAGTTTTCATTTCTAAATTTGGCAACAATACTATTGTTACATTTCAACAATATTAATATTGCCGCAATCATACTATTGTCAAAATGAAGCTCAAAAAACAATACAGTGGTTGCGACGACCATACTTTTTTTTGCAGAGAACATATTGTTGCCGTGACCATATAGTAACCATATCTTTTCTCTGCGTGTATGTTTAATTACTAATTTTCGCACATCCGCAGAAATTTCTTTGCGTGGAGCCATTTTTCTGATCGTACACTTTTTAAAATGCCACAATGCAATAAATTCCAAGAATACTTCAAAGCATACACTCAAAATGAAACAAACGGTAATTTGCCTAATATTTTAGCTGATAAAAATAACGAAAATAGCAAAAACTGTGAAACCAATAAAACGTATGTAGACTATTAATTGGAGTATTATACTCTTTTGTGATTTGTTACACATTAATAAGATTTTAAACAGACGTGCATCATTGTATTTCTTTCTAATCCTACAGAGCTTGTTAAATTTAAGAATAAGGGAACGTACGTACACTTTTGTCTGTCACTGTAGATGGTGTGGGTGATTGAAGCTTCGAACAGATGTGGGACTAGAACAATGCGGACGGAAAATTCTTAATTTAACAGAACTTGTTAAATTTAAGAATAAGGGGTCGTACGTAGAGTTTTGTCCGTCACTGTAGATGGTGTGGTTGATTGAAGCTTCGAACAGATGTGGGACTAGGATAATGCGGACGGAAAAGGTTAAGGTTCGCACGCACCTGTCAAGTCCTTTGTGTGTAATCTTTGGTCATTTTCCTAATGAAAACTAATCGAGTTTTAGACCACCACGACATCGAATGGCTAGATGTGTACGATTTTACACTTTTGAGCATGAAGTGTTCAAAACGCAACCTTCTACATACAGAGAACTGACTTGTTGCCACAACCGAAGTTTTTGCTAGCCGAATGTTGGTGGTTGCACGTACTATCTATGTATTCCATTGTTACAACCGAATTTTGATTGGGTACACACTTTCAGTAATGACCAAAGATACATTCGGTTGAAGAAAACAAGTATCGGTAATACTTACAGACTAAGATGATTATTGAAACTGAATTTGTACACGTCTTGGTTGTTGTAATAGATTGTTGGTTTTAAGTACTTTTGAAAAAAAATATATATATTTTACCGCCTTGCAATGGGTCAACTCATCAGTTAAACACCTACAAGGGTCATAAACACTCTTACAACATTGAACACGCCCATTTCAATAGTAGAACTGAACATACCCCTTTAATGTCCTATGGGTTTTCAAAGCTAACCTCAATAGCGTTAGTCTGTAACGGGATTTTAAAATTGTTTCAACTTTCATCATGGAATGGTCAGATAATGAAAACCGTATCGCTGTCATAGCGCTTTTCAAGAGTGAAATAAAAAAAAAAACGATAGTTTTTAAAACGCTCCTGCCACTAGGGATTAGCCGCATGTTCGTCTACCGATGCATTAAACTGTTTAAGGAGACTGGAGATGTAAAAGACCGCCACCGGTCGGGCCGCCCACGCTCTGTTCGAACACCGCATGTCATCAAAGCCGTTAAAACAAGAATTCACAGAAATCCGCTCCGAAAACAGAATATCATAGCCCGTGAGATGAATATCACGCAAAAGTTCAGGAGTCCTTAAATAAGACTTAAATAAATAAGTCTTATTTAAGGACTTGGGACTTTCAAACGACGCACCGGACATTTATTGACTGCAGCTTAAAAAATAAATAGGATTGAAAAATGCAAACGTCTTTTGGTGAAGCACGCTGATAACTTGCACAGAAAAATTTTGTTCACCGATTAAATAATTTTTACCGTTCAAGGAAAATTTAACAAGCAAAATGATAGAGTTTGTGCGCGGTCATCTAAGGAAGTATCTGAACTGATCCCAAGGGTGAAAAAGGGTCATCATCACCCAGCTTCAGTCATGGTTTCAAGGGGTGTCAATTACGATGGGGTCACTGACATGCATTTCTGCGAACAAGGAGCCAAAACATCGGCCAAAGTTTACCAAGAAACGGTTTTGGAAGCTGTTGTGAAGCCTCTTAACAATTCCCTGTTCCAAAACCAGCCATGGATGTTCCAGCAGGATTCTGCGCCAGCCCATAAGTCTAAAACGTCCCAGGCCTGGCTTCGAAACAATTTGCCAGCGTTCATTTCCTCTGAAAAATGGCCCTCAGGCAGTCCACACGCAGAGAAAAGATATGGTTACACTATGGTCACCGCAACAATAATTTGTTCTCTCCAATAAAAGCATATTCGTCGCAACCACAGTATTGTTTTTTGAATTTCATTTTGACAATAGTATGATTGCGACAATATTGCTATTGTTGAAATGTAACAATAGTATTATTGTCAAATTTAGAAATGAAAATATGGTTGTAACAACCATATAAACATGGTTGGTGTTACAAAAGTATTGTTGTTTACAATCTACGTTAACAATAATTGATTACGGCAATCATGCCGTATGGTTGTGACTATGAACATAATAAAACAGGTTTTACAGAGCATAGATGCATGTGTATGCGTATGTTTTTTTGAGTGCGTGGTTGTTGTCCGTTATAAAAAACAACAATAATCGGAAGGTAGTTCGAGGGACTTTTATTGTGTTCACTTTGTTCGATGAAATGCTGTACTTCCAACTGGTTCTCGTTGGAAGTACAGCATTGATCATGGTTTAATTACATTCGTTACTTGGGGTCTACGGATGGTGAAGTAGCATTCACCCCTGCTGGCAACTAAAAGTATTTTCGACTGCCGTTGCAAAATATATTTTTGTTTTTTGAATGAAATGTTCAACAAAAACATGGCCTCAAATCTGGCAAATGAACTAAATCTCTATTTTTGAATAACAACCCAACCCTAATACATAATTTTTGGTATCATAGTATGGTTGAGGAAATCATACTATGGTTGTAGGGATAATAGTATGGTTCAGTGAATCATACTATGGTTGTGGGGACCATACTATGGTTGTATGAGGAACATACTATTGTTGTGAGCATCATAATATGTTTGTGGAGATAATAGTATGGTTGAGTGTGAATCATACTGTTGTTTTGAGGATCATAGTATGGTTGTCGATATCATAGTATGGTTGAGTGTGAATCATAGTATGGTTAAGTTGAATCATACTATTGTTGTGGGGATCATAGTATGGTTATGTGTGAATCATACTATTGTAGTGAGGATCATAATATTGTTGTGCCACAACCATATACCATACAATAGTACGAACCCCTTCAAATATTGTCACCACAACCATACTTTTTTTCTGCGTGCAGATTTGAACCCATAGGATTACAAATTGTGAACGGTTTAAGAGGACAAGGTTTGTCACAAAAGATACCCCAGCACTGGATCTCTTAAAACTGCTTTGGTTCGAGCTGTGGCCAATTTTCCAATAGATGGATGGTTTGAGCACATTCAAATGTATATAAATCATGCTGGAGAATACTGTGAAAACCAATAAAAACATTTTTGATGATAAATATTCGCATTTTCATAGTTATGCCAGAAAAATATATATAGCAGCCCTCGTATTGCTCAAATAAAGCGACAAAATTATTCCAATCTTTTTCCAAGTATAGCGCTCCATTACTGGTCGTTTTGTATTCTACAGCTGTGTGATTTACAAATGTCAAATCCCAGTAAACATTTTCGGACGGCTCAGAATTATGAGTCCGAAATGAGTATAAATTATGACGGGAATATGAGGCTCAGAGTTATGAGTCCGAAATGAGTCCGAAATGTGTGTAAAGAATGTAGGAAATATGAGGCTCAGAATTATGAGTCCGAAATGAGTATTAAATATGACGGAAATTTGAGGCTCAGAGTTATGAGTCCGAAATGAGTCCGAAATGAGTGGAAACAATGTAGGAAATATGAGGCTCAGAATTATGAGTCCAAAATGAGTATTAAATATGACGGAAATTTGAGGCTCAGAGTTATGAGTCCGAAATGAGTGGAAACAATGTAGGAAATATGAGGCTCAGAGTTATGAGTCATCATCTCTTGCAATTACACTCCGCTTCAGTTGAATAGGTAATACATTTTTTATACAAAGAAAGGCCTATAACTTTAGTGGTGTTCTCTGATGAAAATAAATTTAATTTTGATGGCCCTGATGATTTCAACTATTATTATCACGATTTTAGAAAAGAGGAACGTTTTTTGTAATACATTTTTACTAAAAATGTATTACCTATTCAAGTGAAGCGGAGTGTATTGTATTTTGGAAATGCCGTTACTTGTGTTTCCCCGAATTCAACGACCAACGAACACCTGCGTTCATCGATGAACAAAAATTCAGTATAAGTGCAACTGTTGAAGTGTAAAGAATAGTTTTTACCATCAAAAAGATTAACTAGCTTTTTTTTAAATTTTTGTTTTTTTTTTACCAAAAATTGAATAAAAACTGAATTTTACTTTCTTTGTTTAGTATTAAAAATAATTTGTGTTCTTGCTATTATTTTCTGTTGTTTTACTATAAAAGAAACAGATATATTATAGGAGCTCTTATTTTCTCTAAAATATGAGTCATATATGACTCCTAAAAGAGGCTCATATGGTATATGAATTCGGACTCATATATGACGACCATCGCAAGAAGGGAAACACACTCATATTGGACTCCTATAAGAACTCTTATTTTCTCTAAAATATGAGTCATATATGACTCCTAAAAGAGGCTCATATGGTATATGAATTCGGACTCATATATGACGACCATCGCAAGAATGGAAACACACTCAAATTGGACTCCTAAAAGAACTCATAATGAGCGCTCACACTCCGAATTATGAGTCCAATCGGACTCATATCGGACTCCAAATGTTTGCTGGGATATGACGGATGACGATGCCATTGGCAAAATTTGGGACATCTTTCGATAGAGTGATTAATTTTGAGCCACCTTGTACAAGTTGGCCACAGAAATGTTGAAGGAAATACCTTTCCCTTTGATAAGTTTTAAATTTTACCTGCTGGTTTGTTTGGCATTTTATCTCTAAAGTTTCTCTTATCATTTGCTTGTTACTCTTCCCTTATCATCCGTTCCAAGTGTGAGGGGAGACTATTTTTTTTTTTGCTGTGGTTGGTGTCTTCAATTTAATTATGCTTCCTGTGCGTGTTCGTTTGTTCCGGCACTGCTTCCGTTCGGGGGTTTTTTTGTTTGTTTTTATTTATTTTTTGTTTGTTTTGCAAAAGTTTGAATTTTTTTGTTCGCAGGGTTTTGTAACCCAGATGAAATTATACGTTTGACTTCATAGCTTTTAATCAATCATTTATCATTGGACACACATCTTCTGGCTTTCATTTGCCCAACTTCTGTGTTTGAAGTAAACTGGATTGGGTCAGATGGACGAATGGGACATTGTCAAACAAAACACGTCACAACAGGCCAATGTGACATTGGATTTTCTTAAGTGGTTTTATCTGAACTTGTGGCAGATATGCTCCGGGAAAATTTATTAAATTGTTTATTTGACTTGATTTTTTGGTGAGTGTGTGTGTGTGCGGATTTGTTAATGAAGTTCTGTGAGTTTGTGGTATTTAATCGGTCTTGTGTGATAATTTTAAGGTTTAGTTGTGGAGTGTAATGGAAAAAAGGGTGGCATTTTTTAACGTAGTAGTTGAAAAGCTCCCACTGTATGAGACTGCAGTCCGCGTTATCATATTATTACAAAAAAATTATCAGGTTGTTTTGATTACAAACAAGCCATAGAAAAACTTCGATACCCATACCCAACGATTTGCATACAGGTGGGGGTTTATACATAACTACTGTGGTGGAAAAAATAATAGGCTCAAGAACAATGCACGTTGTAATTTGATAAAATTTTATAGTTAGAGAGCTTTTGGTCGTTAGTAAGAGGAGTAAACGATAGCACTTAATCCATCCCAACACTTATTCCCGAAGAGCTGACATTCGCTGGCCCGGTTGATAAAGCTCACCATTAGGCTGAAATGTTTGCCGGAAATTCTTTCCTGCCGGAAAGCAATCAACCTTTCCACGCACTCGAAATGTACCTATTTCCATGCCTAAAATGTTTTCGGAACTTTTGGAGTCAAAAACGTTTTTGCGAATCTGGATGTTAGTAAGTTCCTGGGCCCGGACGTTTTTCGGGACTTGTCCTGTGAAAGCACTATTCGACGCTAGCCCATCCGTTGAGCAACCTATTTAACCTCCATTGCCGTCAGAGATTCTTCCCAGTGTGTTGAAAGGTTGCAAACGTCCAGCTTATTCCCAAAAAGGGTGAAAATGGGCCAATTGCGAGTTGCTCTGCGCTCTTTCAAGTAAAGGAGACCATTGTGAACCAACATCTTTTGAGGTATTTGGAAAACAACAACCTACTGAGTAGCTGACAGTATGGCTAACTTAGAAATCGCTCTACGGAAGACGTAAAGGCCTTCTGGTCGGATCGTTGGATCCGGTATATTTTCTAGTTCGGTGTGAGTAAGGTTGTGGCTCTGGCTATCTCCAAGGCTATCTCCAAGGCTCTGGCTATCTCCAAGTCTGGCGCGCTGCACTGATATCAAAGCTGATCGCTTTTGGTGTCGATCATACCTTCTTATAGGTTGTAAATGGGTTATCATCGAGCGAACATAGGCTGACAGCAGGTGTACTACGACAGGGTTCTGCCCTATTTCCTTCTCTTTTGCTTCTTTTCATTAGCGACCTTTTGGGGTCAGACGATGAATCCAGTCTACTCTATTGCGGATGACAGCAACCTCTGTCATTCATATTCATTCGACCGTAATCCGACTCTCCAAGATATTGAAGATAAAAAGCGAATTAGGAATAAGACACTTGGTCGGGATTTACTAGCCATTTCCAAATGGGGTCGAGTGAATAAAGCCGATTTAAATGCGCTTAAGTCACTGTGCGGTTAGTTGTCTCACAAGCGATCCACCGTCGTCAGTTTCTATCGATGATATGAAGTTTTAGCAATCAGATACTCTTGAAGTTCTGGACATGAAAATACGATGTGACGCTCGTTGGGCGAGACACGTATTCGAAGTGTCGCAAGTTTCTACTCGTACGAAGCCTTTTAAAGCGTTGCAAGAAATATTTGACTTCCTCTGATTTCTTCAATATCTATACAACTTACATTGCGCCGAAGATCGAATACAACTCCCATATATGGGCAGGTGCTTCAAAATTGACCGTGTGCAAAGGAGAGTCATGGTGCTGATACCTATCAGACAGTAGGGGCTCCCTCGAGCATCGTCGCAATGTGGGTTGCGTATAAAGGTTCGTATAAAGTAACTATAGAACAGCGCTAACGTTACTTTCTGAATCAAGAACGTCGTCTTATTCCTGACGTAAGAATGTTCGGCTGCGATCACAACTTTCCAGGAATTCACACCCGTTCGTTATCGTTTGGCCGGTCGAACGCACTTTACACTGCAGACTGAATTCGTTTTTCTCCCATACAGACCGTATTTGGTCAAATTCCGTCGAAGGTACTTTCCACTAGTCACGATATCTAGAAGTTTAAGGCAAATTCCAATTACCACTACTTTCTCTTGCCCCCTTTCGACTCTTACTTTCCACTAACAAACGCAATGCACCGCAATGTGAAGGGGACATCCCCTGAGTGTTAGTTAGTCAGTTAAAAAAATCGAATAGGCAGATCCCCCATAGGTGAACAAGGCGTAAAATACTACATATGTGACAGCGCATAGAGAAAGGGACCTAAGGGTAAAAAAATCTATTTTAATTTTTTTCCTTTTTTTGATGTGGACAACATCTGAGCATCGAATGAGACCGATCCCATGCCCCAAAAGTGTTCCCTCCCAGAGATATGCGCGTTTTATGAAAGTGAAATCGACGATTCTAAGCGCAAATAGAAGGGACCTAATCTTTTAAATGGCGCTCCTGAACAAAACTGGTTTTAAGCCTTAGGTCCCTTTCTATTTTGCGCGTCACATATATTGTTCTTAGAACACTTTAAAATTAACTGCTCGCTCATAACGTCCCATGCTAAATTTAAGCGTTATCGTGTTTAATTTGTGGCTTTTAGAGATGCAGGACCTCAAATCTGATGGTACCTTTGTGTGTAAGCTATTCGAAAAAATGGACCAATGAGGTCCAATTTTAGCAGAGAAGGGCTATGATCGTTTCCAACACTCTGAACGAAATTTGATCGAAATCGGATGTTCGATGTGGCTTTAGAGCAATAGGTTCTGAAATCTGGAACGACCTTTGTGTGGGTGGTATACAAACATTTGAGCCTTAATGGTCCACGATGGACCGTCAAGGTCCAATATTAGCAGAGATGGTCGTTTCTAAAGCTCTGATCGATATTTGATCGGAATCGGATGTTATATGTGACTTTTGAAGATTTGTAGGTCCTGAAATCAGCAATGGCATTTGTATGGGTGCCTATTTGGCCCATTTTTACCAGATTTAGCTGATGGTAGTGCGTAATGGTCCTTGCGCACCATTTTTTGGCATCGGCTGGACAAAAACTTGACCCAAAAACACTTCAAATTCTTTCAATTCCAATTCAAATATGGCATTATTTTTAGAGGTCTTGAACCGGTTTAATCCATGTTCAATGTAAAAAACGGCCAGGCTCAATTTAGAGCAAAGTCCTTGAACCCAATTGGCTGGGACTAAAAACTCAACACCACACTTTTTTTGGACGTATCCACTATATACCTGGGCGGATCAATAATTCCGTGACTTTTCGATCCCTGATTTTTTTCACAAATCAAAAGAAGTACTTTTTTAACATAATCTCCTTTAAGCTCAATACACTTAGTCCAAAGTTTAGCCAATTTTTGCATCCCTTCAAAGTAAATAGGATTTTTCAAGGTCCATAAAATAGGCATTTGTTTGATCAATTCATCGTTGGAGCAGAATATCTTTCCACCTAGCCATTTCTTTAGGTTTGGATGTAGGAAATAGTCACTGGGGGCTTAATTCGGGGAATATGGCGGATGAGGTACCATTTCGTAACTCAACTGCACCCCTGCATTAACTTGATGAAATGGTAATCGTGGCACGCATCTTGCAGGCGGCTTTCTTAAGCCCAACTGATCCTGTAAAGTCGAAACCACACTGCCATATGAAATGCGTATGACATCAACAATCTTTGTGTTCAGCTGTTGAACACAAACTAACTGACGGAACTCTTTTAAAATTTGACTTCAGTCTATTAACAGATGGTACTTGATTGGAGCAGTGTTGCAGTTCATTTAGCTGCGAGGGTAGTTTGTCACGGAGTTATTGATCTTCCCTCGTACCTTAAATATTCAAACGACAAATATTACTTTACAAAAATAACTTTTTTATAAAATTTAAATTTTTTCTAAATTTAATTATTCGATTTCTTTTGTGGTGGTACGAGGGTTGCTATTTATATTTCGGGATACACAAAAATTTATCATTGGAAATGGTTTTATTGGTTTTCAAAATATTCTCCTGTAAGATCAACACACTTTTGTAAGCGCAAAAACCACACACACTTTTGTAAGCGCAAAAACCAATTTTTGAAGCTTTTTTTCCACTCCAATTGCGACACCTCCAAAACATGATTTTAGAACGCTTCAATAGCTGCTCCGGTCGATGAACAACGTTGACCACGCATTTTTTCTTGACTCATGGGAATAAGAAGAAGTCTTTGGGTGCCAAATCAGAGCTGTACGGTGAATTGTCCATCAATTCGACGTTTTGGCCGGTCAAAAAGGCGCTGGTTTGAGCCGATGAGTGAGAGCTCGCATTGTCATGGTGCACAATGATTTGTCTTCTCCTGTTCGTTTTTCGAATTTTTCCGAAGACTTCAGGCAAAGCAAATTGTGGTGTACCACTCAGAATTAACAGTCATACGTAGCTCAAGTGTAGCAGTCGCCACTTGACCAGTTTTACCGAAGAAACAGGCGACCTTTTGCTTCGAAGTGGTTCTTCCACGAACAACTTCTGTTGGATTTGGCTCGTCTTGAAAGACTCGTCTTGTCGATTACTACGATAGATCCATAATTTATCAACTGTGACAATGTTATAAACTGCCTTTGAGCTTCTCCTTTAATATCAATAAACTATTGCATGCGCACAAACCAATTTTCGAAGCTCTTTTTCCACTCCAATTGAGACACCTCCAAAACATTATTTCTGAACGCTTTAACAGCTGCTTCGGGCGATGAAAAACGTTGACCAAACATTTTTTTCTTGACGCGTGGGAATAAGAAGAAGTCTTTGGGTGCCAAATCAGGGCTGTACGGTGAATGGTCCATCAATTCGTCATATTGAGTGGTCAAATAGCTCATCGTTTCAGCTGATGTGTGAGAGCTCGCATTGTCGTAATGCAAAATGATCCGTCTTCTCTTATTATCTTTCCTCAATTCTTCGAACACTGTTGGCAAACAGATGCTTGTATACCACTCCACTAAGGGCACTGTGGCAACATGGCCGGTTATACCGAAAAAACGCAATTATTTGCTACGATGTCCTTCTTTCACGAACAGCTATTGTTGGATTTGGCTCGGCTTGAAAGACCCATACGGTCGATTGCAGTTTTGTTTCGGGTTGATATGCATAGATCCATTATTCGTCACCTGTGAGAATGTTAAACACTGACTTTGAGCTATCGCAGTTATACTTTTTCAACATCTCTTTGCACTAATCCATACGAGCCTTTTTTGAGCATTCGTCGAATTATGTGGGATCCAACGAGAAAAAAATTTTTTCACCTCCAAATGAACATGCAATATCTCATTGATGCTTGTTATACTAATGAACAAGAAAGCCTCAATCTCACGGTATGCCACATTTCGGCCTTGCTTAATCGGTTCACGCACAGCCTCGTTGGTTTCTGGCAAAGTTGCCGAAGTTACACATCCTTTAAGAAATTTATCCTAGAGCGAACGGCGTCCGAGACTGAACTCTTGGTACCAGCCATTAACAGTGGGTTTTGATGGTGCTTCATCGCCAAAAGTCGAAACAAGTTGATTTAAACACTCTTGTCTCGATAAACCACGCCGAAAATCGTAAACTATGATCGCACGAAAATGTTCACGGGCTAATTCCATTCTTTGACTGAGATGAATTTTTCAACACAACAAAACAATTCGCCCTAAAATGACAAAACGTTCTGAGTGAAGTTATGCTTAAAAATATCAAAGTTTCCAATGGAAGTTCCAGTTTGCATCTGGGAACACTAGTTTTGTCAGGACCCGAAATATAAATAGCAACCCTCGTAAACATCAAAGAGGGCGTGCTGACGTCTATACGTACATACCTCTCTAGTCGATAACTAAAATTGCATATCGTAGGTAATTGCTACATGAACTTCTAAATCGCTTTGTTCCTATATATCCGCAATATGTAATTGATTATACGAGCAGGTAGCTTGAACGCCCTTAAAAATCACCTGATAGTAATTGCGATTTTCTTAGGCTATGATAAAAATTTCGTGGAACATTAAAATCGCTTTATTGTACGTCAAACAGTGCGTAGACTAAAAATGGATATTTGTCACTTGTTACCGCTTTACAGTTTGAAAAGCTTAAAGCAGCTCAAAATAACCAAAGATTTTGACCAAAAGCCCTCTTTTGTTGCTTAACGCCTTTTTATCCGGGAACAATAAGCAAAACTGCAGTATCAGCGAATTGGAAAACTCGCTATGGCATCCTGAAAGAGACAGTTTGAATCTCTTCCCCTTGCCTCTAATAAGTGTATGCATCAGCGAATTGGAAAACTTGATATTGCATCCTGAGAGAGGAAGTTTGAATTTGGTGTCCCTTGCTTCCCCTTGCCCCTAATAACTGTATGCATCAGCGAATTGGAAAACTCGCTATTGTATCCTGAGAGAGGCAGTTTGAATTTGGTGTCCCTTGCTTCCCCTTGCCCCTAATACCTGTATGCATCAGCGAATTGGAAAACTCGCTATTGTATCCTGAGAGAGGCAGTTTGAATTTGGTGTCCCTTGCTTCCCCTTGCCCCTAATAACTGTATGCATCAGCGAATTGGAAAACTCGCTATTGTATCCTGAGAGAGGCAGTTTGAATTTGGTGCCCCTTGCTTCCCCTTGCCACTAATAATTGTATTTCTATTTGGACCTTTTATCTATAACACCCTATAATTACCTTAATTGCCTCAATTTCAACGATTTTTAAATAAAACGGCAATAACAAATACGAGTAAAACTGCAAATTGTTTTCTAATCATTAGGGATCGGAATTTGTTGAGACGCTGCTACATCCTCGAAAAGCCACTGTTTAGTGTGCTCTATAGACAGAGTCAACTGAATATTTCGGGGGTGTTGATGTGGACGAACTTTGGTTCCAACAGAACGGCGCTGCATGCCATACAGCCAACGAAACAATCAATTTACGTTAGGAAACTTAAGGTGAGCACTGTAACTCGCGTCGTGGGCCTGTGGCGTG
Organism: Hydrotaea diabolus; assembly: GCA_963513945.1. NCBI lineage: Eukaryota > Metazoa > Arthropoda > Insecta > Diptera > Muscidae > Hydrotaea > Hydrotaea diabolus. The sequence continues at coordinate 57,126,783 of OY740716.1, forward strand.
GCCTTCAAGATCGTGCGATTCAATACCGCTGGGCTACTATTTGAGGTATTATGTGAAGTCGCTTGTCTATGCAGATAGACGCCTTGGGAGAGAACATTTGTCGCCTTATTGCTGACTACGGCTGCAAATACTGCAAAAAGTGGTCGAAATTTGGGTCTCTCGGCTGGAATTGATTCGAGCCAGCTACGACGGCCAATTGCCCGAAATTATATGTGACAGCGCATAGAGAAAGGGACCTAAGGGTAAAAAAAATCAATTTTCATTTTTTTCTCTTCTTTTTTTGATGTGGACAACATCTGAGCATCGAATGAGACCGATCCCATGCTCCAAAAGTGTTCCCTCCCAGAGATATGCGCGTTTTATGAAAGTGATGGTACACCAAAGATACACGTATTTAAATCTTTAAAATGGCTCTACTGAACAAAACTGGTTTTTACCCTTAGGTCCCTTTCTATTTTGCGCGTCACATATATAGCAGCCATCGTTCTTTGTGGCGCTGGCTTTACAACCTCTTGTTGGCCGGGGCCTGCTCAATAAATGATTTATATGCACTTCAATGCCCTACTCTACACTGTGGTACAGGGTATTTTGACTTTGTGCTGTTATTTGCTATACCCAAATGGAATAGAGTCAGTAACCGTCCTTTAGGATGGTTACATTGGGCAAATATTTGACGAAAATAAATTTTATCAATTTTTGCTTTAAGTACTGTCAACATAACACAGCTTTTTTGTTCACACTATCGACAAATATGTGACAGTTTTAGTTTGTTCAAACAGATGTCAAGTAATGTCAAATAGAAGTTTGGGATAACCCTAACAAAAAAAATATATGATCAAACTTTCAAAAAATAGAAATTTACTTTCTGTCAACCTTTTGAAACCAATGATGCAGGAAGAAGAAAGACTGACTGATTTTGTGCAGTGTGCTGCTCCACATATGATGGTCTTGAAAGAGAAGGAGGCATTGGGTTCGGGATTGGGTACGTATTCGGAATAACGAAGGATGCTGCACAAAGTTTTTAAATGAACTGCATACAGGAACACCAGCTCATCGGACATCACGGATTTTACCAGCTTCTTTTTCTAATTGTTTGCTCTTACAAAAATGTTGTATGATCAAATAAATGTTTGCCATAAAAAGAGGAAAACATAATTATGTGTTCTCAGGTGGTTACACTGTGTTCACATTGGGCCATTTTTTGTTTGCTGGCAAATATTTTTGTTTCCCCGAAATCAGCTGTTTTGCTGTTTGCCAGTTAGAAATATTTTGTGGTCGGATTGTGGCAAAGAAATATTCTACGTTTTTCTCCAAATATTTGTCCAGTGTGTTTGCTGGCAAATAATTTTGTTTCCCCGAAATCAGCTGTTTTGTGGTTTGCCAGTTAGAAATATTTTGTGGTCGGATTGTGGCAAAGAAATATTCTACGATTTTCTCCAAATATTTGCCCAGTGTGGCCGTACCTTTCGAATCACTATCTGATGCCATTAAGCGATGTCCGTCTGGCTTTCCATCCCTCCGACATCCGTCTATCATTTTATCGTTGTTATCAAATTACAGGTCGCAATAATAAACTGATTTCGACGAAACTGAATACATTCTTCAGGTTTGGACCAAGGCCGAATGCTATTGAGATTGGTCCACATCGGTTCATATTTTGATATCATAAAAAGGTTGTTTTGCCCGATTTTATTATATGCGATTTTGACAAAATTTCGCACAGAGCGTTTCGAGTGACCAACATCTATCTCTGGTGAAATTTGTACGTTTCATTCGAAGTTTTTAAGGGGTCAGAAAATATCCGTCCTTTCAAATCTCAAGACACACTGTTCACTGCACGGGCCGGAGAGGTGCGGCTGTCACTTTATGTGAAAGTCGATAACATCAGCATCTCGTCTACTTACTATCCCATCCTAACTTGGACAGCCTTTAGAGATCCTCTGGATTTGCCACTACTAACTGCGATCAGGTACGATCTTCATGATCTAGAGAGAGAGAGAGGACAGCCTTTAAGATCCTCTGGATTTGCTTCTGCTATCTGCGATCAGGTACGATCTTCATGATTTAGAGAGAGAGAGAGAGGACAGCCTTTACGATCCTCTGGATATGCTACTGCTAACTGCGATCAGATACGATCTTCATGATTTAGAAAGAGAGGTCCGGCGGTACAAGAGAGCCTTTAGATCATCGAAACTATCAGGCAGTTCTGAACAGCATTCATGCTGATGAAGTCGCAGTAGCTGTATCCAGCTACAGTGTGAATGAAGTGCTTGGAGAACATTCTTCGGAGATTTCACCTGAGTAGATGGTACTACCTTGACATACACGCTTGTTTCTGGCTCAGCTGAGATCTTAATGGTGCAGCCGCCTCAATTGGGCGCGAATTTATTCTAACGTCCCGAACATTTGTCCCGCCTGCCATCAGGGACGACATGACTTGCTGCACCTCATCAATTGTCCGGCCAAGTCCACTTAGCTGACTTCCAGGTCTCTGTGGACGCTTCCAGTTCAAATGGAGCGTTTTCTTCTCCTGGATATCGAAGCAGATCCCCGTTTAGACGAACAGGACTTCAAAATAAAATATTTAGTTGTTACAACAGTAATCGCTGCTAACTTATGGTTTCTACAGCAGGAAGACCTCAAATATGGACCCTCCATATAGACCCTTCAGGTGGGTTCTATATGAATATGTATGCCGATATGATCTAGTTTTATCAGAGTTAATTTTTACTTGCTTACTTGGACAAGTTGTTGGTCTGTGCTCAGTAAATGAATTATAAGCACTTCGGTCTTGGACGTGCTTCAGCCAGTTTCTAAATCCAAGGCTCCCCAGCGGGGTCACGGTCTTCCTTGTCTGCACTTTCTGAAAGTTTGTTTACTAAGGATTTTTTTTAAAGACTGCCACATTCTTTCGTTCGTTTTTGAAAGCATCTTTGGTTCGGCGCCATAAAGAAGCACAGTTGGTATGAGTGTATTTGTCGCACCATCCCCTACTTTGGCTCTCCACCGGGGTCACAGTCGTCCTTGTCTGCACTTTCTGAGCGTTTGTTTACTAAGGATTTTTTTTTAAAGACTGCCACATTCTTTCGTTCGTTTTTGAAAGCACCTGTGTAATCTTCGTTTTTCGAGAGAGGGCTCTGTTCCATGCTTACTATGAACGTGATCGGGTTTATTTTGAGGCACCTAGTGCTGCAGGACCTCAAATCGGCAGGGAACTTTGTGTGAGATCTAAAAATTTAACAAAGATGGGTGTTGGAAGCTCGTAATGCTCTGTGTGGAATTTGCTCGACATCGGATGTAATATGTGGCTTCAAGAGCCGTAAGATCTAAATTAGGAAAATATTTATGTACGGTATCAAAATATATACCGATGTGGATTTTCATTTCAAGAGGGTTCGTCCTAGAGCCAAACTTAAAGACTGTACTAAGTTTGATCGGAATCGGCTTAAAACGGCAACCTGTACTTCGATTAGAGCGATAAATGGACGGTCGGACGCCCATCATTGAATGGCATCATAAAGTGTTTCAGAGTATGCCTCACATAGGGTCCATTTCCATTCCGTAAAGTTGTAAAAAACATCAGCACTAATTCTTTATACTCTGTACCACAGTGCAGTTTGAAGTTGGTCCACTTCGGTCCATATTGTGATACCGTAAATAGGCTGTTTTGACCGACTTCAGAAAAAGCCACTTATTACATCCGGTTTGGACAAAATTTCATTCAGAGCATTTCGAGAGATCAAAACCCTTTTCACGTGAAATTTGTCCATTTTGGTCTAAGTTTTCGAAAAGCTTTCATACAAAGGTCCTTCTCGATTTCAAAGGCCACACACTACTCCCGTTTTCGACCAAATTTCCCACAGAGCATTACGAGACCATATCGGTCCATGTTTTCGAAAAGGTCCCTGCCGATTTAAGGTCCTGCATCTCTAGAAACCATAAACTACACCCGGTCAAGCCCAAAACTTGCATGGTAAATTATAAGCCACCATTAATTCACCGTGGTGAAACTTGGCCAAATTGGTTCATAATTTTCTATAGACCACACACACAATGGTTCTTCCCGGTATTAGAATCGAAAGCCTCATTTCTAAAGCGTTGCAAGCGATCACACCTATGTTCTGTAAGATTGTTCTATGTCTGTCCATGTTTTGCGATTAGCCCCCACACAAAGGTCCCTCCTGATTTAAGGAGCCATCACGCTCAAATTGCTCTGTGTTCCCTTATGAGCTTCAAATAAATATGAGTAACTAAAATATATTGATTCCGCATGGTGTAGGGTTGGCCACTCCCGGTCTAATAGTGTAACTTTGAAACGGTAGAACCTACACGCAGAGAAAAAATATGGTTACTATATGGTCACGGCAACAATAGTATGTTCTCTGCAATAAAAGTATGGTTGCCGCAACCTTAGTATTGTTTTTTGAATTTAATTTGGACAATAGTATGATTGCGGCAATATTAATATTATTGAAATGTAACAAAAGAATTGTTGCCAAATTAAAAAAAAATGAAAATATGGTTGTAGCAACAATATAAATATGGTTGGTGGGACAAAAGTATTGTTTTAGTGGGTTTTATGCTAACAATAACATGATTACGGCAATCATACAGGCAAAATCGTAATTTATTTTTAATTTGACAATGTCATTTTTACGAATCTTACGCAATAATAGTATTTCTATATATAAATTAATTTTTTTCAAACCAAACTACGGATTAGTATAATTGAATTATTTTTATTAAATGAATTGTTTCTACTGTTAAATAAATCACTCCCTTTATAAAGAGTTTTATGTATTTTTACATAACTTATTTAATAAAAATCTCTATTGTTGAATAACAACTTAACCCAATCTTTACAAAAAATTTGGGGATCATAGCATGGTTGTGTGTAAGACATACTATGGTTCTAAGGATCATACTATGGTTGTATGTACAACATATTATGGTTGTGAGGATCATAAAATGGTTATGGAGATCATAGTATGTTTGAGTGTGAATCATACTATGGTTGTGGAGATCATACTATGGTTGTGTGCGAACCATACTATTGTTGTGATGATCATAATATTGTTGTGTCACAACCATATAACCAACAATAGTATGTATGATGCTCTTCGAATATTGTTACCCTAACCATACTTTTTTTCTGCGTGTATGGGCTTCATTTAGGTAATTTTGGGAAGGTAAGAGGTAAGGCTATCTTTTAAGAAAAACAAAACAAAAAAATCCGACCACTGGTTCAAAACTTAGCAATTTTACCCTAGTACCCTCCGATCATCATTCCGAAAATTTTCAAACCGCTGCCATTTCGCTCCTTGCATTTTGGGCCATGGTCATGGATGGACATATTTTCATGAAATGAGCCAAGGAATACGCTGGAGAAATTTGTCCCGTCGTTAATGACTCACCTGTATATGTGACGCGCAAAATAGAAAGGGACCTAAGGGTAAAAACCAGTTTTGTTCCGAAGAGCCATTTTAAAGATTTAAATACGTGTATCTTTGGTACACCATCACTTTCATAAAACGCGCATATCTCTGGGAGGGAACACTTTTGGGGCATCGGTCTCATTCGATGCTCAGATGTTGTCCACATCAAAAAAGGTCCCTTTCTCTATGCGCTGTCACATATGTTTTTACTCTGAGACGTAAACCTCTAAATAAATTTCCAACAACTGATTCTTCACCTCGCGAATGCCCCCGAATTTACGAGTAAGAGATTTATCGTTACGCCATATTAAAGCTTCTCTCTAAAATATTTTAAACAATAGGTCCCCGACAGTCATTATAATAATCAGATCATACACAGCTCACCGATTAAGCAAAATTTTCCCGTTCGTTCTTTAAAGGGATGTTGGAGGGAACTTGTATTTCTCCCCTTTTTGCTGAAGATATCCCGCAATACTTTTAAAATTATTACTTTTCATTTGTTGTGATCGATGGCGACCCTCTGCTCTTCTTTTATTTTGTGTGTCAATGTCAGTATGACGCAAAATCTGCTTTTATCTCTTTAATTCCCTCTCCGACATAGAAAAAAGCATCGCAAAACAAATAAAATCCTTTTCTGTCACACCAGCAGAACAAGGACACTGTGATGGGACGAATAGGGATTCGGGGAAATCCTTTGACAAACATGTTCAAGCTGACACACATACCCTGAAAGACATGTGCGAATATGAAAGGCGGAGTAAGCTGGAAAATAAACAACAGAAAACAAAGTCAGTCGGTCCGATTTTCAGATACCCCTAAACTATACTTAGTAGGGACATAAATACTGTTACAACCTTGAACACACCCATTTCATTAGTAGAACTGAACATACCCCGTTACTGTCATATGGGTTTTGAAAGCTAACCTTGATAGCGTTAGTCTATAACGGGATTTTAAAATTGTTTCAACTTTCATCATGGGGTGGTCAGATAATGAGAACCGTATCGCTGTAACAGCGCTTTTCAAGTGTAAAATAAAAAAACGATATTTTCAAAACGCTCCGGCCACTAGGGATTAGCCGCATGTTCGTCTACCGATGCATAAAACTGTTTGAGGAGACTGGAGATGTAAAAGACCGCCACCGGTCGGGCCGCCCACGCTCTGTTCGAACACCGCATGTCATCAAAGCCGTTAAATCAAGAATTCACAGAAATCCGCCCCGAAAACAGAAAATCATGGCCCGTGAGATGAATATCACGCAAACGTCCACGAGTCGAATCATTAAAAAAGACTTGGGACTTGGTGCTTTCAAACGACGTACCGGACATTTATTGACTGCAGCTTTAAAAAAAATAGAATTAAAAATGCAAACGTCTTTTGGTGAAGCACGCTGATAAATTGCACAGAAAAATCTTGATCACCGATGAACAAATTTTTTACCTTTCTGGAAAAATTATACAAGCAAAATGATAGTGTATGCGCGGTCATCTAAGGAAGCATCTGAACCGATCCCAAGGGTAGAAAAGGGTCATCACCCAGCTTCAGTCATGGTTTTATGGGGTGTATCGTACGATGGGGTCACTGACCTGCATTTCTGCGAACAAGGTTTCAAAACATCGGCCAAAGTTTACCAAGAAACCGTTTTGGAAGCTGCTGTGAAGCCTCTTAACAATTCCCTGTTCCAAAACCAACCATGGACTTTCCGATTGGCCAGTGCGACTTAAAGCGTATGTAAAGGCAAAAGGTGGACATTTCGAATAAGTAAATTCTTTTTGGATACAATATACATCAATAAATAAATTTAAAAATATTTGGTCCAAAAACATTCAGTACTTTTTATTTTATAAGTACAGCATAAAACGTGTGTAAGAGTATTTATGTCCCTACACGCTGAGAAAAAACATTGTTACTACATGGTCACGGCAATAATAATATGTAATTCGCAATAAAAGTATGTTCGTCGCAACCATAGCATTGTTAACTGAATTTATTTTTGACAATAGTATAATTGCTGCAATATTAATATTGTTGAAATGTAACAATAGTATTATTGCCAAATTTAAAAATGAAAATATGGTTATAGCAACAATATAAATATGGTTGGTGCGACAAAAGTATTGTGTTTTGCGTTTCATGTTAACAATAATATGATTACGGCAATCATACTGTATGATTGTAATTTTTCTTCATTTAAATATGATTTTAAGAACAAATTTTATTGGTACGAATCTAATGCAATAATAGTACTTTTTTTTTATATCGAAATTGAAATTTTTTTAACGAGCTGCTTTGGTTTTGTTTAACTGAAATATTTTTAATAAAAACGCTTACGTTTATTTAAACTTATTTTTTCTACTGAAAAATAAATCACTCCTATTAATTTGAATATAAGGTTTTTTTTTTTTAACCATTTTCTAATTCGAATATATTGTCGACAACTTAAACAAATTCGAAAAAATTATATTGGAGATCATAGTATAATTGTGTGTGACCATTCTATGGTTGTAGGGATCATAACATGGTTGCGTGTGAATCATACTATGGTTGTGAGGATCATACTGTGGTTGTATGTGCAACATACTATGGTTGTGAGGATCATACTATGGTTAGGGAGATCATAGTATGGTTGAGTGTGAATCATACTATGGTTGTTGGGATCATAGTATGGTTGAGTGTGAATCATACTATGGTTGTTGGGATCATAGTATAGTTATGTGTGAATCATACTATTGTTGTATTGTACCACAACCATATATCCAACAATAGTATTATCCTCTTCGAATATTGTCATCAAAACCATACTTTTTTCTCCGTGTACTAAGTAATTTCCTTCAAACATTGGCCGCAACTGCGACTTAGGGTTTTCATTCTGATGCTCCAATTTGGGATGACTCGTTCGAGCATTTCGACCGGTATGGCTTTAATGACACGCGTAATGGTGGCTTTCAAAAGCTGAATCGTAGCTGGTTTGTCAGCATGGACTTTAGACTTGACGTAACCCCAAAGAAAAATGACTAAAGGTGTGATATCACTCGATCTAAGCGGCCAACTCAGCGTCCAAAACGTGAAATTAGCTGCTTCTCGAAATGACCTCTCAATAGATCCATTGATTGAGCAGCTGTATGGCAAGTGACACCGTCCTGTTGAAACCAAGTTTCATCAAGATTACGGGCTTCAATTTCAGGTAGCATAAAGATCGATATCATGCATGGCGCGATAGCGCGCACCATTCACGGTTACGTTCCGGCCTCCATCATTTTTGAAAAAATATGCACCGATGATCTCACCAGCTTATAAACCGCACCAAATCGTGGTTTTCTCTGGATACAATGGCACCTCTTGAACCTCTTCTTGTTGCTCTTCAGTCCAAAGACGGCAATTTTGTTTATTGACTTTGCCGTTGAGCCAGAAATGTGCCTCATCACTGAACATAATTTTGGTCGAAAACAGCGGATCTTCCCGTTTCGCACCAAACGCTCATTTCCATAATACAGTTGGCAACATTTGAAGGAAATCATATTCAAAAAGTAAGTGCCATAAAATCTCCCTTCAAATTACCAATAAAGATTCCACACTTGATTTGAATTTTTATATTTTTTTTGTTCTGAAAAAATGCCTCTAAATTTTATTGTAGCCATCATCTTATGGTAACTCAAACCTCGTTACCATTAATACTATGAAATGTTGATGATTGCAACAGAAAGTAAGTTTATCTAACCGAATATTTGTAGCACGGATTGATTTCCAGCTGATGTTTTCTCTGTGTGCACTGAACTTTAAACTGAGCTGCATTAAATACTCGTATGTCTCTTCAATTTAGAATTAAAAATGCCATGCTTTAAAACTGTAAGCCTTCGAATGCGGTTCAAGTAGCTGTCTTGAGATAAATTGACAAGATCGGATCAGTGGCGTGGAAGCAAGGCATTAACAAAATAGTAACGCTTTATATATTTTTTTTTGTTTTCCATTCACGCAGAGAAAAAACATGGTTACTACATGGTCACGGCAATAATAATATGTTATCCGCAATAAAAGTATGTTCGTCGTAACCATAGCATTGTTAACTGAATTTAGTTTTGACAATAGTATAATTGCTGCAATATTAATATTGTTGAAATGTAACAATATTATTATTGCCAAATATAAAAAGAAAATATGGTTATAGCTACAATATAAATATGGTTGGTGCGACAAAAGTGTTGTGTTTATGTTAACAATAATATGATTACGGCAATCATACTGTATGATTGCAATTTTTCTTCATTTAAGTATGCTTTAATGTTATTGGTACAGATCTGATGCTATAATAGTGCTTTTTTATCGATATTAAAATTTTTTAACTGAGCTGCTTTGGTTTTTTTTAACTGAAATATTTTTAATAAAAACGCTTACGTCTATTTAAATTTATTTTTTCTACTGTGAAATAAATCACTCCTATTATTTTGAATATAATTTTTACATTTTAATAATTTTCATAATTCAAATCTATTGGCGACAACTTAAACAAATTCTAATAAATTATATTGGAGATCATAGTATAATTGTGTGTGACCATACTATGGTTGTAGGGATCATAACATGGTTGCGTGTGAATCATACTATGGTTGTGAGGATCATACTATGGTTGTATGTGAAACATACTATGGTTGTGGAGATCTTAGTATGGTTGAGTGTGAATCATACTATGGTTGTGGGGATCATAGTATGGTTATGCCTGAATAATACTATTGTTGTGAGCATCATAGTATGGTTGCATTTGAATCATACTATTGTTGTGAGGATCATAATATTGTTGCACCACAATCATATACCCAACAATAGTATTATCCTCTTCGAATATTGTCACCACAACCATACTTTTTTTCTGCGTGTTTAGTTTTACAAGCAAATATACATTATTACTTTGTCAACAACTTTGTGTACTTTATTTTCAATTATATCCTCCGATTAACTCTCTGATTGTTGTCATCAATATATTTTCGTTTAATCGAGAAGAGCAAAAAGAAAAATAAACAATTGTCCAATAGAACAATTGCAAACATTTGCTTTCCATCCCGCTCTTCCCGTCATCCCGTAGCAGTAACAGAAAAACAAGGACTAACAAATTTTCGCTTTTCTTGCAATTGCTTCTCCCTGTTATAAAAACATTTAAAGAAAAGGACGTACAGAGCCCGAAGGATGCGGGACATGCGGCGACCGAGGATTGTATTGTTACATGATTTTGAACATGCTTTTGATTGTAACAAAAGAATTTGTAAGAAATTTGTTGTTGGTTGTAGCAACAAACAAAACTTGAAAATAATTAAAAACGATCTCAATAGAAATGTAGGATGGAATAAGTTTAAAGGATTAAAAGCTAAGTTTCACTTTAAAATCGATTAAAGTCTTTTGCTGGTCCATGGTTGGGAAAGTGAAACAAAAAGTTTGCAATTGTCCCAAGGATATTCTTTTTGAACTAGCAAAGAAAGTTATTTTAAGCACTTTTAAAATTGTAAATCAGGGGTACACGATAAATATAGGCATTTGGGTACTCAAATCAAAGCAAGGTTTGTAACCATAAACGATTATGGTCGGAATGATAGACCCATGATTCGTCACCTGTGACGATTTAATAAACGTCTTTTGAAGCACCGCGATAATATTTTTTTTCAAAATTTCTGTGCACCAATCGACACTAGCATTTTTTGAGCATTGTCAAATTGTGCGGGATCCAACGAGAACATGTCTTTTTTACGACCAGGTGTTCATGCAATATCGAATGTATGCTGGCGGAAGAAATGCCCAAGGTTGCCTCTATCTCACGGTATGTCACATGACGATCTTGCATTATCAGTTCACGCACGGCATCAAAGTTCTCTGGCACAACGGCCGTTTTTAGACGACCTTCAAAGTGCTATAGGATGGTGCCTCATCGCCATACAAAGATTTATGTTCATCGATGCGCTCTTGTCGTGATAATCCACGTCGAAAGTTGTGAAAAATCATCGCACGAAAATGTTCACTAGTTAATTCCATTTTTTTTTTTGCCAAAACGTTTAAGGAAAAAAATATGTCAAACTTTCCAATGCAAATGTCAGATGGCGCCAGGCAACACGTAGTGAAAATTTTCAGATTGCAGTTCGGAGGGTACTAGGGTAAAATTGTTCTGAACCAGTGGTCGGAATTTTTCACAAATAATTTGAAATTATGCCACGAATTGCACTCCTATTATCAATGCTCAGTTTTCATGTTTATACCAACAAAAACCTTAAAGTCCCTTTGTTTAAAATCAGATTGTTTTCTAGAGTTATGACAGTCTTCTCAACAACGAGTTACATCTTCTATTACATTAAAAAGAAAACTTTTTCTTCAATTAAGTTTCACACAATTCTTTAGTGGAACTCCCAAGGCGGTGATGGTTGCCTAACCACCCTACATATGTTTTCGTTTTACAGAAAGTTAAAGGAAATCGCACAACTTACGACTCTGATATTAGTATTTTTAATTTAAAACAAAAGTTTTAAGTTCTTGTTTATTTTTCGCCAGAAAACAAAACATCTCCATTGCATCCTGGCTCTAACTTTAGTGCGCTGGCAGCACACCAACAACAACACATCCATTGTACGAATTTTAAACTTAGAAAATGTTTGCTTTCTTGAGAAAATCGTAAGGCAATCTTGGCAAAGCAATTCGAAGTAAAACACAACAAGTTGCTTATTTAAGTTTAGAAATCATCAGTTGTTACTGAAAGAAGAACATGACGCTGGCAAAGAAATGTTTAATGAAAAGAGATCCGGACCAGACATTGAGGAATCTATTATCAGCTAATGGACAACAATGATTCAATTTTTTAGATAATCGTTTTAGCAGCTTTTTTGATTTTTATAGTGTCCACCACAGTATTGCATGTTATTATGTATAGGGTGATCTATCTAGAGGTATTTTTTCAGAACAAAAAAAATTATAAAAATTCAAATCAAGTGTGGAAGCTTTATTGGTAATTTCAAAAGACATTTTATGGCATTTATGTTTGGAAAATAATTTCCTTCAAATGATGGGCGCAACTACGCCTCAGGGTTTCCATTCTGAGGGTCCAATTTTGGATGACTCGTTTGAGCATTTCGACCGGTATGGCTTTAAGCACACGCGTAATGTTGGCTTCCAAAACCTGAATCGTAGCTGGTTTGTCAGCATACACGCAGAGAAAAGATATGGTTACACTATGGTCACCGCAACAATAATACAACAACAATACTATGTTTGCGGCATGTTCGCCGCAAACAAAGTATTGTTTTTTGTATTTAATTTTGACAATAGTATGATTGCGACAATATTGCTATTGTTGAAATGTAACAATAGTATTATTGCCAAATTTAGAAATAAAAATATGGTTGTAGCAACCATATAAACATGGTTGGTGCAACAAAAGTATTGTTATTTAAAATTTAGGTTAACAATAAATTTGATTACGGCAATCATACAGCATGGTTGCGACTATGAACATAACAAAACAGGTTTTATTGAGCATACATGTATGTGTGTGCGTATGTTTTTTTTTGATATACAAAAAATCACATACACACCATACAGTGAATGGTTGCTGTCTATTAAAAAAAAACAACACAATAGGAAGTAGTTCGAGGGATTTTTATTGTTTATACTTTGTTCAGTGAAAAACTCTACTGCCGGCTGATTCTCGTTTATTTAAAATCGACATGCACTTAAGTACTCGTATATAGCCCTTGATCATGGTTAAATCACATTCGTTACTTGGTGTCTACGGCTGGTGAATTAGCATTCACCCCTGCTGGCAACTAAATGTATTTTTGACCGTTGGAATATATATAGAATGAATGAAATGTTTAATAAAAAACATGGCCTCAAATCTGGCTATGAACTAATAGTAATGCAATTTAAAATAACATACTTATTAAAAATCTCTATTTTTGAAGAACAACAATAACCAATTCTAATAAAAAATTTTGTGGATCATAGTATGGTTGTGTGTGAATCTTACTATGGCTGTGAGGATCATACTATGATTGTATGAGAAACATACTATAGTTGTGAGGATCATAATATGGTTGTAGAGATAATAGTATGGTTGAGTGTGAATCATACTATGGTTGTGGGGATCATAGTATGGTTATGTGTTAATCATAATATGGTTGCGGGGATCATAGTATGGTTATGTGTGAATCAAACTATTGTTGTGGGGATCATAATATTGTTGTGTCACAACCATATACCCAACAATAGTATGATCCTCTTCGAATATTGTCACCCCAACCATACTTTTTTTCTGCGTGTAGACTTTAGACTTTACGTAACCCCTTCTTAGCCTTATGGGCCGGCGCAGAATCCTACTGGAAAGTCCATGGCTGGTTTTGGAACAGGAAATTGTTAAGAGGCTTCACAACAGCTTCCAAAAGGTTTTTTGGTAAACTTTGGCCGATGTTTTGACTCCTTGTTCGCAGAAATGCAGGTCAGTGACCCCATCGTAAGAGACACCCCACCAAACCATGACTGAAGCTGGGTGATGACCCTTTTCTACCCTTGGGATCGGTTCAGATGCTTCCTTAGATGACTGCGCTATAGTCTATCATTTTGCTTGTTAAATTTTTCCTGAACGGTAAAAATTTTTTCATCGGTGAACAAAATTTTTTCTGTGAAAGTTATCAGCGTGCTTCACCAAAAGACGTTTGCGTTTTTCAATCCTATTTTTTTTTTAAAGCTGCAGTCAATAAATGTCCGGTACGTCGGTACGTTTGAAAGCCCCAAGTCCCAAGTCTTTTAATGATTCAACTCATGGACTTTTGCGTGATATTCATCTCACAGGCCATGATTTTCTGTTTTCGGAGCGGATTTTTGTGAATTCTTGATTTTACGGCTTTGGTGACATGCGGCGTTCGAACAGAGCGTGGGCGACCTGACCACTGACGGTCTTTTACATCTCCAGTCTCCTCAAACAGTTTTATGCATCGGTAGACGAACATGCGGCTAATCCCTAGCGGCCGGATCGTTTTGAAAATTTCGCTTTTTTATTTCACACTTGAAAAGCGCTATTACAGCGATACGGTTCTCATTATCTGACCACTTCATGATGAATGTTGAAACAATTTTAAAATCCCGTTGCAGACTAACGCTATTGAGGTTAGCTTTCAAAACCCATATGACACTAACGGGGTATGTTCAGTTCTACTATTGAAATGGGTGTGTTCTATTTTGTAACAGTATTTATGCCCCTACTAAGTAGATGCCGTTTCCTACGGAAATGACGGCGCAGTTGTCTAGGGTAGCAATTCATACTAGAAAATTTAAAAGAGTGTGGATGGAAGATCTATCTTCCTGGTTCAAGGGCAGCTTCGTTTGGAATATAATTATCATAGACAAAGCACAAAGCACAATCACAAACGACTCTTTATGGGTCAACGAGTGGGTGTACGTCCGCCTGTTCATTCTTCCGTTTGTCTTTTCCTCCGCCCTGCTGACCATCTATCTGAACCCCCTGGCGGTGTTTCGTTCCGTCCGCCCTTATCTGCCCTTCTGACCACTCTAATATAATTGGAATATAATTATCAGAGACAAAGCACAATTACAATTGACTCTATATGGGTCATCGAGTGGATGTGCCGCGTGACAACTTTACAAGGTTAGACTCCGCTACTAGTTCTTCTATCCTAATCCCAGCTTGGCAGGCGCTAGTCGAAGTCATCCTAAGGACAATAAGATAAAACAACGACTATGGCGTGCCTAATGCCCGTGTAAAGTAAACCATCTCTTAAAAAACAAGCAGGCAGTCCTGGTCTGGTGTACCACAACGCTAAGAATGCGAGAAGAAACACATATAAAAGACGCTGATAAAATTCAGATTTCCGCCACCTCGGCCAGCCGAACTCTGAACCGTAGGGTGTTTCATGTCTGTTTAAAGTCATTGAGTTGGTATAGACTCCGGTCCGGCTTCATAACCAAAGTTAATCACTACTTTAGTGTCACGCGACTAGGGGATTGGTAACTCCCCATAACTAAGGCCCTTTCAACGAGACTAAATCTGGAGGGACAGGTGCCAAAATACGCCTATAGCACCCAGGTTTCCAATATCCTTGCAGATGCGAACTTTGGCACACGAAAAAGGTTGCACTACAACTGTCTAACGCTCTGAGCTCTTGCTAAACTAAAATTCGTTTTACTTTGGAACAAACAGACGCCACAAATTAACCTATGCTCAATTCAAACAGTTTTGCTGGAGTCTTATCTAGATTGACATTAGTCGTTGGCAGTGAAGGCGTTTTTGTTGCTGTACTTACTCTTGATGCCGTCAGCCGTTTACCTGGCCCAAAGCAAATTCTTTGGTTTGTGAATAACCACGCTTTTAACCATATGTGGGTTATTGACCGTTGTTTCCAAAAAGAATTTCATTGCAAAAGAGGCCTTTGTAGCCAATAGTAGAACATGGCACGATGATTTGAGAACGAAGTTTTAATACGCATGTTCGCCACCAAAGACTGTCAACATCGTAATACTATCGCACCAAACGAAATACCCTTTAATTTGCTTACATGTTTTCTAAAAATTGTCTTCGCATTTTCTTGATAAAGGAACTGACTTTAATACTCATCACGTCTTTTGTTTCTTTAAGGTCAAAATTTAACCAAACAATGTACGGAGAAGCAATTTCGCTGCGGCAATGGTGACTGTCTCCCGGTGCGTTTCCTGTGCGATGGCGAATCGGATTGTAATGATCACAGCGATGAAATGATACCGGAATGTAAATTTATAGGTAAGTTCATAAACCCATTAAAATCACTGGTCGGTCATACAGCGAAATCTCTTGAAACTTAATTTGAATCGCATAATTATTAAAGAGGATACAAAAGGAACTAACTTTACAAGGCAAAAACTTTTCCAGTGATTCACCTGACATTAAAGCGATAACTGTTGAGCCTTATTCGAGCAATACCCCACCCGTCATTTTTCCCAAGTAATACTAAAACTCTTTATGTGGTTTAAAATCAACAAAAAAAAACAACATCCTGCATATACAGAGAGAGAGAGAGAGAGAGAGTGATAGAGAAAAATAAGTATCTCGACGTCCTGATATCGTTGCATCCTAAAATGTTACTTATTGACTATGGATGCATGCCTGTGAATACACTAGAGGAATTGCCTGTGTGTGTGTGTGTGTGAAGGTTTGTTAAGGATTGTTCAGATTTCGATAAGCCTTTTTGAGTTTTTTCCGTTTTTGTGCGTCTTATTGGTCGATGTTCATCTCTGCTGGTCTCTTTGTGTGCATTTTCATTGAATGTATGCTCCACTCCACTCAGTGTGGTTGCTCTGATTGCTGTAGAAATTGCAACATATTGAGGTTTTAAATTACCCTTGTAACGCTACCTTTATCTGCAGTCCCGCACCGCATAGTGCAGCATTCCGGCAGTGTGGTAAGGCTGTACCACCATCGCCAGTTTGGATGCTATAGTGGCATGTGTTGCTACATTTTGATTGCTGCTATAACAGGATGCCGAGTGGCACCTCTTGCTGTGTGCTGCAAGTGTTTGCCTATGAGTGTATGTGTGTGTGTGTATGTGTATGTATTTGTACATGTATGTTTACATACACGGACCAATCCATCATCTTCATCAGACTCATCTGTTTCAACTGATGCGCTATGGGTCCATATGTCGGCCTGCGTATGTACGAGCTCTGCCCTATACGAGGATAGTGTGAACATTGTCATTGAGTGCAATGTGGAGCAGGATAACAAAAGTTGGTTTCATGACAAAAGGTTGTAATTTAAAAAAAATGGTGATCCACCTTTACATATATCGTTAAAATCGAATTTGTCCTCCCGTTTGTCCTTTCTGTCCATCTCACCCGTTCGTTCCACCCGTCCTTCGAGGTTCCGTCAACATTGCCATTGGGTGCAATATGGAACAGGGTATTAACTATGAGTTCAATGTTAGATTTACGTAATATTTTTATCAAAAAAAATATATTAGAAGATCCACCTTTAAACATGCTGTACGATTCGAATCATCGATCGTCGTCCTTCCATATGTCATTGCGTCCGCTATTTCGTCCTTCCGTCTTACACCTTCGTTCCACTCGTCCTTCCATCTGATGGACGTCCTCACTTGCTTCGTTCACTCATTCGTGCGTTCTTTCGTACGTCCTTCCGTCCGCCCGTTCATTCTTCTGTTTGTGTTTTCTAACCATACTTCCGCCCTTCCGACCATCTATCTGAGCCTCCTGCGGGGTTTCGTTTCGTCCGCCCTCATCTCTCCTAATGGCCACTCTTATATCTCTTCGTAACGATGACTAATACAGCAAACATTTCCAATATGACAAATCCTAGTTTGACATGCACTAGTTGAGAGTGCGCCCCTTGCTGTCAGACAAAACTAGTCCGACGACTTTCGGGTCCATCGCACTAGGCATGCAGGCAGTCTTCGATTGTTGCGTAACAACGGCCTAACGCTCTGAGCTTTCCCATTCATGCTCGTTTAGCAAGAAACACAATTCATGGACAAAGTTTAGTACTTGAACATTCTTCCGTCTATCTTTCCGTGTGTCAGTCCATCCCTCCGTACGTCCTTCCGCGTTCGTCCTTCCCTCCGTCCGTCCGTCCATTCATCCGTTTGTTCCTTCCATTCATCATTCTGTCCATTCTTGCTCCTTTAGTACGCCATCCTATTTGCCTCGGCATCCTTCCGTTTTTCCTTTTGTCATTCCTACTGTTTCGTTTCTTTGTTTCTTCTTTTTGAAATTTGCAGCCTTTTTCATCCTTCCTTTTTCCTTTTCGTCTGTTTGTCCTTCCGCCCGAGCTCTTGTATAATCTTCAGTCTTTTTGTCCGTCCTTGTGACTCTCATTCTTCTGTCCGTCCTTTTCATCGTTCTTGCGTCTACCTTTTCACATTCTTCTGTGCGCGGTTTCTTCTATCCGTTCTTCCATTTTACCGTCCGTCCTACCTTTTGTAAATTTTTCCGCCTTTTCGTACTTTCTTCCGACTGCCCACTCATCCTTTCGTTTTTCCTTTTCTTCTGTTCGCGGTTTCTTCTATTTCTTCTTCCAATTTACCGTCCGTCCTACCTTTTGTAAATTTTTCCGCCTTTTCGTACCTTCTTTCGCCTGCCCATTCATCCTTTCGTTTTTCCTTTTCTTCTATGCGCGGTTTCTTCTATCCGTTCTTCCATTTTACCGTCCGTCCTACCTTTTGTAAATGTTTCCGCCTTTTCGTACTTTCTTCCGACGGCCCGTTCATCCTTTCGTTTTTCCTTTTCGTCCGTTCCTTTTCGTTTCTTGTACAATCTTCAGTCGTTTCGTGCGTCCGTCTGTCTTTCGTCCATCCCTCTGTCCGTTCTTTTGTTAATTTTTTCATCTATTTTTCTATACCGTTCTGTGTGCGCTTCTTTCCTTTCTATCGTCTGTGAGTCCGTTTTTTCCTTTTTACATTTTTTCGACTTTTCGTACTTCCTTCCGTCTGGGAACAGTTTGGGGCATTGGATCGATCTCATTCGATGCACAGGTGTTGTCCACATAAAAAAAGGGAAAATTGATTTTTTTACCCTAAGGTCCCTTTCTGTCACATACGAGTATTCCTTGTGGGGAAGAAGGCAGCGAAATCATGAGATAGGCATTCAATCTATCGCATATGTCATCAAAAACAGCGCCCGACGCCGGGGTTGTACAATCTGCATTCGCATATTTAACGATCTGAATGCCGTCTAGTGGACGTGAAATATTAGAAAGGTAGAGGTAGAGAAAGAAAGGTAACTCTACAGGGTTTGGACTTCTTGTTTCTGAATTTCACATACGACTGGCGTCGACACATATATATAGTTGCTGACCTAACGTTTCAAACTTGGCTAAAGGGAAGATTTTTCGAGATCCTCGAAGATAGTGACTTGGATGACCGAATCAAAAGCCTTTTATCTTGTTCCCACCCAACCCAAGGTTTTACACTTGGCTGGATGGAAGTTTTCTCGACATCCTCGCAGACAGTGACTTGGATGACCGTATCAAAATCCCTTCACACTATCCTATTGGTCTGTCTGCTCTGGTGGCTTAGTTCGCGGCTGATGTGACGATAGCTTGTAAATTATTGACGATCGTTGAAGATTTGCATACAGAGTTGCACTCTCTGATGCTAGAAGGAGTTATGTTTCAAGAGTTTTTACTATCGGCGACAAAAGTCAGCTCGAATCTTCTTTTTTTCTCGCCTCCTTATTGGGCTTTGGGCGACGGTATCACCCTGCCGATTTTCCAGATCCCTGGAACTATGAGGCTAACGTCATTTTGTTGTTGTTTAAGTCAGATACTAGACTCCCGGTTCATAGAGCTGCTTAATATCAAACAGTTGCTCAGAGATCATATCGATTATTTGGATAATTTTGAGCTTTGGATAACAATAGCAAAGTAAATTTAGGTGGTACCTTCTAGGTTAAAAGAGATTGTACACGAGGCAATACTCTTCTCGGAGTAGTCTACGAACTGCCGGTTAAAATAACGAGCACACCTCATCGGATCTGCCTCCACTACGTCCTTGAATGCGAGAGACGCCCGATCATCTTGATTTTCCGAGTTCAAGAGCAACTTAACCATTGTCCACAATGCTTCAGTTGATTTAGCCACATTTTCCACTTATGCTTCCCGACTAACCTGTTAACTTGTAAAGTCAGTCCCTTGACCCTGGTTTCACAGGGGCTAGAACGACGAAGATCCCTTGCTAGTCCCGCAGCCTCAGCTGGGAAATTCGCTCTAATTTAGGCTATTCGACCAGCAGGTTTATAGCAAGCGGTTGCAGAAGTGGTGATGTTCCAAAACATTCCTTATTGCTTACAGAACATCAGAAGTATCGGGCTGTTCGCTGAAGGTTATATGGTCAGGCGGTCCATTGATGGAGTCTATGTGTAAAACCAAAGGAATAATATCCTGCAGAGTTCACTAATATGAGGGCTGTTCGTTATTCATTCCTTAATGGACTGTTGTGGAAAAAAAGGAAGTAGGATGTATGGAATCACTACTTACTTGCTTAAATCCCACAACATCCCACTTAGGAAAAAGGGAAAACTTCTCCCAAGTCAGAGAGCCAGTGAGACATACATAATTCTTCTACGCACGGCACGGGACCTGCTGATTAAAGCCGGCTCCTTAAGGCTAATGAATTTTATAGAGAAGTTTTAGCTTGGCTTAGAGATAAATCTCTCAGTCGTAAAGTCGCTGTTATTTAGGAGGTGGAAAACCCGCGTCGAAAATTTTTAGATGTTCTTAGCCGGTTTTGAACCAGGACTTACACATGTATGACAGTCGCGCACACTAATCATAACACGAAGGCGGCCCATATTCATAATGGCATAAATGTAGCTTCAATATTAATTCAGAATTAACTATTTAATTTAATTTTGTTTTCCTAGCGTTCTTATCTGGTCAGCTCGTTAAAGTAGTTTTCACTGCGAACCTTTTATAAGAAAAGCATTTCCTGTTCATTTCCGGCACAGGTCCCAAAGTTTGTAGAAGTCGGTATGTGAATTCTCATACTTCCCTGGTGGCCTGCTAAAATTGGAACTGTGTCAGCTCAAGGCTGCCTCGGCTAGTCCGGACTTTCCTCACCTACCATCGAAATGTTCGCAGAGCGGTTGCATTGAAGCTAGCTGATGTTTTGTACGGTCTGTGTCCTGCGATTACTTCGGTTTTAAGTTTCTCACGCACACATGTACGTAAACATGTAGTTGCACACTCACACATGTGTAAACTTCCACCAGCCACTACAAAAAAAGTGTTTTATTACGCGTTTTACACCGCCAGCATACAAACGCCCTGCAGTATACAGTAGGGTGGAGTGAAAACATGCTTTTTTTTAATTTGAAAAAGTTAACCTCGGAAAGAGATGTAGTCTGGGGTCCTAAAGAGGGGAAAAATAAAGAAAAAAATTTAAAAAAAAATTTTAGGTGTCGCGCCAAAATAAACAAATACACATGTTTGAAGGCGTGAATTTTCCTAACCCCTGAACCGATTTTAAAGTTTTATGTCAATAAATGTTTGCAATAGCGTAAACAATGAAATAAGGGCATGAAAAAATTTAAAAAAAATTTTCTCATTGTTCAAAAATTTCAAAAAGTAAAATAAGTCAAATCGTCCCTTCTTCAGAAAATTGACTGAACAATGAAATCGCCACCAAAGCTGCAAATATTAGTCGATTATCCTCATATTTGCCTCAAATACTTTTGTTTGGGCACTGAACAAGCTCAAACTTTTAAATTTCGAATAAGTTAAGTTGTTAATTTTTAGGATTTTTCTAAAATCAACGTCAAAATAGCGATAATTTCCAAATTTCTAGGGAGTGGCGCGACCCCTAAAATTTTTTTTTAAATTTTTTTCTTTATTTTTCCCCTCTTTAGGACCCCAGACTACATCTCTTTCCGAGGTTAACTTTTTTTTTTTGAATTTCACTCCACCCTTGTATACAGGCTCCAACACGGACATTTGCATCATGCCGCAGTAGTCCGCGTATACTTTAAGTGCTCATACGCAGATCCGTTCAATTCATATCCCGATTTTTTCTCTTGAATATTCGTGAGTTCATTTCATTACGCTGAATGCCTGAAAAAGCGTTGAGGGTTTACAAAATAAAAAGCACTGGGATTCGCTTGAAATACATGTGCCGTGTAAATCGGTAAAATGTGGGTTTTCTTCACGGCAATTTATTTGAATATCTGAGCGCTTATGTAGATGATTGCAAGCGGGGGAGAGACAATATAAGAGAGAGAGAAAGGCCGACGAAAATAAAGAAAAGCCCCGGCACGATGGAATAATATTAAATTTTATTAATTGCTTAACATTTCGTCAGTTTGTATCTACGTATAGGGGAATATTCGATTGCAAACGTTAAAGGATTGTATTTTTTTTAAGAAGAAATCCAGCCAGTCGTACGGTGGCACAGTTTTATTGAATTTTAAATTATTATAAAACTTAAATTGTAAGAAAGCGCTGTCCACTTTTATGCTGGTGTAGAACTCATCCACTTGAACGGCTATTTCTTTCACCTCTAGAAGAAATGACTACCACACGGATGACGGGGTGGCAGTAACATTGCTGAAAAGAGTCTGGCGTTGGCGACGTCAGCGTGGTACGAGGGTTGTTACGAGGGCGACCGCAAATGTAAGTGGCCTAACATAAAAATAACCGTTTTTTTGGAATTATTATTATTTATTTTTCAACATAATCTCCTTCCAACTCAGTACACTTCATCAAACGTTTTTCAAGTTTTTTAATTCCATCCGAAAAATAAGATTTTTCAAGACCTTCAAAATATGCCTCAGTTTCAGCAATAACCTCGCTATTGGACGAAAATTTTTTGCCACCGAGAACTTTTTTTAAACTTGGAAACAAGAAATAATCAGAAGGAGCTAAATCTGGACTATATGGTGGATGCGAAGCAATATCAAATCGTAATTCGGCCAGTTTTTGTTGAGTTAAAAATGCAGTGTGTATAGGAGCGTTATCTTGATGAAAAATAACTTGTTTTTTTTCTAAATGCGGTCGTTTTATCTTGATTTCTTCACTCAACCGATCCAACAATGCACAATAATATTCACTATTTATAGTTTTACCTTTCTCAAGATAATCAATAAATATTATACCCCTTGCATCCCAAAATACTGTGGCCATTACTTTTCCAGCTGACTTAACAGTTTTCGCCTTCTTGGGACCACTTTTACCAGCTTCTATCCATTGTTTTGACTGTTCTTTGCATGCTGGGATGTAGTGATGGATCCATGTTTCGTCAACAGTTATGAATCGGCGCAAGAACTCTATTGGATTACGCTGATAAATCGCTAAAAGCTCCTCGGAACACTGGTCTAGAATCAATTTTTCTTTGGCATAAATTCGAATAATGCCGATAGAGACTTGTAATCTTACCTGTTTGTAAGGTATTCCAATAATATGAAATTTACGAGTTTTTGAGGTGATCGGGCCACGCCCACTCCCTCCCCCAGATGAACTACAAATCTTAGTACGATTAATTTCACAAATTTTCGTATGACCTTTATTGTATGGAAACACTTTCCACAAAATGTTGATAGATATTTATTTGTGTATTCAAAATAATGTGAGGAAGTTTCATTAGATAACATAGTGTGATTTATTTGCAATAGATGGCGCTTTTCAGGCCATAGGCCGCTTTGGGCTAATCAGAAATTGAGCTAAAATAAAAATTTAAATTTTATGAGTTTGCTGGAATTTGCTGGGGAGATCTAAGTTTCCACAAATAATAAACACATTGACGAATACTTTAACGTTTAAACTTCCGTGCAAGTTCATGCCCAGACCCAACTTTCCAACTACCAAACATATAGGTTATGTTGAATAATAAAAACATAATAACATAACACTCAAGAATAACGACAAGGACACAACAAAAATTAAATTTTAAATAATGTATGTAAACTACTTGCCTTGATCTTCAATTTCCATTGCACAACTTTTTTATACTTTCCTTTTTAAATTTTTACTGTTAATATAATTGTTACACTGTTTTGACTTCGAAGTAATAACACGTGCTAAAACATTCAACTTTCAATGCTTGCCAAACTTGCAGTGTTGCCAATAACTTTTTTTATTTATTATCGATGATTGCTTGGAATGTTGCCATTGAGAAAATATGTAAACTTTTTACAATTTCTTAATTTTTTGGTTTCGAATTTATGCCAAAAAAAATTGATTTGGGACCACAGTGCAACGGACGATTTTTTGGGGCAAAGTCAACAAACGCGGCACCAATCTTGCGGATAGCTTTTTCATGTGGAGTTCATCATGTAAAATACTCCAAACTTGTTTTTTGTGTATTTTAACAATATCAGCAAGTTCTCTGAGCTTTATTCGTCTATCTTTAGTCACTTCATTAAATATTTTTCTAATGTTTTCAATAGTAGTAGCAGTTTTCGGTCTTCCAGAGCGTTGTTCATCTTCCGTACTTGAACGGCCCATTTTAAATTGTTGACCCCAGGATTTCACGGTGGAGTATGATGGTGCATTATCACCATGAACAGAATCCAATTCATCTTTGATTAATTGTGGCGTATAACCTTTCATATAAAAGCTTTTAATTACCCCACGAAACTCTTTATTTTCTATTTTTCAAAAATTATAAAACTTGTTTACTTCAATCACCTGTAACAAAGAAAATAATCATTAAATATTTCGGAAATTTTGACAGATGGCTTATAAAAGATTGCTTTAAAAAACAAACAAAAAAGTTGCTAGTAAAACAGAAAATGTGCCAGGCCAGTTAGTTTTGCGGTCGCCCTCGTATGTATATAGGGTGATCTAGAGGTATTTTTTTAGAAAAAAAACAATATAAAAATTCAAATCAAGTGTGGAATCTTTATTGGCAATTTAAAAAGACATTTTATGGCATTTATGTTTTGAATATAATTTCCTTCAAATGTTGGCCGCAACTACCCCTCAGGGTTTCCATTCTGAGGGTCCAGTTTTGGATGACTCGTTCGAGCATTTCCATCGGTATGGCTTTAACGACGTGCGTAATGTTGGCTTCCAAAGCCTGAATCGCAGCTGGTTTGTCAGCAGAGACTTTGAACATTAAGTAACCCCAAAGAAAAATGTCTAAAGGTGTGATGTCACTCTATATAGGCGGCCAACTCACCTGTCCAAAACGTGAAATTAGCTGCTTTTCAAAATGACCTCTCAATAGATCCATTGTTTGTGCAGCTGTATGGCAAGTGGCACCGTCCTGTTGAAACCAAGTGTCGTCAAGATTACGGGCTTCAATTTCAGGCAGCATAAAGATCGATATCATAGCACGATAGCGAGCACCGTTCACGGCTACGTTGCGGCCAACATCATTTTTGAAAAAAATGTGCACCGATGATTCCACCAGCTTATAAACCGCCACCAAACCGTGGTTTTCTCTGGGTACAATGGCACCTCTTGTTGCTCTTCATCCCAAATGCGGCAATTTTGTTTATTGACTTTGCCGTTGCGTCAGAAGTGGGCCTCATCACTGAACAAAATTTTGGTCGAAAACAGCGGTCTTCACGCTTCTCACCGAACGCTCATTTCCATAATACAGTTGCCAACACTTGAAGGTAATTATTTTCAAAAAATAAATGCCATAAAATGTCCTTTCAAATTACCAAAAAAGATTCCACACTTGATATGAATTTTTTTTGTTCTGAAAAAATACCTCTAGTTGGATCAGCCTATATTACGGGTGCTGACAATACTAGTGTTCCCAGATGCAGCCTGGAACTTCCACTGTAAACTTTGACATTTTTTAGCATAACATCACTCAGAACGTTTTGTCATTTGAGGGCGAATTGTTTTGTTGTGTTGAAAAATTCATCTCAGTCAAAGACTGGAATTACCCCGTGAACATTTTCGTTCGAAGATAGTTTACGATTTTCGGCGCGGGTTATCGAGACAAGAGTGTTTAAATCAACTTGTTTTGACTTTTGGCCAAGAAGCACTATCAAAAACCACTGTTAATCACTGGTACCAAGAGTTAAGTCTCGGACGCCGTTCGCTTTAGGATGAATTTCGTGTAGGACTTTCAACTTCGGGCACTTTGTCAGAAAGCATCGATACTGTGCGTGAACAGATTAAGCAAGACTGACATGTGACATACCGTGTGATTGAGGCATCCTTGGGCAATAAGTATGACTAGCATCAATGAGATATTGCATGTTCATTTGGAGGTGAAAAAAAATTGTTCTCGCTGGATCCCACATAATTTGACGAATGCTCAAAAAAAGGCTCGTATGGATTGGTGCAAAGAGATGTTGAAAAAGTATAACTACGGTAGCTCAAAGGCAGTGTATGACATTGTCACAGGTGACGAATCGTGGATCTATGCATAAGAAGCCGAGACAAAGCAGCAAACGACCGTATGGGTCTTTCAAGACGAGCCAAATCCAACAAAAGTTGTTCGTTAAAGAAGTGCATCGAAGCAAATGATTGGGTTTTTTTCGGTATAGCGGGTCAATGGCCACAGTGCCTTTAGTGGATCGTAGGACGGTAGGATTCTGAGTTTGCCAACAGTATTGGAAGAAATGAGGAAAGATTACAAGAGAGGACGGATCATTTTGCATCACGACAATTCGAGCCCTCACACATCAGCTATTTGAACACTCAAGATATCGAATTGATGGGCCACCCACCGTACAGCCCTGATTTGGCACCCAAAGACTTCTTCTTATTCCCAAGCGTTAAGAAAAAAATGCGTGGTCATCGTTTTCCATCGCCCCAAGCAGCTGTTGAAGCGTTCTAAAATCATGTTTTGAAGCTGTCTCAATGGGGGTGGAAAAAGTGTTTCGAAAATTGGTTTGTGCACCTACAAAAGGAGGATATTTTGAAAAGCAATAAAACCAGCTCCAATAATAAATTATTGTGTTTTTATTGCCGTACCCGAAATATAGATAGCAACCCTCGTATCGTTGGAAATGTGTTGTTTTTTTTTCCACCTAAAAAAGGTTCAAATCCGAGTAGGAACATATTTTAATATTTTAGCGGCCGGATTTTTCCACTCGTAAATGTCGGCGACTTTACGAGCAAGATCCTTATCTCTAAGCCAAGATTTGTTAATATTATTCCACCGAGTGCATGTTCGTTCATTGCTGTGATACTGGCTGTCATTAGTTGTAAACCAACTTAACATTTATTATCAGAGTCCAACTTCTTGTTGGCCAGAAGGTAACATATCATTCCCTTAACTGGTCCTTGGTGAGTAGCCTTTCTTTTCTTTTACTGGCAATCTCAAACTTTAGCGCTAAACTTTATGGAATTCAAAGGGGGCAAAGTGTTGTTTCCCTTCCAGGCTCTGACCGTCGTAGCTGCTATGGAAGAAAAAAAAAACAAAACAAACAAGAGAAAAACGAGTGGATTTTGTTGCAAATCTCTATGGTAATATTAAATAGATTTAAACCATTTGTTATATGGCCTCTAACACAAGGATTGTATATCCTTTTGCTGGCCTTACTCTGGTAAGTGTATGAGTGTCTGGCGTGCTAAGTCAAGGGGGCGTGGGCCTAAGTGGCGGTACATGTGAATTTCTTGGTCTTACCATGGCAACAGTAAACATTAGGAAAAATCTCTTAGTTATAATGGTCTACACGTGATATTTGTGAAGCAAAGAAATAAGAAAACACATGAACAGAAAAGAAAGCAAGCGGCACTGATGTTTCATTTCATTTGGAGCACTTTCTTAACTCGTCCCCTTCTCCTCCTCCTCCTCCTCCCCCTGGAGTGTTACTCAAGTATAGTGGCCATTTTGGGTGGGAAAAACCTTTAAGATGGGGGCAAGATGAGGCCTTTAATAAGGTTAATCTTTATGCCATTTGAGGAGGCGACGCACAAAAACCAGTGTTCGTAGGAGACATTTGTATAGGCCATGACGACAATCTAATAACTCTAAATTGAGAGTTGGCTAATGATGTTGACCCAGTAGCAAAGGGCATATTCAGACTGACAAAAACTAGTTGTAATTTTCCCGGTTGTTTTTCTTTACAAATTCGACATGTGATTGGCTACTCGACACTGCACTGCGTTAAATTAAAGGTTTGAAGATGGACCCCGTATTTTTTTATCGATCGATTTAAATGAACTATCTGATTCCTTTGAGCGATGCCGCCTGTCGGTCCATCTAAAGCTTGTAATTTATTTACAGGTCACAATTGTTTTCCGATCTTCATGAAATTTGGAACAAATACACCACAGAAGAATGTTGTAGAAATTGAACAAAATCTTTTCATCAATGGTCATCAAAGTAGAGGTATTTTTTCAAAATAAATATCGTGTGATCAATCTAGAGGTACTTTTTTCAAAATGAAAAAAAATACAAAAATTCAAATCAAAAGTGGAATCTTTATTGTTCATTAGAAAGTACATTTTATGGCATTTATTTTTCAAATATAATTTCCTTTAAATGTTGGCCCTAACTGCTCCTCGGGGTGTCCATTCTGAGGGTCCAATTTAGGATGACTCACTCGTTCATTTCGAACGGTATGGCGTTAATAACACGCCTCGTATTGACTTCCGAAACCTGAATCGTAGCTGATTTGTCAGCATAGACTTTGGACTTTACGTAGCCCCAAGGAAAAAGGTCTAAGGGTGTGATATCACACGATCTAGGCGGCCAACTCACCGGTCCAAAACGTGAAATAAGCTGCTCTTTGAAATGACCTCCTAATATATCCATTGTTTGAGCGGCTGTATGGCAAGTGGCACCGTCCTATTGAAACACAATGTCGTCAAGACAACGGGCTTCGATTTCAGGTAACAAAAATTCCGATATCAAGGCGCAATAGCAAGCACCATTCACGGTAAAGTTCCGGTCATTATTATGTTTGAAAAAATATATACCCATGATTCCACCAGCTTATAAGTGGCACCAAACCATGGTTTTCTCTGGGTATAATGGCACCTCTTGAACCTCTTCTGGTTGCTCTTCAGCCCAAATGCTGCAATTTTGTTTATTGGCGTTGCCGTTGAGCCAATAAGGAGCCTAATCGCTGAACAACATCGTGGTCGAAAACATGGATCTTCTTCGAGCTTCTGAAGAGCCCAAACACTATATCGGCAAGTCTTTCCATGCTAAAATGACGAACAATACTGAAAACAAAAACAAATAAAGTTTTACACAACTCACGTGTGATCTGTGTAAAAAACCCCTACTGAAAAAAATACCTTATGATGGACCACCCGTTAAAAAAAACTCAAACGAAGTGCGAACTCTTTATTGTTCATTCGAAAGGTTATTTTATGCCATTTATTTTTTAAATATAATTTCCTTCAAATGTTGGCCGCAACCACGCCTTAAGGTATCCTTTCTAAGGGTCAGATTTTAGATGACTCATTCGAGCATTACGAAAAAATAATGTTAAACCCAAATCATGCGTAATTTGTGAAAAAAAAACTTCTATTGAAATAAAAATACCTTTAAAAAATTAGTTGGAAAACGGTTGGAACTACAAAAATTCGTCTGGATAAACCGAATTTCGGTTGCAATAAAAAAGATTCCATAGTAATGATAGGTACAGGGTTCTAGATATCGCATGATGGTTGCTACAACCATATCACGGTTATCACAGCCAACAACACAGTTATACAAACCGAATTGAGTTTAAGTATTGGTGGCGACAACTGGCGGCTATGACAACGAACCAATTGTGATGTATGTGTTACTTTAGTACCAATAATTGGCGATGACAACAGATTAGATCTTTGTAGTGACCAAACCCTGTTTAGTTGGCTGTTGTAACATACCATAGTCATGATGGTTACAGGGTTCTAGATATCGTATGATGGTTGCTACAACCATATCACGGTTATCACAGCCAACAACACAGTTATACAAACCGAATTGAGTTTAAGTATTGGTGGCGACAACTGGCGGCTATGACAACGAACCAATTGTGATGTATGTGTTACTTTAGTACCAATAATTGGTGATGACAACAGATTAGATCTTTGTAGTGACCAAACCCTGTTTAGTTGGCTGTTGGAACATACTATTGGTTATACCAACATCAAAAAATAAAGCCTATAATATTATATCGGGTTTAATCCCAACAAAACCTTTGTTTACGACGAAAATAATAAATAAATGGTCGGGCATATTAGGTTTTTAGGTTTTTAGGGTAAGATGGCGAATGCTTAGAGATGGGAAAAGGGTAAATAAACAATTGGTAAATACCCGTTGGGTAAAAATGGGTAAATATCGTACCAAGGTATTTACCTAAACGGTGGGTATAAACTATTTTGAAGAAAATTAGGCGAACAAACACATTGTGCAACAAAATTTAGTACATTTTATAAATAAATTAATAAAAATGCTTACAGGGCAGTAGAAAAATAACAACATAAGATAATAGCTATATTATACAAGTATAGACATATTTATTTTTGCAATATTATATTGCATTAATCGAAATCACAGTCACTGTCATTGTAAGTTTTACTCCGAAAATAATTACAAGAGGAGTGAGGGTAGAGTGAAGAGTGAGATGCTTCTTGAAATGAATTAGCAGCAATGATGATTTCATCGTCAGCCAGTAAAATTGTTGGGCAAGTATCCTTTTGCCGTATGTCTTTATTGCAGAGATTCCAATTTTATGATATAAAACATACTTTTCCGGCATTATCTGCAGTTAATCTGTTTCGTTTTTTTGAATGGATGAAACTGTGAGTGCTGAATGAGCGTTCAGTTGTTGCTGCAGTGCATGGAGCAGTCAATATACGAACAGCTATCCTGCTCAAGTCTGTGGACACACAAATACTTTTCCAACACGTAGAAGGAGATATTTCTTGTATGCAGCTCCACACAAAATTTTTAGACCACAAATCCTCTCTAGCTTTATATGGTCATGAAAACTTTGTTTCATTTGAAATGACGTTTCAGCTGATTGACAACCAGAGGTTGCCAGACGCTGCATTTCTAATGCTTTTCATAAATACCCAAATAAATACCCAAAAAAGGAATATACCTGGTATTTTCCCACACATCGGGTATATACCGGGTAGAATGCCATCAAACTAAACGAACTATAAATAAAAGGCTTTACTGTAATTAAGCGACATTACTCAAACTTGATCAAAATTTTTGCCTAAGAAACCCCTCCATATTATTCAAAACAGCAACCAAGGTTTTTTGGTGGCGTCCCATTTTTCCCGAGTTAAGGTCCATTTAGTCTTGACGGTTGACGGTGGACGCTTGACGGTAGGCAATCAGCTATTTCAGTTGGGTGTTGCATTTTGCATGTGTTAGAGGGAGACAACTACATTTTGACGGTTGACGACGGTAGACTTCTGCAGGTTGCAGCATCAACCGTAAACCGTCAAGACTTAAGGTCATTTAGTCTTGACGGTTGACGGTGGACGGTTTACGGTAGGCAATCAGCTATTTCAGTAAGGGGTTGAATTTTGCATGTGTTAGAGGGAGATAACTACAGTTTGACGGTAGACTTCTGCAGGTTGCAGAATCAACCGTCAAGACTAATTGGGCCTTTATTGGGCCTTTACACAATAATAAAATTTGTATTGTCTAAAAAATTCTCAAAATTGTATGCAAAATTTCTTGTTATCGAAAGCTGAAGTAAGCTCACAGCTTTTGGAGCCATTGTTATGCTAGGAAGTACAAGGGCTTATCAATAATTCCGTGACTTTTCCAACTTTTCTCGTAGTCATATGAAATGCAACACTGCTCCCATCAAGTACCATTTGTTAATTGACTACTGTCAAATTTTGAGAGAATTTGTCATTTAGTTTGTGTTTAACTGCTGTTAAAAACAATCACGTGGATTTTGTCAAAAATGTAAAAAAGTGCATTTCAAACGCTAATAAAACATAAAAATTTTTAGGGAAAAAACGCCAATGCAAGCCAAGGAAAAGCTTGGTAAATACTATGGGGACTCTGCACCATCGATTTCAATGGTAATCAAGTGGTTTACTGACTTTCGTTGTGGTCGCACAAGTACAAATGACGCTGAACGTTCTGGACGGTTAACTGAGGTCAATACACCGGAAAAAATCAAAAAAAATCCACCATATGTGATGCGCAAATAGAAAGGAAAATCATAGTATGATTGAGTGTGACTCATACTATAATTGTGGGGATCATAGTATGGTTGTGAGAATCATAGTGTGGTCGTGAGGATCATATTATGGTTGTTAGGATCATAGTATGGTTGAATATGAATCATACTTTTGTTGTGTGGATCATAATATTGTTGTACCACAACCATATGTGACGCGCAAAATAGAAAGGGACCTAAGGTTAAAAACCAGTTTTATTCAGGAGAGCCATTTTAAAGATTAGGTCCCTTTCTATTTGCGCTTAGAATCGTCGACTTCACTTTCATAAAACGCGCATATCTCTGGCAGGGAGCACTTTTTGGGCATGGGATCGGTCTCATTCGATGCTCAGATGTTGTCCACATCAAAAAAAAAATTGATTTTTTTTACCCTTAGGTCCCTTTCCCTATGCGCTGTCACATATGGTGTTGGCCGATCATAGAGTAAAATTGCGTGAGATTGCGGATGACATACGCATTTCATATGGCAGTGTGGTTTCGATTTTAAACGATCAGTTGGATTTAAGACAGCTGTCTGCCAGATGCGTGCCGCGTTTGCTCGCAATTGATCAAAAACGTAATCGAGTGACACTTTCAAAAGATTGTTTGAAGTTGTTTAACCGCAATTCGAATGAGTTTTTGCGGCGTTTTGTAACTGTGGACGAAACATGGATCCATTACAACACTCCGGAGACCAAGCATCCGTCTAAACAATGGGTTTCTTCTGGTGAGCCGGCTCCGAAGAAGGCAAAGGTGACTTTTTCGGCCAATAATGTGATGTCAACCGCGTTTCGGAATGCATGCGGGATAATCCACACCGATTAAATCCAAAAGGGAAGCACAATAAACGGCGAACATTATGCGAGTAACTTATTGGACCGATTTTAAAAGAATTTAAAAATAAAACGACCCCGTTTGGCCAAAAATTAAAAAAAAATTAAAAATCAAAAATTAAAAAAAAATATTTTTCATCAAGACAATACACAGGTTTACACGTTCGCAGTCTCAATTTCATGAATTGGTACCTTATCCGCCATATTCTCTGGATTTAGCCCCCAGCGACTATTTTCTATTTCCAAACCTAAAGAAATGGCTCGGTGGAAAGAGATTCAGCTCCAACGATGAAATTATTGAACAAACAAGTGCCTATTTTATGGACCTCGAAAAATCCTATATATGGGAAGGGATACCAAAATTGAAGAATCGTTGAACTAAGTGTTTCGAGCTAAAAGGTAATTAGGCTGACAAACGATTTTCTTTTTGGCAAAAAAATCTGTTTTATTGGAAACGTCCCGAAATTTTTAATATGCCCTCCTATTTGCGAGATAAGCGTGTAAATACCCTACGCTACGTATTATGCAAAAATTATTAAAGAGTTTAGGTTAAGTTAGGGCTATACTTAACGCTGTGTTCTTTAAAAACATCTTAGAAAGAGTAAAATAGTCCATAAGTTAGAGACAAATCACATAATAGTCGAAATAAAGTCATTGCACCAAAAAGAGTCGTTCTGACTCTTTAGAGTCACCAACGGCAATGCTGCTATGCTATTTCACTCCCTTTGTTCTCCTACTACTAGCCACAGACTACGAGTTTATCAATGCCAAGAGTACGTTATATCCGCCCTGAAGAAACCATAGCTTTCTATGTCCCTCAATGTTGCTCAATGTAGGGTATCCTAAACAAAATCACTACCTACTGTCTTCTAAGGTAATATTTGGCAAGTGCCTCTGTATGCTGCCCAGTATGAAAAAATAACAACAACCTCACATAGGCTACATACGAATTTCATAGCTTAAGAATGATTCCCCAGTGTACACACACGTTATGGCATTCAGCTTTTTTTCGTATGATTCTTGAAAGAAAACGATCGTCATTATCATCAGGAACCCACATCAAAAACAAAACAATTGGAATCTCAGTGATGGAGAAGACAATTGTCTAAGCCTGAGGTGGTGG
Source organism: Hydrotaea diabolus (assembly GCA_963513945.1). Lineage (NCBI taxonomy): Eukaryota > Metazoa > Arthropoda > Insecta > Diptera > Muscidae > Hydrotaea > Hydrotaea diabolus. The sequence goes on from OY740716.1 coordinate 57,160,736, forward strand.
TGATTCCACTACGGTGGCCAGCCTTGTTCTGATGATGATTACAATGGCAACATACCCGAGTCAAAGAAAAAATTGCAAGCTTTTCAAAGGAAAAGGCACACTGAATGGCACATTATCGCCATCATACATTTGCACCGCACATTACGGACGTTTTCAGGCCAAAGCCTCACAGACTTACACAAATGTAGACAGAGGTTTCATATTTACTATCCGTCAGATGCTTACCTACGCAATGGGTGGTTTTCGAGGTGGAGATACCGGAGATTTCGGTTGCTATTGGATGCTCTGTAGTTTTGTATGATTTTGTTTTTTGAACACGCAACACAGCAATTTTTGGTGTTGCTTGTCTCATCATCAGGGGTATTGTGCCGCACAGGAGCGCAGTTTTAGTAAAAACGATCAAAATTATCTACAAGTCTTGAAAAGTTGTAGAGTTTTTACATCCGCCTTCGAAGGTGAGCTGAAATACGATGGTGTAGTTGATATTTGTGACAAACGAAAACAGACTGGTTTAAAAATCTTCCAATCCCTCCAAATAAGGTTAAAGTTATTGCCTTTCAGGTCCCCTACGGATACATGACACATTCCCTGCTCTGCTCAATGAAGTTACTCAATTTACAATTGATTGCCGTCCAGAAACACGTTCTCGTGGGTTAACAGCGAATCGTAAACGAAAAGCACGCTGCACTGCAATGCTCGAGTAAGCATTTGAAAAATTCGCTTCCACACAAATGACCTCTCCACAAGTATCCAACGCATGATGGCAACTGAAAGGCAGACAAATACAAACTAAAAGCCACGCACACTCTCCACTCTCTTCGACCAATAGTGCCGACACAGCCTGCAGTGCAAAAAAGCAAATTACCGCGCTTCACCCTGTATGAGTCGGATTAAACAGCTGATACTTTCCTTCTTAGTTGGTTTATCACAACGAAATAATTAATTGTCATTACAAGTTGTTTTTTTAAAAAGACAAGAAGAGAGAAAGCGTTTAGTCAATCAAGACCGATTACATGATACCCTTACAACACGCTTTATACTACATAGCCTTAATATATATACCCAAATTTCGTTAAAATCTGATCAAATTTCCCGCCTTATAATCGGTTAGTACACTTTTGTATAGGGGCTTTACCAACATAAAACCGATTTGATCTTTTTTCAGCAATGAAAAGCAAATTTCGTTGAAATCTCTTAAAATTTGCCGTTGTAAGACCCAAAATTTGGGATTATCAAGTACTGCACCGATCTAGTCTATTTTCAAAAATTTTTATTCTGTCGGCCAGTAAGACCACAAACCAAGTTTTATTGTCAGCTCATGAAATTTGTCGCTGTTAGGTCCGTAAGACACCATATCGGGAGGTATTCTAGTATGTGGGCTATATCATGATTTTGAACGAAGGTGTCCTTTTTCAACAATGTTTACATTTTATGCCTCCAAAAACTAAATTTCCCTTAAATCTGATAATATTTACCGCTCTTAGATTGACATTAAAAATCTAAAGGTATCCCCCATACTATATCCGAACTTGGACCGATTTCTGCCAATTTCAATACCAACTGGTCGAACTACGAAAACAAAATAACATGTAACGTTTCATGGAGATGGTTTAAAATTTGCGACCTAGACTTCAATAGAAGACAAGAATTGAAGGCCGGACGGACAGACAGACCGACAAGTCTAAATCGACTCAGAATATAATTACAAGCCGATCGGTATACGAGTTATTTTAATGGGTCTCTCTGGGTTTCTCTGCACGCAGAAAAAAAGTATGGTTGGGGTGACAATAATCGAAGAGGATCATGCTATCGTTGGGTATATGTCTGTGGCACAACAATATTATGATCCTCACAACAATAGTATGATTCAAACATAACCATACTATGATTCCCACAACCATAGTATGATTTACACTCAACCATACTATGATCTTCACAACCATACTATGATCCTCACAACAATAGTATGATTCACACTCAACCATACTATTATCTGCACAACCATATTATGATCCTCACAACCATAGTATGTTCCTCATACAACCATGGTATGATCCTTACAACTATATTATGATTCACACGCAACCATACTATGATCCACACAACCATAGTATGATTCACACTCAACCATACTATTATCTTTACAACAACAATATTATGATCCTCACAACCATAGTATTTTTCTCATAAAACCATAGTTATTTTACCGAACAAAGTAAACACAATAAAAATACCTCGAACAACCTTCCGATTGTTGTTGTTTTTTTAATAGACAACAACGATTCACTGTATTGTGTGTATGTGTTTTTTTTGTATATCAAAAAAAACATACACACACATACATGTATTCTCTATAAAACCTATTTTGTTATGTTCATAGTCACAACCATACTGTATGTAACGTAAAATTTAAACAACAATACTTTTGTTGCACCAACCATGTTTATATGGTTGCTACAACCATATTTTCATTTATATATTTGTCAATAATACTATTGTTACATTTTAACAATAGTAATATCGTCGCAATTATACTGTGGTCAAAATGAAATTCAAAAAACAATACTATGGTTGCGAAAAACATGCTTTTATTGTAGAGAACATATTACTGTTGCGGTGACCATAGTGTAAGCATATCTTTTCTCTGCGTGTGGATGTGGGCCATCAATAACCCTCTGCACAAACTCATAACACCCATGTACCACAGGGTAAAGAGTGTATAACTCTGAGCTACCAAAACGCATGGTTATGTCAAGCAAAAAGTTTGATCTAAACCCGTGGAATTTTTTTTTTTTCAAATAGTAACGAAAATTACAATACAATATTTACAAACATGCACCACTGTGCACATCTCACACTGGCAGGGAAAAATCTGAATCTGTGTTTTTTTTTACCTTTGAAATACAAGAATCACAATTTCTATTTACCGCAAGTAGGGTGTATCTTGAGATTTCTATCCTTTGCAAACGAGGTGAGGGCAGATTGCGAAAAACATTGCTTAAGCTTTAAATCGTAGTAAAAAAAAATCGTACAAAAAAAAAAATTCTGTGCACTAAATCGACGAGGGACAGTTAACAATTTAGCCATACCCCGATCATAATATAACCTCCACCGTGATAAAGAATGATCCCTTTTATAATATGCTTAGGTCCCTGAGCCCAGGACCCCCAACACAGCCAAATCTTAAAAATAAATCCACATTTGAAAGTGTAATAAAACCGGCTTTAGTATGAGTATTCATGTGGACTTTTTTTTACTTTAATCCCCGCACATCAAGAAAAAAATTGGTGGTCAACGATTTTCGTCGCCAAAAGATGCTATTGAAGCGTTCAAAAATCATGTTCTGGAGGTGTCTCAATCGGAGTGGAAAAGGTGCTTCGACAATTGGTTTGAGCGCATGCAAAAGTGTATAAATCATGCTGGAGAATACTTTGAAAAACAATAAAACCATTTTTGATGATAAATATTCGCATTTTCATTATTAGGCCAGATATATACGAGGGCGACCGCAAAAGTAACTGGCCTAGCATAAAAAGAACCGTTTTTTTTTTGGAATTATTATTATTTATTTTTCAACATAATCTCCTTTCAACTCAATACACTTCATCAAACGTTTTTCAAGTTTTTTTAATTCCATCCGAAAAATAAGATTTTTCAAGACCTTCAAAATATGCCTCAGTTTCAGCAATAACCTCGCTATTGAACGAAAATTTTTTGCCACCGAGACATTTTTTTAAATTTGGAAACAAGAAATAATCAGAAGGAGCTAAATCTGGATCATATGGTTGATGCGGAGCAATTTCAAATCGTAATTCGGCCAGTTTTTGTTGAGTTAAAAATGCAGTGTGTGAAGGAGCATTATCTTGATGAAAAAGAATTTTTTTTTTCTAAATGCGGTCGTTTTATCTTGATTTCTTCGCTCAACCGATCCAATAATGCACAATAATATTCACTATTTATAGTTTTTCCTTTCTCAAGATAATCAATAAATATTATACCCCTTACATCCCACAATACTGTGGCCATAACTTTTCCTGCTGACTTAACAGTTTTCGTCTTCTTGGGACCACTTTACCAGCTTCTATCCATTGTTTTGACTGTTTTTTGCATTCTGGGATGTAGTGATGGATCCATGTTTCATCAACAGTTATGAATCGGCGCAAGAACTCTATTGGACGCTGATAAATCGCTAAAAGCTCCTCGGAATAGGTCCAACGGAGGATTATTTAGGGCAAATTCGCGGCACCCTTCTTGCGGATAGCTTTTTCATATGGAGTTCATCATGTAAAATACTCCAAACTTGTTTTTCGTGTATTTTAACAATATCAGCAAGTTCTCTGAGCTTTATTCGTCTATGTTTAGTCACTTCATTAAATATTGTTCTAATGTTTTCAATAGTAGTAGCAGTTTTCGTTCTTCCAGAGCGTTGTTCATCTTCCGTACTTGAACGACCCATTTTAAATTGTTGAACCCAGGATTTCACGGTGGAGTATGATGGTGCATTATCACCATGAACAGAATCCAATTCATCTTTGATTAATTGTGGCGTATAACCTTTCATATAAAAGTGTTTAATTACCGCTCGGAACTCTTTATTTTCCATTTTTTCAAAAATTATAAAACTTGTTTACTTCAATCACCTGTAACAAAGAAAATAATCATTAAATATTTCGTATATTCGGAAATTTTCGGATTTTGACAGATGGCTTATAAAAGATTGCTTTAAAAAAAAAACAAAAAAGTTGCTAGTAAAACAGAAAATGTGCCAGGCCAGTTAGTTTTGCGGTCGCCCTCGTATATATAGCAGCCCTCGTAACTACGCAGTTTACTTGTATTAGTTGCAGATACACCCTCTCTTTCTATATATGTGTGTGTGTATTAACATTTCTATACGTTCGTATATGATATTCAATTTGTGGCAATTGTATGTGTGAGCTGCTTTAATACTTCTATTTTGTGGCAATTCTCTGTGGCATTGTTTAAACACAAATGAAAAATGCATAACTTTTTTTTTTAGAAAAAACGCATATATTTTGTGGCTTGATTTTAGATTCTTTGTGGTTGTCCGAATGACTTTAAACTTTTTTTTAGTTTTGTGCATTTGAAAATATGATAGAGAAAGCAAATAATGTTTTCTAGAAGAAGGTTGTTCGTTTATGCAATTTGGTGCGTTTCACGACTAGAAAACAAATTAAAACTTCTTACCAGTTTTTGACACCAGTTGAAAGAAGTCTTGTGAACACACCCTAGTCTCGAAAGGGAATTGAACCCTCGATCCTCCATGCCCCTTTTGCAGCAACACAGCCTAGTCTCGTAAAGAGAATTGAACCCTCAATCCTCCATGCCCATTTTGCAGCGACACACCCTAGTCTCGAAAAGGAAATCGAACCCTCAATCCTCGATGCAGATAAACAAGCAATTGTCGCACTCTTACATTGACACACTTTTAGTAAATAAATACCCACACTCGTACTTATCTTTTAGCGAACTGGGTTATCCTTTGTCCTAGTCTAAAAGGTTCGATGACCAATATTGACGTAGGACACGGTTGAAAACCAAAAGTTAAGCTTCTTCCATGGGTATTTTTTTGGTTTCCCGTTCCTTGTGTTTGACCGCTTAAGAGTTTTTTTATTGCCAGGAATTGACGGAAATAATCCAATTATGTACTCTACCTTAAATTGCATTTCATGTTCTCTTATTTTTTTGTTTGACAAACCTTTTTTCAGCTCTTAGCATTCTTTGCTTTGCAAAAGGAACAAGTATCCTGAAAACCATTTTATAAATGTTCATCATTTTACAAATCAATTTCACTTAACTCGTGCAATTCGTCTTCACTATTTTTTTTCGTCTGCAACATGTCGTATTCCTCTGCTTCCATTGTAAAGCTATTTATAAATTTAACTCTTAATAGAAATTGAAAAGATTCACACATACACACACAAACACACCCGCACACACTGACAAAAGACAAACAAGCAAAAAGAGTAGAAGCTTGTCGAAAATGACTGATGATTTTGACACAGAAAATGCAGGAGAAACCATTCGGTCAGGGCTTATCATGGATACCCTTCATCAGGGATTCGCTACGGAAATGAGAAAAAAGATAAACTCGACTATCGGGTGCCCTACCCACTCTGTTGTTCAGAAGATTAAGCGACCCCTGTGAAGGTCATGATCAAGGTCTATATAAAACAAAGGCCGTCCAAATGTCACCAGCGATAATTAAATAAATCCCACAACAGACGGTTCTATGGGCCGGATTGAAATGCTTTGGCCAAGGGCTTTCACCCCGGCACACAGTTGCCGCTACAACAACAGCATAGTTCGCACAAAAAGTGTGCGGGCTATAGTAAAACATGGACCAATAAGGTCAAATTTTACCAGAGTTGGCTGTTGGCCGCTGGTATCGGAATCTTAAACTTTGTACGGGAAAATGTGAATTTACGCGGGAGTTAACGAGCTTTTTTTGGGTCATGCAAACTTAGAACGTATTCGGGTTTAGTGTGCGACCTATAGAGCTACCGGACCTTATATAAAGGAGCGATCTTCGTATGGAAACTAGTTGAAAACATGCACCGAAATGATCCTATTTGACAAGCGAACGTAGAAAAAAGTATGGATGGGTTAATAATATTTAAGGAGCATCATACTATTGTTAGGTATATGTGACAGCACATAGAGAAAGGGACCTAAGGGTAAAAAATCAATTATCATTTTTTTTTTCTTTTTTGATGTGGACAACATCTGAGCATCGAATGAGACCGATCCCATGCCCCAAAAGTGTTCCCTCCCAGAGATATGCGCGTTTTATGAAAGCGAAGTCGACGATTCTAAGCGTAAATAGAAAGGGACCTAATCTTTAAAATGGCTCTCCGGAACAAAACTTTTCACTTTTTTTTGATGTGGACAACATCTGAGCATCGAATGAGACCGATCCCATGCCCCAAAAGTGTTCCCTCCCAGAGATATGCGCGTTTTATGAAAGCGAAGTCGACGATTCTAAGCGTAAATAGAAAGGGACCTAATCTTTAAAATGGCTCTCCGGAACAAAACTGGTTTTTAACCTTAGGTCCCTTTCTATTTTGCGCGTCACATATGGTTGTGGTACAACAATATTATGATCCACACAACAAAATTATGATTTATATTCAACCATACTATGATCCTTACAACCATACTATGATCCTCACAACCACACTATGATCCTCACAAACATACTATGATCTTCACAACCATAGTATGAGTCACACTCAACCATACTATGATCTCCACAAATTATGATTTACATACAACCATAGTATAATCCTCACAACCATATAATGATAGACACGCAATAATGTTATGATCCCTATAACCATAGTATGATCACACACAATTTTACTAAAATCCCCAAAATGGTTTACTAGAATTGATCCTTAGAACCATACTATGATCCTCACAACCACACTATGATACGTACAACCATATTATGATCCCCACAACCATAGTATGAGTCACGCTCAACCATACTGTGATCTCCACAAACATATTGTGATTCTCACAACCATAGTATGTTTCACATACAACCATAGTATAATCCTCACAACCATATAATGATAGACACGCAATAATGTTATGATCCGTACAACCATAGTAGCATCACACACAATTATACTATGATCCCCAAAATTATTTACTAGAATTGGGTTAAGTTGTCAACAATAGATCTGAATTATGAAAATTATAAAAAAAATACTTAAATTTCAAAATAATAGGAACGATTTATTTTACAGTAGAAAAAATCAGTTTAATTTTTAATCAATCGTAAGCGTTTTGATTAAAAATAATTCAGTTAAACAAAGCCAAAGCAGTTTGTTTGATAATTTTTTATTTTCTTATAAAAGTACTATTATTGCATTCGATCTGTAAAAATAACATCATTCTAAAAAGCATATTCAAATAAAGAAAAATTACAATCATACAGCATGATTGCAGTAATCATATTATTGTTAACATAAAACCCAAAGAACAATACTTTTGTCGGACCAACCGTATTTGTATTGTTGCTACTCGTACAATCATATTTCTATATTGGCAATAATACTACTGTTTCATTTCAATAGTATTAATATTGCATCAATTATACTATTGTCAAAATTATATTAAGTAAACAATACCATGGTTGCGACTAACATACTTTTATTGCGAAAAACTTAGTATAATTGCCGTGACCATTTAGTAACCGTGTTTTTTCTCTGAAACAAAACGCTCTGTGCGAAATTTGGCCTAAAACGGATGTTATATGTGGCTGTTAGAACTGTTGGCTCCGAAAGCGGGAAAAGCCTATGTATGGTATCAAAACATGGACCGAATAAGACCAACTTTAATAGCGTTCCTCCTTGCAGTAAGATTCATCAAAATCGTTAAATAATGCGACCTGTAGTTTGATTGCTACACTAGATGGGCAGACGGACGTATGCAGATCGTTTAATGCAGTCAGATAATAATTCGATCGGGATCTACTAAGACTCCTTATAGGTGTTGCAAACATAAACACTAAGTCATTATGCCCTGTACCACAGTGTGGTGTAGAGTATATAAAGTGGACAACCCGTAAGTTTGGTCGGGCCAACGTTTTTGTACTCCATCAAGGAGGTAGATTTGTATGCGGGCTATATCATGATTTGTACAGGGAGGAGCGCGGTAATTTGCTTTTTTACACTGCAGGCTGTGGTGGCACTGTTGGTCGAAGAGAGTGCTGAGTGTGCGTGACTTATAGTGGCTGACGGGAGATTTGTATTCGTCTGCCTTTTAGTACTTGAGGAGAGGTCATTTTGTGTTGAAGCGAATTTTTCAAATGCGCACTCGAGCATTGCAGTGCAGCGTGCTTTTCGTTTACGATTCGCTGTTCCCCCACGCGGACATGTTCCTGGACGGCAATTAATTGTAAATTAGGTAACTTTATTGAGAACAGCAGCGAATGTGTCATGTGTACGAAGGGCACCTGAAAAAAGGAGTAAGAGCAGCAGTACTGCAATCTCCGAAAGGTTCTGCTCGGTAGCAATCACTTGCTCTTGGCATTTGCAGACGTTCTCTCCACCGTATTCTTCACGATGAACTGAATTTTCACCCGTATGAAATGTGCGTGGTCCAACAAGTGTCAGCACGGGACTATTTGACATGGCGGACCTCTTGTAAAGAAATGCTTGCAACTATACCCCGTGACGCAATTGTGTGCTTTTCTGGTGATGCACATATTCACTTCAGTGGTTTTGTTAACAAAGTAAATATGCGTTACTGGAGTAAAACAAACCCCAGAGAACTTCAGCGCAGACCTCTGCATTAGGACTGCGTCACTGTGTGGTGCGCCATATCACCAGTAGGCATCATTGGCCCATACTTTTTCCAGGATAACCGTGAAGCCGTATCTGTAAACTCCGAACGGTACTTGACTATGATATTTTTTCTGCCGGTTCTTGAGGCAATTTAACTAGAGGTTCCAACAGGATGGTGCAACATAGGGAGGGTTACCATGAATTGTTTGGTGCAAATGTTGTATATCAACCGTTCCAACACCGGCTGATCTCCTTGAGGGGCGATGTGAACCGGCCGGCACGCTCACCAGACTCACCTTTCGGCTTACCTGAAGACGAAGTTGTATATCAACCGTCCCAACACCTTGGAATGCCTTATTAACAATATTGAGGTTGAAACTGGTAGAATACCAGTCGACATGCTTCTTAGAGTTCATGAAAACTTCAGAAAACTTATGCAGCAGTGTGTGAATAGCGAAAGTCAACATTTGCCAAAAAAAACATGTAGTTTAAAAATTCCCTTACTGTTCAATATAATTAAAATATAAAATAAATTGTCCTAAGGTTCATAATTTTTTCATTTCATTCCCAAATAAGAAAATTACCGCGCTTTACCAGGGATTGCTTTCCACTTTGACATTGTATAAAGTATTTAAGATTATTTTCGAGGTCGTATGTTATGTATAGATTTTTGAATGGAAATTAGCTGGGAAGTCTTCCACTAGTTAGACTGTCTTACAATGGTGCATGTTTTATGTCGGGTTACAAGAGAGGTCTGCAAATGAAAATGAAAGTTTATCATCCTAAAGCCATTTTTATCTACCGACTGGCACACAAATTAAATTCGGTCATTGCGGATTCATGTTTAAATGTAAAATTCGCACCAAAGTTTTTTAATGCTCAAGAAGCATTGTAGACGCACTTTTCAAAAACTGGAAATCATAGCGATTTGAAAAGTATAAACAATGCTTTACAAACAAAAAATTTGGAAATACATTTTCCGAGTACAACTAGGTAGACTTGCAGATATACAAATTGTACAGCGATTATAACTAACTATGTTGGATTGAGATTCGGACTCTGGTAGATCGTAAAATAATTGTCACATGCTGATATGGAAGGGAAGCTCATTGTCGAGTACCCATGTTCAAGGGGATGAATTTCTGTTTCTTGACTCGGACCCGAAATTAAGACATATCTTTAAAGTTACGACATATTAAAATTGTGGAAATTTTACTTTTCCGACTATCGCGATTTGTCCATGTTTGAAATCTTTCCTAGGGGCCCTAAAAATGTCAATAAATTTTATTTCGTTTCAATACCCATACGTCCATAGTTCAAGGTGGTGGATTTTCGGTCCACTAGCGCCCATATAGAGCGGTCCGGTTCTTGCGAACCTCGATGTAAATAAATCCACGGGCCCGGATGGTATTTCGCACTTGTCCTATGTAAGTGCTCGTCGGCGCTAGCTCCTCCATTACGCAACCTTTTCAACCTTGCTTACCGTGCGGGAGTTTTCCCAGCGTGTTGGAAGGTTGCGAACGTCCAGCCGATCCCTAAAAAGGGTGAAGCCAATAATCCTGCGAATTATGGGCCAATTTCGATTTGCTCTGCGCTCTCCAAGGTAATGGAGAGCATGGTAAACCACCATCTTGTGAGGTATTTAGAGACCAACGACTTGCTAAGTGATCGACAGTATGGCTTCCGTAGAAACCGCTCTACCGGATACCTGTTGGCGTTCTTCTCGGAGCGTTGGAGTCGGTCTATCCACCAGTTTGGTGAGAGTCAGGTCGTGGCTTTAGATATCTCCAAGGCCTTTGATAGAGTCTGGCACGGTGCACTCTTATCAAAGCTGATCGCTTTTGGTGTCGGTAATACATTTGCTCGATTTATATCGAGCTGACCGCAGGGGTACCACAGGGCTCTGTCCTTTCTCCCTCTGTATTTCTTATTTTCATTGACGATCTATTGGGACAGACCGTGAATCCAATCTACTCTTTCGCAGATGATAGTAACCTCTGTCATTCATATTCATTCGACCGTAGGCCGAGCCTTCAAGATATTGAAGACAAAAGGCGAATGATGGATGAGACACTTGGCCGGGATCTACTGGCCATTTCCGAATGGGGTCGAGTGAATAGAGTAGATTTTAATGCACGTAAGACACAGTACTGCTTGTTGTCTCACAAGCGATTCGCTGACCCAACAATATCGTCAATTTCTATCGATGGTACGGATATTGAACAATCAAAAGCTCTCGATGTTCTGGGCATGAAAATACAATGTGACGCTCGTTGGGCGAGGCATGTATTCAAAGTGTCGAGATAAGCACTCAAGTGCATAGGCTTTTTAAAGCGGTGCAAGAAATATTTCACTCCTTCTGATCTTTTCAATATCTATACAACTTACATCAGGCCAAAGATGGAATACAACTCCCATACATGGGCAGGTGCTCCAAAATCATCCTTGGAGCTACTTAACCGTGTTCAAAGAAGAGCGATGGTGCTGATAGGTGACAGTAGGGTATCCAACTCTATTGTTTCCCTTGAGCATCGTCGGAATGTGGGTTCATCAGACATCCGTCGCCTTATTCCTGACGTGAGGATGTTCGGCAGGGATACGCGACTTTTTAGGAACTCACACCCGTTTGTTATCGATTGGCCAGTGGACCGCACTATACACTACAGATCAGTCCGTATGTGGAATCGACTTCCGGCAAATGTATTTCCCACTAATTGCGACTTCCAGAAATTCAAGGCAAGCGTCAATAATCAGTACTCCCTCTTTTCCCCCTCCGATCCATTACTTTCCACTCGCCATCGCAATGCACCGCACGTATAGGGGGCATCCCCTGAGTGTTGGTTATTTAAAAAAATTGGCTTATACCATTAATGTAGGTACATGTTTGGATTTGTGAGAACATTTCACAGTTTCTAGATACTCATATGCTCCTTAACATTAAATAATGGTTTTTGGGCAGCTTTCTTAGTCCCTCACACCAGAACATTTTCCCAAACGAACCCAGCTACAACTTTAAAACATATACCTGGTAAGTTAAAGACTCTAGCTCTTTTCGTTTGGATTGAATCGTGATCTCAAAAGACAGATCAGCATAGAATTGTACCTTGTTCAATAATACTATGTACTTAAATATACTTTATACGATAACCGATACAAATTGCTGTGTTGCAAACGGTCTGGCAAATGTAGTATGTGTACACTCTAACCTAGGGGGTGGAGAGTAGACAAACTGAAAAATCGAGGGTGGCAGGATGTGCAGAACTATTGAGAATTTTAATCCTCATTTGCAGGGATGGTAAGAACTATATGGTTTACATAAATCTCGTGTAAACTGAAAAAAAGACAAACCTTAACTTTCAGCCAAAAATTTGATTTGTAAATTTTATCACAACTTAATTAAAAAATTCCTAAATTTTTTAAACTGTTTATCAGTTATTCCAATGACATTAAATGAATGGAAACAACAAAACAATAAAAAAATTAAAAATAAAATTCACTCACGGTATCGTGAGTCTGTGGATGTACTCGTACGTGTTTTAGTATGTCTGCAATTCGAGGGACTTTAAGTGTGTTTGTTGTTAAACTCTACTGTCGATAGTTCTCGTTAAATGCGGAACTGCCTGCCTTTAAGTGTATAAAAGCAGAACATAGTTGCGGCACATTCGTTGCTTGCGGTCTTATGATGGCGAAGTGGCTTTCACCAAAACTGCAGTCACCCCTGTTTGTAATGAAAGTCTTTCCGACAACTTTTGGATAATTTGTGTTCCAATTGTTTTTGTAAAGTTTTTCGTCGCCTCATAGCAAAAATATTTTTTAAGAACGGCTGAGAACTTTTTTTTTGTACATACGTGAAGTTCTACATCGCCTCAGAACGACAGTATTTAATTTCGATAATCGGCACACCATTTTTTTAAATATGTGACAGCGCATAGAGAAAGGGACTTAAGGGTGAAAATAATCAATTTTCATTTTTTTTTCTTTTTTTGATGTGAACAACATCTGAGCATCGAATGAGACCGATCCCATGCCCCAAAAGTGTTCCCTCCCAGAGATATGCGCGTATTATGAAAGTGAAGTCGACGATTCTAAGTGCAAATAGAAAGGGACCTAATCTTTAAAATGGCTCTCCTGAACAAAACTGGTTTTTCACCTTAGGTTCCTTTCTATTTTGCGCGTCACATATGTAAATTTTGTTTATCGATTTAAAGCGGAAATATTTTCAATAAAAAATGTACGAATATTTTAGTTGATATGTGAAATTTTTTATCGCAGGATTCCCAATTTATTTTTTTTGTTTGAATCTTTGAATTGAAACGATTTTTTTCTGTGTGCCGAAGAGTAGACGTAATATTAAGTTCGTTTGCAAGTACTGATCAAAAAACCTTTATACAGGGTGACACAAAAACAAAACGTAATAGTTTTTTTTTTGATGTGGACAACATCTGAGCATCGAATGAGACCGATCCCATGCCCCAAAAGGGTTCCCTCCCAGAGATATGCGCGTTTTATAAAAGTGAAGTCGACGATTCTAAGCGCAAATAGAAAGGGACCTAATCTTTAAAATGTGTCTCCTGAACAAAACTGGTTTTTAACCTTAGGTCCCTTTCTATTTTGCGATTGAAAGCGGAAATATTTTCAATAAAAAATGTACGAATATTCCCAATTTTTTTTGAATCTTTGATTTGAAACGATTTTTTTTCTGTTTGCCGAAGAGTAGACGTAATATTAAGTTCGTTTGCAAGTATTGATCAAAAAACCTATATACAGGATGGAACAAAAACAAAACGTCATAGCTTTATTTCTGTGCATGCAATCGGCTTATTCTCTCTTTCTTCAGAAAGTTAGTATTAAGATTTATTAAAACGAGTGCTTGGGTACCTTGTTTCCGCCCCAAGGGAATTTAAGCGGGAGTTTGGCGGAACTCCCCCGAACTTCCCAAACATATTAATATCTAGAAAATCCACCTTCCGCTGCTGGCCCCCAAGGTCACCGGACCTGAATGCTTCAGTCTTTTTTATGGGACTGAATCGAGCAAAAAGTGTACAAAACGAAACAGAAAAAAATTAATTTGAATTTCTTCTTCTTGAATTTCTAATTATTCAATATTTATTTATATACTTTATTTTTATTTTATTTATATTTTTTAGTACGCTTTTGTACGAGTTTACGAACTTCAGGCCACAATTCCCATCTCTGCATTATGAGTTTTTCTGCTCTCAAGTTAAAATGACTTAAGTGCCATAGCTTCGATTTTCAGACAGCAACTTTAAAAATATAATAATTCTTGAATTGCAGCCTTAATGATAATAAATGGAAAGGATAATTCCACGGTCGCTTTAAATGGCCGCAAATAGTCGCAAAAAATGACTGCGAATCATTTGTCCTAACTTGAATTGTTGTAGCTTTAAGGAGCCAATGCTTATGAATTGGTTGCCAAGAACATTTATAAACAGCTGCTCGGGTTGCCATAGTGATCACGTATGGCTTGGGGTCGACAATAATGGTCTTTGGCGTTGACTAGACAGAACTAGAAAATTATCCTTGATAAAAAAAAAAACCAGGGTAATTTATTGTGCTTGTAGCGACCTTAACACTGGAGCATTGAAAAGGAAGTGACCTGTTGACATTTTTTGGGTGCTGAAACAATTCCATTTACCTGGAATATTATCCAAATTAATGCATAACTTTTCCGTTGAATCCTTCGAGTTAGGATATCGGTTCCCTTAACTGAACTTCGTCCTAAGAGCTGTTACATCGTTTTTCCTATTCCTCAGACTGCAATAGATGATACGTAATTCTTTGAGTTTCATTCTCTTTTTTGTTTTGTCTGTCTTGCTCTCTTTTCCCTTTATGGTGTCTGAACACGCAATTTAAAAAAGTACAATTGAATGATTACTTAGGGAGGAGGAAAAACGATTGAAAGTTCTACAAAAGACTGAAAGAAAAATATCACAGCTACAGCAAAAAACTATACAAGTTTATATCTTTTTTGATTCTCTGGCATGTCGATGCGTTCGTTTTTATTACTTCTTCTTCTTGTTGCCAGCCATTACCTCTTCAATCTGGAGCGACACAGTAACCTGAAGATAATTTAGATTTAATCGAAGAGCAAAAACTAAATACAGAAAACCACCTCAAAACAGAACGGGCAATTGGTTAAGCAAGTGACAGTGGAACCTTGAACAAGTAGACGGAAAGGTAGTGAAACATTACAACCAATCAATGTTTCATTGAAGCTTCAGAATAGAATTGTCAAAATTTAAGAAATATATTTTAGGAAAGCAGACGTTTTTTGTATTTTATTTCACTTATAATTTGGCGACTTTCGACTTTTACACGCGCTTTTCTAACGTTTTTTAATAGTACTTCGGGAAGAGTTTAAGATTGATTAATAAAATGCGAAAAGGACAAGTACAGGGACCAGCAGATACAATGGGTAATGCTATACCAACTGTAACAGTTGCACAACGAATTCCCCGACTTTGGAAAGAAAATCCTGCTGTTTATTTGCTCAATTAGAAAGAAGCCCAATTAAATAGTTTAAATATTGTCTTGGAACGATCAAAATATTTTGCTGTTCTGCCGGAACTTGATCCTGACTAACTGGCCCAGGTAAGCGGCATCGTTTCTGAACGTCCTGCAGATGCCTACCCAAAGATGAAACAACGGCTTATTGCCTATTTCTGCATATCCGAGGAGAAAAGAGTCAAAACGTTGCTAACCGAAATGCGCTTCGGAGACAGGAAACCTAGTTCACAACTCCGATAAATGCGATAGCTCGTCAACGAAAAAGTAAATGAGTTTCTCCGAACAATGTGGCAGAAAGAAAGTATGGTTGGGATAACAATATTCGAAGAGCATCATACTATTGTTGGTTATATGGTTGTGGCTCAACAATATTATGCTCATCACAACAATAGTATGGTTCACACACAACCATACTATGATCCCCACAACAATATTATGGTCCTCACAGCAGTAGAATTATTCACACAACCATACTATAATCCCCACAATCGTGTTATTATTCTCACTCAACCATACTATGATCCCCACAACCATATTATTATCCTCACAACCATAGAATACTTCTCATACAACCATAGTATGATCCTCACAACCATAGTTTGACTTACACGTAACTATACTATGATCCCCAAAATATTTGTAAGGATTGAGTTAAGTTGTTATTTAACAATAGAGATTTGTATTTAAAAAAGCATTAAACTCTTATTAAAAGGATTAATTTATTTCAGTTATACTAATTCAAAAAAGTTTGTTTTGAAAAAACTAATTTTCATATAAAAAGTACTATTATTGCGTAAGATTCGTAACAATAGCATTGTTAAATTAAGAAAAACTAAATCATACCGACAAAAATAAATTTTGTCGGTATGATTGCCGTAATCATATTATTGTTAACATAAAACTCAAAAAAACAAAAGTTTTGTCGCTCCAACCATATTTATATTGTTGCTACAACCATATTTTCATTTTAAAATTTGGCAACAATACTATTGTTGCATTTCAACAATATTAATATTGCCGCAATCATACTATTATCAAAATGAAATTGAAAAAAAAAACAATACTATGGTTGCGACGACCATACTTTTATTGCCGAGAACATACTATTGTTGCCGTGACCATATAGTAACCATATATTTTCTCTGTGTGAATGTTCGCCATCGCAAACTCATGCTATTCTAGCTACTTTAGCTGAACATTTGGGCAACTTGGCTGTTATGGCAGACAAAATTGGAGACGTGTACAACAACATCCACTATTTTCGCTATTTATGAATCTTTTGAGATAAGTGAGTTGCAACAAAAAATTGTTGCACTTACTACCGCTGTTCAACAGATGCATGACTCAAGCTTTCGTCATTCACGATTCAAGATTCTGTCTATTACAACAGGTATGTTCTATTATAAGAAGTTTGGAAAAAACGCTCGTTGTTGTCGTCTACCGTTTATATACAGGGTGGGCCAAAAGTTACCATGGAGTAAAAAATAAAAACGTAAATAACTTTTTCTTTTATTAATTTTTTTTTTTAATTTTTTTCTTAGATTATTTAATAGACAAAATGGAAATAAGTGTGAAAAATAATGTCACTTAAATGACCCCCGTTTTTAGCTTCGCAATGATGAGCTCGTTTTAGAGCTTTTTCCCTAACATCTTTCGAAGTTTGTGGCTGTATAGTTCGAATTTCAGCAACAATTTTGCCTTCGAGTTGAAGGATAGTCTCGGACTTGTTCACATACAATCGCTCCTCAAATAGTCGGGTGCTGACAAATCTGGCGATCGCGCTGGCCAAATAATTTCCGAATTTCTGAAAATTTTTTGCTCTCCAACTTGATTTAAAAGTGCCTTTGTGTCTCGGGCACTGTGGGCAGTGGCTCCGTCCTGCTGAAACCACATCTCAGGTCTGTTTTCAAGAGCAGAACGTAAAAAATGTTTTATCATAAATCGATACCGCTCTCCACTTACAATTACGAGGGCGGCTCGGAAAGTTCTTAGCCTATCAATGAAAAAGAATAATTAATGTTTTTAAAAGTATTTTTATTTTTCAATATAATCTCCTGAAACTTCAATACACTTAGTCCAACGCTTATCTAGCAATTCTATCCCTTGATTAAAATAGTTTTCCTCAAGGTCTTCAAAATACAACTGTAATTGCATCTTCATTTGAGGTAAAACGCTTGCCAGCAAGCAATTTTTTTAGATTTGGGAACAGGTAAAAGTCACTGTGAGCTAAATCAGGAGAATAAGGTGGGTGGTCAAGCAACTCGTACTTTAATTCGTTGATTTTAGCTCTTGTGCGCTGGTGCGTTGTCTTGATGAAAAATTATTTTTTTGTGTTGTAAGCCAGGACGTTTTTCTCGAATTTGTACATTTAATTGATCTAAAAGCTTGCAATAGTACTCTGAATTTATTGTTTTACCCTTTTGCAGATAGTCAATCAATAAAATACCTTTGAAGTCCCAAAAAACCGTTGCCATAACCTTACCAGCCGATTGAATTGTTTTTGCCTTCTTTGGGGCACTTCCTCCAGCTTCAGTCCATTGTTTGGATTGTTCTTTTGTCTCTGGAGTATAGTGGTGGGTCCATGTCTCATTAACAGTTATGAAACGACGCTTAAAATCCATTTTATTTCGCTGAAAACGATTCAAACAAGCTTGAGAAATGTTCATTCTTATGCGTTTTTGGTCGACTGTTAACAAGTGCGGCACCCATCTTGCAGAAAGCTTTTTCATCTGTAGTTCTTCATGCGCAATTAAATGGACTCGATCATTTGAGATGCCCATGATATTAGCTATTTCACGCACTTTTATTCGTCGATCAGTTAATACCATATCATGCACTTTGGCTACAATTTCTGTTGTTGTTGCTGTTTTTGGACGTCCACTACGTGGTTCATATTCAATGCTTGTACGACCATGTTTAAATTCAGCAACCCAATTTTTTACTGTGGCATATGAAGGAGCACTTTCACCTAACACATTCACCATATCATTATGAATTTCTTGTCCCGATAAACCTTTTTTATGTAAATATTTAATGACACCATGCATTTCTAATTTTTCCATTGTAAAAAATTCGCGGATGCGTCTTTTGTGAACACCTGTTTCTATATGAAGGAGTTGCCAGATCGAACTTTTATCTGTTTATACCGCGCTTTTTGTGCTAGGCTAAGAAGCTTTCGAACCGCCCTCGTACAGCACTTCCATCTTCATTCTCGAAGAAGTAAGGCCCAATGATATTTGAAGATGTGATCCCACACCATACTGTAAATTTTGGCCCACCTGTACCACTCAACGCCTTCGGAAAATATTCAGTCTAGTTACCAAAACCCAGTCACAAATCGATTATTTATTTTTTTGATTTACAACTCCGTAAACAATTTTTGATTGACACAGGGACCGATATATCTGTTGTTGTCATTATCAGATAAGAACTCGAAGAATCACCTGCAAAGCTTTAAGCTATTTGCCGCCTACTGAACACCTATTAAGACATATGTGACAGCGCATAGAGAAAGGGACCTAAGGGTAAAAAAATCAATTTTCACTTTTTTTTTTGATGTGGACAACATCTGAGCATCGATTGAGACCGATCCCTTGCCCCAAAAGTGTTCCCTCCCAGAGAAATGCGCGTTTTATGAAAGTGATGGCACACCAAAGATACACGTATTTAAATCTTTAAAATGGCTCTCCTGAACAAAACAGGTTTTTACCCTTAGGTCCCTTTCAATTTTGCGCGTCACATATTAAGACTTAATCATATCGTCAACCTAATAATCTGATTTTGTACAAAATTTAATTGTTTTTAATACCTAGTGGAAAGCTAACAATTAAAATTGTTAGAAGTTCCCTAACTGACATAAAGCCTGGCCAATTTGTGTTCAAGTTAAGTCCTTTTAGCCCATAGATTCTTAAGGCTCCAATTTCTTTCAGCCCTATGCAAATTCTTTTCTCTCAACTCCATAACACTTCAAAGCAATTTCATTTGTAGCACCCTCCCTGTCCTTTTCTATTTCTCTTCCACAATAATCTCAGTTGCACTATTACAAAATTCGAAAGGAATTTATGCATTTACACAAAAGGTACGAAGTGAAATAGAAAGGAATCAACAAGTGCTAGCCCGGCTGAGGCCCTCCCTTCAAATTGACTGTGACGGGAGATAAATTTCTATACTTGATTATGGAAAAAAAACAACATGAAAAAAAACAAAAATTTAACATTCCTTTGGCAGAAGAATCCTTATACTTTCTATTTCAAATTGAAAAACATTTCTCTAATTAAAAAGATTTTAAATGTAGTCAATAGGCATTGAAAAGTCTAATTAAAAACTACTTTTTGTAGTGAAAAAAATAAAATACCAAACCAGAATGAAAAACTGCTCAAGTCATAATAATGATAAAAGACCGAATAAATAACAAAAAAAAACGAAAAAACTATTAAAAAGGATTGGTACGCCCTAATGTGCAACGCATGTATGAGTACATGTACGCACAAAAAACATGCACACTTTGATTGTGCTTTTGCATTTGTGGTTTTCAACGAAGACCCATGCGAAACGGAATTGGTGGAAATGATATTGCGCGTTGAAGATTGCTTTACGCACAGTTCGAAGACTATACACAAAGGGTAATTCTCATTAATAAAAATGAGTCTCCCGTATAAGTCATTTGATTTGTGGCCGAAGTAATCGTTGCCAAAGACTGCTGAAGAAAAACCTTGGCGGGTTTAGAAACAGCTGTACAGTCTGCCTGGCAACCGTAGCAAATACATTTCACCAATTTCTTTTTTGAGTTGATTCTGAAAAAGAAACAACATAAAGGTCTCGAACCAGAATAAAAAAAACTGCTCAAGTCATAAAAATAAAATACTTAATGATAAAAAAAGACTTACGACGGCTGCTATACTTAGTAGGGACATAAACACTGTTACACATACTGAATGATTTTGGACCAAATATTATTTAATATATTTATTGATGTCTATTGTATCCAAAAAGAATCTACTGATTCGAAATGTCCGCCTTTTGCCGCCTTTGTCCATGGCTAGTTTTGTAACCTGGAGTTGTTAAGAGGCTTCACAACAGCTTCCAAAACGGTTTCTTGGTAAACTTTGGCCGATGTTTTGACTCCTTGTTCGCAGAACTGCAGATCAGTGACCCCATCGTAAGTGACACCCCACCAAACCATGACTGAAGCTGGGTGATGACCACTTTCCACCCTTGGGATCAGTTCAGATGCTTGCTTAGATGACCGCGCATGCACTCTATCATTTTGCTTGTTAAATTTTTCCTGAACGTTAAAAATTTTTTCAAATTATTCTACGCAAGTTATCAGCGTGCTTCACCAAAAAACGTTTGCATTTTTCAATCCTATTTTTTTTTTAAAGCTGCAATCAATAAATGTCCGGTACGTCGTTTGAAAGCCCCAAGTCCCAAGTCTTTTTTAATGATTCGACTCATGGACTTTTGCGTGATATTCATATCACGGGCCATGATTTTCTGTTTTCGGAGCGGATTTCTGTGAATTCTTGATTTAACGGCTTTGATGACATGCGGTGTTCGAACAGAGGGTGGGCGACCCGACCAGTAGCGGTCTTTTACATCTTCAGTCTCCTCAAACAGTTTTATGCATCGTTAGACGAACATGCGTCTAATCCCTAGTGGTCGGAGCGTTTTGAATATCATCGCTTTTTTTCATTTCACACTTGATAAGCGCTATAACAGCGATACGGCTGTCATTACCTGACCACTCCATGATGAAAGTTGAAACAATTTTAAAATCCCGTTACAGACTAACGCTATTGAGGTTAGCTTTCAAACCCCATATGACATTAACGGGGTATGTTCAGTTCTACTTTTGAAATGGGTATGTTCAATGTTGTAACAGTATTTCCCTACTAAGTATATATAGCTGGCCGAATAATAAAAATGCGAATATTTATCATTAAAAAATAGGCTTATTGTTTTTCAAAGTATTCTCCAGCATGATTTATACACTTTTGCATGCGCTCAGACCAATTGTCGAAGACTTTTTCCACTTCGATTGTGACACCTCCAAAACATGGTTTTTGAACGCTTCAACAGCATCCTCCGGCGACGAAAATCGTTAACCACGCATTTTTTTTCTTGATGTGCGGGAATAAAAAGAAGTCATTGGGTGCCAAGTCAGGGCTGTACGGCGGATGACCCATTAATTCGACGTTTTGGCCGGTCAAAAATGCGCTGGTTTGAGCCGATGTGTGAGAGCTCGCATTGTCATGGTGCACAATGATTCGTCTTCCTTCTCTTGTTCGTTTTTCGAATTTCTCCGAAGACTTCAGGCAAACGAATTTTGGTGTACCATTCAGAATTGACCGTCCTTCGTTGCTCAAGCGGAACAGTCGCCACATGACCAGTCTTGCCGAAGAAACAGGCGACCATTTGCCTCGAAGTGCTTCTTCCACGAGCAACTTTCGTTGGATTTGGCTCGTCTTCGAAGACCCGCACGGCCGATTGCTGTTTTGTTTCGGGCTCAATTGCATAGATCCATGATTCGTCACCTGTGGCGATCTAAGAAACGTGTTTTGGCTCGTCTTCGAAGACCCACACGGTCTTTTGCTGTTTTGTTTCGGGCTCATACGCATAGCTCCATGATTCGTCACCTGTGACGATCTTATAAACGTCCGTTGAAGCACCACGATCGTATTTTTTCAAAATTTCTTTGCACCAATCGACACGAGCCTTTTTTTGAGCGATTGTCAAATTGTGCGGGATATAACGAGAAAAAAACCTTTTTTACGACCAGGTGTTCAGGCAGTCTCGAATGTATGCTGGTGGAAGAAATGAATAAGGATGTCTCTATCTAACGGTATGTCACATGACGATCTTGCGTTATCAGTTCACGCACGGCATCAATGTTCTCTGGCACAACGGCCGTTTTTGGACAACCTACAAGACCTTCGCTCCGAATTGAATTCATTAAACCAGTTTTTCACAGTTCTATAGAATGGTGCTTTATCGCCATACAAAGATTTATGTTCATCGATGCACTCTTGTCGTGACAATCCACGCCGAAAGTGGTGAAAAATTATCGCACGAAAATGTTCACGAGTTAATTCCATTTTTTTGGGACAATTGTCTTCTCCCCCTATTTTAATATTGAATCCGTGGCGTTAGGGTTTATAAACGTATAACATAAAACGTTGCAGATTCTTTGTTGGCATTGCCATAATTGTGTGGATTTATTGTGTTCTGTTTGAACTCACTAAAATTGTTTGCTGGGTTGTTTGAAATAAGTTAAATGCGAGTTTTTATTCGTATGGCATGAATAATAGCACTTAGTTATATCCTGCATTTATAAACCCATCTGTGGTGAGCATCTTTTAAATCCTCTCCACTACCTTCTCCTTCACCATCAGAAAGCAAGTCGCACCATTCTTTGACAAAAACACAACTGCCTTCTCCAACTAAGAAAACTCCTACGAAAAGTCGTAAACTTGACTTTTATAATACCGTAGCAAATTGAAATGAAAGAACAGGGCAAGTAGAGGGGATGCCAAATATAACCCATTGAATATTTTAAAATCCAATTTCAAAGTCCCCCATCATAACCAACACCCATATAAATATTCAACATGATGATTCTATCACAGCTGACGCTATACGTAGTTGTTGGTGGTGAAAGATTGATAGAATAATCCGAATATTATGGATAATATGGGTTGGGTGGAATTTTCAAATACAGACCAGCGAGAATAACAATGAGAGTGTGGAAGCAATGCTCTGCTCAGTGTGGCAGGAATAGCTGCAAACAGATTAACAGCTAGTCGTGCTGAACATACCTGTTCTCTTAGTACAGGTAAACTACAGAAAGACTTATCTTACAAAAAAGTGTACCCATTTTATCTTCTAGAATGTGTACACTTCAGGGTGTCGGTAGGTATACATCGCATGGTTTCTTTTTAGATTTTGTGAAAAATTCAGTGTCATATGGCCGTGAAACAAATGGAATCCTTGAAAATTTGAGCAAAATTGTTTTCCAATGCCAATGCTGAGTACACGCAGAAAAAAAGTATGGTTGGGGTAACAATATTCGAAGAGCATCATACTATTGTTGGTTATAAAGGGTGTCCTAAGAAGAGCGCAATTTTTAAATTTTAAATAAAACGCAGATATTTAAGAAAAAATTGTGAAACTTTATTATATCGTAAAGTAGACAGAATGAGGTTATGTATGGAACAATATATCGTGCAGATGGCCGCCGCGGCTTTGCTGGCATGCACGCGATCTTTTAATGAAATTTTCAATGACCGTTTTGCATGAATGCTGCGGCATTTCATTAATGCAGCGTCCAATTTCGTCTTTTAAGGCTTGAGTCGTCGTCGGCTTATTCGCGTAAACCATCGACTTCAAAAAACCCCAAAGAAAAAAATCTAATGGTGTTAAATCGCACGATCTAGACGGCCAATTCTGATCTCCAAAACGCGAAATAACACGACCGGGAAATGACTGATGCAGCAATTGAATTGTTTCTCTGGCTGTATGACATGTGGCGCCGTCTTGTTGGAACCACATGCCCTCCACATTCATTTCTTCAATTCAAGGCCAGAAAAAACTGGTTATCATTTCACGATACCAAACACCATTGACTGTTTGCGCTTGACCTGCCTCATTTTCATAAAAAAAGGTCCAATGATTCCTCCAGCCCAAAAACCACACCACACAGTGACACGTTGAGGATGCATTTGCTTCTCGTGAATCACTCGAGGATTTTCCGCACCCCAAATGCGACAATTCTGCCTATTGACGAAGCCATCAAGATGAAAATAGACCTCGTCACTGAAGATGATTTTATCGGCAAAATCAGCATTTTCATGTTGTCTCTCCAATACTCGCTGTCCATGGTCAGCTGGCTTCAGTTCCTGAGTCAATTGAATTTTGTATGCATGAAGATGCAAATCTTTCGTCAAAATTCGCTGCAAAGTGGATTTGGAGACACCAATTTGCTGAGCTCGGTGTCGAATTGAGGTGGATGGAGTTTGAGCGACATCATCACGTACAGCTGCGACATTTTCGGTCGATCGACCTGGTCGAGGGCGCGTTGTTGTCTTTACATCACTAACAGACCTAGTTTCGGCAAATTTGTCCATTAATCTCTTTACAGTTGACTCTTTTGGAGCATTATTGTGACCCCAAATTGATCGCAATTTGCGAACTGTAGCCGCAAAACTTTCACCATTTTGGTAAAACAATTTCACAATGAGAATGCGTTGTTCATTCGTGTAGCGCTCCATTTTTACTAACCTCGTACCTTCTACTAACAAACAATAACAATTGTTCAAATGTCAAACAATGACACTTCGAATGTTGCCAGATTTAAAAATTGCGTTCTTCTTGGGACACCCTTAATTATGATCACCACAACAATAGTGTGTTTCACACACAACCATACTGTGATCCCCATAACAATTTTATGGTCCTCACAACAATAGAATCATTCACACACAACCATACTATGATCCCCACAGCCATATTTTTATTCACATTCAACCATACTATGATCCCCACAACCATATTATGATCCTCATAACCATAGTATGTTTAAAGTACAACCATAGTATGATCCTCACAACCATAGTATGACTTACACACAAAATTTTCCCAAATTTTTTTGTAAAGATTAGATTAAGTTGTTCTTTAACAATAGAGAATTTTATTAAGTAAGTTATGTAATAATCGGAGTGATTTATTAAACAGTAAAAAAAATTATTTATTAAAAATATTTCAGTTATACTAATTTGTAGTTTGTTTCGAAAAAAATTAATTATTTTTACTTCGAGTATTACTGCGTAAGATTCGTAAAAACAACATTGTCAAATTAAAAAAATACAAATTTTCCGGTATTATTACCGTAATCATGTTATTGTTAACATAAACCGAACGAAAACAACACATTTGTTCCACCAACCATATTTATATTGTTGCTACAACTTTAAATTTGGCAACAATACGATTGTTACATTTTGACAAAATTAAAATTTCCGCAATCATACTTTTGTCAAATTGAAATTCAAAAAACAATACTAAGGTTGCGACAACCATACTTTTATTGCAGAGAACATACTATTGTTGCCGTGACCATATAGTAACCATATCTTTTCTCTGCGTGTAGCCTTATGAAGTGGGCTTATGAAAAATAAATGCTGGCCGAGACGAGTTAACCACCGCGGCGCAAGTTTGATTAAAGGGTTCATGAGACTGCGTCGTCGTACAGTGCACACTGATGAGAATTCCATTCTGGCACCATCATCGATCTGAACAAACCGGGATTTATCGAACCAATCTATTGCGAAGTTTGGCAATGTCGTGTGCCTACAATTGACTTGGCAATTAAAGGCACACGACCATACGTTTCGTTAGCGCTTCTTAGAGCAGTTGGAAATGGCTTTGTGAAAAAAGACAATTTTCTCAGTAAGTCCATATTTATCTTGATGGCTGTGCTAATAAGCAAAACTGTCACATCTGGGGTTTGGATAACACCGCTCGTGATAGTCGACAAACGACGGTTTGTTGCTGGTTTCGAAACGGTGGCATTAATGGCCGATTTTTAATGTTAGGTCTAATCTTTGTAACAACCACAAGTATTTGAGCTAGACTTACCTTTAAGAAGACGATCGACACGATTTACCAAAGTCTGTCTGTCTGTCCATCTGCTGTACATTTAAAGCTTGTTGTTTAGCTACAGGTGGCAACTGTTGTCCGATCTTTATGAAATTTGACAAATGTAAGACTTTTTGGCCAAGGACGGATTCTATTGAAATTGAAAATTGGCACAGTTAATTGCGACCGATCGTCTCACGACAAAATGGACAATCATACCACGATTAGCTGCTGGGCGGCACTCCTTAGTCCTTTAATCAGAATAACCTAAATAAAGGGTGTTTTTTTAGACGTGTGGTTTTCAGGAAAAATAAAACGCAAATAGTTTAATGTTATGGCAAAGAATTTTAGCTGCTGGGCGGCACTCCTTAGTCCTTTAATCAGAATAACCTAAATAAAGGGTGTTTTTTTAGACGTGTTGTTTTTAGGATAAATAAAACGCAAATAGTTTAATGTTATGGCACAGAATTTAGCTTTATTATAAAGATAAGGGTTTGCCATTTAATTTTAAAAAATGATTTCGGTCAATTGGCCGGCCGCCGCGGCTGGCTGGTATAAATTCCAGCCGCGAGATCAAATTTTCGAACATTTTGTGCAGCATTTGGGGCTGTATGTCAGCAATAACGCGTCGAATATTCTCTTCCAAGTGTGTCGGGCTTTTCTGCGTGGACAAGTGACTACAAATAACCCCTCAAAAAAAAAAAAGCCCAGCGGTGTTTAAACACACGATAATGGAGGCCAAGCCACAGGCCCACAACGCGAGATAATGTGCTCACCAAAAATGTCCCTCAATAAATAAAGTAGCGCCGTCAGGTTGAACATCCTACAGTTCAGACACGAAAACGTCATTAATTATGGCTCTATAGCGTTCCCCATTATGGCCGGCTTCAGTTTTGAAGAAATTTGGTACAATAGAGCTTTCTAAATAGTGCCTTGTTGTGCATATAGGAGCGTCTTAACAATGGCTTTTGGATTTTCATAACTCCAAATGCGACAATTTTGATTATTAATTATTGTACCCATTCAACCAAAAGTGAGCTTCATCGCTGAACAAAATTAACTTTAAAAAATCAGCATCGGTGGCCATCTCGTTTTGGGCCCATTCAGCAAACGTGCGACGAGCTTGTTGGCCGTTCGGCTTAAATTCTTGCACGAGTTGGATTTTGTAAGACCGCAAACCAAGATCCTTCCGCCAAATCATTTATATAGTGGATGGCCACAGCTCCAAGTGTTGCACGCGTTGGCGGATGGACTCATTTTAAACTTCTTCGATACTGTACTCAACAGCAGCAATAAGGTCTCCGAGGATGCGCATTATCCACTAGAGTAAACGTAGTGCGAAACCGTTACATGGTTGCTCGATTACCGAAAAAGGAGGAAAGATGATGGAAGGTTTTTACTAAATAAAATAGATTAAACGATTTGCTTAAAGCAGTAAGTTCGCTTTTGTTTATGATAAAAGGTAATATCATCAGCAATAATCGGTTAGAACAGCCAAATGTTAGCAAAACTATTGGTTGCCACAACCACCTGTTATGGCAACTAAAAACATTTTATGCGCTTCATTGGCATGACCGATAAATTAGTTGCGTCTACAATACGATGATCGTATTTATCATTCTGCGGTATTCCGAACCGAGTTGCCAACATCTGGTTAGAACAACCAAATGTTGGCAAAACTATTGGTTGCCCCAACCACCAGTTATGGCAACAAAAAACATTTTATGCGTTTCATTAACATGACCGATAAATTAGTTGCGTCTACAATACGATGATCATTTGTATCATTTTGTGGTATTCCAAACCGAATATCCATAACGATCATTATAAACATTTGGTGATTGCAACCGAAATTCTTTTTTTTGCAACGGAATTCAAGTGGTTCCAACCCAATACTTTTTTTTCTCTGTGTGCACAGTGGGCCGTACACAAAAAAAAGAATTTTACATAGCATACGTTTTTGTTTATCAAATAGTCACCTCCTTTAGCAGAGGACACTGTGCGTTTGAAAATAATATTATCTAAATTTTGTATAGATCTTATTTAGTTTATGCAATTGATTTTTTTTTACTGATACTCGTATCTTAGAAATCGTCTATATGTACACACAGAGAAAAAATCATTTAGAAATCGGCCCGAACCACAACAAATAGTAATGCTGGTAACATGGTTCGAGATATCATATAATGGTTGTTACTACCATATCACGGTATTCACCGACAACAACACATTTAAAAAAACCGATTTCAAGCCGAACTATTGTTTGCGACAACTAGCGGTTTTGGCAATCAACCAATTGTGATGTACATGTTACTCTTGTACCAATAATTGGTGGTGACAACAGATTAGATCCTTGTGGTAACCAAGCCATAGCCCTGTTTAGTTGGCTGTTGTAACACAATATTGCTTTTACCTACTTAAAAAATAAACCCGGTAATATTTTATCGGTTCTAGCCATGACAAAACCGATGTTTACGACGAAAACATTTTTCGAAACCTCAAAAGAAGGTGACCCATTTTTTCCAAGTTACGCCTACACAAAGCTTGACAATAAATATTGTAATATGTATACCTTAATTGATTCTTTTCAGATTGAAAACTATTTAAAAAGTACTTATAACCATCAACCAAAACACTTTCCAATTTAGGTTCAATAATCATCTAAGTCTGTGAGGATTACCGATTCTTGTTTTTCTCAACCGAAAGTGTCAGTTTCCCCTACTGAAAACTGCTGTCTACCCAACCACCATTCGGTTTTAACGATGGAATACATGGATAGTACTTGCAACTACCAACATTCGGTTGGCAAAAAATTCGTTTGTGACAACAAACCGAAAGTGTCAGTTTCCCCTACTGAAAACTGCTGTCTACCCAACCACCATTCGGTTTTAACGATGGAATACATGGATAGTACTTGCAACTACCAACATTCGGTTGGCAACAAATTCGGTTGTGGCAACAAATTTCTTCTCTGTGTGTAGAAAGCGTTACTCAGTTCACCCGTTTACAGGGAACTGTTAACGATGCTGGTAGTTGTTAAATTCAGAATTTACTTTCACACGCATTGATACATCGACGTTTTTATCTGCTCTGGACCACTTTTTCTGTTCTTAAAGTCATTGACCTCAAGTACCCTATTCTGGTACTTCACCATCATATCTCCGTTGCTACCACCCTGAAGTACAAACCTGATATCAGAAAGTTGAAGCTCGCTAAAAATCCTTAAACTCTCGTCGGAAGTAGAGGGTGATCCATCTAGAGGTATTATTTAGAACAAAAAAATATAAAAATTCAAATCAAGTCTGGAATCTTTATTGGAAATTGGAAAGGACATTTAATGGCATTTCTATTTTTGTTTTCCCGAAATCAGCTGTTTTGTTTTTGCCAATCAAATATTTTGTGGTCTGATTGAGACAAAGAAATATTCGACGTTTTTCTCTAAATATTTGCCCAGTGTGGCCGTACCTTTAGAATCACTATCTGATGTCATTAAGCGATGTCCAAAAATAATATAAAAATTCAAATCAAGTCTGGAATCTTTAGTGGTAATTTGAAAGGACATTTAATGGCATTTAATTTTTGAATACAATTTTCTTAAATGTTGGTCGCAACTACGCCTCAGGGTTTCCATTCTGAGGGTCCAGGTATGGCTTAAATGACACGTAATGTTGGCTTCCAAAACCTGAATCGTAGCTGGTTTGTCAGCATAGACTTTGGACTTTACGTAACCCCACAGAAAAATGTCTAAAGATGTGATATCGCTCGATCTAGGCGGCCAACTCACCTGTCCAAAAAGTGAAATTAGCTGCTTTTCGAAATGATCTCTCAATTGATCCATTGTTTGAGCAGCTGTATGGCAAGTGGCACCGTCCTGAATTGAAACCAAGTGTCGTCAAGATTACGGGCCCCAATTTTAGGAAGCATAAAGATCGATATCATGGCGCGATAGCGAGCACCATTGACGGTTACGTGCCGGCCTTCATCATTTTTGACAAAAATATGGACCAATGATTTTACCAGCCTATAAACCTTACCAAACCATAGTTTTCTCTGGGTATAATGGCACCTCTTGAAACTATTCTTATTGCTCTTCAGCTCAAATGCGGCAATTTTGTTTATTGTCTTTGCCGTTGAGCCAGAAATAGGTCTCATGACTGAAAAAAAATTTTGGTCGAAAACAGCGGATCTTTCCGTTTCGCACCAAACGCTCATTTCCATAATACAACTGCCAACATTTGAAAGTAATTATTTTCAAAAAATAAATGCCATTAAATGTCCTTTCAAAATTACCAATAAAGATTCCAGACTTGATTTGAATTTTTATATTTTCTTTGTTCTAAAAAAATATCTCCAGATGAATCACCCTATTTTTCGATAATTCCAGCAGAAGAATTTTAAAAATACTGTTGGCTGTCAGTTAAATCTACCTATATTACGAGGTACAAACCAATCTTGTAGCATATGTATAGGCCCATTTTTTGATATAGTCCGTATACAAATGGTCCGGGGGAACACACAACAGCTTCTACTGTACAAAGATATAAGGCATATGTCAAATAACCACAACATTTTCCCACAAAGCCAGAAAAATTGGATTATAACTGTCATTCGGCTTTATATGGGTGAATGATACAGGGCCGAAACTCTGGCCCATTTAAACATGGATACTCGTATTTGGGTACAAAAGGGGGTCCTAAGCCTGTTACCAATCGGGTTTAAAATAGACGACCATGCTCTTCTTATGTCCTTTTTCAAATTTGGCATTTGTCTGGAAGCATCCATCAAATTTTAGGTTTTTCTTTTTAAATAGCACCTTGAAAGCACTTATTTCTTTCTGTAAAACATCCGCCTCCCAAGATGTGTGTTTTTTTTTAATTTTTTTCGTTTTTGCCGTTTTGTGGCTACTTTTCTTCTTCGTTAAGTTGTACGTGTCGAGTTAGTTTAGCTGAGGCTAAAACTGTTAACAATTCCTTGCAATTATGCAAAGGCGAAGTCGAAAAATTATTTGGCTTTCGGATGGCAGACCTAATAGGAATTTTAAATAATGTACAAGTGGTTGACTTGCACCTATTGTTCATTGTTCATCTTTACGGTTGCTATGGGAATTTGTGTCAGCAGCGCCAGAAACCCATGGCCCGCGGAACGAGTTTAGTTGGTGATATTATGACTATGACGAGAGATGTTTTGAGTTGTATGTACTTTGTCCCTGCGCCCAAGGTTGCCCGCATCAGTCTAGTAAATTATATACAGCCAAAAACCTCAAAACATGCTGTACTGAATATTTCCAGTTTTCAGTTTTTAGTGGTTTTTCTTTCTCATGTTTTTTTGTTGTTGTCCAAAACTATGTGCCATCGCTGTGGGCGAGTTTGTCTGTTATACGAACTGCATGAGCAGAACAGCAGAGTAACCCGTAGTCCTGGCTGCTTTATGATTTTGTACTTTAAAGGATTCGTTGCAGTTGAGCGAGCGTGGTGACGCCTCAAAATACTATTCATAGCGAAACAGCCACGCATACAGGTGAGGATTATTTTTGAAGTCCACTCCATAGGGGAGCACGTATTGCGTATACGTATAATTGGTCCGATCCTTAGGGACATTAGGTTGAGTTTTATTTTGGTTGGTAAGTGTGCACGTCTACCACACCAAAAATAAATGTATGTTCATGAAAATCACAAAATATTTTATATAAATTGCAATACTTGTCTAACTTTTTCTGCCAAAGAAACTCTTCATAGGAAACATGAAAAACAATTTTTAAAAATACGAAATCGATTTGATAATACGTAAAATATTATTATTTTTAAAAACTTAATGAAATTTCTTCTTATTTTTTAAGAATTTTTTTCAATGTTTAAGAAAATAGAAAGGGACCTAAAGTTAATAACCAGTTTTGTTCAGGAGAGCCATTTTAAAGATTAGGTCCCTTTCTATTTAAAATCGCTTAAAATCGTCGACTTCACTTTCATAAAATGCGCATATCTCTGGGAGGGAACACTTTTGGGGCATAGGATCGGTCTCATTCGATGCTCAGACGTTGTCCACATCAAAAAAAGAAAAAAAATGAAAAATGATTTTTTTTACCCTTAGGTCCCTTTCTCTATGCGCTGTCACATATAAGTACAATTAAAACAATACGCCTACGTTTTTATTCTGGAAATATCTTTAATCGTATGTATACAATCTAACCCAAATTCCATACCTATGGCCACAATAATAAGGTTAACTTGGTGACAAATATTCGGATTGCTTACCACGTAATTGTTATACCTCCCACACAAATGGCACTTTTCTGTACAGACCTACATAGCTTGCCTTGGTAACTGAGTTTATTTTTGACAATAGTATAATTACTGCAATATTAATATTGTTGAAATGTAACAATAGTATTATTGCCAAATTTAAAAATGAAAATATGGTTATAGCAACAATATAAATATGGTTGGTGCGACAAAAGTATTGTGTTTTGCGTTTTATGTTAATAATATGATTACGGCAATCTTACTGTATGGTTGTAATTTTTCTTCATTTAAATATGCTTTTAAGAACAAATGTTATGGGTACGGATCTAATGCAATAATAGAACTTTTATTATCGAAATTAAAATTAAATTAAACAAGCTGCTTTGGCTTTATTTAACTGAAATATTTTTAATAAAAACCCTTACCTTTAATTAAACTTATTTTTTCTACTGTGAAATTAATCACTCCTATTATTTTGAATTTAATGTATTTTTGAATAATTTTCATAATTCAAGTCTATTGTTGACAACTTAAACCAATTCTAATAAATAATATTGGGGATCAAATCTATTGTCGACCACTTAAACAAATTCTAATAAATTATAATGGGGATCATAGTATAATTGTGTGTGATCATATTATGGTTGTAGGGATCATAACATGGTTGCGTGTGGATCATACTATGGTTGTGAGGATCATACTATGGTTTTATATGAAACATACTATGGTTGTGAGGATCATACTATGGTTGTAGAGATTATAGTATGGTTGAGTGTGAATCATACTATGGTTGTGGGAATCATAGTATGGTTATTTGTGAATCATACTATTGTTGTGCGGATCATAGTATGGTTGGATTTGAATCATACTATAGTTGTGAGGATCATAATAGTATAACCAGTATAACCACATTTTTATCCAAACATGTTTGCATTACCTTCCGGTTTACTAATCCATCTATCCGACGTACACTTGAAATAACCTCAGCTAAGCTTATTTAAATATTTCCAGGATAGCGAAATGCCATATAAATTTCTAAATTTATTCGCACTACCTTCACTGTGCGTTGTTTGATTTTTCCATTTTGGTTCTGGTTCCATCTTTTTCAGAGTGCACTCTGTTTTCGGCACACGCTTTCAGCCTCAAGATAATCCATATAAATCGTATGGTTTAAACAAAATTAAGAAAAACTTCAACATAAATTGAAGATATTCTCATGCGAGTATTATTAAAATAATTTCAGTGCGAAAATGTATGTGCATGTAATTAAAATGAAAAGAATTTCTGGCAATTGCACTATTGTACCCGTTTCCCCAAAGACAACTGCAAGCATGCCAATGCTCTCGGAATTCTTATTAAAGTTTTTCAATGAAATGTTCGCAGAAACATTTTTAAGGATCGACGTATACATATGCATACGGATATAAGAGTGGGTAGCGTTTAGAACACGAAACACTTTACTTAGTAGGGACATAAATACTGTTACACACGTTTTATGCTGTAAAAGTGAAAAGTACTGAATGTTTTTGGAGAGATCCAATGCTGGGGTATTTTTTTGTGACAAACCCTGTCCTCCAAAACTGTCCACAATTTGTAATCCAATGGGTTCAAATTTGGACTGCCTGAGGGCCATTCTTTAGAGGAAATGAATGCTGGCAAATTGTGAGGCTTCACAACAGCTTCCAAAACGGTTTCTTGGTAAACTTTGGCCGATGTTTTGACTCCTTGTTCACAGAAATGCAGGTCCCCATCCAATGAGACACCCCATCAAACCACCCACTAGGGATTAGCCACCATTGGGATCAGTTCAGATGCTTCCTTAGATGACCGCGCATACACTCTATCATTTTGCTTGTTAAATTTTTGCTCAACGGTAAAAATGTTTTCATCGGTGAACAAAATTTTTCTGTGCAAGTTATTAGCGTGCTTCACCAAAAGACGTTTGTATTTTTCAATCCTTTTTTTTAAAGCTGAAATGTCCGTTACGTCATTTGAAAGCCCGAAGTCCAAAGTCTTTTTTAATGATTCATGGACTTTTGCGTGATATTCATCTCACGGGCCATGATTTTCGGTTTTCGGAGCGAATTTCTGTGAATTGTTTATTTAACGGCTTTGATGATATGCGGTGTTCGAACCGAGCATGGGCGGCCCGACCGGTGGCGATCTTTTACATCTCTAGTCTCCTCAAACAGTTTTATGCATCGGTAGACGAACACGCGGCTAATCCCTAGTGGCCGCAGCGTTTTAAAAATATCGTATTTTTCATTTTACACATAGAAGCGCTATTACAGCGATACGGTTCTCATTATCTGACCACTCCATGATGAAAGTTTAGACAATTTTAAAATCCCGATACAGACTAACGCTATTGAGGTTAGCTTTCAAATCTCCTATGACATTAACGGGGTATGCTCAATTCTACTATTGAAATGGGTGTGTTCAATGTTGTAACAGTATTTATTTCCCTACTAAGTATATTCAAAAAATAAATGGCTTGAAATGTTCTTTTAAATTACCAGTAAAGATTCCACACTTGATTTGAATTTTTATATCATTTTTTGTTCTGAAGAAATACCTCTAAATGGATCACCCCATATTTTTAAATAGCTTCAAATCTATTGACAACTTAACCTAATTCTAATAAATAGTATTGGGGATCATAGCTAATTTGTGTTGTGGGGAATATAACATGGTTACGTGTGAATCATACTGAGGTTGTATGTAAAACATACTATGGTTGTGGGATCATAGTATGGCTATGTGTGAATCATACTATTGTTGTGAGGATCATAGTATGGTTGTGAGGATCATAGTGGGGTTGTATTTGAATCATACTATTGTTGTAAGGATCGTAATAATATTGTTCCACAACCATATAACCAACAATAGCATTATCCTCTTCGAATATTGTCACCACAACCATACTTTTTTTCTGCGTGCATAGAGGGATACGTTGTAAAGTTTGTCCTAACGGCTGTTTTTTTTAAAAAGAATATTCTTTAATTTTTTTTTTTGATTATTTAAAACAAAATTCCCCGCTTATGAAAAACGTACCTTCACTTTTTTTTGGTTAATGGCTAATGACACAACAAAAGTTTTTCGTGGCCACGCTTCAAATTTTCATGTTATATGTAAATCAAAATATGTAACGGTCTCCACAATGTTTTTTAACACTTTAAAAGTAAAAAACTCTACCTTTGCTTCTATGTGTGATTTATGCAGATTTCTTTATTTCATGTAGAAATAAAGGGCCATAAGAGTTAAAAAAAGTTGATATTCGCCAATTCTCTCGATTGTGATCACATTTGGTCGATTGTGATCACATTTGGTCTATTGTGATCACATTTGGTTATGCTGACGAAAAAAAATCGCGAAGTGCTCTAAATGCATTTTGATTTAAACGCCCTGTAAAAGGCTTCAACAATCTTATCGCGCTGCTCCATTAGTTAAATTTGTCAAACACTGAAACAACGAATTTTCAAACTAAGCTGGGCAAAAAACTTGACGTTAAGGTGTGACTCACAATTAACATCGTGGGTTATGGTTGGACCACCGACCAAGTGGTCTACAGTAAACGATTTAAGGGCTCGAATACTTTTTGAATATCGAGAAATTAATGGTAACAGTAATAAATTGATAAGTTTATAATTTTAACAGAATAAAGTGCGCGATAATCATATTTATTATAGACTCTGCTATGTATAAATTAGACAAATAGGCGTGGCACCGCCCATACAACTCTGAACTATTAAAGTTTATCTCTTGGACGTATACCAATATCACGTAAGTTGGATTAGTAGGTATTCATGATGTTAGTATGAAAAGGAACACACCCTGAGGAAAAGAGTTCTGTGCCAGGCCCCTTTACAAAAGAATTTCATATTGAACCCGACTACATGACGGAGAATGTATAAGCTTCGGCCTGGCCGAATATAATTTTCACCACTTGTTTTTCTCTTCGAACGTTTTGTGAGCGTTTTCTTTCCATTCGTTAAGACTTCCCTCCAGTCTAATGTACACTCATGGATACATATGTAGGTAAGTTTGCCCATGTTTAACATTCGACTCTTCCTAATTTCTTGCTGCTTACACACTTGGCTAGATAAAGCAAATGCTTGGAATGGCGCGCAAGCATTTCCATGCTTCTGAAAAAGTGGAAAACGCTCAGTTTCTCTGCTTTAAGTATTTTGGAGGAATTAGTATTCAATGATATGGCAATGAACAAAGGAGAACGCACCAGTGCAATGCTTGAGACCAGTTGGGTACAGATTCACATCGTCTTTCGAAAAGGCTAAGAACGATATTGAATGCTAAGAATGCTACTGCCTGCATACATAGGCAGCACTAATACGAACAGAGAGGGACGATAAAATAGGGTCACTAGGTATGCACAAATAGTTTTTACCAATATAAGTCAAATTTATGACATTATCCATATATTTTATCTTGGAATTATTGGCTAAATTTAGGATGAACCATCTAGAGGTATTTTTTCCATAGGGGTTTTTTATATAGTGTATGCGTAAGTTGCGTGCAAATTTTTTTCTCCTCTTCAGTATTGTTTGCCATTTTATCATAGAAAGACTAACACCGCAACAATGTCTCCAAATTGTGCAACTGAATTATGGAAATGAAAAGCGAGAAGAGCCGCTGTTTTCAAAAACGGTTTATTCAGGTTTGAGGCCCCTTTCGCCAATGAATAAAATATCCGCATTTGGGCTGAAGAGCAACCAGAAGAGGTTCAAGAGCTGTCAATATACTCAGATAAAACCATGGTTTGGTGCAGTTAAGGGGCTGGTGAAATCATCGGTCCATATTTTTTCAAAAATGATGATGGCCGGAACGTAACCGCGCCTTGATATCGGACTTTTTGCTACCTGAAATTGAAGCCCGTAATCTTGACGGCATTTGGTTTCAACAGAACAGTGTCACTTGCCATACAGCTGCTCAAACAATGGATCTATTGAGAGGTCATTTCAAAGAGCAGCTAATTTCACTTATTTGACGGCGAGTTGGCCGCCTAGATCGTGTGATATCACGAGTTTAGACTTTTTTATTTGGGGTTATGTAAAGTCCAAAGTCTATGCCGACAAACCAGCTACGATTCAGGTTTTGGAAGCTAACATTACGCATGCCATTAAAGCCATACCGGTCGAAATGCTCGAACGAGTCATCCAAAATTGGACCCTTAGAATGGAAACCCTGAGGCGTAGTTGCGGCCAACATTTGAAGAAAATTATATTCAAAAAATAAATATATGTGACCCGGCCTATGTATGAAAAGGCCGGGTCACATATATTCAATTTGGCTCATGACTCATCTTTAAGTTTGACTTATCTTTAACAGCTGTTTCT
The DNA here is from genome assembly GCA_963513945.1 of Hydrotaea diabolus. Taxonomy (NCBI): domain Eukaryota; kingdom Metazoa; phylum Arthropoda; class Insecta; order Diptera; family Muscidae; genus Hydrotaea; species Hydrotaea diabolus. The sequence goes on from OY740716.1 coordinate 57,198,803, forward strand.
CGCAATTTATTTTTTTGAGTCATAAGCCACCTTTTCATAGGCCGGGTCACATATTTAAAAAATAAACAAAATGTCCTTTTAAATTACCGATAAAGATTCCACACTTGATTTGAATTTTTATATATATTTTGTTCTGAAAAAATATCTCTAGATGGATCACCCATTATTTCGGGTCTGGCAATTAAAAGCACAATATTTTATTATTGGAAATGGTTTTATTGTTTTTCAAAATATTCTCCTTTAAGATCAATCAATATACTTTTGAATGCACACAAACCAATTTTCGAAGAACAACTCCAAAACATGTTTTTTGAACGCTTCAACAGCTGCTTCGGGCGATGAAAAACGTTGACCATCCATTTTTTCTTGATGCTAGGGAACAAGAAGAAGTCATTGGGTGCCAAATCAGGGCTGTACGGTGGATGGCCCATCAATTTGAAATCTTGAGTGGTCAAATAGCTCTTCGTTTAAAGTGTGAGAGCTCGCATTGTCGTGATGCAAAATTGTCCGCCTCTCTTATTATCTTTCCTCATTTCTTTAAAAACTGTTGGCAAACAGATGGTTGTCTACCACTCAGAATTGACCGTCCTACGTTCCACTAAAGGCTTTGTGGCAACATGGCCGGTCATACCAAAAAAAAACGCAATCATTTTCTTCGATGTTATTTTTCCAAGAACTTTTGTTGGATTTGGCTTGTCTTGAAAGACCCATACGGTCGGGTGTATATCCATAGATCCATGATTCGTTACCTGTGACAATGTGTATAACACATTTGCCTTTGAGCTACGGCAGTTATACTTTAACAACATCTCTTTGCACCAATCCATAAGAGCCTTCTTTTGAGCAGTCGTCAAATTATGTGGGATCCAACGAGAACAAATTTTTTTTCAAGGCCAAATGAACATACAATATCTTATTGATGCTTGTCATACTAATGCCCTAGGATGCCTCAATCTCACGGTACGAGGACGGTTCGGAAAGTTCTTAGCCTATAAATGAAAGAGAATAGTTGGTTTTTCAAAAATATTTTTATGTTTCAATATAATCTCCTGAAACTTCAATACCTTAAGTCCAACGCTTATCTAGCAATTCTATCCCTTGATTGAAATAGTTTTCCTCAAGGTCTTCAAAATAATGGTTTTCAACTGTAATTGCATCTTCATTTGAGGTAAAACGCTTGCCAGCAAGGATTTTTTTTAGATTTGGGAACAGATAAAAGTCACTGGGAGCTAAATCAGGAGAATAAGGTGGGTGGTCAAGCAACTCGTACTTTAATTCGTTGATTTTAGCCATTGTTAAAACACTCTTGTGCGCTGGTGCGTTGTCTTGATGAAAAATTATTTTTTTGTGTTGTAATCCAGGACGTTTTTCTCGAATTTGTACATTTTATTGATCTAAATGGTTGCAATAGTACTCTGAATTTATTGTTTTACCCTTTTGTAGATAGTCAATCAATAAAATACCTTTGAAGTCCCGTTGCCATAACCTTACCAGCCGATTGAATTGTTTTTGCCTTCTTTGGGGCACTTCCTCCAGCTTCAGTCCATTGTTTGGATTGTTCTTTTGTCTCTGGAGTATAGTGGTGGACCCATGTCTCATCAACAGTTATGAAACGACGCTTAAAATCCATTTTATTTCGCTGAAAACGATCCAAACAAGCTTGAGAAATGTTCATTCTTATGCGTTTTTGGTCGACTGTTAACAAGTGTGGCACCCATCTTGCAGAAAGCTTTTTCATCTGTAGTTCTTCATGCAAAATTAAATGGACTCGATCATTTGAGATGCCTATGACATTAGCTATTTCACGCACTTTTATCCGTCGATCATTTAATACCATGTCATGCACTTTGGCTTCAATTTCTGTTGTTGTTGCTGTTTTTGGACGTCCACTACGTGGTCCATCTTCAATGCTTGTACGACCACGTTTAAATTCAGCAACCCAATTTTTTACTGTTGCATATGGAGGAGCACTTTCACCAAACACATTCACCATATCATTATGAATTTCTTGTCCCGATTAACCTTTTTTATGTAAAAATTTAAAAAAAATCGCGGATGCGTCTTTTGTGAAGGACTTGCCAGATCGATACAAAATTTAACATGTGTTCATAGCAGAGATGGAAGTTTCCAAAACACTTAACCTTTTTCTGATTATATCGGGCTTTTTGTGCTAGGCTAAGAAGTTTCCAAACCGCCCTCGTATGTCACATGTAGGTCTTGCTTAATCTGTTCACGCACAGCATCGACCGAAGTTGCAAGTCCTTCACGAAATTCATCCTGGAGCGAACGGCGTCCGAGACTGAACTCTTGGTACCAGCGATTAACAGTGGTTTCTAATGGTTCTTCATCGCCAAAAGTCAAAACAAGTTGATTTGAACACTCTTGTCTTGAACAAAAATCATCGCACGAAAATGTTCACTGGATAATTCCATTTTGTGACTGAGATGCATTTTTCAACACAACAAAACAATTCGCCCTCAAATGACAAAACGTTCTGAGTGAAGTTATGCTAAAAAATGTCAAAGTTTGCAATGGAAGTTCCAGTTTTGCATCTGGGACCATAAAACATAAATAGCAACCCTCGTTTAACGTTTTTGAGCAATTGAGTGCAAACGCGGCAGACAGCTTGCAGGCAGCTTTCTTAAACCCAACTGTAAAACCGAAACCACACTGCCATGTACAATACGTATGACATCTATAAACGCTATACCACAAAATATTAGCTCAAAAGTCGATTCTATGTAAATAATTTTGCTGAACTTTAGATATTTTTTATTTTTTTTTTTACTTTTTGTAATACTGACCCTATTTTTTTATCTAATCGAAATCAACTTTTTATGTGTTATATTGAATTAAGTAAAAAATTTCTATTTGTTTCTATAAATAAGTACATTGAATGTCAAACTTATGCAAAGTTTTAAGCAATTTATTTAAAAGAAAGCGGAGGGACCCTATTTTTTTGTCCGTCACTGTATATATTTCGACATGTGAATTTGGCAAACCAAAAAAACAAAAAGGCAAATTGTACCGACAATTCTCCATATTGCTGCTTATTGCTCAAAATAATACAGCCACAAGTGAGAGTTGTATGTGTTTGCAGGAGTATTTGCAAGCGTTCATGTACGAGTATATGCAAGATTAGTCGCCGAAAAACATCTGTGTCCTCATACTTGTACACGTCGTTTGAACTTCCAAAATATATGAGCCCTGACTAGAATGACAATGGAAACTAACCCAAAGATGCCGATAGTAAGAAATATTTTGCTTTCTAGATTTTTAAATAGGACTAATAATAGTGCCACTAACGGGTTGCTGATCAAGTGGTTCCTTTCTGAATCATATCGCACCTGGCCCACAAAAGCGTAGTAACAGCAAATTTTTAAAATTTTCGAAGAGGCAAACACTTTTTGCTTAAACCTTTAAAATAAAGTATTTATTTTTTGACGTTTGGTTTTCAATCTTGACAGGCTTTCTTGGAGTTTATCTTCAGTTTGGTTTGCCACTTCATAATGAATGGACTTACTCTGGAACAACGTTTGCAAATCGTGGCGAATGGGCCGAGACCGAGATGGCCACCGATCCTGATTTTTACAAGAACATTTTGTTTAGCGATGAAGCTCATTTTTGGTTGAACGGGTACGCAAATAACCAAAATTGTCGCATTTAGAGTAATGAAAATCCACAAGCCATTGTTGAGGCGCCGTTACATTTTCAAAAAGTCACTGTTTGGTAAGCTCTATGGGCAGAGGGAATCATTGGTCCATATTTCTTCAAAAATGAAGCCGGCTATAATGTTACAGTCAACCGTTCTTCTCCAGTATTCGCAATCAATGGAAAGTGGAAGATCGGGATTTAGATGAAGAAGCCAAAAAACTACTAAAGAACAGAAATAGCACAGAACAAAATATAGAATATTTGCAATCAATATTTGAGTCAAATGAATAGTAATTATAATTGCCTTTCATTGTTATTTAAGTACGAAAAACATAGTATTAGTAAAAAATAATAATAAACAGAACCTACCATTGTTACAAATGCTATTAAAATATATTGCAGTTTTTATATTAAAAATGTTTTTTTAAAATTATCAAATTTGACAGCAAAAAATAATAAATTTTTCTGTAGTAATAGCAAGGTTTTTAGATAATATTATTAACGTTTTTTTCAGTGTAAATATTCTTGCAAATTTGACAGCAAAAAATTTTTAATTTTTTTTGTAATAATAGCAAAATCTCCAGTTGATTTTACTATTTTTTTTGAGTCTAAAATTTTTTTTGAGTGTAACATTAAAAAATTCCATTATTACAAAAAATATTTTTAATTATTATTAAAATCCAAATATTAAATTTGTTAATAAATAAAAAAAATAATAAACCCATATTTCACTCTAAAAGTTAAAAAAAAAATCAAAAGTTTAACTTTGACCTAGAATTCCTTAAAAAGTCCTCAATCAATTTTATTGTAATTAAAACTGCGTCAAGCTGAACTAAATATCTATCCCTTAAAAGAAAATAACTTAAATATTTTGATCGGTTCAAAATTTACAGAATTTTGGCCAACGAAAAACGATTTTCAGCCACTGTGCGCCGTTACGTTTTCAAAAGGTCACTGTTTGGTGTGTTCTGTGGTCCATATTCCTTTAAACATGAAGCCGGTCATAATGTTACAGACAATGGGGAAAGCTATAGAGCCATGATTAATGACTTTTTCGTGCCTGAGTTGAAGGATGTTGATGTGACGACCTTTGGTTCCAAGAAGACGGCGCTACAAGCCATACGAGGGTTGCTATTTATATATCTGGCCCTGACAATATTAGTGTTCCCAGATGCAAACTGGAATTTCCATTGGAAACTTTGACATTTTCAATCATAACTTCACTCAGAACGTTTTTTCATTTGAAGGCGAATTGTTTTATTTACAGTGTGTTGTAAAATTCCTCTCAATCAAAAATTGGCATTATCCCGGGAACATTTTCGTGCGATGATTTTTTACGATTTTCGGCGTGGGTTATCGAGACAAGAGTCTTTAAATCAACTTGTTGCAACTTTTGGCGATGATCCACCATCAAAAACCATTGTCAATCGCTTGTACCAAGAGTTCAGTTTTGGACGCCGTTCGCTCCAGGATAAATTTCGTGAAGGACATCCAACTTCGGTCACTTTGCCAGAAACCATCGATGCTGAGCGTCAACTGATTAAGCAAGACCGACATGTGACATACCGTAAAATTGAGGCACGTTTGGGCATTAGTATGACAAGATCAAAAGGATATTGCATGTTCATTTGGCCTTAAAAAAAAATTGTTCTCGTTGGATCCCACATAATTTGACGAATGCTCCAAAAAAGGCTCGTTTGTGTTGGTGCTAAGAGATGTTGAAAAAGTATAACTGCGTTAGCTCAAAGGCAGTTCATAACATTGTCACAGGTGACGAATCCTGGATCTATGCATACGAACCCGAAACAAAATAGCAATAGACAAGACCAGTCTTTCAAAACGAGCCAAATCCAACAGAAGTTGTTCGTGGAAGAAGTACTTATACATCGAAGCTAGTGATGGCGTTTTTTTCGGTATAACCGGCCATGTTGCCACAGTGCCTTTAGTGGAACGTAGGACGGTCAATTCTGAGTGGTATACAACCATCTGTTTGCCAACAGTGTTCGGAGAAATGAGGAAAGATAATAAGAGAAGGCGCATCATTTTGCATCACGAAAATGCGAGTTCTCACACATCAGCTAAAACGATGAGCTATTTGACCACTCAAGATGTCGAATTGATGGGCCATCCACCGTACAGCCCTTATTTGGCACCCAATGACTTCTTCATATTCCCTAGCATCAAGAAAAAAATGCTTGGTCAACGATTTTCATCGCCCGAAGCAGCTGTTAAAGCGTTCAGAAATCATGTTTTGGAGGTGTCTCAATTGGAGTGGAAAAAGTGAAGAAGCTCAAAGGCAGTGTATAACATTGTCACAGTTGACGAATCATGGATCTATAGCAATCGACAAGACGAGTCTTTCAAGACGAGCCAAATCCAACATAAGTTGTTCGTGGAAGAAGCACTTCGAAGCAAATCGTCGCCTGTTTCTTTAGTAAAACTGGTCATGAGGCGACTGTTCCACTTGAGCAACGTTGAAGGTCAATTCTGAGTTGTACACCACAATATGTTTGCCTGAAGTCTTCGGAGAAATTCGAAAAACGAACAAGAGAAGACAAATCATTGTGCACCATGACAATGCGAGCTCTCACTCATCGGCTCAAACCAGCACCTTTTTGACCGGCCAAAACGTCGAATTGATGGGTCATCCGCCTTTTATTCCCGTACATCAAGAAAAAAAATGCGTGGTCAACGTTTTTCATCGCCCGAAGCAGCTGTTAAATCATTCAGAAATCATGTTTTGCAGGTGTCTCACTCGAAGTGGAAAAAGTGCTTCGAAAATTGGTTTGTGCGCATGCAAAATTGTTTGATTTTAAAGGAGCTTATTTTGAAAAACAATAAAACCACTTCCAACGATAGCATACTCGTATGTGACTGCGCATAGAGAAAGGGACCTAAGGGTAAAAAAATCAATTTTCATTTTTTTTCTTTTTTTGATGTGGACAACATCTGAGCATCAAATGAGACCAACGATCCCATGCCCCAAAAGTGTTCCCTCCCAGAGATATGCGCGTTTCATGAAAGTGAAGTCGACGATTCTAAGCGCAAATAGCAAGGGACATAATCTTTAAAATGGCTCTCCTGAACAAAACTGTTTTTTAGCCGTAGGTCCCTTTCTATTTTGCGCGTCACATATTGTGTTTTTATTGCCGGACCCGAAATATATGTAGCAACCCTCGTACACCCAACGATACAATCAATTTATTGAAGGCAGCTTCTGGTGAGCGCATTATACCGCGTCGTGGGCCTGTGGCGTGGCCTACAAGATCATGCGATCAAATATCACTGGACTACTTTTTGTGGGGCAATGTGAAGTCGCTTGATAAGCCCTTCACGTTTGACACCCTGAAAGAGAATATTCGGCGCGTTATTGCTGACATACGGCCCCAAATGCTAAAAAAAGTGGTCGGAAATTGGGTCTCTCGTCTGGAATTTATAAGGGCCAGTCGCGTCGGCCCCTTGTCCATTTTTAAAACCTAATGACAAACCCTTATCTTTACAATATAAAGCAAAATTCTTGGCCATAACATTTAGTTATATGCATTTTTCTTTTGCTTGAAAACCACACGTCTGAAAAAAACACCCTACATTTTGATTTTTAGACAAAGAGGCCGTTTAGCTTTACCCCAGTACAAGGCCAAGAAACGTCAGGACAACTTATTTTCTGACTTTGGTATTTTTTATTGAAATGGACTGCTGGTAACAAGGGCTACATACCCACCACTGCGTATATTCCTCAACAACAATAAGATTGAACTTCAATCTGTCTCGAAATACTGGTCTAAACCAAACAGGACTATTCACAAGTGTTTAAAAAATAGAAAAACATACACAATTTCCACTTTGCAAATATTGATTATAAACTATTTTCCAACATATGCCTTCGTTTCCAGTGTTTACCGAAATTGCCTAAGCATTTTAGACGAATATTTGTAAATTGAATTTGCCTTTTAAGCCCAGGTGTCACATTAAAAAATCATTGAATTATTTGATTTACAAAAATTTCATTTATTTTAGTTACTCGTAAAAAAAAAACATCACATGTGTTTGTATTTGTGGTGCCTTTTTATTTTTTAAGCACGTTTGAACTGAAAACTTTTCGAGAGATTTCAGACCTTTTTCTTGTTCTTTTTCTATACAAGCAAAATTAATGCTGTCGAGAAACAAAATACAACATCTACGAAAACTCTCAAGATGCATAAACATGAAAAGTTTTTGGTGTGTTTTCGTATGTTTTTTTGTGTTCAATTCTCTTTTCGCAAGAAGAAAGAAGCACGCAGAACGATAAACTTTAGTAATTTTGAGGTGGTGTTAATGTTAACAAATCGAATTTAGTTTTATCACGTTTGTAAAATATTGGCTGGGGCCACTTAATCGCATGGGTGTCCTTCCTTACCTATTAATCCATTGGCCCTACAAAATGTGTGTGTGTGTGGGATGATAACCATTAAAAGGTTTCACATTTACTGCAATAGGCAAACATATGAGACTTTCAGAGTTTAGTTGATTGATACGACTTGGAAAATTCCTTACCCATACGCGGCTAAAATGGGTGGAGTCTTTTTAGAGCTGGCAAGAGTGAGTTGTATTTTCGTGGGCAATTGTGTGAAGAAAACTTGAAAAGTAAGGTTTACAACAGTAGTTCTCATTCGTTTGGGGAGAGCCTGGCCTTATAGAGTTCGGTTTTACTTTCAACAATTGCAGCAAGGCTTTCTGAAGAGGGTTGTCACGGACCCGAAATCATGATAAAAGTAGTGTGCAGCCACGAAAATCAATGTCACTTTGCCATTTTGTTAAAAACTTGTCTTCTATTTAAATATAGAAGCAAGAGGTCTTGAGCCGGTTTAATCCCTGTTCAATGTGTAAAAGCAACAGACCGAAATAAAACAAACGAGCTAAACGGTGTGATAGATTTTAATCAACTACTCATTAAATTGCCATAACCACTATTTTTCACTACCATTGCCTTAAGAGTACGGAGACATATAGCAGAATTAATAATTTAAAAGAAATTCTACAAACAGAGAACAAGTCAGGGCGGTTGACCCATCAATTCGACGTTTTGGCCGGTCAAAAAGGCGCGCTGGTTTGAGCCGATGTGTAAAAGCTCGCATTGTCATGGGGCACAATGATTCGTCTTCTCTTGTTCGTTTTTCGAATTTCGCTGAAGACTGCAGGCAAACAAATTGTGGTGTACCACTCAGAATTTACCGTCCTACGTTGCTCAAGCGGAACAGTCGCCACATGACCAGGTTTGCCGAAGTAACAGGCGACCATTTGCTTCGAAGTGCTTCTTCAACGAACAACTTTCATTGGATTTGGCTCGTCTTCGAAGACCCACACGGTCGATTGCTGTTTTGTTTCGGGCTCATACGCATAGATTCATGATTCGTCACCTGTGACGGCCCTATAAACGTCTTTTGAAGCACCGCGATCGTATTTTTTCAAAATTTCTTTGCATCAATCGACAAGAGCCTTTTTTTTGAGCGATTGTCAAATTGTGCGGGATCCAACGGAACAAATATTTTTTATGGCCAGGTGTTCATGCAATATCGAATGTATGCTGGTAGAAGAAATGCCCAAAAAATGCCTCTATCTCACGGTATGTCACATGACGATCTTGCATTATCAGTTCGCGAACGCCATACGTGTTCTCTGGCACAACGGCCATTTTTGGATGACCTTCACGACCTTCGTCTTTGAGCAAGCGTTGGCCACGATGGAATACATTAAACAAGTTTTTCGCAGTGTGGTGCTTCATCGCCATACAATGATTTAAGTTCATCGATGCACTCTTGTGATAATCCACGTCCATTACGACCTTCGTCTTTGAGCGAGCATCGGCCACGATTGAATTCATTAAACCAGTTTTTCGCAGTGTGGTGCTTCATCGCCATACAAAAATTTAAGTTCACCGATGCACTCTTGTCGTGATAATCCACGTCGAAAATTGTGAAAAATTATCGTACGAAAATGTTTACGAGTTAATTCCATTTTTTGCCGAATTGATTCTTTCAAGTCACTGTAAACAGCACACACGATGGTCGTACGTCAAAACGTTCAGAGTACGTTTTTGCTAAAAAAAAAATGTCAAACTTTGCAATGGAAATGTCAGGTGGCGCCAGAAGTATAGGCCAGAAATATATACAGCAACCCTCGTACAGCAGCGATTGGTTGCTCCGTCCGAACTAAAGGATTTCGATGGAAAGGTTTTCTGTTGACTGTACCAGTCTCATTATGGTCCATCTGCTCGGAGGATTAATGCCAAACATGCGCCTGTACTCTCTTTGAACCGAAACTACGGACTCCAGTGCGTGATAGCGGCGGACAACCCAAATGCTTGTTTCAGTTTCCCAGTTACAAGTATCCATTTTCTCATACTCGCAAAATAAAAAAATTTACCCAGATTTATTAAATAAAAAAAAAGTTTTTAAATTTTTTTTGGTAGCGGCTTTTATCAGCCACCCTGTAGATACATATATGTGACGCACAAAATAGACAATAGAAAAAGGACCTGAGGGTAAAAAAAAACAATTTTCACTTTTTTTTCCTCCCAGAGATATGCGCGTTTTATGAAAGTGATGGTACACCAAAAATACACGTATTTAAATCTTTAAAATGGCTCTCCTGAATAAACTGGTTTCAAGACCTTTTGGTGTTTCTTTTTCAGAAACAACTAAAATAAATTGTGAAATGTATTGGCTATGGTTGCGAGACAGACTGTAGAACTGTTTCTAAACCCGCCAAGGTTTTTCTTCAGCAGTCTTTGGCAACGATTACTTTGGCAACAAATCAAATGACTTATACGGAAGACTCATTTGAATTACTGAGAATTACCCTTTGCGTATAGTTTTCGAACTGCGCGTAGAGCAATTTTTGAAGCGCTATATCATTTTAACCAATTCCGTTTTGCGTGGTTTTTCGTTGAAAATCACAGATGCAAAAAGCACAAAGTGTGCATGTTTTCATACATGTGATGCACATTAGGGTGTACCACTCTTTTTGAAGAGTTTTTTCTTTTTGTTTATATTTATTCATTTTTTTGTAATTATTATGACTTGAACAGGTTTTATTCCGATTAACGACCTTTTTGTTGTTTCTTTTTCAGAATCAACGTAAAAAAATATAAAAAACTTTTTAAAAATCAATTATAAAAAAAAATAGATAACGACCAAAATAATTGTTTTGACTAATCTAACACTAATCGTATTGATAAAATAAACCCCAAACAAGACGAAGTAAACGCCACATTGAAAATTAAAATGAAACTATACCCAAAAAAAATATTTTGAGACTTATTTCAAGGGGATATTTTTTAATTATGAAACCTCCCCCAAATTAAAAACGAATATGTAGCCGAAAAATTTGAAATTTTCCCAATTTGTTTTTTTTTCAGTTTTTTTGTGTTTGGGAGTTATTTCGTATTCCCAACACGTGATCTATTTCGAGGTTCCCTACTTTTTTTAAGAAAAAAACACAGAAAATTCAAATTGAATGGGGAATGTTCATTATCATTTGAAAGAACCTTCTTTGGTATTTATTTTTTGAAGATTATGTCTATCAAATGTTGGACGCGACTACGTCTCAGATGGTCCATCCGTTTAGTTTTTCGATGACTCTTTCGAGCAATTTTCGCTGACTCGCGTGATGTTTTGCTCCAAGGCCTAAATCGAAGCGGGTTTGTCCGCATAAACTTTAGACTTTACATATCCCCCCAGGAAAAAGTCGAACGGTGTGATATCACACGATCTTGGTGGCCAATCGAACGGTCCTAAACGTGAAATTATCTGCTCACCGAAGTGTTCTCTCAAGAAATCTATTGATTGATGCGATGTGTGGGAAGTGGCGCCGTCTTGTTGAAACCAAATGTCGCCGAGATCAATTCAAGCTTCAATTTCAGGCACCAAATAGTCGGTTGTCATGGCACGATAACGGTCGCCATTGACGGTTACGTTCTCACCGGCAAATTTTTTGAAGAAATATGGACCGATGATACACGCAGAAAAAAAGTATGGTTGTGGTGACAATATTCGTAGAGGATAATACTATTGTTGTTGTCGTGGTACAACAATATTATGATCCTCACAACAATAGTATGATTCAAATACAACCATACTATGATCCTCAACAATAGTATGATTCACACAACCATACTATGATCCCACAACCATAGTATGACTCACACTCAACCATAATATGATCTCCACAACCATAGTATGATCCTCACAACCATAGTGTGTTTCATATACAACCATAGTATGATCCTCACAACCATAATATGATTCACACGCAACCATGGTATGATCCCTACAACCATAGTATAATCACTATTTAGATTTGAATTATGACAATTATTCAAAAATAAATTAAATTCAAAATAATAGGGAGTGTTTTATTTCACAGTAGAAAAAATAAGTTTAAATAAACGTAAGCGTTTTTATTAAAAATATTTCAGTTAAACAAAGCCAAAGCAGCTTGTTTAAAAAAAAATATTTTCGATAAAAAAGTACTATTATTGTATAAGATCCATACCAATAACATTTTTTCTCAAAGGCATATTTAAATAAAGCAAAATTACAATCATACAGTATGATTGCCGTAATCATATTATTGTTACACAATACTTTTGTCGCACCAACCATATTTATATTGTTGCTATAAGCATATTTTCATTTTTAAATTTGGCAATAATACTATTGTTACATTTCAACAATATTAATATTGCAGCAATTATACTATTGTCAAAAATAAATTCAGTTAACAATGCTATGGTTGCGATGAACATACTTTTAAAGCGGAGAACATATTATTATTATTGCCGTGACCATGTAGTAACCATGTTTTTTCGCTGCGTGTACCACCGGCCAACAAACCATACCAAACCGTTGTTTTTTCTGGATGAAGTGGCAGCTCTTGAACCTCTTCTGGTTGCTTTTCGTCCCAAATGCGCCAATTTTGCTCTTTACATGCCCATTGAACCAGAAATAGGCCTCATTGCTGAACAAAATTTGGTTTGAAAACGTCGGATCTTCTTAGAACTTTTGAAGAGCCCATAGAGCAAAGCGATGTCGCTTGGAAACGTCGGGCGGCTTCAGTTCTTGCACAAGCTATATTTTGTACGCTTTCAATTTAAGACCCTACTTAAATGCGCCAAGTCGTTTCATACGTCAGTCCGAGTTGCTGCGAACGGCGCAGAATCGACTCTCCACGGTCTTGGTGTGCACTCTCAGCTACGGCCGCTACATTTTCTTCACTGCGTGCTGGACGTGGTCTATTCGGTTGAATATTATCCAATAATGAATGCTGGGTCTCAAGATGGGTGATGGTGATGCGAATAGTACGCTCAGTAGGCCGATTATGTTGACCATAAACACATTCCTCACAGAATGTGAATTTTCGTAATAAAGTTGACCGGTTTGTAAACGTTGTTCAGGTGTAAGTCTTTCCATGATGAAATGCAAAACAATACTAAACAAAAATAACATGACAGCATGACACGACTCACACGCGATCTGTCAAAAAAAAAAGGCAATTGAAAAAAGTATCTCTACTTGGATCACCCATTACTAATCTACATAAAGATTTTTATTGAAATGTTGGCTGATATTAGCGGTATGAGCTGGGTCCAAAATACCGGACCAAGGACATATGGTTCGGCCAGAACAAATTTAAGGCAATTTTTATTTGGATTTTCCAGACACTCCAATCCATAACAAAAATGTGGTGCTATTTCAAATGTCCTGTGTCACATGTGCTCCTCAGTGTCCTTAAATGCAAATATAGTTTAAACTTTATAAAATTTCAAAAAAAACGAATCTCAATGGCGTATCTTTCATCTTGGTAGAAGGACTAGAAATCCCATATGGTTTGAATAGAAGAAAAACATTCACACCTAACCCTGAATAAATGCAAACTAAGCTTCATTATTACGCCTTTGTAATCCCTGTATGGCTGTGGGTATGTGCTTGCCTTTAGAATCTGTGAATGCTTCCTCCCTTTTGTTTTGTCACAAAATGTTTTCAAAGCAATCGAATTGAAAGCATTTCATGAGAATACAACAAACCTTATGATTTGTTGTTATGAGATACTACCCAGAGTGTTTAATAGTGAAACCCCTTATTTCATACTGCACTGCGGTGGCGACTGGTAGCAATTTCCTATTCGACATAACCCTTGATGGTATTACCTTGACAACCCAACAACATTCCATCCAGGCTGGCGTGCTCCACTTGAGTTTATTAAGATTTTTCTATGTTATCGGCTTTACAGACACCTGCTGATTTTAGCATATCCTTGATGAAGTCATCGTCGTTTCCCTATAAAAACTCAATATATTCGTTCTGTCGGATATCCTGGGAAGCACAGTAGGCAGTAGTAGTTGGTTATATGCCATCATATGCATACGAGTAGAGTACTGCAATTTGAAGATTAACAAAATAAGTATCTTACTACTTACGAGCATTGCGCATTGTCAGCTCTTACTTCCGTATCCGTTTTTTTTTTATTAGTGTACGCAAATGTATTTGTGAGCTTTACCTTTTACGATTTTCAAATAAGAACTGCTGCAAAGAAAGGATTGAACGCAGTGGGTATGCCATATGTATTTTTATTGAAATGAACTTTTCAATAGAATTTCATAAGGAAAATTGCAATCCTGGTTTAACCTTTTAGAAAAAGATGTTTGTGATGCTTGTGATAAAGGACCTCCAGAAAAACCTATTTACTTCGAAGACGTTAATTTAGTAAACCCTTTATTCACGCCTTTGAACTCAGAGATGCATTCACTTTACTAGTACCGAGACAGACGAACAGTAAACGACATACAAACTGATGGATTGTTTTAATCAGATCCCAGACGAGATCTACGAGGGCGGTTCGGAAACTTCTTAGCCTAGCACAAAAAGCGCGGTATAAACAGAAAAAAGTTAAGTGTTTGGAAACTTCCATCTCTGCTTTGAACACATGTTAAATTTTGTTTCGATCTGACAACTCCTTCATATAGAAACAGGTGTTCACAAAAGACGCATCCGCGATTTTTTTTACAATGGAAAAATTAGAAATGCGTAAATATTTACATAAAAAAGGTTTATCGGGACAATAAATTCATAATGATATGGTGAATGTGTTAGGTGAAAGTGCTCCTTCATATGCAACAGTAAAAAATTGGGTTGCTGAATTTAAACGTGGTCGTACAAGCATTGAAGATGAACCACGTAGTGGACGTCCAAAAACAGCAACAACAACAGAAATTGTAGCCAAAGTGCAGGATATGGTATTAAATGATCGACGAATAAAAGTGCGTGAAATAGCTAATATCATGGGCATCTCAAATGATCGAGTCCAATTTATTTTGCATGAAGAACTACAGATGAAAAAGCTTTCTGCAAGATGGGTGCCGCACTTGTTAACAGTCGACCAAAAACGCATAAGAATGAACATTTCTCAAGCTTGTTTGGATCGTTTTCAGCGAAATAAAATGGATTTTAAAGGTCGTTTCAAAACTGTTGACGAGGCATGGATCCACCACTATACTCCAGAGACAAAAGAACAATCCAAACAATGGACTGAAGCTGGAGGAAGTGCCCCAAAGAAGGCAAAAACAATTCAATCGGCTGGTAAGGTTATGACAACGGTTTTTGGGACTTCAAAGGTATTTTATTGCTTAACTATCTGCAAAAGGGTAAAACAATAAATTCAGAGTAATATTGCAACATTTTAGATCAATTAAATGTACAAATTCGAGAAAAACGTCCTGGCTTACAACACAAAAAAATAATTTTTCATCAAGACAACGCACCAGCGCACAAGAGTGTTTTAACAATGGCTAAAATCAACGAATTAAAGTACGAGTTGCTTGACCACCCACCTTATTCTCCTGATTTAGCTCCCAGTGACTTTTACCTGTTCCCAAATCTAAAAAAAATCCTTGCTGGCAAGCGTTTTACCTCACATGAAGATGCAATTACAGTTGTAAACCACTATTTTGAAGACCTTGAGGAAAACTATTTTAATCAAGGGATAGAATTGCTAGATAAGCGTTGGACTAAGTGTATTGAAGTTTCAGGAGATTATATTGAAAAATAAAAATATTTTCTCTTTCATTGATAGGCTCAAAAATTTCCGAACAGCCCTCGTAGATACGATCTGTACCTGGGTGAACTCCTCGACTTTACACTTTTCTTAAGGCAAAATCTTATGAAACGAGAAGAGAAGGCTCTAAGTGTGTTTTATACCTGCAGAACGATGATCGCAGGAAATTAAGTATTCAACAGAGGAAGATACAAGGGCATATCCATAATTCCGTGACTTTTTGATTAAAACACAGTTTTTTTTTGCAAAACATAATTACATTTCAACTTAATCTCCTTTTAGCTCAATACACTTAGTTCAATGTTTCTCTCCAATTTTTTTAGCTCTTCCAAAATATAGGGCTTTTTCCAGGTCCATAAAATAGGCATTTGTTTGATCAAGAATTTCATCGTTGGAGCTGAATACCTTTCCGCCGAGCTTTTTCCTTAGATTTGGAAAAACGAAATAGCCCCTGGGGTCTAAATCCGGAGAATATGGTGGGTGAGGTACCAATTCGTAGCCGAATTCATGCAGTTTTGCAATTGAGACTGCAGGCTTGCGCACCCTTGCATTATCTTGGGGTCGTTTTTTTTTAATACTCTTCAAATCGGTCTGATAAGTTGGCATAATATTCGCCGTTTATTGTTTTTACCTTTTGAAGGTAATCTATGTGGATTTTACCGCGTGCATTCCAAAAAAACTGTTTACATCACCTAATTGGGCGACAAAGTCACCTTGGCCTTCTTCGGAGTCGGTTCATCCGGAGAAATTCATTTGCGTGGTCTCCGGATTGTTGTAATAGATCCATGTTTCATTCACAGTTACAAAACGCCACAAAAACTCATGCGAATTGCGGTTAAACAACTCCAAACAATCCTTTGAAAGTGTCACACGATTGCGTTTTTGACCAATTGCGAGCAAACGCGGCACGCATCTGGCAGACAGCTGTCTTAAACCCAACTGATCATGTAAAATCGAAACCACACTGTCATATGAAATGCGTATGTCATCCGCAATCTCACGCCCTTTTACTCTTCGAGGAGCGTCGTGATTTTTTTTTTGTGACACACCGTGAGATTGAGGCATCATTGGACATTAGTATGATAAGCATCAATAAGGTATTGCATGTTCATTTGGCCTTGAAAAAAATTAGTTCTCTTTGGATCCCACATAATTTGACGAATGCTCAAAAAACGGATCGTATGTATTGGTGCAAAGACATGTTGAGAAAGTATAACTGCGGTCTATGCCTATGAAACCGAAACAAAACAGCAATCAAGACGATCCAAATCCAACAAAAGTTGTCCGTGGAAGAAGTAGATCGAAGCAAATGATTCCGCCTTTTTTCGGTATAGCCGTCCATGTTGCCACAGTGCCTTTAGTGGAACGTATGACGGTCAATTCTGAGTGGTATACAGTAGGGTGGAGTGAAGTTCAAAAAAAAAAGTTAACCTCGGAAAGAGATGTAGTCTGGGGTCCTAATGAGGGGAAAAATAAAGAAAAAAATTTAAAAAAATTTTTAGGGGTCGCGCGACTCCCTAGAAATTTGGAAATTAT
This sequence comes from Hydrotaea diabolus, assembly GCA_963513945.1. Taxonomy (NCBI): domain Eukaryota; kingdom Metazoa; phylum Arthropoda; class Insecta; order Diptera; family Muscidae; genus Hydrotaea; species Hydrotaea diabolus. The sequence goes on from OY740716.1 coordinate 57,216,083, forward strand.
CGCTATTTTGGCGTTGATTTTAGAAAAATCCTAAAAAGTTTTATGTCAATAAATGTTTGCAATAGCGTAAACAATGAAATAAGGGCATGAAAAAATTTAAAAAAATTTTTCTCATTGTTCAAAAATTTCAAAAAGTAAAATAAGTCAAATCGTCCCTTCTTCAGAAAATTGACTGAACAATGAAATCGCCACCAAAGCTACAAATATTAGTCGATTATCCTCATATTTGCCTCAAATACTTTTGTTTGGGCACTGAACAAGCTCAAATTTCGAATAAGTTAAGTCGTTAATGTTTAGGATTTTTCTAAAATCAACGCCAAAATAGCGATAATTTCCAAATTTCTAGGGAGTGGCGCGACCCCTAAAATTTTGTTTTAATTTTTTTCTTTATTTTTCCCCTCTTTAGGACCCCAGACTACATCTCTTTCCGAGGTTAACTTTTTCAAATTATAAAAAAAGCATGTTTTCACTCCACCCTAGTATACAGCCATCTGTTTGCCAACAGTGTTCGAAGAAATGAGGAAAGATAATAGGAGAACACGAATCATTTTTCATCACGACAATGCGAGCTCTCTCACATCAACTGAAACGATAAGCTATGATGTCGAATTGATGAGCCATCCACCGTACAGCCCTGATTTGGCACCCAATGACATCTTCTAATTCCCTAGCATCAAGAAAAAATGCGTGGTCAAAGTTTTTCATCGCTTGAAGCAGCTGTTGAAGCGTTCAAAAATCATGTTTTGGAGGTATCTTAATCGGAGTGGAAAGGAAAATATTATGAAAAACAATAAAACCATTTCCAATGATAGATTATTGTGAGCTAGCCAACAACCCCAGCTATAAACGCTCGTGGAACTGATGATTTAATCAACAAAATGGCTATCTTGGAAGAAGGGTCATGTAACGGGGCATTATCCCGGACAACACTCATATGAGTCCTTATAGGACGTTGCTTTATGGTGTCCTGTGAAGAGGCTACTATAGCGGCTGCCACGAAGCAGAAGACAAGGAGTCAGTAGAGCATGTGCTATGCTTATGCCCGAGTCTTCATGAAATGTGAGAGTGCATAGAGAAAGGGACCTAAGGGTAAAAAATCAATTTTCATTTTTTTCTTTTTTTGATGTGGACAACATCTGAGTATCGAATGAGACCGATCCCATGCCCCAAAAGTGTTCTCTCCCAGAGATATGCGCGTTTTATGAAAGTAAAGTCGACGATTCTAAGCACAAATAGAAAGGAACCTAATCTATAAAATGGCTCTCCTGAACAAAACTGATTTTTAACCTTAGGTCCCTTTCTATTTTGCGCGTCACATATACACTTTCCTGTCTAGACAGAAGATTCTTCTACGTATGACGGTCTACCAAATGTTGCGCTATTACGAATTAATCGAACCAGCTGATACCCCCAGCGGATGCCAATGTAACAAATCGGACAAACATATAAATTTTCTTTCTTATGTTATGTCTTCTCTCTTCGCTATAACTCTTCACTTTTTTTCTTCGACGTTGTCATTGTAAAGGGTGGCTAAATTTTAATGGCCCATGCTGTTTTTGAATAAAACACAAATTATTTAGGAAATTATTGTCATTTCTTTTTATTATGATAACATTGGTATGGCTCAATTATATATGGAACAAAATATCGGTCAAATGGCCGCAGCGACCTCGCCGGCTCACCTCCAAATTTTCGATGACCCTGAGGCATACGAGTAATTGAGGTTCTTTGCCGTTAATGTGCCGAATTATCTCATCGTTTAGCTCTTGAATTGTTGCTGGCTTATCGACGTACATCTTTTCTTTCAAATGTCCCCAAAGAAAGAAGTCCAACGGTGTCAAATCACATGATCTTGGCGGCCAATTAACATCGCCATGACGTGAGATCACACAGCCATTGAATTTGTCTCGCAAAAATGCTGTGTGGCAGGTGGCACCGTACTGTTGAAATCACATATCGTCCACATCCATATCTTCCTATTCGGGCCATAAAAACTTCGTTATCATCTCACCATAGCGAACACCATTCACTGTAACTGCCTGACCGGCCTCATTTTGGAAAAAAATACGGCCCGATAATACCGCCAGCCCATAAACCGCATCAAAAAGCCACTCTTTGTGGATGCATTGTTTTTTCGACAATCGCTCTTGGATTATCATTCGCCCAAATGCGTCAATTCTACTTATTGACGAATGAACTGAGATGAAAATGTGCCTCATCACTGAAGATGATTTTCTTTGAAAATTGATCATCAACTATTGCCATATGTTGCCACCATTCTGACCATTGATGGCGTTTGGAATGGTCAAGAGGCTTCAGTTCTTGAGTCAACTTCAACTAAGTAAGCGTGTAAATGCAAGTCTTTATGCATAATGTTCATCAACGACGACCGTGAGAGGTGCAATTGTTCGGCACGACGACGAGTTGAGGTAGACGGCGCTTCAGCCATACTATCGCGAACAGCAGCAAGACGAGCTGCAGTATGAGTTGTACGAACATGCACTGGTGTTTTCACATCTACAGGCCCGGTTTGCTCAAATTTTTGCAAGATTTTTTTTATGTATTTTGATTTGAACGCCCATTTTTATAATAAACCTGAATAACTTTAACGCGTTGCTCGCTTGTGTATCTTTCCATGGTTCAAATTGAGTTAGTCTGAAATTAAGAAATATCAAATGAAATGCAGAAAAAACTTGACTTTATTACAATTGCCATTGTCATTAGAATTGTCATTGTCATTGTTATTACAATTGTCATTGTCATTACAATTGTCATTGCCATTACAATTGTCATTGTCTTTACAATTGTCATTGTCATTACAATTGTCATTGTCATTACAATTGTCAGTGCCATTACAATTGTCAGTGCCATTACAATTATCATTGTCTAACAATTTTCATTGCCATTACAATTGTCATTGTCATTACAATCGTCATTGTCATTACAATTGTCTTTGCCATTACAATTGTCATTGCCATTACAATTGTCATTGTCATTACAATTGTCATTGTCTTTACAATTTTCATTGACATTAAAATTGTCATTGTCATTACAATTGTCAGTGCCATTACAATTGTCATTGCCACTACAATTGTCATTGTCATTACAATTGTCATTGTCACTACAATTGTCATTGTCATTACAATTGTCATTGTCATTACAATTGGCATTACAATTGTTATTGTCATTACAATTGTCAGTGCCATTACAATTGTCATTGTTATTACAATTGTCATTCCCATTACAATTGTCATTACAATTGTCAGTGCCATTACAATTGTCATTGTCATTACAATTGTCAGTGCCATTACAATTGTCATTGTCATTACAATTGTCATTCCCATTACAATTGTCATTACAATTGTCAGTGCCATTACAATTGTCATTGTCATTACAATTGTCATTCCCATTACAATTGTCATTGACATTACAATTGTCATTGTCATTACAATTGTCATTCCCATTACAATTGTCATTGCCATTACAATTGTCATTGCCATTTAAATTGTCATTGTCATTACAACTGTCATTGTCATTACAATTCCCATATTCAGCTGTAGCCTTTAACGCGAACGGTCGTGCTTTTTTTCATACGCGCAACTTGAAACCTTTGATAAAAAAAAAACTGAGAATGTCTTCTTTAAAAGTGCCTGAAAATATTTGCAGTCAATGTAACGGTACAATAACAACAAACTTTGTTTTCTGTCACCATTGCAACAAAAATATCATTTCAATACATGTACTGTCCTCTCAGAGAGTACATACAGTGGAATGGGTCCGGTTAAAAAAGCAGAGTGGAAGTGTCATTTGTGTAAACCACGCAACAAATCGCCAAATAACGTTTATCAAACCTTCGTGTACAATGATAACGCACAAAAAAACCAACAAAATCAGCAGAGAGACGATGATAATGCAGGGAGCGGCAGTGGCAAACGTTTAAGAGATGCTGAAGTGCCCATCATAGCCAACAACACCGCAACGGCTAACCCCAGCATACAGCAGTCTGATGTAGCAGAAATAAAGATTGGCATGAACGAGATGAAGACAGCAATGCAGCAAATTGCATTAAATATGGTAGCGCTGAATTCATCCAATAACGACATAAAACAACAACTAACCACAGCACTAGACAAAATAAATGAGACGCTGTCTAATTTAGCAGCACAGGTCAACGAGTTACAAGAACGAGACAAAGAGAAAACCGAAACAATTTTTGAGATGGATAAACGCATTCAGCGTCTGGAGCAGCAGTCTATCAACAAAAATATCGAAATAAATAATGTCACAGACATAGGAATGGGAGCAGAGACGGTGATTAAGACAATAGCGACTGCAGTAGGCATCGAACTAATCGATGCTGATATTTGCAGCACACACCGTATTAAAAGAAACAATAAAATAATTGTGGAGTTTACTTCGTTTGCGAAAAAGAGAGAGCTAATGAGCAAACTGAAGGGACACAGAATTGACGCGAACATACTTAGCGGAGAGACAAACAAACAGACCAACAAGTACATCTATGTCAACGATGAGCTTACGCCAAATAATAGACGTCTTTTGTGGATGGCAAAAACAAAAGCAAAAGAATGTCACTGGAAGTTTGTGTGGGTCCGTAATGGAAATATCTATGCTCGTAAAAATGAAAACTCAACTCACGTTATCATCAACAATTCAGCAGATATCGAAAATATTACAGCCACAATTTAAAATTTAAAATAGTGTTACATATCTATAAACAATTAATAATCCCAAAAAATCTAAACCCCAATCAAAAATAAAAACTATACACGCCTTTTTAATATTTTTTCCTCTTTTTTTGTTTAAAAAATGAATTACTCTTTTGAAATAATTAATAATTTCGATGAAATTAATAAACTACATTTAAATTACCCATTGTCTTTTGTTCATATGAATATCCGATCGCTCAGAAAAAACTATTTACCACTATTAACACACATAAAAAATATCGTAAATAAAATCCACCTAATAATCCTCACAGAAACAAATATATCAGACGACGAGAACCAACTATACAATATACATGGCTACAACGCAACTTTCATAAACAGAGAAGGCAGAGGAGGAGGAATCGCGGTATACACGCACGAAAACATAATATGCAAAACAATAAATATAAACGCAACCTCTTTCGAAACCATTCTAATAGAAATAATAACAACAAACAGCAAAATCAACGTCGTTCCCATCTACCGTCCGCCTAGTCAGAACATCAACACTTTCATAGCAGAGTTAGATCAATGCATCAACAATGTCAACAAGAGAGAATTGATATTAGTGGGTGATATGAATATCGACATAAAGAAGCAGAATGGACAAACAACAAAATACATGGACATGCTTTCGTCAAACGGGCTGCACTGCATGGTGACCGAGACGACAAGGGAAGACGTAAACAACCAAACTAGTACCTGCATCGATCATATTTTTATGCGTTGTAACCAAAAGAGAGCGAGTGCACATGCTGCTATTGTTACAACAACAATATCAGACCACTACTCATTGTTTGGCTGCGTAGAACATGAACACAAAACAAATAAGAACACACACAAAAACAAGGGCACGGATTTTAATGCAAATTTTGATACTAAAATAAATAACGCAACAGCAAATCGTCTAATCAGCGAAACGAACTGGGACGAAATAATTAATATATCCAACGGTGCAAATGATCTTTTTAATAATATTCACAAAGTTTTTTGCAAGATTTACGAAAAATCTCAAGAAATAAAAAATAAAATTAAAAAAAGAAATCCATATCCTTGGCTGAGTGAAGAACTGTTAAATTACTGCGATATACGAGATAAACTTAATAAAAAATGGCAAAAAAATAAAAATAATAAAGTGAATGAAAAAATATATAAAACATTTAACAATAAACTAAACAAGAAAATAATACATGCCAAAAACGAATACAATTTTAAACAACTTATTCAAAATAGAAACAATATACGAGGTACATGGCAGATAATCAATAAAATAACGGGCAAAAAGAAAAACAATATTGATGAAACAATTAGAAAGAACTTTCCATCCGAAAACATAAACGATGTCACCGAAAAATTCGCACTAAACTTCCAAGAAAACATTCATAATATCCTACATGTGTGTGATATAAAAACCATTACAAATAGACAAACAAACGTACAAAATACCATGTATCTCAGTTATACAAATCAGGAAGAAATATATAATATTTTAACAAATTTAAACGCTCGAAAAAGTGCTGGAGCTGACGGAATAAGGGCTATAGATCTAAAAAATAATGCACGTACTTTAACCCCTATAATTTCCGAACTAATCAACATTAGCTTGCGAGAGTCTTCCATTCCTGAGTTACTAAAAATATCCCTCATCCGACCAATATTTAAAAATGGAATTAAATCTGATTATAATAACTATAGACCAATATCAATTCTATCAGTAATAGAAAAAGTATTGGAGGAGATAGTTGTAAGACGGCTGAACGATTTCTTGGTAAAATACAATATAATAAACCACAACCAATATGGCTTCCAAAAAGGAAAAAATATAAACCAGCTACTAGGCTTTTTTTCCAACCACATAAATCAAAGCCTAAATAAAAACAAACATTGTGTGGCACTATTTATTGATTTTAGTAAGGCCTTTGACACTCTTTCTCACGACAAACTACTTAGTACATTGGAGAGAATAGGCGTACGAGGTCACTGTATAGAGTGGTTCAAAAACTACCTCCAATGCAGAGCTTTCCGGGTCAAAATTTTCAAAAATATGAGTAGAATAACAGCCACCACTCACGGAGTACCACAAGGTTCCAAACTTGGTCCAATTCTGTATATAATATATGCAAACGATATGATAAACATGCTAAAGAAAAGTACTGCATTTGCGTATGCGGACGACACAGCTGTTATCGTATCGCACGAATGCATCCACACTGCTACGCGCATAATGCAGAATGAACTTAATGTTATAACGAGATGGTGCCATGACAGTGGCTTTATAATAAACGCTACAAAAACAAAGGTTATGCACATCAGACCACGGCACATCCCTCACATGGATGTCACACTTACATTTCACAACGCAGACTGCCTACATACAACATATAGCAGTAACATTAGCCAAACAAACGATACATGCTCAACACACCTGGAATTGGTAAACACCTATAAATATTTAGGCGTCCATTTGGACGATCGCTTTAAATGGAAAATACATATAGATAACCTACAGAAAAAGCTTCGCAAATCATCATATGCTTTATACCATCTGAGTAATTGCTCCCCTTACAAAGTTCTCAAACAAGCATACTTTTCACTGGCAGAGTCGTACCTAAGACATGGTATAACTGCATGGGGTACCGCATCGTACTGCACTACACTTCAACTAACACAAAATAGACTTTTAAAACTCCTATATAAAAACCACAAGCGAACAACATATGATGCACATCAGAACAACTTAAACACAAATACCGACAACAATTCTCGAATAAATAATACAAACCCACAAAACAGCAATAGAAACTCAACTCATCAACAAACATCTCGCAACAATAATAACTTATACAGGGAACTTAATATACTAAACATAAACGCCATTTATAAAACTACAATAGTTAATGAATTTTATGATAATCCCGAATTTCTCGAACGTATCGACCACGAACAGAACACTAGGAGAAGAGCTGAAGGACGTTACAAAATCCCAAGCTTTCTGAATAATTATGGGAAAGATTCCTTGGCCGTAAGGCTACCATCAACATTTAATCAGATGCCAACAAATTTATTATTTATAAGAAATAATACAAACAGAAAAAAATTAATAAAAAATTACTTTTTGAATTCATAATAAAAATAAGATGAAAATAGAATCTTATTTTAATTTTAAATAACAAATCTTTTAAAAAAATATGAAATATTTATTAACTACATACAGCTGAGCTGAATATAACTAAAGTTAAAAACATATTTGTATATTCAACTTTGAATTTCATACCTGCATACAAGCCACAAGGCTTCGCGGGTTTAGTAATAAGAAGAATTGTACACATATTACTTGCGAAATAAAGAATAATAATAATAATATTACAAGTGTCATTGCCATTACAATTGTAATTGCCATTACAATTGTCATTACAATGGTCATTGCCTTAGGGTTTGTCTGTGGCATTTTCATTGCCATAATCATTGTTATTGTCATTGCCTTTTTTGTCATTATCATTGCCATTTAGTGTGACGTTTTAGTGTGATTAAATTGGAAAATGAACTGAAGCTAACTTACATTGACTAACTAGAGTTTCTACTCCAGAATGATAACTTTTCAGTGTTCCATAATTAAGTCAAGTATTTGCAGATTTACTTCCTAAATGTACCTAACTAAGTTTGTCCTTAAATGTATCGGCCATTAGTCTAACCATAAATTATCCTTAATTCTAGTTTTTTGCAGTACTAATACAAGCCTTTCTCTTTTCTCTTTCTAGGTAAGTTTTATAAATTGTAGCAATAAAAATTCGTTTATGTGGTAAGTTTTTTAATCCTAGTATATTTGATCGGTTAGTTCTATTTGTACTTTTATAACAATAACAAACAGAGCGACCTAGCTCAAACTACCCATATAAAGATACTGAGTTTATCGGTAGTACATTTGTATCTCCCCTCTCTTTTACGACGGCGACCGCAAAACTAACTGGCCTGGCACATTTTCTGTTTTACTAGCAACTTTTTTGTTTTTTAAAAGCAATCTTTTATAAGCCATCTGTCAAAATTTCCGAAATATTTAATGATTATTTTCTTTGTTACAGGTGATTGAAGTAAACAAGTTATATCATTTTTGAAAAATGGAAAATAAAGAGTTTCGTGCGGTAATTAAACAATTTTTTATGAAAGGTTATACGCCACAATTAATCAAAGATGAATTGGATTCTGTACATGGTGATAATGCACCATCATACTCCACCGTACTCCATCCTGGGTTAAACAATTTAAAATGGGTCGTTCAAGTACGGAAGATGAACAACGCTCTGGAAGACCGAAAACTGCTACTACTATTGAAAACATTAGAAAAATATTTAATGAAGTGACTTAAGATAGACGAATAAAGCTCAGAGAACTTGCTGATATTTTTACAACACACGAAAAACAAGTTTGGAGTATTTTACATGATAAACTCCTAATGAAAAAGCTATCCGCAAGTAGGGTGCCGCGTTTGTTGACTTTGCCTCAAAAATCCGTTGGACCAATTCCGAGGAGCTTTTAGCGATTTATCAGCGTAATCCAATAGAGTTCTTGCGCAGATTCATAACTTTTGATAAAACATGGATCCATCACTACATCCCAGAATGCAAAGAACAGTCAAAACAATGGATAGAAGCTGGTAAAAGTGGTCCCAAGAAGGCGAAAACTGTTAAGTCAGCAGGAAAAGTAATGACCACAGTATTTTGGGATGCAAGGGGTATAATATTTATTGACTATCTTGAGAAAGGAAAAACTATAAATAGTGAATATTATTGTGCATTATTCAATCGGTTGAGTGAAGAAATCAAGATAAAACGACCGCATTTAGAAAAAAAAGTTATTTTTCATCAAGATAATGCTCCTTCACACACTGCATTTTTAACTCAACAAAAACTGGCCGAATTACGATTTGAAATTGCTCCGCATCCACCATATAGTCCAGATTAAGCTCCTTCTGATTATTTCTTGTTTCCAAATTTAAAAAAAAATTCTCGGTGGCAAAAAATTTTCGTCCAATAGCGAGGTTATTGCTGAAACTGAGGCATATTTTGAAGGTCTGGAAAAATCTTATTTTTCGGATGGAATTAAAAAACTTGAAAAACGTTTGATGAAGTGTATTGAGTTGGAAGGAGATTATGTTGAAAAATAAATAATATTAATTCCAAAAAAAACGTTTCTTTTTATGTAGCTAAATTAAAAAACTACGTCGATAGACAGCCATGTACTTTATTATTGCCTTAGACTCATGGGCCAGCAAAACAGGCTATTTCAAAACCCAAGTACAAGGGGCACAATAAAACGCCATGCTAGGTACGTGGACATAGCAGCGTTCTCGTACTAGGTACTCGTACTCGACTAGAACATGCGTTGTTTTTAATAGTAACAGTAGCAACAACACAAAAACAACGATAACGAACTGAACCTCCCTTCAATCATCATTTTGCACCTCCTTTTAAAATCTTCCCCTATCACTTTGTTACCTACAGTCGTTCCTTATAACAAATTGAGTCGGCTTCAAGTAAACTTGTCAGTTCCATGCAACCTACCCCAAGTTCAATTCAAGCTAACTTAAGTTTTAATTAAATTATTTTTATACTCGTATACATTGTTATTAATAAGAACAGCAGGGTGTTTTATTTATAGCACATATGTCGCTTTGATTTCTCCTTGGCTTGGCATGTCGTTATATGATTATTTGCAATTCTTCTGGCAAAAATACCACCTCTTGTCAGCATTCTTTTTTTAAATACTTGTGTTCTTGTTGTCATAAACATTTCTGAAATTTTAGCTGCACAACATCACTCTCAGGCCATAGTCCTGCCGGTAGAATGCATCCTTTTTGGTTGTCACAGCACCTTGTCACCTAATCTTTATCTATTTTAAAGTGTGTTTCACAAACAGACTTCTCTGGTTATGTACATATCTCTCTGGTCGTCCAATGTCCTCGAATCTCTCTAACAGATTGTCTTTCTGATGTCATATTAATGTACATCAATCTATTACTAAAAGATTCTAACGATTTTTCATTTAGCAAAATACATATTTTAATATTCATTTTGTTCAGCATCGGCAAAGAACGGCAACAGGGTGATCAATCAGGATTCATACGAAATAAGGAAAATGTATGGGTTGAAAAGACGCTACAGTGATAAACGAAAGTCTTATCGCTACTGGTTAAAGATCAAATTTAAAATGTAATTTCTTAAGTGGCATGCCTCTCATGTGGTGGAACCTTTTTATTGGGGGTTATAAAAAAAAATTCTAGATAAAATCGTAAGCGAGGCGGCACTGAATACACGATACCCGCACCACACGCTTCAGACTCATTTTTTGTCCAAGGAGGGGTCTAATCATGACATTGTCCGATCTTAGGTCGGCTGAACCACAAATCGGAGGCATTTTAATATGGAGGCTCAAAACATGGACTAATTTCGCCGATATTAAAATTTTTTTTTCTGAGTGTAAAACAAATTTTATTAAAATCTGATGAAATTTGGCCCTGTTAACTTGCTTAGAACGCAAATTGGCGGGTTGAATGGGGGCTATATCGGATTTGGACCTAACTGTTCATTTTTATTTTGTGCGCAAAAAACAGAACTCCTCAAACCTTGTTTTGTTTAAAACTTGTAACAATTGCTGCTGTTAGCTCGGCCAACTCTAAAATGAGCAGATGCATTTTAATGGGCGATATTTTAAGACTAAGACCGTTTTGGTATATTTTAGACCCCAAATCGCACGGGATATTCGTATCAAAAAATATACCGACCTTTGTATCTGAACTATATGAGAACTTGGACCGACCTCCCCCCCATTTCACTACCTTCCGTCATTAGCCGAAAATAAAATAACATGGAAGATTGCATTAAGATCGTTTCATATTTGCGACCTTCACTTTGATTATAAGAATAGATGGGCAGCCGTATCTTTTGACTCAAAAAATATTTCTGCGTCGATCGGTATATTTTATCACAGACTCGTAAACCCCTTTAAAACAGTGTGGTAAGGGTATTCAAATTTACCGTGCTAGTTATAGATCTCTAATATACGTTTAAGCGAGGTCAGATTGAGAAGGCATTCAAAGCTGGGATGCTTTCGATGTGGTCTCATGTAAAAAACCATTGTCCGCTGGTAGCTTTTTCTCCATAGATCTGTCGTTACTCACCATACTAACGGTGAGCAAGATCTACACCTTTCAGAAAATATCGATTAAAATTAAGAAATTCCACATGTAATTCTAAAATTCCATTTGAAATTCAGAAATCCAATTTGATATTCAGAATACTTCAATTGAAATTGATTATATTTTATTTGAAATATATACTCGTAATATTTAAATTGCTATTCAAAAGACATTATTTGAAGTGTAAAAGGCATTAATTAAAACTCAGAATAATGCATATAAAATTCAAAAGATTCAATTTAAACTTCGTTTTATTCCAATTGAATTTCTGAACTATTCCATTTGAAATTCAGAATAATCCATTTAAAATTCAAAAGATTCAATTTAAACTTCGTTATATTCCAATTGAATTTCTGAAGTATTCCATTTGAAATTCAGAATATTCCATTTAAAATTCAAATGCTACCAATTGAAATTCAGAATAATCCATTTGAAATTCATCTCCTATCAATTAAAATTCAGAATATTCCATTTAAAATTCAACTGCTATCAATTGAAACTCAGAATATTCCACATAGAATTCATAATATTCCATTACAAATTCAAAACATTCCATTTGGAATTCAAGTGCTACCAATTGAAATTCATTCATATTTGAAATTTTGAATAGTCCATTTAAATTACAAATGATATTAATTTAAATTCTGAATACTCTATTTGAAATTTTAAAAAACATCAATTGAAATTCAAATCGCATCAATTGCAATTCAAAATATTCCATTTGAAATTCAAAAGATTCCGTTTGAAATTCATAATATTTCAATGGAAATTCAGACGTATTCCATTTGAAATTCAGGATACTCCATTTGAAATGCAAAGGCCATTAATTAAAATTCAGAATATTCTATTTAAAATTCAAATGCTATCTATTGAAATTCAGAATATTTCATATGATATGCAGAATAATCCGTTTGAAATATAAAAAAAACTCAATTGGAATTTTGAATATCCCATTTGAAATTAAAAAAAAAAAAACATCTATTGAAATTCAAAACATATCAATTGAAATTCAGAATATTCCATTTGAAATTCAAAAGAATCCATTTCAAATTCATAAAACTTATATTTCGGTTAAAATTCAAAAGTATTCCATTTGAAATTCAAAATATTCCATTTTAAATTCAAATGCTTTCTATCGAAATTCAGAATATTCCATATACAGTATTTCACAAAAGTATTTTGCATAAGCTTATATATGACATTTTCTTTATGTTTCTTTTAAAGAATGGTACATTCATCGAAAAATCTAATGCAAGCTTTTTGCTATTGATTAAAATGTTCGCTTCCCAATCCAAATACCCCAAAAATTTAAACGAAAGCCAACTCGATTGTGTTTTTCTTGATTTGAAAATATTATGAATTTCAATCTAGTACGAGGGCGACCGCAAAAGTAACTGGCCTAACATAAAAAGAACCGTTTTTTTGGAATTATTATTATTCATTTTTCAACATAATCTCCTTCAACTCAACACACTTCATCAAACGTTTTTCAAGTTTTTTAATTCCATCCGAAAAATAAGATTTTTCAAGACCTTCAAAATATGCCTCAGTTTCAGCAATAACCTCGCTATTGGACGAAAATTTGTTGCCACCGAGAATGTTTTTTAAATTTGGAAGCAAGAAATAATCAGAAGGAGCTAAATCTGGACTATATGGTGGATGCGGAGCAATTTCAAATCGTAATTCGGCCAGTTTTTGTTGAGTTAAAAATGCAGTGTGTGAAGAAGCATTATCTTGATGAAAAAGAACTTTTTTTTCTAAATGCGGTCGTTTTATCTTGATTTCTTCACTTAACCGATCCAATAATGCACAATAATATTCACTATTTATAGTTTTTCCTTCCTCAAGATAATCAATAAATATTATACCCTTTGCATCCCAAAATACTGTGGCCATTACTTTTCCTGCTGACTTAACAGTTTTCGCCTTCTTGGGACCACTTTTACCAGCTTCTATCCATTGTTTTGACTGTTCTTTGCATTCTGGGATGTAGTGATGGATCCATGTTTCATCAACAGTTATGAATCGGCGCAAGAACTCTATTGGATTACGCTGATAAATCGCTAAAAGCTCCTCGGAATTGGTCCAACGCAAAGTCAACAAACGCGGCACCCTTCAACGGACGATTTTTTGGGGCAAAGTCAACAAACGCGGCAGCGTTCTTGCGGATAGCTTTTTCATGTGGAGTTCATCATGTAAAATACTCCAAACTTGTCTTTCGTGTATTTTAACAATATCAGCAAGTTCTCTGAGCTTTATTCGTCTATCTTTAGTCACTTCATTAAATATTTTTCTAATGTTTTCAATAGTAGTAGCAGTTTTCCGTCTTCCAGAGCGTTGTTCATCTTCCGTACTTGAACGACCCATTTTAAATTGTTGAACCCAGGATTTCACGGTGGAGTATGATGGTGCATTATCACCATGAACAGAATCCAATTCATCTTTGATTAATTGTGGCGTATAACCATTCATATAAAAGTGTTTAATTACCGCACGAAACTTTATTTTCCATTTTTCAAAAATTATAAAACTTGTTTACTTCAATCACCAGCAACAAAGAAAATAATCATTAAATATTTCGGAAATTTTGACAGATGGCTTATAAAAGATTGCTTTTAAAAAACAAAACAAAATTGCTAGTAAAACAGAAAATGTGCCAGACCAGTTAGTTTTGCGGTCGCCCTCGTACTCTCAAAAGAATTTTGCTTTTTTTAAAATTCCGTTTACTGTTGTAGTTTCGAGTGGTTTCTTCTTGTTTTCTATTCTGCTTGGTTGAGTTACACTTGTCGCGTGTGTTTCTATCGCAAATTGTCGTTCTTTCAGTATCTTCGTGTGCATTTCTGGAGTCGTTTCTAATTAATATGCCGAAGGGAAAAGAGTTGAACTATTTGAAATCAAAATTATTTTGTACCTGCACAACCAGGGTAAACCCATAAAATATATATGCGAAATGTTTGAACGTTGTCGCCGAACAATAGAAAACGTTATTAAGCGTGCAAAGGATCGCGCTGATATCGAAAATAAAGCACGCGATGGACGCCCAAAATTACTGTCGGAGAGAAATGAAAGGAAAATTCTCAAAGAAAACAGAGAAAATCCGCATTTATCGGCACCAAAAATTAACGATAAACTAAGAGGAACTCTTCGCAATGAGACGGTCCGAAGAGTACTCAGATCCAACAACATCAATGGTAGAGTGGCAAGAAAAAAACCTCTTATTTCGGATATAAACCGGGAAAAGCGGCTTTCTTTCGTAGTGCTGGACAAAAATAAGGACTTTGAGTTTTGGAAAAATGTGATCTTTAGCGACGTTCTTTCAGTGCATAAGTTCATGGACGAATGGTGTGGCGTAAGCCAAATGAAGCCCTTAATCCTAAAAACTTGAAAGCGACTGTAAAACATGGAGGTGGTTCTGTAATGGTATGGGGATGTTTATCTGCCTCAGGAGACAATCTTGTCTTCATTGATGGCATTAAGGACAGACCCAGTGTCAGTTCAGAATAAATGGGTATTCCGAGAAATGGGTTTTATTTTCAGCAAGATAACGACCCAAAACATACAGCTGTAGACGTTAAATTGTGGATATTATACAACACCAAACATTTGCCAACCCCGCCACAAAGTCCGGACATGAATCAGATGGAAAATTTGTGGTCCTTCTTGGAGGAAAAAATAAGACGACCATATTTCGTCAAAAGATACATTAAAAAATGCTTTGCAAGAATAATGGGGCAAAATAACGGTCGAAACATGCCGTAATTTAGTGCATTCAATACCAAGGCGCTTAGACGCTGTTTTAGCTAACAATGGCTATCCTACAAAATATTGAATCCAATAAATGTAAATAAAATTAGTTCTTAAAATTAAAAAAGCAAAATACTTATGTGACCTCAAAAAATAGGTTTTAGGTTAAAAATCACTAAAAATCTCGTAGATTAAGATAGTTTTTAATTTTTTTTTACATAAATGTTACGTTTAAACCCAGTTTACTCTATACCAAAAAAATATGAATTATTTTTTGTTTTAAACTTATTTTATTTGGACTTTTGTTTTTAAAAATATGAAATTACTCAAAGGCATAATTAGTAGTCATTTAGATTCGAATCATCTAATTTCTAACGCGGATGAGATCGATAACAACGTATCCAACTTGAACGTAATCCTGGAACAGGCGGCCATTCACGCTACACCCAGACAAATAAAAGCGACAAATAGTTTGAATACTTACACTAACCGGGAAATAGAGCACCTTGTAAGTGAAAAAAGGAGGTTCCGTCGCGAATGGCAGCGAAATAGGTCACCAGCGGCACGACTAAGACTGACTGAAGCTACTAAAAGGTTGCAAAGCGCACTTAGAAAAGAAGACAGTAGACAGCAGGCTAGTTTCATTGCAAGTTTAACTCCGACTGCTTCAACCAAATTCTCATTATGGAAAACATTAAGAAATACTAGTATGCCCACCGAAACGCAATTTCCAATACGCGACGCAAATGGCAAGTTGCCAATATCAGAAGAGGAAAAGGCCAATGTTTTTGCAAACCATCTGTCACAGGTATTTCGCCCAAATCCTGCAAGTAGCGACATCCTTCCACCTGTTGATAAAATGTCTGCCGTAATTCCATTGTTTACTAGCGCAAATGAAGTTCTGAATGTCATTAAAGAAACCGTGAATCCAGGTAAAGCACCTGGATATGATCTTATCACGCCTAAAATGATCTTGGAACTTCCCTATATTGCTGTGAAGTTCCTGGCAAAATTATTTAACTATATTTTGAGACATGGTTACTTTCCTAAAGTGTGGAAAATTTCTCTGATTCAAATGATTTTAAAGCCAGGAAAGGACAAATCAATACCTTCCTCGTACAGGCCGATCAGTTTGCTTCCCTGCTTATCCAAACTATTTGAAAAAGTTCTTTTATCGAAAATAAAACCGTTTCTCGTGTCAAATAACATAATACCAGACCATCAGTTTGGTTTTCGCGAAGGTCACAGCACTATCGAACAAGTAAACCGTCTGACCCAAGCAATTGAAAAATCATTTGAACGGCGAGAATATTGCTGCGCAGTATTCCTGGATGTTGCTCAAGCATTTGATAAAGTCTGGCACTTTGGCTTGACCTACAAAATTTGCAAATACTTACCGGCAAATACGCATCGAATTCTTGAGTCTTACTTAGAAAACCGCAGATTCAGAGTCAAATGTGGACAACACGTCACCGATGACCGCGAAATACTAGCAGGTGTTCCCCAGGGAAGCGTCATGGGGCCTATCCTTTACATTCTGTTTACCGCAGATATTCCTACCAGCCCAAACGTGCTAACATCCACTTTTGCCGATGATACCGCTATAATGGCCACACATAAAAAGCAGGATATTGCATCTATGAATCTAGGTGTACATCTCAGACGAGTAGAATCTTGGCTCTCTGACTGGAGAATAAAAGTCAATGAGGCTAAATGCACAAGGTAACTTTCACACTGAATTTTAGCACTTGTCCGACATTGAAATTAAACAATATCCCTTTTTCTCAATCTGATCATGTTTCATACCTTGGAATCCACCTGGATCGCCGACTCACCTGGAGAAGTCATATCGAAGCCAAGAAAACTCAACTGAAACTTAAGGTCCATCAACTTCACTGGCTCCTAAACGCGAACTCAAAACTAAGCCTTGAATATAAGGTCCTGCTATACAACAGTGCAATCAAACCTATCTGGTTATATGGTGCCCAGCTATGGGGCAAAGCAAGCTCGTGCAATCTCGACAAAATCCAAAGAGTCCAATCGAAGACATTGCGGCTTATTACCGGGGCCCCTTGGTATATGAGGAATGAAAATATCCACCGAGACTTGAAAATACCTCTCGTTAAAGAGGCAATTCAAAAAATCAATATAAAGCACAAAGAGAAGCTCGAACGTCATGATAACATACTTGCTAGACAATTATTGTGCAGCGCCAGCTCTTTAAGACTTCGGAGAAACGAACGCTGTGTTTTCTAATCTTCATCCGTAACAGTAATCGCGAACACACGCGCCCGAAAGACTGTGTAGAATCCTTTTCTACGTCACGTGGCTTAAACGCTCTTATACGTGATCTTTAAAACAGTCAATATCAATCGCGGACGAACACTCAAAAAAGACTGTGTAGAATCCTTTATTCTACGTCACGTGGCTTATATGCTCTCATACGTGATCCTTAAAACAGTCAACGCGAAAAACCTACAAAACCCAAATTACGTCGTCCACTCTGCTATTCTAGAGTTATCCGTTATACTTACATAACTAGAGTTCTTCACTCTACATAATATCGCGAACACTTTGTAAATGACTGTAAGGGTCCTCTGGACCTTTATCACGAGGTTTAAGCCAAACCAGGTCTAAAATTCTCAGACATGTGATCCATACCAGTTATATACTATTTTGACCAAATTAATTAAAATTCCTGCCAATTAGCAGAGATCCACATTACAGGAAATTCATACTAGGATTCATTATTGAATTATACTTAAGATTCGTATATTTATTGTTAGGCTCCATTGGAGCAGATTCAATAATTCAAATAAAGCTTATATAAAAAAAAGGCAAAATACTTTTGAGACTCACTGTACATACTTATATATAATGTTCTGAATTTCAATTGCGAATTGATTTTTCGGAATTTTAAATGCACAGCCCATTTGTCTCAATGAGTCGTTAGAGAAAGTGCGGCCGAATTTATGCCATTTCAAAATTTTTCTTTTGTCGGGCTCCATTAGATACGACGGTTGCTATATATATTTTGGCCTAGACAACACTAAGTGTTGCCTGGCGTCATCTGACATTTCCATTGGAAAGTTTGACATTTTTAAGCATAAACGTACTCAGGACTTTCTGACGTACGACCATCATTTGTGTTGTTTACAGTGACTTGAAAAAATCAATTTGGAATTAACTCGTGAACATTTTCGTGTGATCATTTTTCACAATTTTCGACGTGGATTATCACGACAAGAGTGCATCGGTGAACTTAAATCTTTGTATGGCGATGAAGCATCATCCTATAGCATTGTCAAAAACTGGTTTAATGAATTCAATCGTGGCCGACGCTTGCTCAAAGACGAAGGTCGTGAAGGTCGTCCAAAAACGGCCGTTGTGCCAGAGAACATTGATGCCGTGCGTGAACTGATAATGCAAGATCGTCATATGACATACCGTGAGATAGAGGCATTCTTGGGCATTTCTTTCACGCATACATGCGATTTTGCATGAACACCTGGCCGTAGAAAAGGTTTGTTCTCGTTGGATCCCGCACAATTTGACAATCGTTAAAAAAAAAGGCTCGTGTCGATTGGAGCAAAGAAATTTTGAAAAAATACGATCGCGGTGCTTCAAAAGACGTTTATAAGATCGTCACAGGTGACGAATCATGGATCTATGCATATGAGCTAGAAACAAAACAGCAATACACCGTGTGGGTCTTCGAAGACGAGCCAAATTTAACGAAAGTTGTTCGTGGAAGAAGCAAATGGTCGCCTGTGTCTTTGGCAAAACTGGTCATGCGGCGACTGTTCCGCTTGAACAACGTAGGACGGTCAATTCTGGGTGGTACACCACAGTTGGTTTGCCTGAAGTGTTGGGAGAAATTCGAAAAACGAACAAGAGAAAACGAATCATTGTGCACCATGACAATGCGAGCTCTCACACCTCGGCTCAAACCAGCGCCTTTTTGACCGGTCAAAACGTCGAATTGATGTGTCATCCGCCGTACAGCCCTGACTTGGCACCCAATAACTTCTTTTTGTTCCCGCACATCAAGAAAAAAATGCGTGGTCAACGATTTTCATCGCCAGAAGATGCTGTTGAGGCGTTCAAAAACCATGTTCTGGAGGTGTCTCAATCGGAGTGGAAAAAGTGCTTCGACAATTGGTTTGAGCGCATGCAAAAGTATATGTGACGCGCAAAATAGAAAGGGACTTAAGGGTAAAAACCAGTTTTGTTCAGGAGAGCCATTTTAAAGATTTAAATACTTGTATCTTTGGTGTACCATCACTTTCATAAAACGCTCATATCTCTGGGAGGGAACACTTTTGGGGCATGGGATCGGTCTCATTCGATGCTCAGATGTTGCCCACATCAAAAAAAAAGTGAAAAGTTTTCTTCAGGAGAGCCATTTCAAAGATAAGGCCCCTTTCTAGTTGTGCTTAGAATCGTCGACTTCACGTTCATAAAACGCGCATATCTCTGGGAGGGAACACTTTGGGGGCATGGAATCGGTCTCATTCGATGCTCAGATGTTGTCCACATCAAAAAAAAAATGAAAATTGATTTTTTACCCTTAGGTCCCTTTCTCTATGTGCTGTCACATACAAATTAAGCTGGAGAGTACTTTGAAAAACAATAAAACCATTTTTGATGATAAATATTCGCATTTTCATTATTAGGCCAGAAATGTATATAGCAGCCCTCGTACATCGTCGCTTGGTATACACATAGAAAAAAATCAATTGCAGAACGGTTCAAGCTACACAAAATCTGTTGGGCTACTAGAATTTCCGTTGATATCGCCAAATGTTTAAAATCTTAATTGATAATCGGTTCTTCAACATACCACAAGATGATTAGGATGGTTACGTTTGGTAGTACATGCAACTAATAAATCATTTATGCAAATCATGCGGTTGACATAGAAAAGCGTCCTTATGTTTATGCCTGTAGCTGCAACATGCACTTATCGCACTTTTTTTTGGCAAAAGGGTATTAACTCAAAATTTTCAATTTTTCAAATTTTCAGTAGATAAAAAAAAACAAATTTAGGCCATAGGAGTTCTCTTTAATATATAGAACGTCATATCCTTGTTTTGATGAGACAGCGATGTATTATTTGTACAGTGGGTAGTGAAGACCCTGTAAATCGTTTTTTTTGCAAATAGGAATATTGTGAAAATTTTGAGTTAACACTCTTTATGTGTAACAAGTGCGATATGTATTTGCGTAAGATGCCATGTTCGGTGTTCTACCCCAAGTTTGCAAAGGACACTTACGAACACATCTGTTTTAATTTTATTTTTTTACAGCTCTTCCACAACACACATACAAATAAACCACAAAACTTATCTTTTGCCACCACCCGGGCACCCTACACGCACATACGAGTATAGACACCCTCTTCTATTCTATCGAAGTGTAAACAGGGAAAAAAGTTTATATATCTTAATCTAGAGTTTCTTAGTTGCTAGTCTATGTATGTGTGGTAGTTGTAGGGATATGCATGTGTGTGTAGGTGTGAGCTGTTATGGCTTGCAAAGTAATACATACATTGACCACTTAACTAGCTGCACATGTGTGAGTGCGGGTGTAGCTCGATATGCTAGTGTTGGTGGTTCTCCAAATGGTAGATCTCTATATGTGAAGCGCAAAATAGAAAGGGACCTAAGGGTAAAAACCAGTTTTGTTCAGGAGAGTCATTTTAAAGATTTAAATTCGTGTATCTTTGGTGTACCATCACATTCATAAAACGCGCATATCTCTGGGAGGGAACACTTTTTGGGCATGGGATCGGTCTCATTCGATGCTCAGATGTAGTCCACATCAAAAAAAGTAGTGAAATTCGATTTTTTTGTTACCCATAGGTCCCTTTCTCTATGCGCTGTCTCATATGAATAAATGTATCTGTGTGTATGAGTGTGTGCATACACGAGTACATATTTAGTTTATATTAAGCACTACAACTTGATGTGGATTTACTGTCATTTACAGCTTGCAACATGATGCCCGCCGCTCCTCTCAGGCTATTCTCCACAAACACTGTGGGCGAAAAAGTATATTCGATTTGTTGGCTGCAACTATCTAACGTATGCGGAATGAAATCGCAACAAAAAAAAAACATTTTTTTTCTTTTAAAGAAAAACAACGACTTTATTTCATTTTTTTTTAAGATAATACATTGTACTAGTTTAATGTAAAAAAAATATTTGGTTCCATTCGAGCTGCTTTGCGGCAACTTTGAGGAACTTTTTCCATGGCTGTTGAAAATGTCGATGTTGGCATGTTTTGAAGCTCCTTTCGAATTTTTTGAATCAAAATTTTGGTTGTTTTGGGTCTGAAGTTATTTGCATATACTTTTCGTTTTAAATTTGCCCAAAAATCATCAATTGGGCGTTATTGGGGTACATTGGGTGGATTTTCTTCTTTACATACATATGGAATTTGAAGGGTGTCCATTAGGGTGTCCCAAAAAAAACAAAAATTTCGATTTTCATTGGTACTCACGCGTTTTTTGATAGATTTTAGGGTAAGGAAATTTTGATTTTTGTTTAAAAATTTTTTGGAAGTGGTTAAGAGGTCGCACAAATTGGGTTTTTGTCAAAAAACGTGGTTCCCTGCCATATTTTAAAAATAATTTAAGATTTTGTCATTAAATTATTTTTTTTAGATCTTAAGTTAACAGTTCATAAGAAAAACGTGCAATCTTTCATTTTATGTTCAAAAACCGCCAGGTTTGTCAGCGATTTTTTCCATATGGCAGATTAAACTAAATTTTTTTTGTTTTTTTTTTTCAAAAACATTGACTTTAACGATTTATAACTTTTAAAATTTCTATTAAAGTTACAAAAACTAATGATGCAGTTTAAAAGATAAATAAATTCTAAACAATTTTCATAAAAAAAATGTTTAATTAGTCGTTACTAACCCAGAGTTATCTACATTTGTCGAATTCAATCCATTGCATGAAAATATAATACTAACCTTTAGGCTCCCAACAAATTATAACCAAGAAAAACAGAAAACACAATACTTTAGTTGTTTAAAAGTTATTTATTGCGGCTCTTTTTGGGACAACCTAGTGTCCATGGCTTCCAATGTCTTCTTGGCGTAATGACTTGATGCTTCGGGCAGAAATTAATATATCTTTCAGAATTGACGGCCAAACCGGACTCAAAAAAAAAAACTGGTTCTGACATTCCATGCTGACTAATTGCAAGCCACAATAAAACTTTTTATAGGAAATTTTTGAATGCTCCACATACTTTATCTTATCGTCTACGTGATTTTTCCTTCAAAAAATATTTTCCTTGCCATTCGTTTCCATCCAATGTGAAATATGACTCATCGTCCATGATGCATACAATGTCGCTCTTGGCTTTGAATGTATTTTTGACCAAACTTCTAAGTCGAGACTTTTGGGTAACTTCTTGAGCTTCTGACGCTTTTGTCATGTTTTTTCTGGACTTTCTCTGAATTCCCATATCACTCAGATCCTTTTTACTGTTTTTCCGTCACATTGGAACTTTTTCCCAAGCTCCCTATAGGATTTAGCGACTTTACCATCGGTAATTTTTCGAAGTCGGCTTCTCATAGAAGAGTCGTTCAAACTACACTTTTTTCCAGAACCACGTTATCTTTCTGTTGTTTGTCTTTTCTCATATATAACCAGAGTTCTATATACCGAACTTCGATTTTCGCCTTGCTCTACAAAATGAGAAACGATATCGGATTTCTTTCAATCAGGATGATGGTCGAAAAAATTACAAATGGTTTTTCGACGTTGTTCTTCTTTTGACGACATTGCAAACAAAATAAATGATCAAATTCAACAAAAATCAAATAGCAATATCACAAAACATGTGGTAAATGAAAAATAACGGTACTTTGTTTACATTTTTAATTTTGCTTTGTAACCAGCGTTGTAAAATTTGTTGCGATTTCATTCCGCAAACGTTATGGCCGTGTTCTATTGGCGGCAACTCGCAAGGACGCTGATGCGATAACTTGACACCATTGCATTTTGTTTACAGAAAACTTCTGACAATATGAGTTAAAATCCGTTTGTTTTAGAAAATTAAAATTTTTGGCAAAACAGTTGTTCAAAAAAAACATTTACCGAGTTTTAACGAGCTCGCTTATGGTGTACTCGTTTTCTACCAATTACAAACTTTCAAATTAAACGGTTTACAAATTTTCGTTTTAATAACAACCGACTTATCAAAGTACTTAGAAGGGAGATAAATACTGTTACACATTTTATGCTCTAAAATAAAAAGTACTGAATGTTTTTGGACCAATTATTTTTTAATATATTTATTGATGTCTATTGTATCCAAAAAGAATCTACTTATTCGAAATGTCCGCCTTTTGCCTTTACACACGCCTTAAGTCGGACTGGCCAATCGTCAATAGCTGCACGAACCTCGTCCGTTGCTAAATTGGCCACAGCTCGAACCAAAGCAGTCTTAAGAGATCCAATGTTGGGGTATCTTTTGGAACAAACCTTGTCCTCTAAAACCGTCCACAATTTGTAATCCAATGGGTTTAAATCTGGACTGTCTGAGGGCCATTCTTCAGAGGAAACGAACGCTTGCAAATTGTTTCGAAGCCAGGCCTGGGACGTTTTAGCCTTATGGGCCGGCGCACAATCCTGCTGGAAAGTCCATGGATGGTTTTGGAACAGCACTCAGAGAAAAACATGGTTACAACATGGTCACGGCAATAATAATATGTTCTCCGCAGTAGAAGTATGTTCGTCGCAACCATAGCATTGTTATCTGAATTTAGTTTTGAAAATAGTATAATTGCTGCCATATTTATATTGTTGAAATGTAACAATAGTATTATTGCCAAATTTTAAATTGAAAATATGGTTATAGCAACAATATAAATATGGTTGGTGCGACAAAAGTATTGTGTTTTGCGTTTTATGCTAACAATAATATGATTACGGCAATTATACTGTATGATTGTAATTTTTCTTCATTGAAATATGCTTTTAAGATCAAATGTTATAGGTACGGATCTAATGCAATAATAGTACTTTTTTTTATCGAAATTGAAATGTTTTAAACAAGCTCTTTGGGGATCATAGTATAATTGTGTGTGATCATACTATGGTTGAGGGGATCATAACATGGTTGCGTGTGAATCATACTATGGTTGTACATGAAACATACTATGGTTGTGAGGATCATGCTATGGTTGTGGAGATCATAGTATGGTTGAGTGTGAATCATACTATGGTTCTGGGGATCATAGTATGGTTATTTGTGAATCATACTATTGTTGTGAGGATCATAGTATGGTTGTATTTGAATCATACTATTGTTGTGAGGATCATAATATTGTTGTACCACAACCATATACGCAACAATATTGTCACCACAACCATACTTTTTTCTGCGTGAGGGAATTGTTAAGAAGCTTCACAACAGCTTCCAAAACGGTTTCTTGGTAAACTTTAACCGATGTTTTGACTCCTTGTTCGCCGAAATGCAGGTCAGTGACCCCATCATAAGAGACACCCCACCAAGCCATGACTGAAGCTGGTTGATGACTCTTTTCCACCCTTGGGATCAGTTCAGATGCTTCCTTAGATGACCGCGCATACACTCTCTCATTTTGCTTGTTAAGTTTTTCGTGACGGTAAAAATTTTTTCAACAATTTTTTCTGTGCAAGTTATCAGCGTGCCTCACCAAAAGACGTTTGCATTTTTCAATCCTATTTTTTTTTAAAGCTGCAGTCAATAAACGTCCGTTACGTCGTTTAAAAGCTCCAAGTCCCAATTCTTTTTCAATGATTCGAAAGAATTTCAAAATACCGTTTACAGATTAACGCTATTGAGGCTAGCTTTCAAAACCCATATGTCATTAACGGGGTATGTTCAGTTCTACTATTGAAATAGGTGTGTTCAATGTTTTAACAGTATTTATGTCCCTACCAAGTACTCCATTCTTCTTTTACAAACCACCCGTAAATATTCGAGTATTTTGTTCTTATGTGATGCATCTGCAACTTTTATTTTTAAAATTTAGTTGTTTGCTAACCTAGATTTTCTCATTATAAGTTTGAAGAACGAATGTGATTTTTTTTCTTTTGCAATTTAATGAACTCGTTTCGGATCTCGCAAGCATTTTAAGTTAGGGTATTTTAAAGATGCCATCGATTTTGCATTTAACTAAAAAATACTTTTAGTAACCGGATAAAAATAAGAATGCTGGCCCACTGTGCACATCCTACCCTCCCATCATCGCCCTTTCATTACCTTGAAAGTACAAAACTGCAACTTGTGGTTTTTGCCAGTTTATTTGGGTTGTTTTGTACAAGTGTTGGTGTGAATTGTTGACAATTTATTTGTACAAGACATTCCCTTTTAGTTTTCATATTTTCTTATATTCATTTTTTGTTTTGTATTTTTCGAGCTGCTGTGGTTTTTCCGACAAAAACTTTTCGGATTTTGATGTTTCTCCTGAGTTTGCCCAACAAAGTTTATTATTAATTATTTAATATTTGCTTCAATTTAAAAGCTTTAAGTATTTCCATTCCTTTAGGGGAGGCCTTGGTTAAGGGTCGTATTGTCACAAAGAACTCGTTGTACATTAGTGCAATATGCTCTTGTTATTTTGCATGATTCTGCTCAATTTTAGTTTTGAAGTTGAAGTGTTTGCATAGTTTTACAATTTGCTAAATTGAAAAATGCAATGGAGCATATATTCAGGCATATTTGTCGATGGTTTCTGAATTTAACGTTTTGGCCTTGATCCATTAGCTAATGGTGCATAGGGCCTCGCAAAAAGGGGGCCTGTGCAACATGGTCCTTCCCCTAGCAACCGTATTCCCTCAACACTGTCAACGCCAGATTAAACGCAGTCACTGGTGAAGTACGAGGGCGACCGCAAAAGTAACTGGCCTTACATAAAAAGAACCGTTTTTTGGAATTTTTATTATTTATTTTTCAACATAATCTCCTTCCAACTCAATACACTTCAACAAACGTTTTTCAAGTTTTTTAATTCCATCCGAAAAATAAGATTTTTCAAGACCTTCAAAATATGCCTCAGTTTCAGCAATAACCTCGCTATTGGACGAAAATTTGTTGCCACCGAGAATTTTTTTTAAATTTGGAAACAAGAAATAATCAGAAGGAGTGGATGCGGAGCAATTTCAACTCGTAATTCGACCAGTTTTTGTTGAGTTAAAAATGCAGTGTGTGAAGGAGCATTATCTTGATCTTGATGATTATCTTGATTTCTTCACTCAACCGATCCAATAATGCACAATAGTATTCACTATTTATAGTTTTTCCTTTCTCAAGATAATCAATAAATACGAGGGCGGTTCGGAAACTTCTTAGCTTAGCACAAAAAGCGCGGTATAAACAGAAAAAAGTTAAGTGTTTTGGAAACTTCCATCTCTGCTATGAACACATTTTAAATTTAGTTTTGATCTGGCAACTCCTTCATATAGAAACAGGTGTTCACAAAAGACGCATCCGGGATTTTTTACAGTGGAAAAATTAGAAATGCGTGGTGTCATTAAATATTTACATAAAAAAGTTTTATCGGGACAAGAAATTCATAATGATATGGCTAATGTGTTAGGTGAAAGTGCTCCTTCATATGCAACAGTAAAAAATTGGGTTGCTGAATTTAAACGTGGTCGTACAAGCATTGAAGATGAACCACGTAGTGTACGTCCAAAAACAGCAACAACAACAGAAATTGTAGCCAAAGTGCATGATTTGGTATTAAATGATCGACGAATAAAAGTGCGTGAAATAGCTAATATCATGGGCATCTCATATGATCGAGTCCATTTAATTTTTCATGAAGAACTTCAGATGAAAAAGCTTTCTGCAAGATGGGTGCCGCACTTGTTAACAGTTTACCAAAAACGCATAAGAATGAACATTTCTTAAGCTTGTTTGGATCGTTTTCAGCGAAATAAAATGGATTTTAAAGGTCGTTTCAAAACTGTTGACGAGGCATGGATCCACCACTATACTCCAGAGACAAAAGAACAATCCAAACAATGGACTGAAGCTGGAGGAAGTGCCCCAAAGAAGGCAAAAACAATTCAATCGGCTGGTAAGGTTATGGCAACGGTTTTTTGGGACTTCAAAGGTATTTTATTGATTGACTATCTGCAAAAGGGTAAAACAATAAATTCAGAGTATTATTGCAGCCTTTTAGATCAATTAAATGTACAAATTCGAGAAAAACGTTCTGGCTTACAACACAAAAAAATATTTTTTTTGTGTTTTGGGCCATGGGATCTTATTCGATGCTCAGATGTTGTGCACATCAAAAAAGAAGACAAAAATTAAAATTGATTTCTTTACCCTTAGTTCCCTTTCTCTATGCGCTGTCACATATAGCAACCTTCGTATTATGTTCCTTTATTAAATAACAATGTTTAACCTTTTCAAAACCAGAAACTTGGACAAATAATCAGTACTTTTTTTTACAGCCGATTCAAATTTAAAATTTAAGATGGCCCACCCTTTATTATTTTTTTTCCTCCTACATATTATTGTTTGTTGTTTTCATTTTGAATCAACAGTGATTTTATTAAATTATTTAAAAACTCATGTTTATTGTTCGGCCTGGGCAATGTTGCCAGACACAAATTGTAAAAAAATCCAACTACCTTGAATTCAGTGTTTATTTTTTTCACAGATCTTCAATAGCGAGTTTACGTATTTTTTATATAGTGTTTGATGTATTTTCGCAGCATAGATCGAACTTAGTATATGCCTTAAGGCTGGAGGCTGAATCGAAATGTCTGTTTTTTCCAAAAACGGTTTGGAAATAAATTCGAATAATAAAGCTTAAAAGCCTTGGTTTTTAGGCCATTCGATAACAGGTGTAATTTCACGGAAATAATTAAATGCCTACGATTATCACGAAATTTTAGTGCAGATTAACATAAGGCATTTAGCAATTGCCCTTGAAATTGAAATTAGCACAAGTGCCTTTTGTGTGTTATTGAAATTTCATGGCCTACTTCAAGGATTCACTTTTATGGCAGCCCATACACACTCGTGCTTGGCATACTATGCGGGAAAATGGTCATTGATGCTTGCATTAATTTCTTAAGCGATACAATTTTAAATTGCAGTTTTACATAATAATATTTCCATCTTATGATGCTATTATTTTTCTCTTGTTAATTAGTTAATTGCTTATTTTTTTGCTTCTTAGCTCTTCTTATCTTGAAAACCCATTTAATTTAGTTGAAAGTTCTTGGCGTCCCGAGAGCGGCACACGGGGTTTTACTGTTAAGGATATGCAAACCATTATGCCACATAATTGCCTCGGAGTTCCGTTCTTTTTTTTGGGGGAAGTAAGTAAAATGCTGTTGCATAACATTAGCCGTCCGCTAGTTTTTCCATGTCGGTTTGTCTGCTGTTCCTCTAAGTCTTTATTAGTTTTTTTTTTCAGCTAGTCCATAGCATACTTAAAAGATTCTGCCATAGCGGCTATAATTAAAATATGTATTCTGGTTATGAATTCTATGTTAAAGGACATATAAAACGAGTTTTCTTTATGTAAAGAGCTTCCATTTAATTAGAATAACTTAT
This sequence comes from Hydrotaea diabolus, assembly GCA_963513945.1. Taxonomy (NCBI): domain Eukaryota; kingdom Metazoa; phylum Arthropoda; class Insecta; order Diptera; family Muscidae; genus Hydrotaea; species Hydrotaea diabolus. The sequence goes on from OY740716.1 coordinate 57,245,332, forward strand.
GCGAGCTTGTTCTAGAATTGCAGGGTAACACCCGTTTAATTGCTGAATCATAAATTGGTTTCAATACCCTACACCGTATATTGAGGTTTATTTAAAAATTGTCATTTCATTTGCAAAAGGTCGTAATATTTTTCGGAGATTCCCTTATAAAAGGTGTCCCAAGAAGAACGCAATTTTTAAATCTGGCAACATTCGAAGTGTCATTGTTTGACATTTGAACAATTGTTATTGTTTGTTAGTATTAGGTACGGGGTTAGTAAAAATGGAGCGCTACACGAATGAACAACACATTCTCATTGTGAAATTGTTTTACCAAAATGGTGAAAGTTTTGCGGCTACAGTTCGCAAATTGCGATCAATTTGGGGTCACAATAATGCTCCAAAAGAGTCAACTGTAAAGAGATTAGTGGATAAAGACAACAACGCGCCATCGACCAGGTCGATCGACCGAAAATGTCGCAGCTGTACGTGATGATGTCGCTCAAACTCCATCCACCTCAATTCGACACCGAGCTCAGCAAATTGGTGTCTCCAAATCCACTTTGCAGCGAATTTTGACGAAAGATTTGCATCTTCATGCATACAAAATTCAATTGACTCAGGAACTGAAGCCAGCTGACCATGGACAGCGAAGGGAGTTCGTTAATTGGGTATTGGAGAGACAACATGAAAATGCTGATTTTGCCGATAAAATCATCTTCAGTGACGAGGCCCATTTTCATCTTGATGGCTTCGTCAATAGGCAGAATTGTCGCATTTGGGGTGCGGAAAATCCTCGAGTGATTCACGAGAAGCAAATGCATCCTCAACGTGTCACTGTGTGGTGTGGTTTTTGGGCTGGAGGAATCATTGGACCTTTTTTTATGAAAATGAGGCAGGTCAAGCGCAAACAGTCAATGGTGTTTGGTATCGTGAAATGATAACCAGTTTTTTCTTGCCTAGAATTGAAGAAATGAATGTGGAGGGCATGTGGTTCCAACAAGACGGCGCCACATGTCATACAGCCAGAGAAACAATTCAATTGCTGCATCAGTCATTGCGCAATTGCGCTCTTCTTGGGACACCCTTTATATACATATACATAATTTGATCGTCGTAGTAATCTCAGACGATCTAGCCATGTCAAAAGATTCGATTTGGGAATGAACTAAATAAATTATTAACCTTTGAATATTTTTTTTTAATATTTTAATTATACTGAACTGTAAGGGAATTTTTGAAATTACATGGTTTTAAAATACTTAGTAGGGACTTACGTTTTATGCTGTGAAATAAAAAGTACTGAATGTTTTTGGACCAAATATTTTTTTAATATATTTAATGATGTATATTGTACCCAAACAGAATCTAATTATTCGAAATGACCGCGTTTTGCCTTTACACACGCCTTAAGTCGCACTGGCCAATCGTCAATAGCTGCACGAACCTCGTCCACTGGAAAATTGGCCACAGCTCGAACCAAAGCAGTCTTAGGAGATCCAATGTCAGGATATCTTTGGTGACAAACCTTGTCCTCTAAAACCGTCCACAATTTGTAATCCAATGGGTTCAAATCTGGACTGCCTGAGGGCCATTCTTCAGAGGAAATGAACGCAGGCAAATTTTTTCGAAGCCAGGCCTGGGACGTTTTAGCCTTATGGGCCTGCGCAGAATCCTGCTGGAAAGACCATGGCTGGATTTGGAATAAAGAATTGTTAAGAGGCTTCACAGCAGCTTTCAAAACAGTTTCTTGGTCAAATTTGGCCGATGTTTTGACTTCTTGTGCGCAGAAATGCAGGTCAGTGACCCCATCGTGTAAGAGACACGCCACCAAACCATGACTGAGCTGAGTGATGACCCTTTTCCACCCTTGGGATCAGTTCAGATGCTTCCTTAGATGACCGCGCATGCACTCTATCATTTTGCTTGTTAAATTTTTCCTGAACGGTAACAATTTTTTCATCGGTGAACAAAATTTTTCTGTGCAAGTTATCAGCGTGCTTCACCAAAAGATTTTTGCATTTTTCAATCCTATTTTTTTTTAAAGCTGCAGTCAATAAATGTCCGGTACGTCGCTTGAAAGCCCCAAGTCCCAAGTCTTTTTTAATGATTCGATTCATGGACTTTTGCGTGATATTTATCTCATGGGCCATGATTTTCTGTTTTCGGAGCGGATTTCTGTGAATTCTTGATTTAACGGCTTTGATGACTTGCGGTGTTCGAACAGAGCGTGGGCGGCCCGACCAGTGAAGGTCTTTTACTTCTCCAGTCTCCTCAACAGTTTTATGCATCGGTAGACGCACATGCGGCTAATCCCTAGTGGGTGGAGCGTTTTGAAAATAACGCTTTTTTCATTTCACACATGAAAAGCGCTATTACAGCGAAACGGTTCTCATTATCTGACCACTCCATGATGAAAGTTGAAACAATTTTAAAATCCCGTTACAGACACGCTATTGAGGTTAGCTTTCAAAACCCATATGACATTTACGGGGTATGTTCAGTTCTACTATTGAAATGGGTGTGTTCAATGTTGTAACAGAATTAATGTCCCTACTAAGTATAGCATACGAACTCATAATCGTCCCCTAGAGCCATTTCTTCACTATATATATACTTATACGAGTATATATACCCATACATCACGCCGCTACCATTTGTAAAATATCAAAGATACATCTGAAAGGTTTTACAAATGCAGCTGCTTACTCAATTTCAACAGAGCCCTTTGGTCACTGAACATTAACTTCAATCATCTACCATCGTATTGTTGCAACTTATTCAAATTTGCTCACAATTAAAAAAAAATATTTGTCAGCGCTTTAGAGTAAATTGAAACAGAAATTGAGTTAAAAGGTTTAAAAAGGAAACTTTTCGCTTACATTCATCAAGTTTAATGGCACTAATTTTGCTCGGGTCGGCGTGTCTGTGTGTGAGCGTTTCTAGGCGAGTATATTACTTTACTCTTTTGCCACATCGCTTTGTGAACACTAACTTGCTGCTGCTGCTGCTGCTAAACTCGCTAATTATCACACCACAATAATAAACAGGTAAAAAACTTAAAATAACACATCTCAGCCTTCCATCCATCCAACGCGACGTGACATCCTTGCGTCATGCTTCGCCTTTTACTCGCTGCTGTCTAACCGTCGTATCCACCATTTGCTGTTAGCATCGGCATCACATACTTATAACCCATTCATGTAGCACCACTGATATTCTCAAGGAGTGAAGTGTAGCCAACTGCTACACAGTGGTTTCAAACAGACAAGAAGTGCTACCAATGTTGTGGTTCAAAAAAGTGGCACAATTCTAAGACGATCGTCCTGCTCAGGTGGCTGTCTGTGATAACTCAAACTCAGTGTGGTTCCATCGAGCTCTATTAGGTTGTATCGAAGTACTTTTGGTACAGGCGAACTTTTTTCTTCTTTAAAGCGGCCTTGACTGGCTATTCGAAATCTAAGCAGATCTTGAAAATAGGGTTTTCGATCTGTGAGTGAGTGAGTGATTGCTCTCTAAGCTATATAAGTACTTATAAGAAGCTTCGAGATAAAAGCATTAGCTGCTTGGGTAAATCTCATCGAAAGAAAGAGAGAAGTTCCCCGTTAGAGAATGTACTTACTTATACTTCTATCTATAAGCCTCTCCTCTCCATTCATTGTAAGTGCCGTTTAAGCTGTCTGACCCTAGATTAAATGCTCAAATGATTACATGGTTAAATGATTAAATGATTGAATGATTGAATGATTAAATGATTAAATTATTAAATGATTAAATGATTAAATGATTAAATGATTAAATGATTAAATGATTAAATGATTAAATGATTAAATGATTAAATGATTAAATGATTAAATGATTAAATGATTAAATGATTAAATGATTAAATGATTAAATGATTAAATGATTAAATGATTAAATGATTAAATGATTAAATGATTAAATGATTAAATGATTAAATGATTAAATGATTAAATGATTAAATGATTAAATGATTAAATGATTAAATGATTAAATGATTAAATGATTAAATGATTAAATGATTAAATGATTAAATGATTAAATGATTAAATGATTAAATGATTAAATGATTAAATGATTAAATGATTAAATGATTAAATGATTAAATGATTAAATGATTAAATGATTAAATGATTAAATGATTAAATGATTAAATGATTAAATGATTAAATGATTAAATGATTAAATGATTAAATGATTAAATGATTAAATGATTAAATGATTTAAGGATTAAATGATTAAAGGATTAAATCATTAAATGATTAAATGATTAAATCATTAAATGATTAAATGATTAAATTATTAAATAAATGGGTAAATAAATGATTAAATTTTTGAATGGTTACATAATAAAGTGAATAAGTTACTAAGTGCTTAAATTATTAGAAAATTAAATGCTTAATGATTCAATGTTTTAGGCATGTAATAACTAAATATACTTACATATTAATGGCCATGAAGATAAACCGGTAGTCGAGACAAACAAACATGCTCCCAAACCAGTTAGCTGTGCACTTTATTTTTCTCGTACACACATTGTGAGATTTGCAACCGGCGTTTGCAAGGTAAGAATAGAAATTCCGATGATTATTACCAACTGTGGTTGTGTTTTAAGCCACTGTGCAATTGCTAATATTAACACAGCCAACTTGACGACGATACTGCCGCCTTTACCGCTTCCAAGGTCTGCCAGCATTACCACCGCTACCGTTGCCGCTGTCTGTAGTTGTACATAAACCAGAGCCATTTTTACAAAGTACAGGTATTTGTTACACAGTAGTTGTCATGCTAATTAATGAGTTTAAAACGTGTTGCCAGGTTCTCTTTGCCGGTGCGAAATACAAAACCCATTCGCTTCAACGTTTACATATAATGCAATGACAAAGGCGTAGCGGAAAGAAAGCGCAACAAAAGATGCCGGGGGTAGCACAGCAGGACAAGGAGTTGCATGTGGATACAAAAAATAAAAAAAATAAAACAGAAAACAGGCACGAGTTTGTACATTCAAAACAAGTTGGCTATGAATGTGTGAATTATTTGAAGTTTCTTCATAATATCCTGCTGAAACGTGCATGATTATACATGCCGTCTTTGATAAACAAACCAAAGGCAGGAGCCGGACGAGGGAGTCCACGCCATCGAGAAGAACCGCATGGAAATCTGCACCGCGACTCATTTAAAACACGTACTCGAGGTTTCCGTTTCCGCTTTCGTTCTTTGTAGGCCACGCTAATAAAATGCGACGCATTTTAAGTTTGCTCCATCCGAGGCAAACGCCATTACAAAGTTGGCGGTCTGGGTTATTAAGAATTTATTAAATGATATAAATTATAAAGTTGCAGCTACGCTAAAAAGCATGCACTGTTTATTGTTTTGGTATTATTCTGCGCCGTGTAGGTATTAATTCGTGTACAAGTTGTTTTGGTTGGTGGGAGGTCTTTGTTTATCCCCGTTTTGGGGGTGGAGCGTTGGTGAATATGAATATTTCATGGCAACTTTCGCAACCTTTCTGGTGGAACGGTGGATCTAGTAATGGAGAGTAAAGGATACTTGGTCATAAGTTACGTACTTAACCTATGATTATACTTTAACATACAAATGCCCACTGTCTGCCTGTCTAGAACATATGTGACAGCGCATAGAGAAAGGGACCTAAGGGTAAAAAATCAATTTTCACTTTTTCTTTTTGATGTGGACAACATCTGAGCATCGAATGAGACCGATCCCATGTTCCCTCCCAGAGATATGCGCGTTTTATGAAAGTGATGATACACCAAAGATACACGTATTTAAGTCTTTAAAATGGCTCTCCGGAACAAAACTGGTAAAACTTAGGTTTCTTTCTAATTTGCGCGTCACATATGTATTTAATCCCACCGTGGTAAGAACTTAATATCTCAACTTTTTGATAGCTAAAATCTGCGTTTGGAAGATGCTATAGCGATCAGATAGCGGAGGTCTCAGCAAATAAAGTTCAAGGAAATAAAACTGCCTGTGAACAGTTTTACAATTTGAACTGCTACCGAATCAGTGCCTGGGATTGTTGGTAAATATACGCCAAGCGTACCCAAACTAGTCATAGTTTTTGGTTCCTAGGGCTGTAGTGTTTGCTGAGTTCATCACAGCACTAGATCTGTCATATTGTTTCCTTTTATGCCACTCTAGGATCTAGGGCTGAATTTGGTTTAGGGTGCTAAAAATAACACATACTTCTGGTAATATATTTTGTGGCTTTAAAGACTGCAGGACAGTCCACCAAGGTTTTTAGCATAGAGGGGTTCATATTGCGGTATGAAATGACTTTGATAGCGAACAACTCTGACTAAAAATTGTATAGGGTAGCCGATAAAATAAACGTTTTAAATTTAAATCGGATGCAAAAAAAAAGATCTCTAATTTTTTCAAATTTCTGGTTTTATTGGTTGGACTCTGTCATTTAATAATCGATATGACTTCCACAACTGGCTCGGCAGTACCTCATCCGATTTACCCAATAGTAGATTTTCGATTGTTTCGAGTCGAATCACTTCAATCGCAACTTCGATTTCACGCTTTAACGATTCAATTGTCTCTGGATGCTTTGCGTCACATTTATCCTTAATGGCTCCCCACAGAAAATAATTCAAAGGGCTCAAATTACAGCTCCTAGGCGGCCAATTGACATGACAATTTCAGCTGATTGTTCGATTTTAAAACACAGTGATTTTACTCTGGTTGCGTTTGCTGTGTGACGCCGTCTTGTTGAAACCAAATGTCGTCCATGTCATTCTCTTGGATTTTTGGCAACAGAAATTCAGTGAGCATGGCTCCGTAACGGCGGCTCCTTTCTCATTTTCGAAGAAAAATGTCCCAATGCTGCCGCCAGCCCTTAATCCACACCAAACGTTGTGGTTACATTAGCTGCTCAATAGTCACGTGTTTAGGTCTCTAAACACCAAATGCGTTAATTTGGCTCATTGACATAGCCATCGAGGTGAAAATGAGCTTAATCTGAAAACACGATTTTTCGGTTAAATTCTTCATCTTCTGCCAAACAATCTACAGCCCATTGGGCGAATCGAAAATGCTTCAGATGATCATAAGACTTTAGTTATTGGACCAATTGAACTTTGTAAGCCCTCATACGAAGGTGTTTTTGCAAAATTTTTCTTAAAAACGTGGGATAAATGTTCACTTCCTGAAAACGATGACGAGTTGTTGTTGCTGGATGCTCTTGGACATTCTCAGCCACAGCAGCAATGTTTTTCCATTGAACGCACTAGGCGAGATCGTACTCGGGTTGGTTTGTCCAATGACGATCTATTTTCATGAACTCGCTTCACAAATTGACGCAAAAACTGAACTAAACGCCGATCTCTTCGCGAACCTTTTCCAATTATTTCCAAAATTTACTCGAGCGTATATTTTGCAAATATCAAATAAAAACCTGAAAACTGAAATAAAAAAGAATATTTTTCTACCTTTTTAAAGTCAAAGTTTCTTACAGTTTTTAATATTTCCAAAATATACTCGAGCGTATATTTTGCAAATATCAAATAAAAACCTGAAAATTGAAATAAAAATGAATATTTTTCTACCTTTTTAAAGTCAAAGTAATCGGCAGTTCAAATTTTAAATGACCCCACCTTTATATGTTCAACCGATTTTAGCAGAAAACAATGAAATTTTCACACAAACTCAAATATGCCATTAGTTTTAAACTCTGGTTAAAGCAAGAGCCCGTCTAAGATCCTATTTTTAGTTGGCTTTTCTGAGCATGCAGAAGTGCAGGGTATATATAGTCGGCCACGGATCATTTTAGTTTTTCTCCTACAAACGACTTTTTAAGAGATTTTATTAAAATCGGTACTTTTCATGCAATAGTTGTGACAGTATGTGGTTGTCTATATCAATGTTAGATTAACTATATGGCTGAAAATTCAGAATCTAGCCACACCTCTTTGTGACTAATATCGTCTCAAAATGTCGCCGACACATACGGGTGGGAAGCCCGCCGATATAAAACTATTTGATGTTGCTCCTTCGGGTGACTCGAAAACTCTAATTTTGCTTGTCATTTCTCAATCATGAAGACATTAAAATACAGGGTGGCTGATGAAAGTTCCTACAAAAAAAAATTAATAACTTTTTTCTATTTAATGAATCTGGTTAATTTTTTTGTATGTGGCAGAAAGTCGTTTGTCTCCTACAAACGACTTTTTAAAAGATTTTATTAAAATTGGTACGCTTCATGCAATAGTGGTGACAGTATGTGGTTGTCTATATCAATGTTTATGGTTGAAAATTCTGAATCTAGCCACGCCCCTTTGTGGCTAATGTCGTCTGAAAAAGTCGCCGACACAAACGGGTGGGAAGCCCGCCGATATAAAACTATTTGATGTTGCTCCTTCGGGAGACTCGAAAACTATAATTTTACTTGTCATTTCTCAATTATGAAGAGATTAAAGTACAGGGTGGCTGACGAAAGTTCCTACAAAAAAATTAATAACTTTTTTCTATTTAATGAATCTGGTTAATTTATTTGGCAGATTGGTTTTGAGATTTAACAAATGTGCATAACTGTGACACTAAAACAAGAAAACAAAAACTCCCGATTCGCTTAGAATTTTGCCAGAAGATGCTTCAATTGAAGGAAGAGGGCGGAAACATGTTAATCTGTGTTTTAATGTCTGACGAGGTTACGGCAACATCGATTTAAACGGCAACATAAACAAACAAAATTGCGGAATATGGAGTGCTTCCAACTCACAGAAACTCCATGAGACGGAATTGCATCCACTTCGTGTCACAGTGGGGTGTGCTGTTTTATCACACTGCATTGACGGGCCCTACTTCTGCGAAGAAAATGGTCACACTATAAGAGTTACTGGAGACCGTTACTTGAGCTTGTAAAGGCAGTTTTTCTATCAAGAATTACGCCGAATGAGAATTTATTTCAGCTCTGTGTGGTTTCAGCAAGCTGGTGCAACTCCTTACATAGCCCGGCCTGTTACGAAAGAATTGCGACGAAAAATTCCCAATAAGCTGATATCCAGAAACTCCACATTCCGTTGGCCCCTAGGTCGCCTGACCTAACTTTTTCTAGTGAGGCTATTGAAAACAGGAAGTCTTCAAAGCAAAGACATCAAATTTGCATAAACAAAAGCAAATTATTCGAGAAATAATTGCGGCGATTCCAGACTCAACTCTCCAAGCAGTATTGAACAACTTTTTGGTAAGCTGCCGCACATGCATCTTCGAATAAGGGGGGGGGGCATTCAATTTTATTAATTTTAAAACTAATTAAGCTATATTTAATGAAATTGCATTAGCTTTAACATGCATAAAAAATTAATTTCATATATGTGACGCGCAAAATAGAAAGAGACCTAAGGGTAAAAACCAGTTTTGTTCAGCAGAGCCATTTTAAAGATTTAAATACGTGTATCTTTGGTGTACCATCACTTTCATAAAACGCGCATATCTCTGGGAGAGAACACTTTAGGGGCATGGGATCGGTCTCATTCGTTGCTCAGATGTTGTCCACATCAAAAAAAAAAAAGTGAAAAGTTGATGAAAAGTTTTGTTCAGGAGATCCATTTTAAAGATTAGGTCCCTTTCTATTTGCGCTTAGAATCGTCGACTTCACTTTCATAAAAAGCGCATATCTCTGGGAGGGAACACTTTTGGGGCATGGGATCGGTCTCATTCGATTCTCAGATGTTGTCCACATCAAAAAAAGGAAAAAAAAATTAAATTGATTTTTTTGCCCTTAGGTCCCTTTCTCTATGCGCTGTCACATATATTTGAGTTTCCTTATGTAACAATATTCAGCAGCCACCCTGTACACACATCCTCCACGTTTAAATGAAGCCCTTTCTATTAATCGTGATACGGTCTCGCATCCGTTGGTAACTCAGTTTTCATAACACACCATAAATCCCACTCAAAACAAGAAGTTTTCATTGCATCCTGCTGAGGAGATTAATTTATGCTTCTTCATTTTGCATAAACAAGAAGAGCTTAAATGCTCTTCTCATTGTTGTTGATTTTGTTGCTGTTGCACAGAAGGCAGCGTGTAACAGCCTTGCATCCAAATATCTTTAGCAGTCCTAAAGAGCAAAAACCCTCAATATTATTAACACACCATCAAACGGCAACACTTCACTCACATGAGGATGACGATGCCGAAGACGATGATGATGATGATGTGGAAACCACTTACAGCGGATACGACTTTTGTCGGAGAAGGCGAAGGAGGTGCTTTCCGCATGCAGCATGTCGCCGCCAATGTGGTTAGGAAAACTTAAGTGACTTTCGAGCATGAAGTGTTGTCTCCCACTCGAAACTTGGTTAAATTCTGTGTAAAATATTTCAGCATTTGCACATAATTTTCTTTAGAAGTTTTACAACTTTCTCTTATTCTTGTGGCACTCGGACTAGTACGAATGCCACATGACTCTGGCAATGTGTGCAGCACATAACTTACATTTTCCACATTTTTAGCTGAAGGGAAAAGACAAGGAAAGCCAAATATGCGATAATGAAAATGTTTCCTTTTTGACATACGGAACTGCATTCCACTGCCTTCCACTGTATGTGTTTTAGCTTCTCCCCGCCCCGCCTTTTCTTGCCGCAGTTGAAAATGCACTCATCGGGCCCTTGTTGCCCCAGTTTTAAGGAGGATAAGATATTTAAGCTATTTGCTTTAAAGGGGACACGTTCTTTGTTCTTGTTCTATAGACGTTGCACGCCATACATGTGTACTTTTCACTATCTGGCCCATTTGTATTTAGAGCGCATATCAGGACTGTGGCGTTGGTGGTGCTGATGCTGGCGGCGGCGGTGATGGTGGTGGTTGTAATGTTGGTCGTGTCTTATGTAAATCCTTTTCGCAACAATATATCAAAATGAATGCCGTTAAATGCTACTGTCTTTCCTTGTGCCTTTGTGCAGCTAGACTCCTATGGCATCTTGCTTGTTTAATCTTGGCAAAGAAATTTTCTTTGAGTTACTTAAAGTTTTGGCGAAGAAAGGATATAGCAATAGATGGAATTTCCTTGTTTTGTAAAGTTTTGATACTTTAATTATTTGTATCGACATAGAAAGTGTAGATGGCTGAAACTGGGCTATTTAAAGTTAATGACTCGTAGCTATAGTACACGGTATCTATGATGCATCATAAAAAACTGAGCAACAAATCTCGAGACTGACCTTCAAAAGCTTAAGTCGGGCATGGTTGACTATATTATACCCTGCACCCCGGGAGGTGCAGAAAAGCCAACTGTAAATATGTTTTTGTTCTCACTTAACCCAGTTATCAAATCTATTATCATATTTGAATTTGTGAGAATATTTCATTGTTTTTTGGTAAAATCGTTTGGACATCTAGGTGGAAACTATATTTTAATCTGAACCTATTTTCACCAATTTTAACAGCAAGCCTCCTTGGCAGGAGAAACTTACATATGAAAAACTTCATCAAGATTTGTTATAAAATCGGTGGGAGCTACATCCAAATCTTAACCGTTTATCTTTAATCAAAAAAGCGTGGAGCTTGGCCCAAAAAACTGACTCGTTCTCAATTTCATAAATATTGGATGTAAAATGGGGCTTTTACAGATGAAAACAGTAAAATCAGATGCACATATGTGACCAGTTTTGTTCAGGAGAGCCATTTAAAAGATTTGGTCCCTTTCTATTTGCGCTTAGAATCGTCGACTTCACTTTCATAAAACGCGCATATATCTGGGAGGGAACACCTTTGGGCATGGGATCGGCCTCATTCGATGTTCAGATGTTGTCCACATCAAAAAAAAAAGGTGAAAAGTTGATGAAAAGTTTTGTTAAGGAGAGCCATTTTAAAGATTAGGTCCCTTTCTATTTGCGCTTAGAATCGTTGACTTCACTTTGATAAAACGCGCATATCTCTGGGAGGGAACACTTTTGGGGCATGGGATCGGTCTCATTCGTTCCGTTCTTAGTCCAAAAAAACTTACTCGTGGTATGTTTCATTAAGATGGGATTTAACCGATTTTCTTAATTGTTCCAACAAACAAACTTCAACCAAACTTCATCAGGCTTAAGTGCAACATGTGACTTCTATAGCTAAGATATAACATCAGAAGAACATATATTTATGGGGGTGAAGTCTAAGTCAAGTCTAAGTCAAGTCTAAGTCAAGTCTAAGTCAAGTCTAAGTCAAGTCTAAGTCAAGTCTAAGTCAAGTCTAAGTCAAGTCTAAGTCAAGTCTAAGTCAAGTCTAAGTCAAGTCTAAGTCAAGTCTAAGTCAAGTCTAAGTCAAGTCTAAGTCAAGTCTAAGTCAAGTCTAAGTCAAGTCTAAGTCAAGTCTAAGTCAAGTCTAAGTCAAGTCTAAGTCAAGTCTAAGTCAAGTCTAAGTCAAGTCTAAGTCAAGTCTAAGTCAAGTCTAAGTCAAGTCGAAGTCAAGTCTAAGTCAAGTCTAAGTCAAGTCTAAGTCAAGTCTAAGTCAAGTCTAAGTCAAGTCTAAGTCAAGTCTAAGTCAAGTCTAAGTCAAGTCTAAGTCAAGTCTAAGTCAAGTCTAAGTCAAGTCTAAGTCAAGTCTAAGTCAAGTCTAAGTCAAGTCTAAGTCAAGTCTGAGTGAAATCTAAGTCGAAGTCAAATATTCGAATTTCTATACATTTTCTTTTTTTTGGTCAAGTTTATCTGTGCTCACTCTGTTATTGTCCGCATAGTGATGGGTCCGCCTGTTCAAACTTCACACTCAAAAGGGCGACTGTTGTCAGTGCAAAGTTTTTGGACATAAAACTGTAAGAAAAAATATACCAAATAAAAATTTGAAAACTTTAATCAAAAAATTATAGGAAACATACCATACTTTGACCTCTTTCAATTCACAACTGCTCCCTCCGCAAAAGAAACTATCCAAAGTGGTTTAGTTAAGCAAAGGAACATGTAACTGACAGAATCCTTAAGGGCGAAGCTAAAACAACGACGACAACAACAGGACCGAAATCTGAACTTTATGGCAAGAACATCCTAGAAAAGCTATGACACAATTGTCAAACAACCAAGACAAGATTGGCTAAAGATTGTCAAAAGTGCGGAGATAAAATTACGTGATGACAACACGCGCGTCTGTAATGCGACGAGTTCGTCGACTGAAGACTGAAGCGAGGAGGTAGGTGCAAAGGGCAGACAACGGCGCAGTGGAAGATTACAATGTTGCTCACTGATATCTAGAGGCTCTGATGCTGTCGCTATTACTGTAATGACAAAGGAGTGGATGCAAGCCAAATTACATGAGACCGTGTTGCATGAAGACGGAGGACAAAAAAGCGGCATGCGAACAAGGACCAAGCAATGAATCCCTGTCCTTGCGGCACGAAGTGTGTAGACAAAGAAGTCCTGCATTTTGGGTCAGTTCTGATTCTTTGGAAGTAAAAATGTGTTCGCCAACTTCCTCGTATGCCTTGAGGCGAAGGAAAGTGGCAGAAAACTTTTTTCAAAAAGAAAAAGATTTCGCTAATAAATTTTATATTAAATTTGTTTTGCTTTTTAATTTAAGCATCCTCCAGATGTTTCGGTTAATTTTTTGTAAACTGTCTCTCCCTCCTTCTGCGCGACCGCATGCAAATAAATAATTAAGTGGAATTCAGTATAGACGTACGTCACACTTGTCCATGAAAAAAACCAGTTCGACTCTTATAAGAAAACTTCCACCGCATGTTTGTTCACATGTCCCCGTGCCAGTGGGCTTGAACGAATGACTGAAGTGTGATTTGAAGCGTTAAATGACATGTCATGCAATTAAAACACGTCATTTTCATTTCACACCTCGCCCGCTGATTTTAATGACGGAAATGGAAAATGGTAATGCGGAAACTTAAAACTCTCACGACACACAAGGAGAAATGAGAAATTGTATTCTTTGGCTTTATGAGAACATCCGAAAATTGCCAGGACATTTAACAGATCCTGAAGGTTATTCTGCGTAACTTTCGACGTTGGATCGTAGAAACCTGTTTCGGCAAAGTAAACTTTTAGAATTATTTGAAACTGATAAGGACGGTACTTAGACTTGACTTGACTTAGACTTGAATAAGACTTGACTTAGACTTGACTTAGACTTGACTTAGACTTGACTTAGACTTGACTTGACTTAGACTTGACTTAGACTTGACTTAGACTTGACTTAGACTTGACTTAGACTTGACTTAGACTTGACTTAGACTTGACTTAGACTTGACTTAGACTTGACTTAGACTTGACTTAGACTTGACTTAGACTTGACTTAGACTTGACTTAGACTTGACTTAGACTTGACTTAGACTTGACTTAGACTTGACTTAGACTTGACTTAGACTTGACTTAGACTTGACTTAGACTTGACTTAGACTTGACTTAGACTTGACTTAGACTTGACATAGACTTAGACTTGACTTAGACTTGACTTAGACTTGACTTAGACTTGACTTAGACTTGACTTAGACTTGACTTAGACTTGACTTAGACTTGACTTAGACTTGACTTAGACTTGACTTAGACTTGACTTAGACTTGACTTAGACTTAGACTTGACTTAGACTTGACTTAGACTTGACTTAGACTTGACTTAGACTTGACTTAGACTTGACTTAGACTTGACTTAGACTTGACTTAGACTTGACTTAGACTTGACTTGACTTAGACTTGACTTAGACTTGACTTAGACTTGACTTAGACTTGACTTAGACTTGACTTAGACTTGACTAAGACTTGACTTAGACGTACACTATACTTAGACTTAAGCTTAGGCTTAGACTTTGACTTTGACTTACACTTAGACTTAGACTTGCTGGACGTGAATGAAAACTACGAGAGTAGATCAATAATTACGTGATTTTCCTACTTTCCTCGTAGTTATTGAAAAGCAATACTGTACCCATCAAGTACCATCTGTTAACAGACTACTGTCAAAAATTTGAGAAACGTCCGTCGTTACGTTTGTGTTTAAATGCTGTTCAAAACATTCAATATCGTGGATTTTGTTAAAAATGTTGAAAAAATGAAAAAATTTCGAGTGCTCATTACACATTATTTTTTATGGAAAAAAACCTTCTAACTAACCAAGGAAAAGCTTGATAAATACTATGGGGACTCTGTACCATCGATTTCAATGGTAACAAGTGGTTTACTGACTTTCGTTGTGGTCGCATAAGTACAAATGTCGTTGAACGATCTGGGCGGCCTATTGAGGTCAATACAAGGTGTATTGAAAATTTCGAAAATATCCACGATATGGTGTTGGCGGATCGAAGAGTAAAAGTACGTGAGATTATTGATGCCGTTCGCATTTCTTATGGCTTTGTGGTTTGGATTTTACATTATCAGTTGGTTTTAAGAAAGTTGTCTGCAAGATGCGTAAGGCGAATACTATTTCATCAAGATAATGCACGGGTACACACGTGTGCAGTCTCAACGGCAAAATTGCAAATGTAACTTGGTTTATGAATTGCTAACTTATCCGCCATATTCTCCGGATTTAGCCCCCAGTGACTATTTTCTATTTCCAAAAGGAAATGGCTCTGTTGAAAGAGATTTAGCTCCAACGATTAAATTATTGAGCAAACAAATGTCTATTTTATGGATCTCGAAAAATTCTATTTTTTGGAAGAGTTCGAAAATTGGAGAATCGTTGGACTAAGTGTTTTGAGCTTAAAGGAGATTATGTAAGAAAAAATTTTTTTTCAAAAAAAAAATGTTTTATTCGAAAATTTGAGGAAATATGGATCTGCCCTCTTATATGTCTTTAATGTTTTATGTCCTTTATAAAATACTTGTTCTTATTCCCTTTATCGTATCACAGTGTCATTCCGTTTGTTTAGCCTCGCCGTACTGCTCTGAGACTGAGTTGTTGCAAAATTCTAAGATGAGCAAGCCATGTCCGTCTGTCTGAGGAAACCAAACTACAAGTGGTGCTATTAAAGCTAGGTGGTAGAAGTTTTGTGTTGAAGGACTGAAACGGCAAGTATTGAAAATGGGGCAGATCGGCAAGAGGTAAAAAAATTTCCCGCACAAGGAATGGGTCAACCTCTAAAAAAATCAACAACCCTGAAATTAAAAACACAATATCTCCAAGACTATTAGAGAGATGACTCTTATATTTGGAGTAGATGATGTTGGCATAGATCAAAACACATTCCGAAGGAAATGTAGGCAGTGCCACGCCTATTTTGAATATTCACATATTTGGCCAAACTAATGAAGCGATCACTTTAAAATTTTAACGAAAGTAATTCAATGACTAGAAAATTATTAAAGACTATGTTTTTGTCAAATTGGACAAGGGGAGTGGCATCACCCACTTAACCCCGAACTTAAAAAGACAATATCTCGCGGACTTTTAGAAATATGACTGATATTTGGAATGTCTGGTGTTAGCATGAACCAGAAAATCTTATTTATGGTCAAAGTAATGGTCCGATCGTTGTTACTTTTTAATAGAATGCAATCAATGATTAGAATATTATAGACTATATTGTGGTAAAATTGGCAAAACTGACGCGGCCACTGCCGTACAACCTAAGGCTATATCTCGTGAACTGATACCGATGTGACGAAGTTGGTATATATACACAGCCTGTTTAATGCCAGGCTAACGATTGGGGTGGTGATCCTTTCTTAAATAGAAAATATGTCCTTGCAGGGGTTACCGGTGGACGAAACATCCTATTTATTTTTACTATTTCGTCGCGGTTTGGAACAGTACGCACGTGCTCGGCAGACTAGCTAGTTCGAAAGATGTAGGCGGGGATCTTGTTCCTGTGGCGGACCTGTGCCCTTTACAAAATAAAAAAATCTCGCGCGCTTTAAGTGCCCTTTAGAGAAAAACAAAAAAATGTAACAACACACAATTTTCCTGATAATTATGCTTGTTAGAGTTAAGGTGTACTAACTCAAAGCCTCTATACCCTCCCTACCATTGGTTTTTCTAGTGGCTATTCTGTTTACGAAAAACCCCTTTAACAGTCCAGTACCTACGACACTGAAGTTTTACATTTACAAGAGATTCAGTTCATATTTATATTCAGTTTATTACAACATCAACAAAAACTGTTCAGTCCATACTTAAGAGATGGATTGGGCTTAAGGCTTTCCTTAATAATATAGATACTTAGCAGAAAAAAAACAATGTAAAATAAAAATAATATAAAGAATATTGATGATAATTTACAACTACATTAAAGAGATCTTGTCGCATGACAGTGATGAACAATATTCTCTTTTGTCACTCTCTTCATGAAGAACGAATTAGATTTATTGCATGCGATAAGATTTCTTTTGAATGTCACTACTACTGTACATGTATCAATAAATTCAACCACTTACATTCTCTTAATCGGGATCCGACTTACGTTCTCTTATTATCCAACGCTGCATGAAGGCCTCCGTGAGATGTTCGATGGTTGAGAAATCTGTGATCTTTGAGGAATGAAACTTAAAATTGTTTGATGTGTTCTTGATACATGTTACGTAGGTAGTTATTAAAATTAATAGGATTTTATAGACTTTATGCAATATTAGGTTAGTCTAAGCTTTAATTTTTTTTTTTTTGTAAAAAATGTTTTTAGATTAAAAATTTTTTTGTTTTACCCATTTTATAGGTATTAATATTATTGAATTTATGAAAAGTAGTAAGTTAATTGTAGATAGTTAGTTATAGTTATAAGTAGGTCATTTCACTGGTAATTATTAAGTTTTCTTTCGCCGTATGATAACTTTTCGCTAATATATGTGGTTTGGTGTATATTTGCTGAGGTTATCTAATCCATGTGATATTTTATTGTTAGGTTAGATTCGAGTTGGGTTTTTTTCTGACCAAGGTTCTTCGGTAGCGCCAAATCATATATGTCTGTATTTAAGAAGTTTTCCCACGATTGGTATTATTAGTATCGCTTTGTTTTTTGCAGGGTTCCAAAAAAATGTGCAGTCTCTCGAGTAACCACAATTTACACGTGTTATGGCTCTTTTAAGCTGGCTTTGCTTGTACGAAGTACTCGAGAGACTGTGTGTAAACCGGGTGTTGGTTAATTCCGACCTAATGGAAGGCGGAATTATTCTTAAGAATGAATAATTGAAATTTTTACCTAACTTGTGTTATTGTTAATGTCCCGTCGCATTACCTTCTTTTTCACTTGTATGATTACACCGTAAGACAAATTTCAATTTTTTTAACACATGAGCAAGACCTTATACACGTGAAACTAGAGGCTCTCTGGAGTAAAACTGCGTTTACAGTTTTTCATTCTCTGGTCATTTGTCCTTTTTAGAGGACTTTAAAGTTTTAAAGGACATTTAAATAGAAAAAAATATTTTTTATATTTCTACTCATCCTACGATGCTGAGATAAAAAGCAAATGAAAGAGGAGACTCCCCTCGATTTGGCAAAAATATTTGTGTTGTTATATCAGGACAAAAGGACCTTATTCAAGTCCTTTCAAAATTTTGTCCTTTAATATCCTTGAGAATTTCCAACCATTTCATCCAGAAAAAATATATGTTAAGGACATTAATATACGCTAACACGTTGCTGAATTTCATTGTACTCACTTTGTTAGTCTCCTTTTAAAAGCACTTTAAAGTTTTAAGGGACATACAAAATTCAAAAACTTTTAATATACATACAATGTATATGGAGTCAAAGACAAGAATTTCAGATGCAGTTTTACGGCTGTCACATTTCTAATTATGTGTAAGACAACAATATTTATTTATTAATCCATTATTTTTTTTCTTTTAATATTAAACATGTACAAAATTAAAATTTAACTTGACCAAATTCATGACTACATTGTCCTTTAATGTGATAGAAGTTTATGTAACTACATAAGTATTAACAACTATTTAAAAATTTCGATATTAGCGTCCTTCTCAGGTAAACCGTATTCATTTCTGTTGGCGTTTATGAATAGTATTGGTATCGCGACAAAGTGTCCAACAATACTCTGCCAACATATGGCAAGTATTTTTTCCTTGGAAGCGATTTTCAATTGTGGTAAGATCTTGGTGAAATCGTTCACCATGCTCGTCACTAAAATCACCTAAGTTCCTTGGGAAAAAATCAATGTGACTATCCAAAAAATGTATTTTAAGTGACATGTTGACACCCATTTCACCAAAACTACGGACCATTTTACGAACAATCTCCTTATAATTTTCAGATTTGTTATTGCCCAAAAAATTTGTTGTTACATCCTTGAAGAAATACCACGCTTTTTTTCCACTGTTTTTAGAAAATTCGGAAACTCCTTACAATTTATCAATTTCTTTAATTGTGGTCCGTTAAGTACACCTAAAAAAATAAGTATTTTTCGCTTTTAAGTTTATATGTACATATGTACCTATTTAACTTACCAGCATCAATTTTGGCATTGCTTAATTTTGGGAAAATTGTCTTAAGGTGCATCATGGCTTCTCCTTCACGAGGCAGAGCGCGAATTTCGAATAAGCCCCAATTTTATATGAAGGGGTGGGAGAATAATCTTCGACGAAGGCACTAGAGGCATATTTTCTCCAAGCTTATGCGAGGCTGCCATTCGTGATCAGTATAATGTAATTCACGATGTCTACCTTCCCAGAGACACAAGAAACATTGATGCTTTGAAAATCCTTTTTTAAGCCCTGTTATAATAGCAACCACTTTGAGATCACAACAAATCACCCATTCATGGAGGTCATAATTAATTAATTTAAGAATATTGCGCATATTTGCACATGTTTCCTTTACATCGGTACCATAAACGATAGGCACTGATGGAAAGGCGTTACCGTTATGTAGTAAAACGCCTTTAAGACTCTTCACAGAACCATCTATAAAAAGGCGCCACTCATCCGGATTATAGGGGTGACCGATGATTTCAAAAAGATTTTCAATATCTACTGTATACGTAATCCCACTTTGATCATCAACTTTAAAGCATTCATCAAAAGACAGTTGTTTTGAGCACTTTCGGGAAGAAGTTACGCGAAAATCTTCAGAAACCAGTCTCCATTGTTGTAAACGGGATGCTAAAATTTCGGAATTGGTTTTTGTTAAACCAATATCACGCACGAGATCATCAAAATCGGCCTGTGTTATGAAATGACGAGGAGCAAAGCCGAACTCGCTGTTTATCGGTTGATATTCCGAGATATCTTCAATATCATTGTCGGCACACAATGAGTGCTCTTCAACGGCATCTGGAATTTGCTCTTCAGATGGAGCGCTTGGGTTTGTTCTAGACCGTAACACAGCTGGCTTCACTGAATCACAACTATGGTATTGGATTTTATGCCTGAATTTGTATTTTAAATTTGTAGTAAGCGGCTGCGATTGGCAAAAGTAGCACGATTCCACAGCATGTTCACTTCGATTCATCCAAATCACTGGGTAAACATATTTCATCGGATGCTGGTGTCGGTTAACGGAATTCGAACCTAGTATACCACGATAACAATAGCCAGACACAACTTCAGGCTGATACCACACTTTTGGTACAAAATTAATTAAAGTATTGTTCGTAACATTCCACAAAGGTTTTTGTAATTTTTCGCGATTTTTGATTCGGTACAAATAGTCCGCAGACAACACAAAATTTATTGCGATTGGGGCACTCCATAATTTGTTTTACTTTTACTCACTTTTTATTATTTTTTAATTTCTCACGTTAAAAAGAACAAAAAAATCACTTTTTATTTGCATAACAGTTTTAGAACAGACAATTCTTCTGTGGCCTGCTTTATAAATCTGAATTTTTTTAAAGAGAACGAAAACGATGTAAGAATTTTAGTACAATTTCGGGATCACTAACGATTTTCATCCGTCATTAGTGGAAGCACAAATTTCAAAAACACTTTGTAACTGAAAAGCGCTCTTAAGGGGAGACCGGATCACCGAATGAAAAACTGTGACCGTACTTTTAATTCACGGGGGTTCCAGTTTTATGTGTATATCCATTTGTTCATGTGTTAGATTTTATTTTAAAAAAAAATTGGTTAATATTAGGGAGTTACGTATATATATTTTTTTTTATAGTACATTTTGAAATTATTTGTACACTAAACTAACAACGTGAGTAAAATGAAATTCAGCAACGTGTTAGCGTATATTAATGTCCTTAACATATATTTTTTCTTGATGAAAAGGTTGGAAATTCTCAAGGATATTAAAGGACAAAATTTTGAAAGGACTTGAATAAGGTCCTTTTGTCCTGATATAACAACACAAATATTTTTGCCAAATCGAGGGGAGTCTCCTCTTTCATTCGCTTTTTATCTCAGCATCGTAGGATGAGTAGAAATATATAAAATATTTTTTTCTATTTAAATGTCCTTTAAAACTTTAAAGTCCTCTAAAAAGGACAAATGACCAGAGAATGAAAAACTGTAAACGCAGTTTTACTCCAGAAAGCCTCTAGTTTCACGTGTATAAGGTCTTGCTCATGTGTTAAAATTAGTGTTGTACAGTGTTATAAATTATTTCAAATAAGGCTGAGTTGACTGGTTTACGCAAGTAAGCACTATAAAAAAATACACCTTTTTTATAAAATTATAAATTTAACTTCATTACAAAAGTTACCTACGCTTAAGCGCACTTTCTCATAATTTAAGAATTTTATATCGTGTTGAATAAACTACTTTTAAGGTTTGCACAACACTTTTTTTTTCTGATTATCACTATTATTTAAGAGCACTTTGTTTGTTCACTTATGCAGTCAAAATTGAAAAGAATGCATGTGATTAAAACAGATCGTATTGAAGCCTCTGTTCGAAAATTTCTACTCAAACGATAAAAAACGAACTGAAGCTTTGGAGAGTTGTTCTAACTGTAACAGTTCTTCTCATTCTTGTCTACTTCGATTTCTACCAACAACTTTTAAGCATGCTTATCACTCAAAGTAGTGGTACAAGTACGTAAAAAACAACAGAATAAAGAATATGTAAAAAGATGCCTGCATATCAGTGATGATACAGTGATATCAGCAAGGGGATTAATTTGTATTAGTTGGAACTAAAAAAGATCATAAGCGTAATTGCAAAGGAATAAAAAAACGACCATTACACCTGATGAAAAAAACGTAGGTGGTCCTCCGCGCTAGTCCAAGGCGGAGGATTTATAGGCCTTGACACGGTAGAACTTTGTTACTCCACTTGTTATCCATAAATTATATTGGCATAATTGCTTTTTTATCTTCTCTCTTGAGCAGTTGTTAATATTATTGTTACTATCGAACTGAATGCCTCCCCAATTACTGTCTGAAAAGGTCCTTGTCACCATGGCTGTACAGAAATGTATATAATACATCCGTGTTGTAATCCAATAAGACTTTACACATCTGAACGCACACACACGCATGAGCCTACAGGTATTGCCACTAACACAGACACAAACAGATACGCAAAGGTATGCATAAGTTTATGCCCAAAATTCATTGCTGGCAAGACGTTACCTTTTATTTTTGGCTGTTCAGGCTTCGGTTAGTCTCTGTCTCTGGCGCTTACACTGTGTGTGTTTACCGTCTGCCGGAGCCGAGTTGACAAAAGTGAATTTTTAATGTGTTAAGTGAAAATATGTGTTCCCCAGAGAATAGTTAACACTCGCTCGGATTCGCACATACAGACCAGGACGCACTGGCGTTATTAAATGTTGCCAAGACGAAAAAAAAGAGCAGCAGCAACTTGTTATGCGAAGTATAACAATTTCGTAGCACCTGATGCCTCCTTGATGTTTCTGGAAAAAAAAACGCAAAAAAAGAATTGGAAAGATACTAGATATCCGGGATTCAACTTTTGGCATTGCTAGTGTGTAGTATACATATACACACTCACACTTACACAGCGACAGACATCATGCATATTCACCAAATCGTCCCTGCATATATGTGTAGTTGTGTGCGTCTAAACAGCAGCTTATGAAACATATAGAAAAATGTAGAAAATTGTTTCAAATGTGTTGAGTTTGAACAGTTTTTTGTCAGCTCGTGTGGCCCACTAAAGGGTAAGACAATGAGAAGTGACAAAAGTTAGTAAATGGTCTATAGTGAAAATCGGTAATAAGTAAAAAAAAAAAATCCGCATTTTATGAACATCTGTTTGCAAATATTTAAAAAAAAAGTAAGTTTCTTTAAAATTGGAAAATACGAAAATAAGTTAACTTTAGGCTAATTTCTAAAATACGAGGGCGACCGCAAAACTAACTGGTCTGGCACATTTCCTGTTTTACTAGCAACTTTTTGTTTTTTTTTGTTTTTTAAAAGCAATCTTTTACGAGTATAAGCCGTCTGTCAAAATTTCCGAAATATTTAATGGTTATTTTCTTTGTTACAGGTGATTGAAGTAAACAAGTTTTATAATTTTTGAAAAATGGAAAATAAAGAGTTTCGTGCGGTAATTTAACATATTTATATGAATGGTTATACGCCACGATCAATCAAATATGAATTGGATTCTGTTCATGGCGATAATGCACCATCATACTCCACCGTGAAATCCTGGGTTCAACAATTTAAAATGGGTCGTTCAAGTACGGAAGATGAACAATGCTCTGGAAGACCGAAAACTGCTACTACTATAGAATACATTAGAAAAATATTTAATGAAGTGACTAAAGATAGACGAATAAAGCTCAGAGAACTTGCTGATATTTAAAAATACACGAAAAATGGCGATAATGCACCATCATACTCCACCGTAAAATCCTGGGTTCAACAATTTAAAATGGGTCGTTTAAGTACGGAAGATGAACAACGCTCTGGAAGACCGAAAACTGCTACTACTATTGAAAACATTATAAAAATATTTAATGAAGTGATTAAAGATAGACGAATAAAGCTCAGAGAACTTGCTGATATTGTTAAAATACACGAAAAATAAGTTTGGAGTATTTTACATGATGAACTCCACATGAAAAAGCGATCCGCAATATGGGTGCCGCGTTTGTTGGCTTTGCCCCAAAAAATCGTCCGTTGGACCAATTCCGAGGAGCTTTTAGCGATTTATCAGCGTAATCCAATAGAGTTCTTGCGCCGATTCATAACTGTTGATGAAACATGGATCCATCACTACATCCCAGAATGCAAAGAACAGTCAAAACAATGTATAGAAGCTGGTAAAAGTGGTCCCAAGAAGACGAAAACTGTTAAGTCAGCAGGAAAAGTAATGGCCACAGTATTGTGGGATGTAAGGGGTATAATATTTATTGATTATCTTGAGGAAGGAAAACCTATAAATAGTGAATATTATTGTGCATTATTGGATCGGTTGAGTGAAGAAATCAAGATAAAACGACCGCATTTACAAAAAAAAACTTATTTTTCATCAAGATAATGCTCCTTCACACACTGCATTTTTAATTCAACAAAAACTGGCCGAATTACGATTAGAAATTGCTCCGCATTCACCTTAAAGTCCAGATTTAGCTCCTACTGATTATTTCTTGTTTCCAAATATAAACAAAATTCTCGGTGGCAAAAAATTTTCGTCCAATAGCGAGGTTATTGCTGAAACTGAGGCATATTTTGAAGGTCTTGAAAATTCTTATTTTTCGGATGGAATTAAAAAACTTGAAAAACGTTTGATGAAGTGTATTGAGTTGGAAAAAGATTATGTTGACAAATAAATAATAATAATAATTCAAAAAAACTGTTCTTTTTATGTTAGGCCAGTTACTTTTGCGGTCGCCCTCGTATACCCAATAATTCAATTTAAAAATATTAATAGCTCAAAATAATCCTTGAGTCCTTGGCTACAATTGCCCTTTTCACGGAACTCAAAAATATTTTCCAGATCAATATTTATAGAATTTTTGCCGATGGAAATCGATCCTGGACCACTGTGAGTCGTTTATTTTGAATAACTGCCTTAACTTGACTGTTAGTCTGAGAATTGAGTTCTTATAGGAGCGTACTTAGGGAGTGGATACAAATGCGGCTTCGTGAATAAGTTTGGTGGAATTCTCCACTTTGTCTTCTAGTTCGACGCTGGATTTAGTTGACCTATTCAAATTAAAGTTAAAATCAATAGGGTAGTACACTGGTATGGTTGGGGTAACAATATTCGGAGAGCATCATACTATTGTTGGTTATATGGTTGTGGCACAACAAATTTATGATCCCCTCAACCGTTCTTTGATCCCCACAACCTTAATATTGTTGTACCACAACAATATTCCTAACAATAGTAATTATAATGCTTTTCCAATTTTGTCCATCCTCTTTTATTCGTGTTGAGATGTTGATAAGCTCGTTAAGTGTTCCTGTCAGGACTTCTTGGCCGTCTGGCAAAAGACCCGAGCTTATAAGAAATCTTGAAATTCGCGAGCACAAAATCCAAGTGTCTTCAATTTCGATCTAACTGCGGCGAAAGACTTTTTAGAGTTGACAGCCCTCGTTCAAGTATGTAAGTACGTTTCTGCAATGCCACTCACTTCACCCTTTCATATCCACTCTGTTGTATCCTTGAAGGAAACAAGAAAATCCAAAAACAATCAGCCAAAAAGGAGAAGCATCCATACGGTAGTTGAATGTATGCAAATAGCTACAAATGAGTTTTACATGTTAAATGAACTATGCAAGAAGAAATAAGAAACAAGTAAAACAAGTTATAGTCGAAAGTGAGCGACTATGAGTACCCTACACCACTCTGCTATTCAGAGGATTAAACAACTCTGCCTGAAGTTAGCTGTTTGCCGCTGATAATGTACCTTACAAAATTTAATCGTGATCTGGTAAAATATGTTGCTTCTAGAGCTGCAGGGCCTCAATCGGGAGAGACCTTTGTGTCGGGGCTATTCGAAAACATGGACCAATATGGTCCTAGTTCAGTAGATATGGCTGTTGCATGCTGGTTATGCTCTGGATGAAGTTTGGTTGAAATCTGATGTAAAATGTGGTTTCTACTCGTAAAGCTGATTCTGAAATCGGCCAAGACACATTAATGCCAGCTCATTACGGCTTAGGCAAATCGGGTGTAATTTGGGACTTCTATAGCTACACAATCTTCAACCTGGAGGGACCTTTGTGTGGAAGCTATTAGAAAACTTAGACAAATTTCATTAAAAATAAGTGTTGACCACTGCTAATGCTCTGTGTAAAATTTGGTTCATATCAGAGCTGTTAAATTTTGAGCTGTAGGTTCTAAAATCGCAAAAGACCTTTGTATGGGGGCTATACGTAAATATTGACCTATGTGGTCTAGAAAATTACTGGTGGCTTATAACGTACCATGCTAAATTTGGGCGTGGTCTGGTGTAATTTGTGGCTTCTTGAGCTGTGTGTGGGACCAATTTAAAAACATGTTTCGTTATGGTCCTATTTGACTAGAGATATGTCATGTGTAATATGTGGCTTTTAGAGCCGTAGGTTCTGAAATCAGGAAGGACCTTTGTATGGGGGCTATACGAAAATATAAACCTATGTGTTTCAGCTACACCACAGCTTATTAACGGTCGCCCATTACGTAACAGGCATTGGGCGTATTCGATTGTAATTCGTGGCTTCTAGATTTGCAGGACCGCGGGAGTGACCCTCGTGTAGAAGCTATTGGAAAACTTGAAGTTGGTATGGACAAACCAACACCAGAGATGGTCGTTGGTCACTTAAAATGCTCTGTGCGAAATTTGCTTGAAATCGGGCGTTATATGTGGCTTTTAAAGCTGTAGGTTCTGAAATCGGAAGAAACCTATGTGTAGGGTGGAGCGCGGTTGTTTGCGTTTTTGCGCAGCAGGCTATGGCGGCACTGTTGCTCAAAGAGACAGTGGAGAGTATGTGTGGCTAATAGTGGCAGACTGGAGATTTGTAATCGTCTGCATTTCAGTTGCCATCATGCATTATTCACGTGAGGAGACGTCATTTTGTGTTGAAGCATATTTTTCAAATGCGCACTCGATCATTGCAGTGCAGCGTGCTTTTCGTTTACGATTCGCTGTTCCACCACGCGGACGTGTTCCTGAACGGAAATCAATTAAAAATTGGGTAACTTCATTGAGAACAGCAGGAAATGTGTCATGTGTACGAAGGGGACCGGCGAGAAGGATTACAACACCACAAAACATCGAGAGAGTTAGAGCAGCAGTACTGCAATCTCCGAAACGCTCTGCTCGAAAGCAATCACTTGCTCTTGCCATTTTCAGACTTTTTATAGCCGGCTTCTGAGGCAATGCAATTAGAGGATACCTGGTTCCAACAGGATGGTGCCACTGCACACACAGCGAGGTTTTCCATGAATTGTTCGAGGCCAATGTTTCCTGGACGGCTTATCTCTCTGAGTGGTGATGTGAACTAGCCGGCACCTTCACCAGACTTAGCCTCATGCTATATTTTTCTTTGGGGTTAGCTGAAGTCGAAGATGTATATCAACCGTCCCAGCACCATGGAAGACCTTATTAACAATATTGAGACCGATATTGGCAGAATATCGGTCGATATGCTTGTAAGACTTCATGAAATCCCTGTTCATGAAAACTTCAGAAAACGTACGCTGCAGTGTGTGCATAGCGAAGGTCGACATTTGCCAGATACGCTATTAAAGACCATGTAATTTAAAAATTTCCTTATTGTTAAATAAAATTAAAATATAAATTTTTGTAAGGTTCATAATTTTTTGTATTATATCAAAGTATGGGCCGAGTTGAACCAATTTCAATAGGGTTACTTCTTGACCCAAACTTGAAGAATAGATTATAATTGTACTTTAATTTTAACGAAATATGGGCAGACAAACAGACATCGCTCACTGGAATCAGATAGTGATTCGGAGTCGATCGGTATACTTTACATAGACTCTCCATTACTGTTGTTGCATACATTAGCACTAAGTCATAATACCTTGTACCAGCGTGTAGTGTACGGTATAAACAGGCGAAAAACAAGAACTGAATATGAAAATACGAGTATAAGTAAATGTAGGAAAAACTCACAAGAAAAAAAAAAGCCTTTTCATAATGTGAAATTCATAATTTGAGTTCTGTTTGCACTCCGGCTCACTCATGTGAAGTCAGTTTTTGTCGTCATACACCGTAAAAAAAAATTACTAAAATCCGTAACATAATTGCGCCGTTTCGATAAAAATCGGATTATAGACTTAAGAGTTAATTGCAGTAATTGCAAAATGATTTCCGAGTATACATCAAGTTCTTGCTACAGTTGCCGCAAAAGGAAGACAATCGAATGACAATCGCATTACGTGCCATCAGTGGAATTCATGAAATGAAATGCGCTTTTTGTATTGTCAATTTACTAATTGGGCTGAGACTTATCAATTTTTCGCGGTATTCGACAAAGGTCTGAATTAAAATGCTCTTTTAAAGCGGTAAGGACTAAAAATCAAATAGTTCTGCTAGTAAGCAGCTACATGAAAACATGTACTGATATGTTTTAAATTTAAAAGTATTTTAAATAAAGTTGACGAGCGCTTTAAACCGATAAACATTGAACTTGGGCAATATACTAACTCTGTCTGTCGGAAGGTTTCTCTTAAGTTTCGTCCCGATAGGTATCGCTACCTTCTACCTAAATACATAAACATTATTTGTATTTAGGGCATGATTTGAATCTAATTAACAACATAAATATCTTAAATGACTCTGTTTTTGTTTTGTTTACATTTATTCGGTCTTTCAGCATTATTATGACTTGAACCGTTTTTATTCTGGTTCGAGAACTTTTTGTTGTTTCTTTTTCAGAATCAACTAAAACAAATTGGTGAATGACGATAAATTTGCTTATGAAATTTGGACCGGCACAATGGCACAGGACTAGAACATTAGCAAAGCAAAAAATTATACTTATAAAGGGTGTCCCAAGAAGAGCGCAATTTTTAAATTTTAAATAAAACACAGATATTTAAGAAAAAATCGTGAAACTTTGTTATATCGTAAAGTAGACAGAATGAGGTTATGTATGGAACAATATATCGTGCAGATGGCCGCCGCGGCTTTGCTGGCATGCACGCGATCTTTTAATGAAATTTTCAATGAGCGTTTTGCATGAATGCTGCGGTATTTCATTAATGCAGCGCCCAATTTCGTCTTTTAAAGCTTATTCGCGTAAACCATCGACTTCAAAAAACCCCAAAGAAAAAAATCTAATGGTGTTAAATCGCACGATCTAGACGGCCAATTCTGATCTCCAAAACGCGAAATAACACGACCGGGAAATGACTGATGCAGCAATTGAATTGTTTCTCTGGCTGTATGACATGTGGCGCCGTCTTGTTGGAACCACATGCCCTCCACATTCATTTCTTCAATTCTAGGCAAGAAAAAACTGGTTATCATTTCACGATACCAAACACCATTGACTGTTTGCGCTTGACCTGCCTCATTTTCATAAAAAAAAGGTCCAATGATTCCTCCAGCCCAAAAACCACACCACACAGTGACACGTTGAGGATGCATTTGCTTCTCGTGAATCACTCGAGGATTTTCCGCACCCCAAATGCGACTATTCTGCCTATTGAAAATGGGCCTCGTCACTGAAGATGATTTTATCGGCAAAATCAGCATTTTCATATTGTCTCTCC
The DNA here is from genome assembly GCA_963513945.1 of Hydrotaea diabolus. NCBI lineage: Eukaryota > Metazoa > Arthropoda > Insecta > Diptera > Muscidae > Hydrotaea > Hydrotaea diabolus. The sequence continues at coordinate 57,274,827 of OY740716.1, forward strand.
AATACCCAATTAACGAACTCCCTTCGCTGTCCATGGTCAGCTGGCTTCAGTTCCTGAGTCAATTGAATTTTGTATGCATGAAGATGCAAATCTTTCGTCAAAATTCGCTGCAAAGTGGACTTGGAGACACCAATTTGCTGAGCTCGGTGTCGAATTGAGGTGGATGGAGTTTGAGCGACATCATCACGTACAGCTGCGACATTTTCGGTCGATCGACCTGGTCGATGGCGCGTTGTTGTCTTTACATCACTAACAGACCCAGTTTCGGCAAATTTATCCATTAATCTCTTTACAGTTGACTCTTTTGGAGCATTATTGTGACCCCAAATTGATCGCAATTTGCGAACTGTAGCCGCAAAACTTTCACCATTTTGGTAAAACAATTTCACAATGAGAATGCGTTGTTCATTCGTGTAGCGCTCCATTTTTACTAACCCCGTACCTTCTACTAACAAACAATAACAATTGTTCAAATGTCAAACAATGACACTTCGAATGTTGCCAGATTTGAAAATTGCGTTCTTCTTGGGACACCCTTTATAAGTATACTGGGTGGGCCAAAAGTTGCCATGGCGTTTAAAAATTTATTAATTTTTTGCGTTTTTTTCACCAAGAAGACAAAATCTCTACGCATAAATGCATCAAATATTCAAAGTCTCCGTAACGAGATAATAGAGGAAGTTGACTCGTTTTGCTACTTAGGAATCATAATCGACAAGGCAGGGGATCCAAAAATGGTTTCCTCAACCGGATTAACAAAGCCACACAGGCATAAGGCCTCTTAAACTCTGTCTGGAGCTCAAACTACAAGGGCGACCGCAAAAGTAACTGGCCTAACATAAAAAGAACCGTTTTTTTTGGAATTATTATTATTTATTTTTCAACATAAGCTCCTTCCAACTCTGTACACTTCATCAAACGTTTTTCAAGTTTTTTAATTCCAAACGAAAAATAAGATTTTTCCAGATCTTCAAAATATGCCTCAGTTTCAGCAATAACCTCGCTATTGGACGAAAATTTTTTGCCACCGAGAATTTTTTTTAAATTTGGAAACAAGAAATAATTAGAAGGAGCAAAATCTGGACTATATGGTGGATTCGGAGCAATATCAAATCGTAATTCGGCCAGTTTTTGTTGAGTTAAAAATGCAGTGTGTGAAGGAGCATTATCCTGAAGAAAAAGAATTTTTTTTTTCTAAATGCGGTGGTTTTATCTTGATTTCTTCACTCAACCGATCCAATACTGCACAATAATATTCACTATTTATAGTTTTTCCTTTCTCAAGATAACCAATAAATATTATACCCCTTGCATCCCACAATACTGTGGCCATTACTTTTCCTGCTGACTTAACAGTTTTCGCCTTCTTGGGACCACTTTTACCAGCTTCTATCCATTGTTTTGACTATTCTTTGCATTCTGGGATGTAGTAATGGATCAACAGTTGTGAATCGGCGCAAAAATTGGATTACGCTGATAAATCGCTAAAAGCTCCTTGGAATTGGTCCAACGGACGATTTTTTGTGGCAAAGTCAACAAACGCGGCACCCATCTTGCGGATAGCTTTTTCATGTGGAGTTCATCATGTAAAATACTCCAAACTTGTTTTTCGTGTATTTTAACAATATCAGCAAGTTCTCTGAGCTTTATTCGTCTATCTTTAGTCACTTCATTCAATATTTTTCTAATGTTTTCAATAGTAGTAGCAGTTCTCGGTCTTCCAGAGTGTTGCTCATCTTCCGTACTTGAACGGCCCATTTTAAATTGTTGAACCTAGGATTTCACAGTGGAGTATGATGGTGCATTATCACCATGAACAGAATCCAATTCATCTTTGATTAATTGTGGCGTATAACCTTTCATATAAAAGTGTTTAATTACCGCACGAAACTCTTTATTTTCCATTTTTCAAAAATTATAAAACTTGTTTACTTCAATCACCTGTAACAAAGAAAATAATCATTAAATATTTCTGAAATTTTGACAGATGGCTTATAAAAGATTGCTTTTAAAAAACAAAAACAAAAAAGTTGCTAGTAAAACAGAAAATGTGCCAGGCCAGTTAGTTTTGCGGTCGCCCTCGTATGTCTCGAGAAGGACAAAACTAAAAGATTCAACCTCAACGTAAAATCTGCCATAATATACGGATGCGGATCATGGCAATATATGCAAGAGTTCAGGAACAAATGCTTGCGTAAAATTCAGCGTATATTTTGGCGCAGGAAGATAACCAACGACGATCTATGGGCATTACCACAACAGCAACAAGTCCAAAACGAGATCAAAAGGCGTAAATCGGGTTGGATAGGCCATACCCTGAGGAAATCAGCGAATGATATCGCCAGACAGGCCATCTAATGGAACCCGCTGAGCAGCCGCCGCAGGGGGGCGCTCATCACACCCCTGGAGGCGCTAAATTGATTTAGAAGCAGTGACCCCAAACCTACGCTGGAATGAATTGCATACTGTACATTCAATAGAGCAAATTGACAAACAATAGTTACGGCCCTATGCTCCTTATACGATTAAAAGGAATAAATATATGTATATTATTTAAATCAGCGATCAATTATTTCAACGCATAATAATGAGTGATGAAGCTCATTTTCATTTGAATGGCTTTGTTAAAAATCCAAGAGCGATTCATTAACGCTAATTGCACCCCATTAGGTGTACAGTATAGTGTGGGATCACATCTGCAAATATCATTGGGACTTGCTTCGTCGAGAATGAAGATGGAAGTGCATTAACCATAAATGGATAGCGGTATCGGTTTATGACAGAAATTTTTGTACGTCCTGAAAACAGACCTGAGACGTGGTTTCAGCAGAACGGAGCCACTGCCCACACTGCCCGAGACACAATGGCACTTTTAAGTCAAATCTTTGGAAAGCTAATAATTTCAAGGAATTCGGAAATTATTTCGCCAGCGCGATTGCCAGATTTGTCAGCACCCGACTGCATTCTTTGAGGTTATTTGAAGGAGCAAGTATATGTGAACAAGCCCGAGACAATTCTTTAATGCAAGGCCAACATTGTTGCAGAAATTCAAACGCTACAGCCGCAAATTTTGAAAGATGGTATGGAAAATATATGGTTACTACAGGGGGCCCACCCTGTAGTAACCATATATTTTCTCAGCGTGTTCTATTTGATACCAGCTGCCGTTGATGCCTTTAAAGAACAGCATTTACAATATCATACGTCCATTGGTCCGTTAATCCAAAACCCAGAACAAAAAAGAATTAAAGCTGAAGTTTTTATTCATTTCGCTACAAAGATGAAATGTCAGGTCGTACCACTGTGTTGTCATCCGACTTTCCTGCAAACTGATTTGCAGATTTTTCATAGCCGACAACACTGGATGTATTTCTCCATTCAGACATTATTATAGGATGCTACTTTGTAGGGACATAAATACTGTTACACACGTTGTATGCTGTAAAATAAAAAGTAATGAATGTTTTTAAACCAAATATTTTTTAATATATTTATTGATGTCTATTGTATCCAAAAAGAATCTACTTTTTCGAAATGTCCGCCTTTTGCCTTTACACACACCTTAAGTCACACTGGCCAATCGTCAATAGCTGCACGAACCTCGTCCATTGGAAAATTGGCCAAGGCTCGAACCAAAGCATCCTTAAGAAATCCAATGTTGGGGTATCTCTTGTGACAAACCTTGTCCTCTAAAACCGTTCACAATTTGTAATCCAATGGGTTCAAATCTGAACTGCCTGAGGGCCATTCTTCAGAGATAATGAACGCTGGCAAATTGTTTCGAAGCCAGGCCTGGGACGTTTTAGCCTTATGGGCCGGCGCCCAAAGCAGTCTTAAGAGATCCAATGTTGGGGTATCTCTTGTGACAAACCTTGTCCTCTAAAACCGTTCACAATTTGTAATCCAATGGGTTCAAATCTGGACTGCCTGAGGGCCATTCTTCAGAGGAAATGAACGCTGGAAAATTGTTTCGAAGCCAGGCCTGGGACGTTTAGCCTTATGGGCCGGCGCAGAATCTTGCTGAAAAGTCCATGGCTGCTTTTGGAACAGGGAATTGTTAAGAGGCTTCACAACAGCTTCCAAAACGTTTTCTTGATAAACTTTGGCCGATGTTTTGACTTCTTGTTCGCAGAAATGCAGGTCAGTGGCCCAATCGTAAGAGACACCCCACCAAACCATGACTGAAGCTGTGTGATGATCTTTTCCACCCTTGGGATCAGTTCAGATGCTTCCTTAGATGACCGCGCATACACTCTATCATTTTGCTTGTTAAATTTTTCCTGAACGGTAAAAATTTTTTTTATCGGTGAACGAAATTGTTCTGTGCAATTTCTCAGCGTGCTTCACCAAAAGACGTTTGCATTTTTCAATCCTATTTTTTTTAAAGCTGCAGTCAATAAATGTCCGGTACGTCGTTTGAAAGTCCCAAGTTCTTTTTAATTCTTTGCGTGATATTCATCTCACGGGCCATGATTTTCGGTTTTCGGGGCGGATATCTCTGAATTCTTGATTTAACGGCTTTGCTGACATGCGGTGTTCGAACAGAGCGTGGGCGGCCCGACCGGCGGCGGTCTTTTACATCTCCAGTCTCCTCAAACAGTTTTATGCATCGGTAGACGAAAATGTGGCTAATCCCTAGTGGCCAGAGCGTTTTGAAAATATCGCTTTTTCATTTCACACTCGAAAAGCGCTTTTAAAGCTATATGGTTCTCATTATCTGACCACTCCATGATGAAAGTTGAAACAATTTTAAAATCCCGTTACAGACTAACGCTATTGAGGTTAGCTTTCAAAACCTATATGACATTAACGGGGTATGTTCAGTTCTACTATTGAAATGGGTGTGTTCACCAGTATTTATGTCCCTACTAAGTAAAATTCGTGGTCAGATTTTAAAGCCTAGTCTCGAACTAAAAAAATTAAATGACAAGACAAAATGAAAAATATCATTTCCATCCACTGTGCAAAGACTCTTACCCAAAGACATCTCTTCCGGTCCGTATATGTTTGAGTGTATACGAGCATATGAGTGTGTGCTCCAACCGGATATGAAATCAGTTCTGCCTGCTTACACGTATCGTACACAAACACACGGCGACAACAATGCTTTGCCGTGCATTGTTGTCGCCTGACAGTGCAGCCGCATTACACATGATTGCCGTTGCGACGCAAAGAAGAACAAGTGTCATTTTGACACATGCTGAAAGTGTCTGTCAGGAGTGAAAAAAGGAAAGAAGAAAAAAAAAATAATTTTCCTTGTGGTACTTATGAAAGGTAAAATTAAAACTTAAGCTTGAGTCGACCAAAAGTTGCTGTTGAAACAACTGCAACAAGGCAATAAGTCAGCAAGTGCCGTAGCTTTGTTCAGTTTGATCGGCCTCATCATTAACTACTATCATTAACTTCATTCCCTGGCCAAGGAAGATGGCCAGCTAGTAATGACAGACACAGAGAAAAAATCAGTTGGAAATCGGTCTGAACTACAAATTTTTGGTTTAATAAACATACTTACTGTTGCAATCACCAACAATCCATGGTATTGTGGTTAGCATAAAATGGTGGCTTTAATACGAGGGCGGTTCGGAAAGTTCTTAGCCTATCAATGAAAGAGAATAGTTAGTTTTTCAAAAATATTTTTATTTTTCAATATAATCTCCTGAAACTTCAATACACTTAGCTTATCTAGCAATTCTATCCCTTGATTAAAATAGTTTTCCTCAAGGTCTTCAAAATAGTGGTTTACAACTGTAATTGCATCTTCATTTGAGGTAAAACGCTTGCCAGCAAAGATTTTTTTTAGATTTGGGAACAGGTAAAAGTCACTGGGAGCTAAATCAGGAGAATAAGGTGGGTGGTCAAGCAACTCGTACTTTAATTCGTTGATTTTAGCCATTGTTAAAACACTCTTGTGCGCTGGTGAGTTGTCTTGATGAAAAATTATTTTTTTGTGTTGTAAGCCAGGACGTTTTTCTCGAATTTGTACATTTAATTGATCTAAAAGTTTGCAATAGTATTCTGAATTTATTGTTTTACCCTTTTGCAGATAGTCAATCAATAAAATACCTTTGAAGTCCCAAAAAACCGTTGCCATAACCTTACCAGCCGATTGAATTGTTTTTGCCTTCTTTGGGGCACTTCCTCCAGCTTCAGTCCATTGTTTGGATTGTTCTTTTGTCTCTGGAGTATAGTGGTGGATCCGTGTCTCATCAACAGTTATGAAACGACGCTTAAAATCCATTTTATTTCGCTGAAATCGATCCAAACAAGCTTGAGAAATGTTAACAAGTGCGGCACCCATCTTGCAGAAAGCTTTTTCATCTGTAGTTCTTCATGCAAAATTAAATGGACTCGATCATTTGAGTTGCCCATGATATTAGCTATTTCATGCACTTCTATTCGTCGATCATTTAATACCATATCATGCACTTTGGCTACAATTTCTGTTGTTGTTGCTGTTTTTGGACGTCCACTACGTGGTTCATCTTCAGTGCTTGTACGACCACGTTTCAATTCAGCAACCCAGTTTTTTACTGTTGCATATGAAGGAGCATTTTCACCTCACACATTCACCATATCATTATGAATTTCTTGTCCCGATAAACCTTTTTTATGTAAATATTTAATGACACCATGCATTTCTAATTTTTCCATTGTAAAAAAATCGCGGATGCGTCTTTTGTGAACACCTGTTTCTATATGAAGGAGTTGCCAGATCGAAACAAAATTTAAGATGTGTTCATAGCAGAGGAAGTTTCCAAAACACTTAACTTTTTTCTGTTTATCCGCGCTTATTGTGAAGTTTCCGAACCGCCCTCGTAATATGGCAACACTTATAGCCTATAAGTCGGTTATACCAACCGAATTCTGTAAAACTATTGGTTTCCAAAACTAATGTTTGTGGCCGTCGACAAACTATGAAGTACATGTTATTTTGGTACCAATAATTGGTGGTGACAACTGATAAATTCTTCCCTTTAGCACGCTGCTGTTGTAAATATTACATTATGTATCAACATTTCAGGGGGTGAATAATTTCTTCTAGAAATGAAAGCATTCCTAAAAGGACGGCCTGATAGGTGGCAGTTATTTTTAAATTTGGGAGGGGGAGGGGCGATGCATTATATAAGTTACAACTTAATAAAAATTCCTTCGTTTTAGCTAATTTTTGTGATGCGATGCCTCAAGTGAATTCGTATGAAGTTTATATTCGTAAAACATTTAAACACCCTATCTCTAAGATTAGAGTGTCCTATTCGTCCTTTTTTTTGAAAAAGTGAAGGAAAGTTAAAAAATGGTTCTTTCCGGAGAGTTTGAATATTTTGATGTCCTACAAAAATGTTATCCAATTAATTTCTGTTAGTGCGTTCTTTTTTTTAATGAAATTGTAAACACATTTCAAGTCAATCTAATGATAAAAGACCGAATAATGAAAAACAAAAAGAAAAAACAATTAAAAAGGATTGGTACACATACAACAGGTCCAACACACACACTCTGTGCTTTTGCATATGTGGTTTTCAACGAAAACTCATGCGAAACGGAATTGATGGAAATGATACAGCGCTTTTAAAATTGCTCTACGCACAGTTCGAAAACTATACGCAAAGGGTAATTCTCAGTAATTCAAATGAGTCTTCCGTATAAGTCATTTGATTTGTTGCCAAAGTAGCCGTTGCCCAAGACTGCTGGAGAAAAACCTTGGCGGGTTTAGAAACAGCTGTACAGTCTGTCTGGCAGCCGTAGCCAATACATTTCACCAATTTTTTAGTTGTTTCTGAAAAAGAAACACCAAAATGTCTTGAACCAGAATAAAAACTGTTCAAGTCATTAAAATTGTATAAATGTATTCGTCGTTTTAGTCGTTTGTGGTCGTTTGTTCCACTAAATTACAACTATTATCATTTTAGTATAGATCAACTCAAATATTTGATCTTATTTCAGTTGATCTATACTAAAATGATAATAGTTGTTATTTACGAGTAGTGGAACATTTTATCCCACAAACGACTGAAACGACGAATACGTTAATACAATTTTAATGACTTGAACAGTTTTTATTCTGGTTCAAGACATTTTGGTGTTTCTTTTTCAGATCTTCAAGAAAAGCGGGCCTTTTCGTTCTTTTTTTCAAAAAAAAAATATGTGAATCGCATAGCGAAAGAGACCTAGGGGTGAAAAAAATTAATTTTCATTTTTTTCTTTTTTTGATGTGGACAACATCTGAGCTTCGAATGAGACCGATCCCAGGCCCCAAAAGTGTTCCCTTCCAGAGATATGCGCCTTTTATGAAAGTGAAGTCGACGATTCTAAGCGCAAATAGAAAGGGACCTAATCTTTAAAATGGCTCTCCTGAACAAAACTTTTCATCAACTTTTCACTTTTTTTGATGTGGACAACATCTGAGCATCGAATGAGACCGATCCCAGGCCCCAAAAGAGTTCCCTCCCAGAGATATGCGCGTTTTATGAAAGTGAAGTCGACGATTCTAAGCGCAAATAGAAAGGGACCTAATCTTTAAAATGGCTCTCCTGCACAAAACTGGGTTTTTACCTTAGGTCCCTTTCTATTTTGCGCGTCACATATATTTCTTTGAGCCACTTATACAATTCGATGCAGAAAATCATTACACTTGTACATGCAATCTTTATGAGATTCAAAAGTAAAAACCAAGTTTAAAAAAAACTGCTGATAATTCATAAACCAGAAAAAAAATTCAAATCGTTAAACGAAAAAATTTGATGAAAAATTCTTATTTTTAGGTCAAATAACCAAACACATAAAATGTAACCATCAGTTGGTCCTGTTAATAAATGTCGGTCATAATAGTAACCAAATTAAAAGAGTATTTACGACCAATAATCTATAAAAAAAAACAATAACTGTGCAAATTTAGTTAAAATTATCATTCTTATTAGTGAGGGTTACCGATACTTTGTCTCTTCCCACAATACTGTCAGTTCCCCCTACTGAAAGTTGCCGTGTTCTCTATCAATATTCGGTTCTTGCGATGAAATAATTGGAAAGTACGTGCAACTCCTTCATTCGGTTGGCAAAAAATTCGGTTCTGGCAACATTTCTGTCCTCTGTGTATAGTTTTGCTATCCGTTATCCTTCAGCAGCTGTTTAAATATCACGTAAGGTTTGCTACTTCCCGATGCATCATTTCACGTTCATCCGAAATGTGTGGTTTTCGTTCGCTCTCTTGGCTTTAAGTTACAGGCAATTTTTCAAGCCGTTAAAAGTGTTAATCTGGAGTACACTTTTTGGCCCTTAAGCTAGCAACCAGACAGAGATTCCTGAGTGTCAATGCTATCATAGCCACTAAAGGGGCCAGTTCGAAGTAGACCTAAACGTGTCGATTCAGTGCTGATCAGCTCAATTGAGCATTACTGGGCTTATTTTGCAGCCAAATTTGAGGAAGTGTTTTACCATTTATCACTAACATCTACACAGAATTAATAATTTGCCTTCCATGGCAACGGATCGCCAATTAGTAAGGATACTATTTTTCCACTATGTTTGCGCTTGTTGCTTTAACTGCGACTTCAAGGGCGCACGCTCACATACCGGTAGGAATTGATGGCTCACAATTAAGGCACGACACCGACGCATGACTCGTTCGTGGATCAACTCTTGTAATTTATTTTTGCACCGTAACTCTTTTTTGTTTCTCTTTACCTTCCATATTTATTTTAGGGAAACACCCCCATAGTCACCCCCATGGTATGCCGGGAATTTTAAATATCCTAAGGCAGTGGTCGTACTGTTCCATCATTGCCTAAGGCAAGAGCTAGTTGGTATAGAACAGTGTGTCCATCCCTAATTACAGCGCGATATAAACCGTTATTAACAGTAGGTACCGATCAGTGTGCTTCAGAATTATATCGCGCTCACAGCTGATCTGAGCATGGGATCTGATCTGAGCATGGGATCCCATGCCCCAAAAGTTTTCCCTCCCAGAGATATGCGCGTTTTATGAAAGTGATGGTACACCAAAGATACACGTATTTAAATCTTTAAATAGGCTCTCCTGAACAAAACTGGTTTTTACCCTTAGGTCCCTTTCTATTTTGCGCGTCACATATATTAAAAATATTTGGTCCATAAACATTCAGTACTTTTTATTTTACAGCATAAAACGTGTGTAACAGTATTTATGTCCCTACTAAAAAGTCATAACTTTAGAACGGAACGGACCTCTGGGCTTCGATTAGGTAATTATGGAAAGGTAAGAGGTAGGGCTATCTTGAAAGAGAAATAAAATCCGACTACTGGTACGGAGCTTAGCAATTTAGCCCTAGTACCTCCGACCACCAAACTGAACATTTTCAAAACGCTCGTAGATGGACATATTTTCATGAAATGAGCCAACGAATACGCTGCTGAAATTTGTCCAGTCGTGAATAAATCATAAATCATGAATAAATCATCACAGTCCGACCCTGCTCAAACTCCAAACTATGGTGCGGAGTTTTCCAAAAAGCAGCGTGGCATTTGGTATCCCATAGCCAGCCTCGCTCAACTTTAGGCTTTTTACTTGTTTCAAGATTCGACTAAATTTGGGTCGAATCCAACATCGCTTCCGATTTGGAGATATGGAAAACAAATAACCAATGACATTTCTTCTTTGCTCAATAGGGGAAATCACTACAAGACAATACACCAAAAGTAATGAAATAAAATTTATTGTTTTAAATAAAAATTACAGTCGTTTTATATTCAATTATATTCTTAGATACGAGGTAGACCGATTTTAACATAAATTCAACATTTTTCAACTTTTCTTTTCAGGTAAGTTTCTGTCAAAACATATAAAAGATGATCACTTTGTTGGAAGTCTACAATATTCAGATGGTAAGTCGAATAGGGATATAAATGGAAATTGCTAGCCTAAAATGGACCCTTAAGAAGTACTTTAAAGTGATTTATTAATGACTTCCCCCAGCTTCTGGCTGTTTCTCATTCCAGCTCGAGAACCGAGCATACTGAAGTGTCAAATGTGTTCGAGTTCTTCTTTTTTTCTTCTTGCCGACAATTTTCCAAAAGAGGAGCTATGTGATGCCTGTGTATATTTTCCTACAGGCAAACTTTTCGATGATGCATTGTGTTTTTATACCTGTTTTCATTGCCAGTATTTTCATTTTGTTTCCATGTTAATTCCATATCTCCACATTTACCCTCAGCTCGTGCTCGCCGTTGTCATACAATTGTTGTTGTTTCCTTTGACATAATTGGATTTCAGCTTCTACTTTCCTGCTTTTACTTTCCCGAAATGATTTAAGTTGCATTTATGCCAAAAATCACTTTCACAAGTTAAGGCAGTTTCGTGCGATGCTGCCACCGCATATGAAAATGTGAATAAAATTTCAAATTATGAAAATATCAGGAGAACGTTATGAGTCGAATTGTCATGACATGTGCATACGGGTTTTCCGGAGGCAGAGACTTAATAGTCTACGAATAATTTTATGCAAATTGAAGGTTTTTTTCTCGCTGCTCTTTGCCTATCAAACAGAGCAGAAAATAAGTATCTAGGCAATCGTTGATTAATTGTCAACAAAAATATAATATGTGACAGCGCATAGAGAAAGGGACCTAAGGGTAAAAACATCAATATTCATTTTTTTTCTTTGTTTGATGTGGACAACATCTGAGCATCGAATGAGATCGATCCCATGCCCCAAAAGTGTTCCCTCCCAGAGATATGCGCGTTTTATGAAAGTGAAGGCGACGATTCTAAGCGCAAATAGAAAGGGACCTAATCTTTAAAATGGCTCTCTTGAACAAAGCTTTACATCAACTTTTCACTTTTTTTTTTGATCTCTGAGCATCGAATGAGACCGATCCCATGCCCCAAAAGTGTTCCCTCCCAGAGAGGAAGTGAAGTCGCAATTCTAAGCGCAAATAGAAAGGGACCTAATCTTTAAAATGGCTCTCCTGAACAAAACTGGGTTTTAACCTTAGGTCCCTTTCTATTTTGCGCGTCACATATATTAAAAATTTCAGAAGTTATATCGAAAAAAGGCATTTTCGAGACTACACATTTTTTTTACTAAATGCGTTTCAGGAACTGCTGATCGATTTTAAATTTTAATTGTCATAAGTTTTTTCCAAAACTGCCTATGGCATTGAATACGAGTATGGGCCAGATCGCCCTACCCCTTCTGGTACCTCCCACACAAATGTATCCTTACAACCACTTTTCGTATTCTTGTTAGATCGTTAATCTGGTTTGCACGATCTCACTTAAAATCAATACTAAAGAATGAAACTTCGAGACAACAAATTGTACTCCTTCCCAAGCACCTTCTGGAACCTCCCACACCAATGAATCTGTATGAGAACACACATTACGTATCATTAAGTGTTTGAAGCTGCAAACGCCGTAATATTTTAAAACCGGCCTTTTATTCGCATATAAAAAAGAGGTCAACACACCACATTTAAATGCACCATTCCATCCACTTTTTTTCTTATACAGGGAGTCCGCCGGTAAAGTATACTACAAGGAAGGTATACTACTTTGTTTGTTAATAATTTAGACTAACTCAAGGAGAATGGAACTTATTTTGATTAATGTTTTATTTAATGTCGGCAATTATGTATGGAATACAGTATCAGATAAATGTCCGCCTCTGTTAGCCTCCAAAATGTGAGCCACGCTCCACTCTGGTACCTCTAGCGCAAATGCAAACTTTCGCCCACTTTTGGTGTTCGCTTAGGGTTGCCCGCCCATTCTTGTAAATGTTTAAATCATTCAATAATTATATGACTTAATGACTAAATGATTAAATGATTAAATGATTAAATGATTAAATGATTAAATGATTAAATGATTAAATGATTAAATGATTAAATGATTAAATGATTAAATGATTAAATGATTAAATGATTAAATGATTAAATGATTAAATGATTAAATGATTAAATGATTAAATGATTAAATGATTAAATGATTAAATGATTAAATGATTAAATGATTAAATGATTAAATGATTAAATGATTAAATGATTAAATGATTAAATGATTAAATGATTAAATGATTAAATGATTAAATGATTAAATGATTAAATGATTAAATGATTAAATGATTAAATGATTAAATGATTAAATGCTTAAATGATTAAATGATTAAATGATTAAATTGTTAAATGATTAAATGATTAAATGATTAAATGATTAAATGATTAAATGATTAAATGATTAAATGATTAAATGATTAAATGATTAAATGATTAAATGATTAAATGATTAAATGATTAAATGATTAAATGATTAAATGATTAAATGATTAAATGATTAAATGATTAAATGATAAATGATTAAATGATTAAATGATTAAATGATTAAATGATTAAATGATTAAATGATTAAATGATTAATGATTAAATGATTAAATGATTAAATGATTAAATGATTAAATGATTAAATGATTAAATGATTAAATGATTAAATGATTAAATGATTAAATGATTAAATGATAAAATGATAAAGTTATAAAGTGATAAAATGGTAAAATGACAAAATAATAAAATGATTATATAAATAATTATTTAAATAATAATAAGGTATTTAAATGATTAAATAATTTAGATATAAAATGCTTCAAAAATTAAAATATTAATCTTATGGATAATAAATGGACTAAATGATGAAATGATTGTACCGTTATAAGTTCGTATGATAATTGAAGTCTCTCTCCCAACGATTTAATTTATTTTCAACCAAATGCAATATGTTTCTGTGTTCCCCAATTTAATTTGGCGAAACGTGCTGAAGAAACTTTGGTTGCTTTTCACATTTTTTGGAAGCTTTTGTTTTGTTCTGTATGGTTTGTATTGTGTTTTTATTTAGAGCATTTTACTTTCATGTTCTACAAATCACGTTCACACCGAAATTTGTAAAACTCACTGCTGTTGTATTTGCTAGCAGTGAAGAACCAGCGCGCGAAAGATAAATACAAATCTTTTACATTGCCGAGCGAAAAGTAAACTTTAGAAATACAATCAAAGCAATCTTAGTACAGGGCAAAAAAATGAACCTTCCGCGAACACATTTCCAGCGACATGAAGTTCATTTCCCACAATGTGTCAACAAAAGGGAATGCTAACACGATAACAAAAAAAAAAAAACCAATCGAATTCGAATAGCAGCATACTCGAGAAACAAAAAAAAAATAGAAAAATAAGCGAAATATTGTTTTGCTATCTAAAAATCGTATTTGTTATGCATGCACTAACTTAGAGGACAAGTTACTCAGTGGAGGAGCACAATATTAAAATTTCCAATTGACTTCTGCAGAAGTGCGACAGTGCTGGACTAAGTTTTTCGCTGCACAATAACTGGGCAAAATCATATCGTATCCTTTTTCTAGAACTTTTTTTTGTTATCAAACTTCTGCGCAAGCCCCTCTGCTTTCGCCAAAGTCTTGTTAACAAATTCATTACATTTTATTTGGTTGAGAATTTTCGTTCACTCACTGTTATTGTTACATAAAATTTAATATCAATGAACAAAATTGAATTGAATTTGAATTGTTAAATTGTACAAGGATACTCCTACTGCTCGACGTCTTATAGCTATTGTACAGAGAACTCTTGCACACACATGGGTATGGCATGTGGAGGTAATAATCGTTATAGAACTTTATGAAATTCCTTTTCCTTCGTCCTTCATCTGCTTTTGTAAAAATTTGAAAATATTCCGCTGGGAAAAAACGAAAGCTAGTGTAGCCACCACATGTTGTACTGAAATGTTTTTAGTATTCCGTTCTCGTTGGTGCCACAGACTCGTGTGCCATGAATATAATCGTATGCATTGGGTCTAAATTTACAATAGTGCTCCGGATGATGTTGCATTTGGTTCAGGGGAAAAAGATGCTAATGCTAGTCTTAGTTTTCGTCCTTGTACACCTTTACAATTTTTTTTCTTTGGAGCGAAAAATAGTTGGTGGTAATGGCGAAGCGAAAAACGCTTGCTAATATAATTTAAATGAGATGGTATAAAGGAAGAATATAAGCTTGGTGAAAACCTTTTCTTTTTGTTTTATGTCGAACATTTTTTTTAGATTGACAAGGAACAGTAATTATAAAAGTTGATTTGCCAACAACATATCATAAAGAATATCTCAAAGTTAGAACATCTATGGACGACAACATTTAGCATTCTTATACCACTGTCCTTGTAAGGAGTTTCGAAAAGACTCTGGACATTTAACATTTTCAAACGCCAGTAGTCTAGAGAACGAGATATTCGGTTATGCTTAATCACAGTACCTCGAAAAGTTAATTTAAAATTTCCCATTTTTTTGCTGATTTTTCTCGTTATATTGGCTGACTCCCATAAGTAGGATACGAAGGTTTTTTGAAGAAAGGACTAAATACTGGGGCACCCTTAAGGTACTGGTATGTATCAAGCATATATCTGTTTTTAAAATCAGTGGACATATTGACACCAATACATTTTTATTATGTCCACAAATATGCTTATCGGGACAATTAATGGCACAAACTTTTCCGAATTTCGTCGAAATTGATTTTTTTTGGATGTTTTGGCAAAATATTTTACCGTGTTATCCTTACACTTTTTAGGATAAATATAGAATACTACAAATTTGGACTAAGCTAGCAAAAGATGTTTTTAAATTACACAAAAAAAAATTGAAGATATCTCTTACAGAAATCCCATAATTCCTAAAACGGGAGACAAAATCCCATAAATGATTAAATGGTTAAATGATTAAATGATTAAATGATTAAATGATTAAATGATTAAATGATTAAATGATTAAATGATTAAATGATTAAATGATTAAATGATTAAATGATTAAATGATTAAATGATTAAATGATTAAATGATTAAATGATTAAATGATTAAATGATTAAATGATTAAATGGTTAAATGATTAAATGATTAAATGATTAAATGATTAAATGATTAAATGATTAAATGATTAAATGATTAAATGATTAAATGATTAAATGATTAAATATTTAAATGATTAAATGATTAAATGATTAAATTGTTAAATGATTAAATGATTAAATGATTTTTTCTTTTAAAACCGGCCGCCATCCAACTCCTATTCTCACGTCTCAGTTAAGTCTTTTTAACTCAAGAGATCGCAGCCTGGCGTTTCGAGATATTATAGTCTGAACATTTGTTTTATGTCCATCAAATTATTGCAGTAATTTAAGAAATGTTTAATTGCTAAGAAATAGTTACTACTACCTTTTTTAATTAAGTTGTTTTTTTATTTTGTGTTTTAATTTTAAACTCACTGTTTTTTACTCCAAATTTGAACTTGTTTCATGCAAAATTCTAATACGTTTCGAGTGAGCTAAATCGGAGAAGTTCTAGGTGTACAGCTAAGACGATATATGAAAAATATAAATAAAAGATACGGGACAATTAGGAAACCAAAATGTGCATTACTCTTGTACAAAAGGAGGTACTACAAAATATGTCTGCACCATATCTATAGCCAGTGAAATACGACTTCACAATCAATGAAAGCAGGCTGATTGGGACGCCTTCAGTGATTTGCGAGGGCTGATATATATAATATATGTACCATATGTACTATATTATGTACTATATGTGACGCGCAAAATAGAAAGGGACCTAAGGTTAAAAACCAGTTTTGTTCAGGAGAGCCATTTCAATGATTTAAATACGTGTATCTTTGGTGTACCATCACTTTCATAAAACGCGCATATCGCTGGGAGGGAACACTTTTGGGGCATGGCATCAGTCTCATTCGATGCTCAGATGTCCACATCAAAAAAAAAATAAAAGTGAAAATTGATTTTTTTACCCTTAGGTCCCTTTCTCTATGCTCTGTCACATATACTTAGTAGGGACATAATTACTGTTACAACATTGCGCTTAGAATCGTCGACTTCACTTTCATAAAACGCGCATATCTCTGGGAGGGAACACTTTTGGGGCATGGGATCGGTTTCATTCGATGCTCAGATGTTGTCCACATCAAAAAAAGAAAAAAAAAAATGAAAATTGATTTTTTTACCCTTAGGTCCCTTTCTCTATGCTCTGTCACATATACTTAGTAGGGACATAATTACTGTTACAACATTGCGCTTAGAATCGTCGACTTCACTTTCATAAAACGCGCATATCTCTGGGAGGGAACACTTTTGGGGCATGGGATCGGTTTCATTCGATGCTCAGATGTTGTCCACATCAAAAAAAGAAAAAAAAAATGAAAATTGATTATTTTACCCTTAGTTCCCTTTCTCTATGCGCTGTCACATATGCAAACATTTATCATCAAAAATGGTTTTTTTGTTGTTTCAAGTATTCTTCAGCATGATTTATACACTTTTGCATGCGCTCAAACCAATTGTCGGAGCACTTTTTCCACTCCGATTGAGACACCTCCAAAACATGGTTTTTGAACGCTTCAACAGCATCTTCGGGCGACGAAAATCGTTGACCACGCATTTTTTTCTTGATGTGCGAGAATAAAAAGGTCATTGGGTGCCAAGTCAGGACTGTACGGCGGATGAACCATCAAATCGACGTTTTGGCCGGTGAAAAAGGCGCTGGGTTGAGCCGATGTCATGATGCACAATGTCATGGTGAACAATGATTCGTCTTCTCTTGTTCGTTTTTCGAATTTCTCCGAAGACTTCAGGCAAA
Source organism: Hydrotaea diabolus (assembly GCA_963513945.1). Lineage (NCBI taxonomy): Eukaryota > Metazoa > Arthropoda > Insecta > Diptera > Muscidae > Hydrotaea > Hydrotaea diabolus. Next base: position 57,292,491 of record OY740716.1, read on the forward strand.
CAAATTGTGGTGTACCACTCAGAATTGACCGTCCTACGTTGCGCAAGCGGAACAGTCTTCACATGACCAGTTTTGTCGAAGAAACAGGCGACCTATTGCTACGAAGTACTTCTTCCACGAACAGCTTTCGTTGGGTTTGGCCGACTGCTGTTTTGTTTCGGGCTCATACGCATAGACCCATTATTCGTCACCTGTGACGATCTTATAAACGTCTTTTGAAGCACCTTGATCATATTTTTTCAAAATTTCTTTGCACCAATTGACACGAACACTTTTTTTGAGCGATTGTCAAATTGTACGGGTCCAACGAAAACAATCGTTTTTTTACGGCCAGGTGTTAATGCAATATCGAATGTATGCTGGTGGAAGAAATGATTAAGGATGCCTCTATCTCACGGTATGCCACAAGACGATCTTGCATTATAAGTTCACGCACGGCATCAATTTTCTCTGGCACAACGGCCGTTTTTGGACGACCTTCGTCTTTGAGTGAGCGTCGGCCACAATTGAATTCATTAAACCGGGTTTCGCATTGCTATAGGAGGGTGCTTTATCGCCATACAAAGATTTAAGTTCATCGAGGCATTCTTGTCGTGATAATCCACGTCGAAAGTTGTGGAAAATGATCGCACGAAAATGTTCACGTATTAATTCCAGTTTTGTGCCAAATTGATTTTTTCAAGTCACTGTAAACAACACAAATGATGGTCGTACGTCGAAACGTTGAACACTTAGTGTTGCCTAGGCTAGAAATATATATATAGCAACCCTCTTATCTGTCTGTCCGGCTGTCTGTTGTCTATCGCAAGTTTGATTTCATACTACAGGTCTCAATTTTTGTCCGATCTTCATGAAATTTGGTAGAAATATGAGGCGGCGACTTTGGGAAAATTAGTAACAAGTATGACGATACTAAACTTAAATAAATGAGGGTTTATCTCCAGAAGCCACCTATAACATCCAATCTCAATGCAATTGGGGACAGTTCATTAGATCAGTTATCCGCTCAGATGAAACGGGTCATACTGATTCACGTTTTAACATAATCCCAGTAAAAACTAGCTGCCGATATAATAGTAAACCTCTTAAGAAAATTCATATTATTTTCGATTTCGATTAATCTTGGTATAGTATTACGGTGTATACGTACGAGTATTACGATGGATAAATAAACAATTTTAGACCGATGTGGAGCAAAATGCGGTAACATTTTAATGTTTAGCCTCTTGCTTCTATATTTAAATAGAAGACAAGTTTTTAACAGAATGGCAAAGTGGCAGTTCTCATTCGTTTGGGGAGAGCCTGCCTGGCCTTATGGAGTTCGGTTTTACTTTCAACAATTGCAGCAAGGCTTTTTGAAGAGGGTTATCACGGACCCGAAATCATGATAAAAGTAGTGTGCAGCCACGAAAATCAATGTCACTTGCCATTTTGTTAAAAACTTGTCTTCTATTTAAATATAGAAGCAAGAGGTCTTGAGCCGGTTAATCCCTGTTCAATGTGTAACATTTTAATTTTATTAAAAAAATATTTTTTTTTTCAGATATAAAAAATATTTTTAGTTAAGTTTTTTATAAATAGGTTCCGATTAAAAATAAAAAATTATGTGGGTCAAGTGTAACTTTTTGTATACGAAATGGCTATACGGCTTTAAAACAAAAAATAAAAGAATTTTTGCGGTTTGGCTAAATTAGACCCCTAAGTCTAAACTAGATATATTAATTCCTACAAGTAGAATGGGGCCTACGTACCTGGACAAATAGGTATCAAAAACAATAATATGCTCAAACAAGTTCAAATATGACCAAACTTTGAAAATCTGAGTAAATTCGGAGCCCGATGAAGGGATACCAAAACCTGTTTTTAATCGGCCATTCTGCACATTAACACGCAGAGAAAAAATATGGTTACTAAATGGTCATGGCAGCAATAGTATATTCTCTACAATAAAAGTATGGTTGTCGCAACTTTAGTATTGTTTTTTTGAGTTTAATTTTGACAATAGTATGATTGCGTCAATACTAATATTGTTGAAATGTAACTAAAGCATTGTTGACAATTAAAAATGGTTGTAGCAACAATATAAATATGGTTGGTGGCACAAAAGTATTGTTTCATGGGATTTATGTTAACAATAACATCATTACGGCAATCATACAGGAAAAATCGTAATTTATTTTTAATTTGACAATGTTGTTTTTACGAATCTTACGCAATAATAGTAGTTTCTATATATAAATTAAATTTTTTCCAAACAAACTACGGATTACATAGTACAACTGAAATATTTTTAATAAATGAATTGTTTCTACTGTTAAATAAATCACTCCTTTTATAAAGAGTTTTGTGTATTTTTACATAAATTATTTAATAAAAATCTCTATTGTTGAATAACAACTTAACCCAATCTTTACACAAAAATTTGGGGGTCAAAGCATGGTTGTGTGTAAGTCATACTATGGTTCTAAGGATCATACTATGGCTGTATGTGCAACATACTATGGTTGTGAGGATCATAATATGGTTATGGAGATCATAGTATGTTTGAGTGTGGATCATACCATGGTTGTGGGGATCATAGTGTGGTTGTGTGTGGTAATTCTATTGTTGTGAGGACCATAATATTGTTATGGGGATCATAGTATGGTTGTGTGTGAAACATACTAGATATTATTGTGATGATCATAATATTGTTGTGCCACAGCCATATAACCAACAATAGTATGATGCTCTTCGAATATTGTTACACCAACCGTACTTTTTTTCTGCGTGCAAAAGAAAAGGGTATAATATAGTCGGCCACTTCCAACTTTAGCTATTTTAGTACGTTATTTTTCCACAAAATCAAAGCTCTATTCGTGGTAATTAATTTTATTGCATTCATATTATCTAGAAATGATAACACTTGCTTCGCTTGTGATTGGGAAAATATTTGCCGGTTTTTTTTACTTTTGAAAACACCCGACACCGAGACCGTTTTGAAAATAACCCAAAATTACGGTTCTCTGAACACCCCGATTTTTTTGGCCTCTCTTATCTGGTATTATTGTGTTGTAACCACTCTTCAACTATGACTCCTTTATGTAGGTTAGAAGGGTTAATCCAATCTGTGTGCCTAGGTTTACTTTAACTGCTAATTGAAAAAAATATTATGCCTTTCTAGTTTTAGAGATTCAACAAGTTGATGTCTTTCTTCTTTTAGATAACCATCATTGTTTCCCGCTGTTTTTTACTCGCTTTTATTGTTATTACTCTGCCCGTAGTATGTTTTAAAAAAAATACTTATTTTCTTCAAAATTATGTTGGGTTTTTAATCTCAGTATCGTCCAACCAACACAAATAAGCTTTGCATTTACTCGTACCTTATGGGAAACGGGGGTTTCCCGCCTCTTTTGTTGCAGCAGCTGCAGGAACAAGTGCAACTGCTACTTTGTAACGGCTGTGACTAACATTTAGGTCAGAGTGCTGTCAACAAAACAATGGCAGCAATTGCAAGAACACACAAACACACGCACACACACACACACACACACCGAAACACAATCGAATGAATAACTAAACAAATGCATTCTACTTCTTCTTCTTTAATAAGAAACACAAACACTCCTGCACATTCCTCTTTTGCGGAAATAGCACAAAAACACACATGCACAATGGCTCCCACTCTAACACACACATATGCATCTACATACATTGTAATAAATATACCACAAGTTAAACACACACACATACACAATTATTTCTTTTTGGGCCCAGGCTTTGTTAAGAACAAATTAAAGCAGCCAACACGACTTGTACCAACTCTTTTGTTTGCGTCCGTTTTTCTTGTTTTGTATTGCATACATTGAGGCGTACATTAAGAAACGGTCGCTGCTAGTGGCTCTGCCTTGTGTGTGTGTTTGTGTGTATGTGCGTCTCAGCATTCGAATTGAAACAAACCGAGTTTGTAAATTCCAGCAGAGTTTGTAACAATTCCTAGAGATAATCTTTACAAATGAATAACAGGAGGTTTGTGCTCGTTTGTGTGTGTGGTTTTTTAATTTTTTTTATTTCACTCTTAAAGGCAATGCCGAACAAGGAAGAACGGACGAATGGGCGGCTGGTCGGTCGAACGGACAGACAAGGAGCAAGAAACCGAACAGAATTGCAACAAATTAAAAACTTTTCATTTTTAAATTAACAGTTTTGCAGGCCACAGATTGTAATTTGCCATATTTATGTGTTCCTCGGACTAACGAAATTTTAAAATTTTGATTACCAAAGTTTTCTAAAAGTCTGTCTCAAAAGGGGTGGTGGAGGAGTATAGGGCCAAAAGGTATGCATTGATTATAAACCTGCTACGCCTAAAATGCGAATGGACCTACTCAATATAGCCGTTAAATGACTGTCAAAATGATTTAACTTAGGTTTGACAGAATTGCAAGGAAATTTTAATAAATTAGCTGATGCCAACAAACCATTCATTTCGTTGGCACCCACGGTCTTCCCAGCTTACTAAATCAGTTTGTTTCTCGTGCGGTTTCTACGTGGTTTTCCTGTAGAATATTAAAGAATATTAAGAATACAAAAATTATAGAGCTCAAATTTATTCCAGGTGCCGTGAAAATGTTACATTTTAAGAGTGAAATTCGATTCACTCCGTGTACAGCGATCTATTCTTTGGACCCAATTTTCCACCACTGTTGCAAACATTTTGACCGGAACGTTGGCAATTTCGCGTTGGATGTTGTCTCTGAGCTCGTCTAAACTTGTTGGCTTGTTAGCATAGACCAACGACTTGATGTGGCCCCAAAAAAAGAAATTCAATGGCGTTAAATCCCATGAACGAGATGGCCATTCGACCGAACTATTTCTCGTGATAACACGATCAACGAATTTGCCTTTCCGTAAATCGATTGTAACGCCTGCTGTGTGGCTAGTCTTTTTGCAACCACATATCGGCGATGTCAAGTTCATCCAATTCCGGCCAAGAATACTTTTCGAACATGGCACTATAGCGCTCTACATTTTGACGGTAACATGAGGATTGTTTTCGTCGACGAAAAAATACGGCCCAATCACAACTTCGACTTGAAAACCACATCGACACAGTAATTTTTTGAGTTTGCAATTGTGTGGGTTTGTTGCTGTCCAATAACGCACATGTGACAGCGCATAGAGAAAGGGACCTAAGGGTAAAAAATGATTTTTTTTTCTTTTTTTGATGTGGACAACATCTGAGCATCGAATGATCCCATGGCCCAAAAGTGTTCCCTCCCAGAGATATGCGCGTTTTATGAAAGTGAAGTCGACGATTCTAAGCGCAAATAGAAAGGGACCTAATCTTTAAAATGGCTCTCCTGAACAAAACTGATTTTTACCCTTAGGTCCCTTTCTATTTTGCGCGTCACATATAGCAGCCCTCGTATTGACAAAACCACTCAGCCAGAAATAAGCTTTATCGCTGAAGATGATGTTTCTATGAAATTCTGGATTTACGTAAAACTTTGCCAAAGCCACTGTTTCAGAATTTCGGTAGTATTTTTTAATATTTGCCAAACTTTGCTCGTAATTCAATTTTCCCAGATGAAAATGTTGACGTCGACTAACGTTTTGACACTGAACGATCTTTAAAAATATTTGAGCGTGCGTTGACATTTAGATACGAAATTGTTTTTTGTACCTATTGGAAAATCTTTTATTATCTGCTAAAGATATTCCAAACCTCAATGATTCAAAGCAAGTTACACTTATGTTATTTGAAATTGCGTAGGAACTTTCTCCAGTAACTAGATCCAGATACATATTTCCTTTATTAAAAACTTTATTTGCTTTACACAAGTTTTCAATTTTCTAGAACAATCATTTCATGAAAAAGTGTAGTTTTCTAATTTTTTGTATGAGGGATTTCCTTTCCTTGCATATCGAAAGTGGACATTTTAATTGAATTCAAGTGACGGGACTGGTCACGCGGTCCTTTTGGGAAGACAAAAAGAAACTGCACAATAACCACAGCACGTACAATTGTACTGGCCACAGCCTTAGAGTATCAGTGGCCAAATTTTTGGCCACACAGTAAAAACTTGTTGTTGAGTGACCCTCAAAGCTGAAAAGCAATTTGTTGCAAATCTTTTAACATCCCCCCTATTTGTGGAGTCTTTTTTTGTGCGAACTTAAAGAATGGAGGATACTATTTTGCATGTATTTCAGTTGAGCGTTTGTTAACTTTTTTTGTAGCTTTTTTCAGTTTTTTTCACATGAATGAAGTCTATGGAAAAAATGTGGACAAATAAACTGACTGCAAATTTGGGATTTTCATCAAGGTTTTTTTATGCATCCAGTATTGGCTGTAAACATCTTTTGCTGAAATGTTCTTTAACAATCAACAATATAAAAGTGATTTTAAAAGAACGATCTGAATGTTTTTGTTATTTTTATATTTAATTAAAGAACCAAAAAAAATGTAAAAAATGTTGGCAATTGATGGGGCGAATAGCTTGATTTTATTGGTTTCCTAAGCCATGTCATATGCAAAGCCCTAAAGTATGCCATACATTTGCGGCGATATAAATGTGTAATTTCTTGGAATCGACTGTGGGACAGTGTTGGCGATTTGTAGGGTTTGCCTCGTAAATTACGCACTTTTAATATGTAACGCGTAAAATAGAAAGGGACCTAAGGGTAAAAACCAGTTTTGTTAAGCCATTTTATAGATTTAAATACGTGTATCTTTGGTGTACCATCACTTTCATAAAACGCGCATATCTCTGGGAGGGAACACTTTTGGGGCATGGGATCGGTCTCATTCGATGCTCAGAAGTTGTCCACATCAAAAAAAAAGTGAAAATTGATTTTTTCCCTTAGGTCCCTTTCTCTATGCGCTGTCACATATGTAGCGGGTGATCAATTTAAAGGTATTTTTTTTAAATAAAAAAAAATTCAAAAAATCAAATAAAATGTGAAAAATTTGTGGTTCTTTCGAAGGGACATTTTATGGCATTTATTTTTTGAATATAATTTCCTTCAAATGTTGGCCGCAACTACGCTCCAGGGTGTCCATTCTGAACATGTCATCCAATTTTGGATGACATGTTCGGGCATTTCCATCGGTATGGCTTTAATGACACGCGTAATGTTGGCTTCCAGAACCTGAATCGTAGCTGGTTTGTCAGTATAGACTTTGGACTTTACGTAACCCCAAAGAAAAATGTCAAAATGTGTGATATCACTCGATCTAGGCGGCCAACTCACCTGACCAAAACGTGAAATTAGCTGCTTTTCAAAAGAAGTGACAGCGTCCTGTTAAATCCAAATGTCGTCAAGATTACGGGCTTTTATTTAAGGAAGCAAAAAGGCCGATATCAAGGCGCGACAGCGAGCTTCATTCACGGTTACGTTTCGACCATCATCATATTTGAAAAAATATGGGCCGATTATTCCGCCAGCCCATAAACCGCACCAGACCGTGGTTTTCTCTGGGTATAATGGCACCTCTTGAACCTCTTATGGTTGCTCTTAAGCCAAAATGCTGAAATTATGTTTATTGACTGTCGTTGAGCCAGAAATGTGCCTCATCACTGAACAAAGTTGCGGTCTAAAACAGTTTCTCACCGAACACTAATTTCGATTATACAGTTGCATAATTGTGAGACGTTGTTTCGGTGTAAGTCTTTCCATGATGAAATGGCAAACAATACTGAATAGAAAAAAAAGTAACAGTGAACACAACTCACGCGAAATCTGTAAAAAAAAAGGCTATTGGAAAAAATATCTTTAGATAGATCACCCGTTACAACGCGCCTCATAACGGGTGTCAAAAGGTTGAACGACAGTCAAATGTAGTTTTTTATAAATATTTTTATGCGGGTTTTTTAACAAAAGATTGCAAATTTTTTTTCTCCATATGTGACGAGTAAAATAACAAGGGACCTAAGGTTAAAACCAGTTTTGTTCAGGAGAGCCATTTTAAAGATTAGGTCCCTTTCTATTTGCGCTTAGAATCGTCGACTTCACTTTCATAAAACGCGCATATCTCTGGGAGGGAACACTTTTGGGGCATGGGATCGGTCTCATTCGATGCTCAGATGTTGTCCACATCAAAAAAGAAAAAAAATTAAGTTTGATTTTTTACCCTTAGGTCCCTTTCTCTATGCGCCTTCACATATTGGACCAACTTCTCTCTTTTATAAGCAAAGATTTGTTATCTGACGACCCATTTTTTGTTTTTTTTTCTCACACGCGATTAGCAGAACAACCAGAAAAATTAAATTATTGCCGAATATTTTATTTTTATTTAAATTAAACAGACATTACTCAGTCATTTTTTGGTGATATTAAAAAATTTGATTTTTTTTAAAGGTAACAACTACTTCTTAAAAAAAACACAATTTTAAAAAGAAAGTTTATGATTTTTTGAACTTTTAACTTTTGGAATAATGTCGAAAATGCAATTAGTACCTGTAACTTAAAAATTCGAGCTGATAGAGAAAAATTGAGATTAGATTTAAAATCAGCGACATCAAATTAGTACAAAATTGCTGTAGAATTCCAAACAACACAAAAAAGTTCAATTTTCCTTGTTCCTTGTATTATTTTTCTTGCTGGTGTTCTTTATTTAGAATGCGATTATTTTATTTAAACTAAATTTTTGAAAAAAAAATCAGTGTAGGTTTTTATCTGATTTTTAGTTTTATCCTTTAATCATTGTTAACAATTTTAATTTTCCTTTTTTTCGAGATATAAAATTTGAAATAATTCAAAAAATACAATATTTCTGAAATTTTTAATATTAAAATTGCATCAATTTCAGAAATTTACTGACATTTTTTATACAGTTTTATATACTCACATACCCTATCGATATTTGGACCAAAGGTCAATATCCCTGACCCACTATTTTACACTTCTCGCGGTCTGACTTAAATTCTAGTTTCTGTATAAAAATTTAAAAAAAAAAATTAACAAAACATAATTTTTGTCGTCATTTGATTCGAATTTATTTGAAAATCCCAACAGTCCCATTATAAGGGGCGTTTTTTAGCCTTCCATATAGGATGTGAAAGCACGAGTTCTAGTCGAAGACCCTATTAAGTATAACTATTCTGAATCGTCGTAAAAATCGAAGACTTAATAGCCATGTCCTTCTGTCTGTACAAAGCAAACTACAGCTCGCATTATTGAAGCTAGATGGCTGATATTTCAAAAAATTGTTTGTTGATGTTCGGTCAAGAAGTAAAAATTATCACTAAGTCAACCTGTGGATAAAATCCCTAGGGTTATAGAATTTTTGGGGGTTTTTCGCTGATATAATCAACATTACGATCTTTACAAAGTTTTCATATTTTGCTCGTAACGGTCAGTCATGTAATAATTTTTGAATAAGTAACGATTCGACAAAAGGGCGTGGCACGCCCATAAAACATTAAAATTCGAAAAAACAAATCTCAAGAACTTTTAGACAGGGAGAGTGGGTGATACCACATGGAGCGTGGGTGATACCACGTACCGTTTAAAAATTCACTTACGAGCAACGTCTGGAAATCATTAAAAACTAAAAACTACCGAAATTCTGAGTCGGTGGTCGCAACCTTAAGAGGGCTTACTCCAATTTTCGGTAGTAATAATCGTTCCACCAGACAGGATGAGCGACGAAACTTATTCCTGGCTAAGTGGTTTTGTCAATAAACAAAATATGCATTATTGGACAGCAACAAACCCACATGTGCTTCAAGAGACATAATTTCAGCCGCAAAAAATTACTGTATGGTTTGTTTTTTCATGCCGGAGGAGTGATTAGGCTCGATAAAAATAATCCTCACGTTAGAGCGCTATCTTGCCATGGTAGAAAATTATTTTCAACCAGAATTAGACAAGCTTGACATCGCCGATATGTGGTTTTAACAAGACGGTGCCACTAGCAATCGATTTACTAAGAGGCAAATTCGGTGAACGTGTTATCTCATGAAATGGTCGGGTCGAATGGCCACCTCGTTTATGCGATTGAACGTCTTTGGATTTTACATCAAGTCATTGGTCTATACCAACAAGCCAACAATTTTAGAAGAGCTCAGAGACAACATCCAAAGCGAAAGTAACAACGTTCCGGTCAAAACGTCTTCAAGAGTGGTGGAAAATAGGGTCCAAAGAATAGATCACTGCACATGGGCTCGTTGTGGACATACGACCGATACCGAATTTCATTCTTAAAATGCAACATTTGCACTACAGCTGGAATAAATTTGAACTCTGTATCTTACTTAGTAGGGACATAAATACTGTTACACACTTTTTATGCTATTAAATAAAAAGTACTGAATGTTTTTGGAGCAAATATTTTTAATATATTTATTGATGTCTATTGTATCCAAAAAGAATCGACTTATTCGAAATATCCGTCTTTAGCCTTTACACACGCCTTAAGTCGTACTGGCCAATCGTTAATAGCTGCACGAACCTCGTCCATTGGAAAATTGGCCACAGCTCGAACCAAAGCAGTCTTAGGAGATCCAATGTTGGGGTATCTTTTGTGACAAACCTTGTCCTCTTAAGCCGTCCACAAATTGTAATCAAATGTGTTCAAATCTGGACTGCCTGAGGGCCATTCTTCAGAGGAAATGAACGTTGGTAAATTGTGTCGAAGCCAGGCCTGGGACGTTTAAGCCTTATGGGCCGGCGCAGAATCCAGCTGGAAAGTCCATGGCTGGTTTTGGAACAGGGAATTGTTAAGAGGCTTCACAACGGCTTCGAACGGGTTCTTGGTAAACTTTGGCCGATGTTTTGACTCCTTGGGATCAGGTCGGAAGCTTCTTAGATGACCGCGCATACACTCTATCATTTTGCTTGTTAAATTTTTTCTGAACTGTAAAATTTTTTTTTCATCGGTGAAAAAAATTTTTCTGTGCAACCCTATAAACTATAGGGCAAACGGCGTTAAGTTAAGTGTCACCTAGCTTTTTACAGAGCAACACCTCTTGGCAACGCTTACAATTGTGCCCAACATCCAAGATGTCCACATACATGTACATTAGACTAGATTAAAAGAGACGCATCTAAATTCTAGAAGTAAACGACTTCAAAGCCACAAGCAACTTCATTTTAAGTCTGCTTTAAATGTTTTTTATTTCTTTTATACCCTCTATCGTTTACAACACCTCAAAATATTGATAAGAGACCCTCTAAATATTTAAAATTCTAAGACTGTTTTGACATATCCGTTCGTCCGTTCATAAGTTCAAACGAATTCAGCTAGGACGTTGAAATTTTTGCACGATGGTGGCTTATAGACATAAACTTTGTGCTATTGTAAATGAGTGAAATCGCAGTAAGTGAAAAAAAGTTTCCCTAAAGGTACCTCGAAAAATGGTACACTATTTTGAGTATTTCCTCAACGGCAGAAGTTAACAACTTCTTTACGCATTTTATGTAGACTCAGTCTAATGTTCAAACAATGAGGCGGCTGTTACATACAACACTATTTACAAGTAAAATATGACATATGTCATAAGCATCCAGTGAACACCCAAACGGATATGCACACATAAAAAAACTTACACATGTGCATGTGATTTTTGCAGAACACATCAAATATACAAACTCTAGCCATACTGAGCGGTGGAATTTATAAGGCCTGCAAATAAAGTAGCGTTACGTAAGGCATTCTTAGATTGTACTTGATTAGATTGGAAAGACGAACAATTCGAGCCTGAATAAGAAATTTTGGCCAAAACATGGGACAACTTCCACGAGACAGAACTAGAATATTTGATACGTATCTAAATATTTTTTTAATTGAAATGTTTATCAAACGCTTCTTTATAATTGTATAAATTTTTGCTATCTTTTTTAATATTTTTTCTTTTTTGTTTTTGAAAATATTATTATGACCAAAAACTAAATTGTTGGGTTTTAACAAACAGCTGTTGCTGTTCCAAAATGGATTGGCGATTTAAAAAAATGTATGCTATATGAAAGAGAACCCCACGATATAATATGAATTAATAAAAATTATGCAGACTTTTGGTACAATTTTATTCGTCATGTAAAGGATGAAACTTTAATAAAAATTATAAAATTTTTAAATAACAAATTTTATATATTAAAATTTGACTACGAAATTTAGGTCATTAATTAATTTTTGGTAAAGCTCAAAAATAATCCTGTTTTTGGCCATTTTAAATTTTTCAGCGCCAAAGAAAAAACTAGTAAAGGAGCTAAAGTCGAGCGTTGCGGATTATATGTAACCTGTGTTTTGATGACAAGCTTTAGATGGACGGACGAACAGAAAATAGAATCAGATAGAGATTCACCTTAAGGTGGGTCTAGCTTGGTCAAGCAATTAACTTAAAAAAATCTGTTCCACAGAGTGGAGCAAGAAAAAAAGGTAAAGTAGGGCGTGGCCATTTATAAGATACCGTACTCCACTTTGCTATTCAGAGGGTTATGCACATCTGTCTGAAGCTTGGACAAATTCGGACTCAATATGTTGGAGTTAATTATAATATGGGGTAAAAGTTGTGGCTTCTAAAGCTGCAGGTACGCAATTCGGGAAGAACCTTTGGGTGGGGAAACAGTGCCCGATATGGTCCAATGTTACATGACATGGGTGTTGGACACTCTTCACTCGAAATATTGTATGAATCGCATGTAAAATGTGGCTAGCTGCATATTCAAAAATCTAGACGGACTTTTGTGTGGGCACTATAGGAAAATATGGACCTATGCGGTCTAGTTCACCGCAATAAATTAATCGTCGCACATAACATACCATGGAAACATTGGCCGTGATCGGGTAAAATATATTTGTGGTCCTTTAGTTCTAGAAGACACTAATTACCCCCGATCACGCCTAGCATAGTACGTTTTGACAAAGTTTCCTCCCGACTATAGATCCCGCAGCTTAAGAAGCCACTAACTCAATATGTTAGAGTAAAAGTTGTGGCTTATAAAGCTGCAGGTACGCAAATCGGGAAGTACCTTTGTGTGGGGAAACATTGACCGATATGGTCCAATGTTACATGACATGGGTGTTGGACACTCTTCACTCGAAATATTGTATGAATCGCATGTAAAATGTGGCTAGCTGCATATTCAAAAATCTAGACGGACTTTTGTGTGGGCACTATAGGAAAATATGGACCTATGCGGTCTAGTTCACCGCAATAAATTAATCGTCGCACATAACATACCATGGAAACATTGGCCGTGATCGGGTAAAATATATTTGTGGTCCTTTAGTTCTAGAAGACACTAATTACCCCCGATCACGCCTAGCATGGTACATTTAACAAAGTTTCCTCCCGACTATAGATCCCGCAGCTTAAGAAGCCACTAACTACACTCGTGCGACCATTAATTAACTGTAGTGACCCTAGTGAATAAAGGTCTATATTTTCGTATATGAGCGACCATTTATTAACTCTAACATATTGAGTCGGACCTTGCTAAAGCTCCAGACAGCGTCTCTACTAAACCCATTAATGCCAAGAACTTTTATTTTGGAATTTTGGGGGGAAATTTTGCACACATGTTCCTTGGTGGCTTAGAAACTACTTTGATCAGTAACTTTGAGAATAAAAGTGGGTAGGCTTGAGTTTTCGGCCGGCAACTTAAGATGCCACTGGGCATCTTAAGGTGTCTGCGTGTATTTTGGCCAAGCCCGACTTTAACCTTTTGTACTTGTTTAATGGGATATTGTAGATTATCATAATAGTATTGACAATCTTTGGAAAGGAACCGAATGATCTCACTTTTTTTGTCGATATTTCTCTGCCTATGCTATAAAGTGGATCGCACACAGACAAAAAAGTGTAGTTGTGGTGGCAATATTCGAAGAGGATAATACTATTGTTGGGTATAAGGTTGTGGTACAACAATATTAGGATCCTCACAACAATAGTATGATTCAAATACAACTATACTATGATCCTAACAACAATAGTATAACTCACACATAACCATACTATGATCCTAACAACAATATTATAATTCACACATAACCATACTATGACATCCAAAACCATAGTATGCTTCACACTCAACCATACTATGATCTCCACAACCATATTATGATCCTCACAACCATAGTATGTTGTGATCCATGTTATGATACCTACAACCATGGCATGATCACACACAATTATACTATGATTTCCAATATTATTTATTAGAATTGGATTAAGTGGTCAACAATAAATTTGAATTATGAAAATTATTTAAAAATACATTAAATTCAAAATAATAGGAGTGACTTATTGATTAGTAGAAAAATCAATTTAAACCTCCTAAGCGTTTTTATTAAAAATATTTCAGTAAAACAAAGCCAAAGCAGTTTGTTTGAATACTATTAATTTATTTTAATATATGTCTATCATTCGCTTCACTTTATTGTCATTCCGATTGCTTTGGACTGTATCCCTTTATATGTGTGTGCCGTGTATGGCAAGTGTTATGAGCACATGAAGGAAACATTTTGACAACCTATTAACGCCTAAAACTTCAAGTGTACAAAGCTGATCCTGTCTTATTAATGCATGATGACATGGGATGCCAATACATAACCTAAAGCTAGGTTGGGCTGATGATCGACACTGCTCTAGGCTAGAGGAATTTTTATATGGAACCTCAAATGTAATCGTTATGCGGTGGAGATTACATGTTACAAATCCCAGGCTATACTGATAGTATCGAATTTTAACCCAAACCTAATATTTTGCCTTCTGTTCGCACGATTTCCGCTGCTGGCAATGTGTGTGATGTTGTTGTCTATGTCTTTGTTACATTTACACATGCTTATATAGTATGTACATATGTACATACTATATACATATGTACATATTATTTTGACCTAAGGGTAAAAAATCAATTTTCATTTTTTTTTCTTTTTTTGATGTGGACAACATCTGAGCATCGAATGAGACCGATCACATGCCCCAAAAGTGTTCCCTCCCAGAGATATGCGCGTTTTATGAAAGTGAAGTCGACGATTATAAGCGCAAATAGAAAGGGACCTAATCTTTAAAATGGCTCTCCTGAACAAAACTTTTCAGCAACTTTTCACTTTTTTTTTGATGTGGACAACATCTGAGCATCGAATGATACCGATCCCATGCCCCAAAAGTGTTCCCTCCATTTATGAAAGTGAAGTCGACGATTCTAATCACAAATAGAAAGGGACCTAATCTTTAAAATGGTTCTCCTGAACAAAACTGGATTTTAACCTTAGGTCCCTTTCTATTTTGCGCGTCACATACATATGTAGTTTTTTCTATCTGTCACATTTATACTCGTGTGTGTGTATACCCAACCTATACCATTGCATAATTTATAATTATTCGAGTGTTGGGCGCTGGGTGGCAGGTTGTATTTGGGGCTCTTCCTAGTTGCCCGGATTTTTTTTCTTTTTTGCCTCCAAAAAATTGTTGACACAATTGTTTTGATTTAGTGCTTTGCAAACGTGGGCCAGGGGGAGTTCTTTGCATGATTGTGTAGCCCATACCGACGCTAGGTAAAGCTCCAAATCCCCATCAGCATGTATGCGGTTTTGTCTTACACGATGTCAACAGCGAAATCATTTAAAAAATGTATGTTATGTTGTCATCGTTCCTGTATTTCTGTATATGCGGGTGCTTTGGATTAGGATAAAAAACAAGAAAAAAACTCATCTTGTTCAAACCAAAGGTATTATTTTCGCTTGAAAAGTTGTGCCAGGCCATGATTGTGTCGCTTATGTTTTGTGGTTTCGAATAATGATTAATTAATTTAACGCACGTTGAAATTTAGACTGATTAAAATCTGGGAAACCTTGTGAAAAGGATTAGGGAACAGATCAATGTAACCAATGACAGAGTCGCCGAGTTTAACGTGATTTTCGCCACGATGGCCTGATGTAACCAATGACAATGTGGCTACTAAAATCCTTTACAACACAGTGGTACATCAATCGCTATGCTATCAATTGCATCCGACTCTTCAAAGTGATGTTCGTCAGTCTGCCGGTTTATCTGTCATTATAATCAAAGTACAGGTAGCATTTATGAACCGATTTCAATGGGAAGAACCCCATTGCAGTTTGGTCACACTAGTCCATATTTTAACTCCTTACATAGGGTGTTCACGATTACATAATCTAAGGGTATAACATCCGATTCCAATAAAAATTCGCACAGAGCGTTACGAGATTTGGAACTGGACCACATCGTTTCATGGTTTTAAATATCCCCAACTCTTAGGCCTCTCTTATGAGGTCATTGTAACTACTATCTAACTCAAACAAGGCAGTGCGTTAAGTGCGACCAATATACAGGGTGGGCCAAAAGTTACCCTGGGATTAACAACTTTAATAACTTTTTGGTTTATTAATTTTTTTTTTTATTTCTTTTCTCTGATTATAGGTTTGATATACAAAATGGAAATTTTTTTGTTTTACACTAAGCATACAAAATAATGCCACTTAAATGATCCCCGTTTTTAGCTTCTCAATAATGGGCTAGTTTTAGAGCTTTTTCTGTAACATCTTTCAAAATTTGTGGCTGTAGCGTTCGAATTTCTGCAACAATGTTGGCCTTGAGTTGAAAGATTGTCTTGGGCTTGTTCACATATACTCGATCCTTCAAAAACCCTCAAAGAGTCGGGTGCTTACAAATCTGGCGACCGCGCAGGCCAAAAAATTTACGAATTTCTGGGAATTATTCGCTCTCCAAAAATTTGACCTAAAAGTGCCATTGTGCCTCGGGAAGTGTGGGCAGTGGCTCCGTTCTGCAGAAACCACATCTCAGGTATGTCTTCAAGAGCCGGACGTAAAAAATGTTTTATCATAAATCGTTACCGCTCTCCATTAACGGTTACAGCACTTCCATCTTCATTCTCGAAGAAGTAAGGCCCAATGATATTGGCGGTTGTGATCCCACACCATACTGTGCACCTAATGGGGAGCAATTGGCATTAATGAATGGCTCCTGGATTTTCAGAACCCCAGAACCTACAGTTCTGCTTGTTAACAAAGCTTTTCAAATGAAAATATGCCTCATCACTCTTGCGTTAACATAATTGATCGCTGATTTAAATAATGAATTTTATTATTCTAGTTCTTTTTTTAGCTGTGAGTCTATCCATTATTTATTCTCCAAAAGTAATTTATATAAACTGTAAGAAAAAACATAAAAACAAAATATAAACGAAAAAGTTATTAATTTTTTTGACCCCATGGTAACTTTTTGTCGACCTGTCTGTGTTTTATATAGGCCCACAAAATAAGCCCTTCCCACTCTAGAAGAACATCTTAAGTGCGACCTTGCTCAATCTCCACTAGGAGGGCGGAATCTTCTGTAGGGTACCTCATAGACGACCACTCCCTAACTATAGCCTCTTTATTTATGTTCAGTTGATTTTTGGAAGTTCCCTAAACGACCCCGCTGGAATATGTGTAAGGCCTTTCCATAAGAGAACTTCTAGTATTCGTTAATGTCGTCCAAAATTAGGCCTCTAAAAGAAGGTTTTGTAATAAATCCCATACTCATTCCTAGGGGTTTTCTTAGAGAAGATCTTTGTGTTTCCGTATATCCGCTTAACATTTCTGGCTTTCCAAAAAAGCTTTCAATTTAGAAGCCTATTGATTTCGTAATTAGTAGTCTAACAAGACCCAGTGGGAAAAAGACAGTCTAAGCAAAGCCTCTAGGAAGCCCTTTTAAGGGAGCTCCAAGCCATGCATGCTACATTATACTCAGATTTTAAATAAAAACAAAGCAAGGAATGCAAAAATAGTCTTCTTGAATTCCTTGGAACGAAATGTGAAAAAAAATACTTAAACTGAGAAGTTCATTTAAATTATAATTTGTCCAACCGCCACAGAAGAGGGTGTACCAAACTTGTCATTCCGTTTGCATCACCTCCGTGTCTGTTCGTAATTCTGGAACCTGGATCCTAGGTTCCTGAAGTTTTGCACGATGTAGCTGATGATCATAAGCTGTTTAGGAGTATAAATGGAAAAATTTGTTTACTAAGTAGGGACATAAATACGGTTACAACATTGAACACACCTATTTCAATAGTAGAACTGCACATAACCCGTTACTGTCATATGGGTTTTAAAAGCCAACCTCAAAAGCGTTAGTCTGTAACGGGATTTTAAAATTATTTCAACATCGTGGAGTGGTCAGATTATGAGAACCGTATCGCTGTAATAGCGCTTTTCAAGTGTGAAATCAAAAAAGCGATATTTCCAAACGCTCCAGCCACTAGGGATTAGCCGCATGTTCGTCTACCGATACATAAAACTGTTTGAGGAGACCGGAGATGTAAAAGTCCGCCAACGGTCGGGCCGCCCACGCTCTGTTCGAACACCGCATGTCATCAAAGCCGTTAAATCAAGAATTCACAGAAATCCGCTCCGAAAAGTCCAAAAGTCCATGAGTCGAATCATTAAAAAAAAAACTTGGGACTTTCAAACGACGTACCGGACATTTATTGACTGCAGCATTAAAAAAAATAGGATCGAAAAATGCAAACGTCTTTTGGTGAGGCGCGCGGATAACTTGCACAGAAAAATTTTGTTTACCGATGAAAAAATTTTTACCGTTCAGGAAAAATTTAACAAGCAACATGACGCGGTCATCAAAGGAAGCATCTGAACTGATCCCAAGGGCGGAAAAGGGTCATCACCCAGCTTCAGTCATGGTTTGGTGGGGTGTCTCTTACGATGGGGTCACTGACCTGCATTTCTGCGAACAG
This sequence comes from Hydrotaea diabolus, assembly GCA_963513945.1. Taxonomy (NCBI): domain Eukaryota; kingdom Metazoa; phylum Arthropoda; class Insecta; order Diptera; family Muscidae; genus Hydrotaea; species Hydrotaea diabolus. The sequence continues at coordinate 57,311,193 of OY740716.1, forward strand.
GGAGTCAAAACATCGGCCAAAGTTTGCCAAGAACCCGTTTGGAAGCTGTTGTGAAGCCTCTTAACAATTCCTTGTTCCAAAGCCATGGACTTTCCAGCAGGATTCTGCGCCGGCCCATAAGACTAAAACCCCCTAGGCCTGGCTTCAAAACAATTTGCCAGCGTTCATTATCTCTGAAGAATTGCCCCATTGGATTACAAATTGTGGACGGTTTTAGAGGACAAGGTTTGTCACAAAAGATACCGCAACATTGGATCTCTTAAGACTGCTTTGGTTCGAGCTGTGGCTAATTTTTCAATGGACACGGTTCATGCAGCTATTGACGATTGGCCAGTGCGACTTAAGGCGTGTGTAAAGGCAAAAGGCGGACATTTCCAGTAAGTAGATTCTCTTTGGTTGCAATATACATCAATAAATATATTAAAAAATATTTGGTCCAAAAACATTCCGGACTTTTTATTTTACAGCATAAAAAGTGTGTAACAGTACTTATGTCCCTACTAAGTATACCCTACAGTAGACTTTAGTACAGAGTCTTATGAGTAATTGCTGATGTTAGCAACGCCTTAAACGAATGGAGATACTTCCTATGTTAAGTATACCCATCGACTCGGAATCACTTTCTCATTTCATAGAGCAAAGTCGGTTTTTCTTCTCTGTCCGTCTGTCCAAATATCGTTGAAATCAAAGTACTCGTACACGTACAATTATGAACCGATTTCGTTGGAACTTCATCATACATTCGCCCGATTTTCGCACAGTGTGTTACGAGCGCCCAAATCCCATATCTTGTAAAATTGGACCATTATGCTTCAAGTTTTCCAAAAGCTTACACAAAGGTACGCCGATTCGGGGTCCCGCAGCTCTAAAAGCTACAAATCACACCCGATGCCGCCCAAAGTTTGCTTGGTATGTTATGAGCGATCATTAATAAACTGGACCTGAAAGGTCCATATTTTTGTAAAGCCCTTACATAAAGGATCTTCCCAATTTCAAATTCTGCAGCCTTGGAAGCCACATTTTACATCCGATTCTTACCAATTTTTGCATGCAGCGTTAACAGTGACCAAAACAGGTTAATTTGGACCATATCGGTTTTTGTTTTTAGTAGGTCCCTCCCGGTTTGGGTTCCTGCCGCTCTCGAAGCCACAAATTACACTCCATCGTACCTTAATTTTGCATGTTACGTTCTGAGCGAGCATTAATTAATAGTAGTAAAACTGGACCAAATAGGTATAGTCCTACTGGGTCCAGTTTCACTACTATCATAAAAGCCCTTCCCGTTTTCAGAATGTGCCGCTTTAGAAGCCACAATTTATATCCAATTCCTATCAAAGTTCGCATGTAGCGTTACGAGAGGTCCACACCTCTGTCCATGGGACAATATCAGACGTTGCTTTCGAATAGACACAATTAATGATTACTCCCGATTTGAGGCCCAGCAGCTCTAAAACCCACAAACCTACCCAATCACGCTCAAATTGTTTATCGTACGTTATGAGCGACAAATTATTTACTCTAAGCTATTGAGACCGACCTTGCTCAAGCTTTAGACAGAGGCGCTTAATCTTCTAAATGACAGAGTGGTGAAGGGTATCTCTTAGCCGACAACACCCTACCTTAAGTGTTTTGACATTCTTTTGCGCTCTAGTGGCATATGAGCGATGGTGGTTTTGTGGTCCATAACGTGGCAAGATAGCATGTTCTTGTTCAAATCGAAGCAAATTACCTTAAAAACAAATAGGTAAATTTAGTTCGGCCACGCCGAAGCTTCAATACCCTTCATCACGGAAAATGGTCGAATGTGAACATATTGTGAAGAGGCGTGGCACAAGTGGGTAAATTAAGTTCGGCCGCGCCGCAGCTTAAATACCCTCCATAATGGGTCAATGTGAACATTTTGTGAAGAGGCCGTGCCTCTTTTCTATCAGGGAGCGTTTCTTTCAATACCAAGATCATATGTACAGTGTTGGAAAAAATAATAGGGACAACAGTTCATACGGATAATTTTAAACAAAAACACTAAGAAAACATGTATATTTTTGTGAATGACTCTATTAGATTATTCGTAGTAGAGTTTAATTTTTGTTGTTAAACTTAATTTTAATATTAAAGCTCATAACATTTTTGGATGGCCGCTTAAGTGATATCACCTGTAAATTAGCTTGGAAAAAATAATAGGGACAATTGCTCAAACATTGTTTTTGCTTTAGAATTCTTTTCTATTTGTAACTCAAATTCTGAGATGAGAGAGAAACTGACGGTTAATAGTCATTGGCATGCTTTGATGCAATATTTGTTTTCTTAGCTAACACATTAGTGCTTATATTATAATAATATGAATTGCTCAAGAAACAAAGTTTTTAATGCAATTCATTTAACAATTTCTAGAAAATAGAGGAAGGAAGCGAAAAACGTCATCTCGGTTCGATAAACATCTAGTGCGTTTATCAAGGAAAAATCATTTTATGTCCTCCAAAGAAATGCAACAGAGTTTAAGTGCACCAGTTACAAGCCGGACAGTAAGAAACAGACTTATGGACGCAGGATTAATGGGTAGAAGCCCAAGGCAAGTACCTTTGCTGAGCAAAAAAATATAAAAGTTAGGGTTATTTTCGCCAAGCAGCACCAACACGCTACAAATTGGAAAAATGTACTTTGGCCAGACGAAACAAAAATTAATTTGTTTGGTTCTGGGGGAAAAACTTACGCCCGTCGACCCAAAAATAAAGAATACGATCCAAAGAACACCAAAAAGACTGTGAAACATGGAGGCGGGTCAATGATGGTCTGGGGGCTTTTATTCTGCATCTGGTGTTTGTCCCATTTTCTGGATTAGGGACAAGATGTGTGCTGTAGATTATGTCAACATTCTAAGGAACCAAATGCTTTCATTTGCCGAGGACGAAATGCCACTGAAGTGGCAAATTATGCAAGATAACAACCCAAAGCACTCTTCCAGACTAGCTAAAACTTGGTTCCCAAAGAATAGTGTACCGATTCTGGAATGGCCATCTCAATCTCCGGACCTAAATCCCATTGAACACCTATGGGACGACTTAAAAAGCAAAATTGAACACAAAAAGTCAAAAAATGTGAATGAATTATGGGAAAATGTGGAAAACGCTTGGTACTCCAAAACGAAGGAAACAAAGCTCAAATCTTGTGGAATCTATGCCCCGCAGATGCCAAGCAGTGATAAAGGCGAATGGATCTACCACTAAGTATAAGCAATTTAGTTCCATTACAACAAAAAAAAATTTTTATAAGTTAAACTTATTTAATTTTTTTATGCCGTCCCTATTATTTTTTCCAAGGGCAAGATTACAAAAATGTAATTTTTTTGTTTATTTTATTGGTAACCAAATTTGATTTTGACTTTTTTTGTTAGCGTCAATGAAGTACTCGTACTGAATGCTTTAAATTTATTTTACATCATTGTAGAAAAAATAAAAAATATAAGAAAAAAATACATGTCCCTATTATTTTTTCCACCACTGTACCAACAACTATCGTAGTGGGCCGCCGTGATGTGAATGGATCTACCACTAAGTATAAGCAATTTAGTTCCATTACAACAAAAAAAATTTTTTATAAGTTAAACTTATTTAATTTTTTTATGCCGTCCCTATTATTTTTTCCAAGGGCAAGATTACAAAAATGTAATTTTCTTGTTTATTTTATTGGTAACCAAATTTGATTTTGACTTTTTTTGTTAGCGTCAATGAAGTACTCGTACTGAATGCTTTAAATTTAATTTACATCATTGTAGAAAAAATAAAAAATAAAAGAAAAAAATACATGTCCCTATTATTGTTTACACCACTGTACCAACAACTATCATAGTGGGCCGCCGTGGCGTGATAGTAGTGTGCAAGACTATCACGCCTATAAGCCCCGGATCCACCACGGGTAAGAACAACCTAGAATTTTTGAGCGGCGGTTTTTCCAACTCGTAAATGCCGGCAACTTTACGAGTAACAGATTTGTCTCTAAGCCATGTAAAATCATCTCTACAGGGTGATTCATTCACGACTTGACAAATTTCTCCAGTGTATTCCTTGGCTCATTTCATGAAAATATGTCCATCGACGACCATGCCAGGGGCCGAAATGGCAGCGGTTTGAAAATGTTCGAATTGGTGGTCGAAGGGTACCAGGTTAAAATTGCTAAGTTCTGAACCTGTGGTCGGTTTTTATTGGAAGCGAAATAACAGCACACTTTTATTTGTTTTTGTAAATTAACACAAAAAAGTTCTTTGCATTTCAGTCAAATAGTCATAACTTTGGAATAGTAGGACCGCTGGGCTTCGTTTAGGTAATTTTGGAAAGGTAAGTGGTTAGGCAATCTTTTAAAAAAAAACAAAATCCGACCACTGGTTCAGAACTTAGCAATTATATCCTAGTCCCGCCGACCACCATTTCGCCCCTTGTGTTTTCGTGCATGGTCGTAGATGGTCATATTTCAATGAAATGAGCCAAGGAATACGCTGGTGAAATATGTCTAGTCGTTAATAAAACACCCTTTATAAAATGCATAGCATAGTGACAAACTGCTGTGGTTTAACTCCGCTCAGCTTTTTGCAAAAGTAACCTGCTTGATCTTTAATGGAATTTTGAGGATATTAGGCGAGTAGCCTTCCATGTTTCCTTATTAGACCCTCTTGGTTTTGGGTTCTACCGCTTCAGAAGTAACATATCTGATCTGAATTAATAGCCCCCACACTAAGGTCCTCTTTCGCTGTCCCTAAATTTTAGTGCAGTAAAGTACTTAAGACCTATGAGGAATGTTTTAATGAGCCTTCACCTCTACCCTTCGGCGATAAGAGTAGGGCTGGTCAACGTACTAATCTTAATAAATGTGGCGCTGTATATCCAAAATCTTCGCTGGCTTTATTATCCCATTCGATAAGCAGCAAAAATGACCAATAAGCTTGATTTGAGTATTAACCCAAAACATAAAGTATTCGTTTGCCATTGCGACACAGGTGGTCTGAGAACAGCAAAGTCCTTGCTAGCAGATGTCAGTTTTCAAATACATCCCCTTTTGCCGGAAGAGGGCCTGATTTAAAAGGTATTCGTTCATTATCGAGCTCATGTTAACTAATCGCACATTTAACTGGCCTTATGCTGCCTTAACACTTTGAATGACAAGCTTTGCCAACACCTTTGAACTTTTGAAACTGACAAAATCTTCGTTCCTAACTGCAAACTAACAAAAAAAAGGATAGCCAATGCTAGACTTTAGCAAACATCAGCTTTCTTCTCCGTTTCCTGGCTCAACTCAAAACATTTTCTCGCTGGGAACACAATAACCGTCCGCCCGACTAACCGACCAGAAGCAAAAGGACATCACATCAATGTCACGTCGTTGGCATACAAACATGACCACACACACGAGTGTCTATATTCAACACACATACGAGATTCCGACTGGAGTGAAACAGGATGCAACAAAAATAGAGCAACATATACTTTTGGAAACCTCAGAAATGGAATGGCCAACTCTAGTAGTCCTTCATTTTGGCAGCAACCAACTCCCAGCTCCAACTTTGGAGTGTCACACTCTCGGCAAGTTTTAGAATGTAGCAAGTGTCCTTGTCGTAGTGCAATGCAAAGGACCTTCCCGCATATGTGCTGGTGTGGGTGTTGGGTTCGTGCTTGAATTATGTTGCACTTATTTTTTCTCAAGATGCCTTGTTTGGTTGCCAGCTAACACGAATTTGGAACTAGGGGTAAACCTAAAACTGTAAATATGTTGTTGTTTTTTTTTTTGTTCTCGGCTTCCCTAGGCAGATATTTCAGTTTGTGGATTTTGTTTACCTACATTCATACGCCGGGTAGGAGCTACTGGAAGAAGTGGATTTTAAAAGGTGTTGGGTTCAAACTATGCGCAATAATGAGCTTATATCGGGTGATCAATATACTTATATGCGACGCGCAAAATAGAAAGGGACCTAAGGTTAAAAACCAGTTATGTTCAGGAGAGCCATTTTAAAGATTAGGTCCCTTTCTCTTGCGCTTCGAATTGTCGACTTTACTTTCATAAAGCGCGCATATCTCTGGGAGGGAACACTTTTGGGGCATGGGATCGGTCTCATTCGATGCTCAGATGTTGTCCACATCAAAAAAAAAAGTGAAAAATGATATTTTTACCCTTAGGTCCCTTTCTCTATGCGCTGTCACATATGGGTACTCAAATAAAAGCAATTTTTGCTTCAAATGCAAATATATAGTAGTTTTGAAGTTTTAGCTGAGATAAGCCATGAGCCGAAAACAACGCAAAACAAATCATTTTTTGTGCTCTACGAGGGCTGCTATATAGTATATTTCTGACCTAATAATGAAAATGCAAATATTCACATCAAATATGGTTTTATTGTTTTTCAAGGTATTCTCCAGCCTGATTTATACACTTTGGCATGCGCTCAAAGCAACGGACAAAGCACTTTTTCCACTCCGATTGAGAAACCTCCGAAACATGGTTTTTGAACGCTTCAACAGCAACTTCTGGCGACGAAAATCGTTGACCACGCCGTTTGTTCTTGATGTATAAGCGGGAATAAAAAGAAGTTATTGGGTTGTACGGCGGATGACCCATCAATTCGACGTTTTGGCCAGTCAAAAAGGCGCTGGTGTGAGCCGATGTGTGAGAGCTCGCATTGTCATGGTGCACAATGATTCCTTTTCTCTTGTTCGTTTTTCGTGATTCTCCGAAGACTAACCAATTATGGTGTACCACTTAGAATTGACCTCCTTCCCCAGCTAGCATTTGGAAGATCATTTTTTGAAAACTCACCTTGCTGAGTCTTCTTCGAGAACTTTTGGTGATCAAAATCTGATTAATCACCTACATGATCAAAAAAGGACTCGATAGTGATTCGCGCTAATGGGTAAAAAGAGTTCGATTTAAATTATAACAACAAACTGTATAGTAATCGCAAATTAATCTTCCAGACGTTTGAAATTTGACTATTATTTCCGTTATTTATTAACATATTTTGCTCATCTGGAAGATTGAAAAATGCTTAATTAAAAACAGATCATGCAGGTGTTTGAAAAGTGATTATAATAGTGTATTTTATGATCATATTTTTCTCATATAGATGATTTTTGTTTTTTTTTTTTAAGAATAACGGGACAATCTTTGCGTATTTTTGAGTACTCGTAAATGTCAAAAGGTTAAATTTTTGTTTTCAAAGTGTGAAGAACATTTATTGTGAAAGTGAAATATACAAAAAAAATAAAACTTGTAATTAAATTTAATACTTTGATTAAAATCATTAAATTATTGTAATAAATTATTTTTTAGTTTTTTGTTATATGTTAAAATAAGTTTTAAAGCTGGACTTTAAGGGCCCCCGCAGACTGCAGACTTTTTATCGGCCGATAGTTTAGTCGGGTTGGGCTGAAAGTGCGCACACCGAGCCAACTAAACAGTTTGTTTGGTGAACAGGGCGCAGACTATCCAACAGTCGGTCAACTATTCTCGAAATAGTTTGTAACTGATTGTAACCATACTGATTAAGAAGCCGACCAAACTATCGGCCGATAAAAAGTCTGCAGTCTGCGGGGGCCCTAAATGTTCAAAGTACAAATTATTACTCGTAATTGTAATATTTTTCCTTTTTTTTTTTTTTTATAAAATGTATTCTTAAAATTGGATCTAACTATTTTTAACGAAATGAACTATTTTTAAAAAAAAACAAATTATTTTCTTTTAAATAAATATTTTCTTTCAAATAAACAATTATTTTCTTTTAAATAAACTCAGAAAGCCGACTGAAAAACACTCGATTTAACACCCCTGTTCCGTAATTCGATTTAGAGTGAAATCCGAATCCAAGTAAAATTAAACGGTCCAGTACTCACCTTCACAAGAACTTTTGTGATATATTTTCATTTGCAAATATGCTTTATTCGCAGAACTACAAAAGCAAGTGAAAATATCACACAAAAGTTTTTGTGAAGATGAGTACTGAACTGTTTAATTTTACTCGGATTCGGATTTCACTCTAAATCGGATTGGGTAAATACGATTAGAAATACGACTGATAAATGCTCAAGTTAGAGTCATAAATAACGCAAAAACGACTCCCAAATGACGCAAAAAAGACTCCCAAATGATTAGAAATATGGGTGATTAATGACGATACAATGACTGATAAATTATTCACAAAAGACTCGTAAGTGATTCGAACATGACTGAAAGACGAATCCAAAAAGAGTCACAAATGAGACTAACAAATGCTCAAAAACCGTTTCTAAAAAGACTTTAAAACTACTCGGAAAGGGGTCGAAAATGACTCTAAACTAATATAGAAAATGACTTATATATGATTTATTAAGAAGAGTCGCGGGGCAGGCACACTTTTCTCCCGACAAAAGTATCTTTAATGTTTAGAAAAAGCGCGCGTATTCCGACTTTTTAATCGCGAAAAAGACTCGAATTTGATTAAAAACTTCAAAAAATGCTAGCTGGGTCGTTGCTCAAGCGGAACAGTAGCCACATGACAGTTTTGCCGAAGAAACAGACGACCATTTGCTTCGAAGTGCTGCTTCCACGAACACCTTTCGTTGGATTTGGCTCGTCTACGAAGACCCACATGGTCGATTGCTGTTTTGTTTTGGACTCATACGCATAGATCCATGATTCGGTACCTGTGACGAGCTTATAAACGTCTTTCGAAGCAACGCGATCGTTTTTTTTTTCAAAATTTCTTTGCTCCAATCGAAACGAGCCTTTTTTTTTTTTGAGCGATTGACAAATTGTGCGGGTTCCAACGAGAACAAACCTTTTTTACGGCCAGGTGTTCATGCAATATCGAATGTATGCTGGTGGAACAACTGCTCTAGGATGCCTCTATCTCACGGTATGTCACATGACGATCTTGAATTATCAGTTCATGCACGGCATCAGCGTTCTCTGGCACAACGGCCGTTTTTGGACGACCTTCGTCTTTAAGCGAGCGTCGTCCCCGATTGAATTCATTAAACCAATTTTTCCCAGTGCTAATGGATGGTGCTTCATCGCCATACAAAGATTTAAGTTCATCGATGCACTCTTGTCGTTAAAATCCACGTCGAAAGTTGTGAAAAATGATCGCTCACGAGTTAATTCCTTTTTTTGCCAAATTGATTTGATCAATTCACTGTAAACAGCACAAATGATGGTCGTACGTCAAAAGGTTCTGAGTACGTTTATGCTAAAAAGAATGTCAAACTTTCCAATGAAAATGTCAGATGTATATATAGCAACCCTCGTAGTAGATGTAACCACAATCATGCGGTTGGCAACAAATATTCGGTTGCGACTACGAAGCTGTTCTCTGTGTGAATGTAGTTCTTTAAATCCTTCACTAATTTTCAAGATTCACACCTCTTGGCTACCCTTCTTGGCTATTTCTTGCTGAGGTATGCTCGTTTAGTGGGTAATTGCACTGCATATTTACTTAAGCTCATTGTACTGGCAGCAGTTGCTGGTTGGTGGGTATGCAGCAGCAGCAGCTGGGCTGGGTTTTGCATACAAACCTTTACACATGTTTTTTTGAAAAACATTCATCCATCATCGTCAATTCATACGTCATTAAATTAAAGCATCAACCACATCCCCATCATCATCATCATCATGCTTCCCATCGTCAGCAGCTAGCAACATATTGTTGCAGAAGTACAAATGCAAGTGTGTGGTTAAGATAAAAATGACTGGCAGAAGAAGGGTCCCTACGAATGCTGGGTTACTCACACAGAGTAATTTGGGCTAATGGTTGCTTGCTTGCCAGCATGCAATATGAGTGCACTTGGAATAAAATTGCAGCCCTTGTGCTGCATTGTTTCGTTTGCCAGCAACTCTTTTCGTCCATGCAACAATTCTGGTTTTCTATATAAGTATTTGTTTCTTTACACAATTCCTCAAAGCTGGCAATTTCTGAGGCACACTTGAGAAACTGTTGCTCAACAACAACATACAAACACAAACAAGACGAAGAACAATTTAGTCTCTTATGCCTCATTTCGTATAATTAAATAAAATTGTTCAAGTCTGAAAGGTGAGATTCTTTGCAAAGCTTCTTTTCCCAATCAAAGTGAAGTTATGGTTTTTTTTAGAAAGTCTTCCTCCTGCCAAATGTCCGAGGCTCCTGTTTTTCATCATTGACGCTACTCACATGAAAACGATACAACGTCGAGCTACAACAAGGATCCGTTTTTTGAATTGTTGGCGCCTTTGTCGCTGTCGTTGTCCTTTTGTAGTCTTTGACCAAAAGTTTGTTTTCGTACTCGTCGCATGTATTTCAAAAATTAAATTAACTGTTAACGTTCATGCACTGAAGACAACGCCAACATGGACAAGGCACACAAAGTAGCCATGGCGCACAGTGGGTCGGAGAGGAGCTAAATTTTAAACTTATCACAAAACAATAAAAAAATTGCTAAAGACTACATCGCCGGCTGTGACATACCCTGTACCACTTTGCTGTTTAGAAGCTGTCGCGCATTCGTCTAGAGCTTGAGCCAGGCCGAGCTTAATATAGCGGGAAAGGCATGTGTTGTGAGGCTATACAAAAAAAACAGACCAGCCCAATTTCACACTTAATAATTATGGGTCGCTCATAACGTACCATGCTTTATTTTAAGCTAGATAAGATTTGAGGGGCTTAGAGCACAAGGGGTGCAAGTGACTAATATTTAATAATGAGAAAAAAGAGGTTAAAGTTAAATTGCAATTAAAAATGTTAGATGCTATCTGGTATATTACTTATTAACTAATAGTGATCCTGAGATATATTTTAATCAAATAAGATAAAAAAAACGCAATATTTTACATTTACAAGTACCCAATAATCATATTTGAAGTAAGTACAGTCTCACTTACACCCCTTGTGCTTTAACTTTTTTTTAAAATTTTTAAATAAATGAAGTTGTACCTCAAACTAATGTTAGTTATACCTAATAAGAAAACCACATAGACGAAATTTTTAAAAAGATTTTATTAAGATATATTTTTATGGTTCTATGCTAAATTTTTTATTCGTCATAATCAGATTCCATTACATCGTCGGGCTCATCTTCATCCTCACGTTGGCTTTCGATAATTTCCGGAATTTCCTGCATTTTATCATGAGGTAGTGTTTTAAACCATTCATGGTGAATTGGTGGTATGTAACAAAGAAGATCCTGGAGGTTCTTGAATTTTTCGAACTTGATTGGTTTGACGCTGTTTTTTGGTGGAAGTTGTGGGAGTACCTTCACGGATCGACCAACATTTCGAGCTCTCATGTTTACTTTACTGAAGGCTTCTTGCTCATTCATTAGATTGTCTTTGTATGAGAGGTTCCAAGGGTCATCCTTGTGAAATTGTAACCATTGCATCTTTCGGACGCCCGGTACACTTTTTCTAAAAAACCTTTTGATGGGCTCTAGAGATATAAAATCCTTATTTTGTATTGATACTACGGTAAATTTTTTACTTGAATTTGACACTAGCTTCTCCCAATCTTGAGGTATATAAATTTGACAGAAATTCTTTCTCTTGCTAATTTCTATAATACCAAAATTTTGGTCACACTCCATGAATGAGTGGCCAGAGAGTAAAAATTTGTGGTTTACTTCTTGAATATGAGTATTTTTAATGACATATAACCAAAACTGAACAATGTAGTGACTCTTATTCTGGCCACCACAGTTGTCGCTATAACATGTAATGTGAGTCACACTCTCAGGCAAAGAGTTTATAAATTTTAAAAGACAAGAACTAATTTCTTGGCATCCACGTGAAGCTTGGCTTTCATTCCACATGTACATTTTGGCGTCTCCCGTTGATAAATTGTGAACACAAAAGTTGTATGTCCAAAGTTGACGGGCATAGTAAGCTTGAGTGCATGTCAGTACAGGAGTTGGCAACATTTTTTGCAAGTCGAAACAGATTGCCACATGGGTGTTAGTACTGTCATTTTTTACAAACTCTTTAACTCTATCTTTATCCAGTTTTGCTGCTTCAGCTTTTTTCAAATGCAATTGTTTTTCTTCTTCGGCTGCATTTTTCTTTAGAGCACAAGGGGCGTAATTGCTCATACACCCCTTGTGCTCCACGCGAAACAGTTATTTTAATGAGAAGTGCTGAAATTGGTCGCCATATTTCGGTACCGGCTGAGAAATCCACATTCACCTGTTGTGCTCTGAACTTCTATGAACTTCATCTACTAATTCCATATGTTAACTCAATTTTAGAAAAAAAGTCACTTGCACCCCTTGTGCTCTAAGCCCCTCATTTAGAATGTGGCCTTTGGCCGGGCTCCAAATCGGAAGGTGCGGCAGTGCAGGTACCTATTAAAAACCAGGCTGTAGGTCGCTCGTTGGGCTTCATGCGAAATTTGTTCATGCTTGAATATGAAGCTTTCCAAATGGGGAGGCACTTTTAAAAAGTCTATAAAAAACTTGGACTGAGAAAATTCGTACAAGAAATGGTTGCTCGTAAGGCTCCATGCGAAATTAGGTCAGAATCGGGAAGCACTTATAAAAAGTCTAGAAAGAAAACCAGTACCGATATAATCCAACTTATAAAAAGTCTTTAAAAAACCTGGACCCATTAAATCCATTCAAGAAATGGGTGCTCGTAAGGCTCCATGCGATATAAGGTCGGAGTCGGGAGGCACTTATAAAAAGTCTTTAAAAAAACGGGGACCCCTAAAATCCATTCAAGAAATGTGTGCTTGTAAGGCTCCATTAAAAATAGGTTCAGCATCGGGTGGCACTTATAAAGAGTCTTTAAAAAAACCTGGACCAATAAATTCCACACAAGAAATTGGTGCACGTAAGGCTCCATGCGAAATTAGGTCAGAATCGGGAGGCACTTATAAAAAGTCTAGAAAGAAATCCAGGACCGATATAATCCAACTTATAAAAAGTCATTAAAAAAACCTGGACCCATTAAATCCAGTCAAGAAATGGGTGCTCGTAAGGCTCCATGCGAAATTAGGTCAGAATCGGTAGGCACTTATGAGAAGTCTAGAAGGAAAATCAGGACCGATATAATCCAACTTATAAAAAGCTAATGAAAAAACCTGGACCCATAAAATCCATTCAAGAAATGTGTGCTTGTAAGGCTCCATTAAAAATAGGTTCAGCATCGGGTGGCACTTATAAAGAGTCTTTAAAAAAAACTGGACCAATAAATTCCACACAAGAAATTGGTGCTTGTAAGGCTCCAGGCGATATTAGGTCAGAATCGGGAGGCACTTACAAAAAGTCTAGAAAAAAACTACGACCGACATAATCCAACTTTAAAAAGTTTTTGAATAAACCTGGACCCATTAAATCCATTCAAGAAACGGGTGCTCGTAAGGCTCCATGCGAAATTAGGTCAGAATCGGAAGGCACTTATAAGAAGTCTAGACAGAAAACCAGGACCGATATAATCCTACTTACAAAAAGCTTTTGAAAAAAACCTGGACCCATAAAATCCATTCAAGAAATGGTTGCTCGTAAGGCTCCATGCGATATTAGGCCAGAATCGGATGTAATATGCACTTATAGCCTCTAAAACTACAAGTTCTGAAATCAGAAAGAACCTTTCTATGGCGGCTTTACGGAACATTGGATCTATATGGTCCAGTTTCACCGGTATTAATTAGAGGTTGCTCATAAAGTACGAGTACCATGCAAAATTTGAAAGTGATCGGGTCTAATTTAGGGCTTTTGGCTTTAAGAGCTGCAGGACCTCAAATCCGGAATTCTTTCTTGTGTGGCCTATTCGAAAGCATTGGCCGATATAAACCAGTTTTAGCAGAAATGGTGGTTGGTCGCTCTTCAGGATCTATGCGAAATTTGGTAAGAATCAGATTTGATATAGGTTTTTAAATCGAAAGGAATCATTGTAGGGGGGCTAATCGAAAATAGGGATCTTTGAGCTCCAGTTGCACCACAGTTTATTATTTTTCGCTCATAACGTACTGTGCGGAGTTTGAACGTGATACGTTAAAATTTGTAGCTTTTGTTACTACACGACCTTAAATTGGAAGGAACGTTACTGTGGACCTATGCGAAAACATGGACCAATGTGACCGAATTTCACCAGAGATGGTCGTTTGTAGCTCCCTAAGCAAAATTTGGTCGGTATCGGAAATGTGGCTGTTAGAGCTGAAGATTCTGAAAGCGGAAAAAGCTATGTATGATGTTAAGACACAAGCCGATATGGACCATTTTTAACAGGATTTGTCTTTGGTCGAAACTTCAAGAGTGTAGCAAGTTTCATTGGAATTGTTTTGAGCCATAAATGCATAATGAAAATAACGATTATATCCTCCATCACTGATTCCGATCTAATATGAACCTTTTTTTAACAAGGGCAGGCAACGCCCACGTATTCATCAGGGTCGTCATATCGGTATAAGTTTACATGTTATGGCCTTTCGAAGTTCAAAGTTGAAAAACCTGGACTGATAAAATCCATACAAGAATTTGGTGCTCGTAAGGCTTCATGCGAAATTAGGTCAGAATCGGGAGACAATAAAAAAACCAAAGTTTAGAGTTGAACGACTGGTGCCACGCCCTGTTGTTGAATTTCAGCACAACAAAGTCTATAATAACACAGTGCAACACCATATACGGACACCACTACGTAATAACAGACTTAAAAAAACCCTTGACTCCCAGTTTTGCCCAAAGTCTTGCACTTTTTTAATGGGCCCCAAAGATTTGGCGCCTCGGTGTAATTTTTGCAAAAAGTGATTATTTTCTCAGGCTTATATATTGCAAACGGTTCGGAATGTTGATTTACTCTCTGAGACAAAGTTGTAGCTCTTTAATTCAACTCTTTAACTTACGTAGTGGTGTCCGTATATGGTATTGTTTCCATGAATAAGTTGATATATGTATAGGGTGATCCATCTAGAGGTATTTTTTCGGAACAAAAAAAATATAAAAATTCAAATCAAGTGGGGAATCTTTATTGGTAATTTGAAAGGGCCTTTTATGGCATTTATTTTCGTTTTTTTTTATAAAAGGATTCCTAACTGATTTGTTGTGAATCAATTTTCTCAAAAAGTGGACATTGACCTTTTTAACGGTATGCTTTAATTTCGGATAAGAATTGTTGAAGATATCGGCAAAAGTCAACAGAAATTTCGAATTTTCTTTACAAAAAATTACTTTGAGCTGGCTCATTTTTTTGGATTCCTCACCAGTGTCGTATTTCTAGTATTTAAAACCGCGTTCAACATGCTTATAAACTTTACAATCCGATTAAATTTGACTGAGGTATTTAAGACTGTTTACGAATTTTTAAACACCGCATTTAAATTTTTGAAAATCGGTTCACAAGAAACAATAAGGGGTCCTTTTATTCAAAAAAAAAAAAGCGGAGGCCAGATTCGAGATCAGAAGCCTCAAATCAATTGCTATTGACTATCAAACCTTCTGCCGAAAATTTAGTGTTGACCAGTGTAATCTGTCGCGCATGCACCTCGCGTCCGCTGAACGAGAACAAAACAAGGCTGGTGGTATCCTATAACACTAGCCAACAGTCGTTTTGTTATTTGGTTCTAGCATAATTTTTTTCATGGATTTTGACCTACTAAACACGAAAATGAGTTTTAAAAATTTTTCTGTCGATTGGTTTTCGAGATACAAGTTTTTGAACTTTTTTTTTTAAATTTTTGGAGGTACACTTACAATTTTGAGCATATCTTTCGTCTTCTTTGACCTATTTGATCCTACTACTACTCAAATTAAAGAAAATTGAGCCGTCTACAACAAGTACCAAAAAAATTATAAGTCCGCCATTTGTTGTCAGATTTTGTTAAGTAAGGGCTTATTTTCTTTGTAAAAATGCCAGCTATACGTAAAAAATCAAAATTGCTGTCAGCATCGTGTTTTATATTTTATATGAATTTTTATATGGTTTTTTCTGCCACATTTTTACTAAAAAAAACGCCGTTTTTTAACCTTTTTAAGCCGCCAACATCAAAACTACTTACCCGATTTGAAAATTTTCTGAGAATGAGTTGTAGACGGCTCAATTTTCTTTAATTTGAGTAGTAGTAGGATCAAATAGGTCAAAGAAGACGAAAGATATGCTCAAAATTGTAAGTGTACCTCCAAAAATTTAAAAAAAAAAGTTCAAAAATTTGTATCTCGAAAACCAATCGACAGAAAAATTTTTAAAACTCATTTTCGTGTTTAGTAGGTCAAAATCAATGGGAAAAACTATGCTAGAAACAAAAAACAGAGAAAATTTGGTTATTTGTGACCTAGTGTACTCAATGACAATGACGAGACAACATCAGCAGGACAGAGTAAATGCAAACAGTTGCAACTTCGAGATAATCGGCGAGTTCGTATATCTTGGATGTGCTATCTAAAAAAATAAAAAAAAGTGATGTCAGCACAAGAGGCCGCCGAAGCCGCGGTCAAAGAACTAAGTCCAGCAAGAACTTCGAAATCTCGGTATAACTCGCTGGGGGTGTATATGTGTATAGCGTTTTACGATTTTATGCCTGCATTTTACGTCGTTTATTTCATAATTTTAATGGTTAAAAGCCTCAGCAAGGGACGGATCCACTTTGCAGCTGAGCAGAAACAAATGCACGAGGATGTGAAAGAACAACATAAGAACGGATACAAATCATCGCGTGGCATCCGTTTCGTTTGGCAGAAGTCACTCCCATTTTTTTCTCATTCAATGTTTCTTCATTTTATACCTTCATTCAGTTTGTGATGGTGTTATCCTTTTCCACTGCCATCCTGTTTGCCAATCCGAAGAGAATGAAATGGCACTAAATGGCACCAAATACGTGTATGGCGTTGTGTTTTCTTTGTGCTGTATGGAAATTGCTAAAGGATGCACACTGAATGAAGCAACACGACAAAAAAGGATATAACCATTAAAAGGGAAGGATGTGCAAGCGAAAGACAAAACAAAACAGAAAAACTAACGCAAAGAGGAACACAAAACTGAGTCGAGCAGAACACCAGACGTTGGCAAACGGACGAGAATTAATAAAATGAAATTACCTTAACTGAGTTAATTCAACACTTTAAGGGTACAAATGTTTTAAATAGCCTGGTAATGTATTGAGATTTCATTTGAGGCTTATCTCGTCCTTAGTCAGCGCCACTGTTCACGGTCTCTTTAATAATGCGAAATGAGAGTTAAGTACCAGGCTTTTCAATAAATCCGCCAATAAAACTTGACATGTCCAAGGCACTATTACCCTACCACAGACAGGCAAGTCCCAGTAGTATAAGGCGGTCTAGTGGGTCGTTTGATTGGAACCTCTGAGTCCGTTACTATGCTTAGACATTTATAGAATGTTTGCTTATTTGGCATCGCTAGATGACCTTTATTATCGTGCGTTAGTGATAATCCGTCATTTGAGTCCCTCTCAATCAGTGGTCTGGGCAACATATAATTCTTAAACCCACTGACCAATGGCCCTACTGTTTTATGCTGGCTCCGAATAGATAATGTATTTATAGAGAAGTTTTTTCTTTTTTCCAACACTTATTAGGTTGTCCCCTTGGTGGGTTGAAAGTAGGAGAGTGCTGAAACGTTTATTGACGTTTGTTTTGAAGTTTTGTATGTCGTAGTTGGTGAGAAATGCATTGAAGTCGATTCCAAATAAGGATTGTATGGAAGATAAAAATTAAATTCGATATCTTATGTACGAGCGTATATCGATAATTCCTTGACTTTTGCAACTTCCCTTGTATATGGTGATCCAGCTAGAGATATTTTTTCAAAATAAAAAAAATACTAAAATTCAAATCAGTGTGGAATCTTTATTGTTCATACGAAAGGACATTTTATGCCATTTATTTTTTGAACATAATTTCCTTAAAATGTTGGCAACTGTAATAGGGAAATGAGAGTTCGGCGAAAAACAAGAAGATTAGCTGTGATGAGGCCTATTTCTGGCGCAACGGACACGTCAATAATCGATTGAGTCATCCAAAATTGCACCCTCAGAATGGACACCCTGAGGCTTAGTTGCGGCCAACATTTAAAGGAAGGACAAGGTTTGTCACAAAAGATACCCCAACATTGGATCTCTTAAGACTGCTGTGGTTCGACCGGTGGCCAATTTTCCAATGGACGAGGTTCGTGCAGCTATTGACGATTGGCCAGTGCGACTTAAGGCGTGTGTAAAGGCAAAAGGCGGATATTTCGAATAAGTATATTCTTTTTAGATACAATATACATCAATAAATATATTAAAAAATATTTGGTCCAAAAACATTTTATTTTACATCATAAAACGTGTGTAAAAGTAACCTCTTGATCGTTTTTCGAATTTCACCGGATACTTCAGGCAAACAAATTGTGGTGTACCACTCAGAATTGACCGTCCTACGTTGCTCAAACGGAACAGTCGTCAGTTGACCAGTTTAGCTGCTTTGTTTCGGGCTCATACACATAGATCCACGATTCATCACCTGCGATGATCTTATAAACGTCTTTTGAAGCACCGCGATCGTATTTTTTCAAAATCTTTGCAACAAATGACACGAGGCTTTTTTGAGCGATAAGATTTTTACAGAATATAGAAACACGCTTAAATGTACTCAGACCTGGTCAGAATTTTCGCCATAGATACCCCTTCTTATTATTAAAAAAACAATCATTTTTTTGTAGGCGACCTATTTTTCCCGTGTCACGGCCACCAGAAGCTTGACAATAATTATTGTTATATACCTTAATTAATTCTTTTCAGATTGGGGCATCACTGCAATGCTTTCAAAACATTTAACCAAAGACGTATTAATTTTATTGATCAGTTGATCCATTGCAAGGCGGTAGACTATTACATTTTTTCAACAGGTACTTATAACCAAGAATCTGTAGCAATAACCAATGCATGAACAAATTCAGTTCCGATAACCATCTTCGTATATTTGGGTTACCGTTACTTGTTTCCTTCAACTGAATGTGTTAGTTACCTCTACTGAAAATTGCTGTCTACCCAGTCAACATTCGGTTAAAGCAATGGACTACATGGTTGCTCGGTTGGCAAATTCTCTGTTGTCTGTGTGCGGCTACTGCTTGGTCGACTTCATTTCCCAGACACTGTCAGCACATAAACCGCACCAAACAGTCACGCTTTGTACACGCAGAGAAAAGTTATGGTTACTACACGGTCGCGGCAACAATAGTATGTTCTTTGCAATAAAAGAATGATATTGGCAACCATAGTATTGTTTTTTGAATTTCATTTTAACAATAATATGATTGCGGGAATATTAATATTGTTGAAATGTAACAATAGTATTGTTGCCAAATTTAAAAATGAAAATATGGTTGTAGCAACAATATATATGTGGTTGGTGCGACAAAACTGTTGGTTTTTGGTTTTATGTTAACAATAATATGATAACGGCAATCATACCGACTATAGCAATAGGACGATATTCAATGTTTTGATTCGGAAGAGGAATTATTTTAGCCGTTTTCCACGCGTGGGGGAAAATGGATTTAGTGAGGACAGTATTAAACAAAAAAGTGATGTAGGGCAGCAACTTAGGAAGAATAATTTTTAGAAATTTTGGATTGAGACCATCCGTGCCTACTGCATTTGATTTTATTCTAATAATGCTCTGAAGGACTTCAGCATCGTCAACACAGCGAAAATGAAAGGAATTTTCAATTGGTACAGTGCTTATGTTTTCATATATATTATCAGTAGGTTGAGCAATATTTACGTGTACAAAGTTTTCGTTAAGTTGATTGACGTTGATGCTGGATTGATGCAGAGAATCACACCGATTTCCGCAAATTCCAATGTTTCGAATTTCCCTCCATTTTGATTTGCTGTCAACAGCGGATCGAAATTTTTGTTTAAAGTACGAGTACTTTGCACTGTTGGTATGTTGGACAGCAGCCCTTCTAACTGTTTTGAACTTATCGTGGAGCGCGGGTGTCTTGAATCGCTTCCAACGCTTATAAGCACAATTTCGTTTATCAATTACCCGTTTAATTTCTTAATTAAACCAGGGCGGCTGTTTGTTTCTTATGGCTTTTGTTATTTCAGGTACACAGTTATCATATATTGTACTAATATTATTTAGAAGAAAGCTGAGCTGATCGTCTGCTGATTCAAGTGTATATATTGCATTCCATGGTATTTCGCCAACTAGTTGGGCTAGCAAGATCCAATTAGTGTTTTTTAAGTCACGATATGTTATCGATTCATTTTGTGGAGTAAGATTAAAATCGAAGCTTAGAAAGATTAGATCATGCATTGAAAATACCAAAATATACAAACGATTTAAACATATTTGAACTTTTTTATTTCTTCTCTTTCTCTCTTTCAGGTAAGTTGAATTATGCTCTGTGACAAGCTCTTGAATTAAACTCTGTCTTCATCACTTCAACAGATATTGGCGGTGAGTTGTTTAAGCGACACTTTAAGCTTCATTTTGCCTTGTTATCTGTATCCTAACATTGGCCGGCTTGGTCGGTTATAGTACTCGTAATTGTATCCAATACTTGCATCATGCTTTTCGAATGCACGCCGTCATAGCGAAATGAGTTCAATGTGGCAGCTAGTGGCGCGACTGTTGCATGCTTTGTCTTCTTGCTTGCAGTTTGAAAATTTAATCAATGGTTGTTTTACAACAAAAAATAAAAAAATTACTAGATTTTTCTGTTTGCTGCTTTGTTTGGAAGTTAATCGCTTGATGTTGACCTTTTTTGGCAACGAACATTTCGATTTTTCTGTTTATTTTTTGTCCGACATTTCTTCTTCTTCTTGTTATCGTTGTCTGCGCTTCGCTTACTTATCAGCAGGCGACTAAACTTGCATCATGCCACAATGGCAGCAGCAGACACAGTTTGAAGTTTGTTGCGTGGCGATATCGTTTGCAGCGTCAATATAAGTTTTGAGCACATAACATGTGTCGATAAAGAAATTACATCAGCTTTTTTCTTTTTCCCCTTTCAAAACAAGCAAAAAAAATACTAACATTTTCTTTAAGAAAAAAAGTTTAATAAAAATGTAGTGGCATACTAGGACAATAACATGCAATAGCCATGTTGTATGAAGCCAGAGAAGGTTTACATCTATTATTTTTTAAACAAAAGTGTACAGTGTCCATTACTTTCCATTAAAAAACAAACAGCATAACTTCTTCCAAATCAGTGAGGTGTGCTTCATATGATTCTTTTTACTCACTTATCGGGACCTACTTGTTGATGCCGGCTTTAAACTGCCCAACACATTTTGTCGATGACTAAGTGATTAATCTCTTAATCGCACAGTCGCTGCCGGCAGTTACAAGGTTGGAAATCGACTCCTGCTGAAATATGTTCTTAACCGGATTTGAACCTGCGTTTATTGGTACACTGCTTTTATCGCGATTTCTGACGACCTTCATTAGAGAGCATCGCAGCAACTTTAAAAAGAAAAACCCAACTCTTTAAGACCAGGCTCTCACAAAACGAATGAGAACTACTCGTACTATCTTTCTGTCATTGTTTTTGAAAAAAGTCTCAAAAAAATAAACTAAACTAAAACTTCTCACTATACGAGGGCGCCATCTGACATTTTCATTGGGAAGTTGGAAATTTTTTTTAGCATTAACGTACTCAGAACGTTTTGACGTACGACCATCATTTGTGTTGTTTACAGTGACTTGAAAAAATCAATTTGGCAAAAACTGGAATTAACGGGTGAACATTTTCGTGCGATCATTTTTCACAAATTTCGACGTTGATTATCACGACAAGAGTGCATCGATGAACTTTAATCTTTGTATGACGATGAAGCACCTTCCTACAGCACTCTGAAAAACTGATTTAATGAATTCAATCGTGGCCGACGCTCGCTCAAAGACAAAGGTTGTCCAAAAACGGCCGTTGTGCCAAAGAACATTGATGCCGTGCGTGAACTGATAATGCAAGATCGTCATGTGACATACCGTGAGATAGAGGCATCCTTAGGCATATCTTCTACCAACATACATTCGATATTGCATGCACACCTGGCCGTAAAAAGGGTTTATTCTTGTTTTAAGAAAAAATAATGAAGAGTTTCACAACTGAACAAAGAACCAGAATAATAGAGTTTTATTATTTAAATCAGCGATCAATTACTTTATTATTATATTGGGCCTTACTTCTTCGATAATGAAGATGGAAGTGCTGTAACCGTAAATAGAGAGCGGTATCGGGCTATGATAGAACATCAGGGATTAGCCGCATGTTCGTCTACCGATGCATAAAACTGTTTGAGGAGACTGGAGATGTAAAAGACCGCCCACGCCCTGTTCGCGCACCGCATGTCATCAAAGCCGTAGAATCAAGAATTGACAGAAATCCGCTCCGAAAACAGAAAATCATGGCCCGTGAGATGAATATCACGCAAAAGTCCAGGAGTCTAATCATTAAAAAAGACTTGGGACTTGGGGCTTTCAAACGATGTTCCGGACATTTATACACTGCAGCTTTAAAAAAAAATTGGATTGAAAAATGCAAACGTCTTTTGGTGAAGCACGCTGATAATTTGCACAGAAAAATGTTGTTCACCGATGAAAAAATTTTTACCGTTCAGGAAAAATTTAACTAGCAAAATGATAGAGTGTATGCGCGGTCATCTAAGGAAGCATCTGAACTGATCCCATGGGTGGAAAAGGGTCATCATTCAGCTTCAGTCATGGTTTGGTTGGATGTCTCTTACGATGGGGTCACTGACCTGCATTTCTGCGAACAACGAGTCAAAACATCGGCCAAAGTTTACCAAGAAACCGTTTTGGAAGCTGTTGTGAAGCCTCTTAACAATTCCCTGTTTCAGAACCAGCCATGGACTTTGCAGCAGGATTCTGCACCGGCCCATAAGGCTAAAACGTCCCAGGCCTGGCTTCGAAACAATTTGCCAGCGTTCATTTCCTCTGAAGAATGGCCCTCCATTAGTCCAGATTTGAACCGATTGGATTACAAATTGTGGACGGCTTAACTGAACAAGGTTTGTCACAAAAGATACCCCAGCATTAGATTTCTTAAGACTGCTTTAGTTCGAGCTGTGGCCAATGGACGAGGTTCGTGGGACAAGGTTTGTAACATAAGATACCCCAACATTTGATCTCTTAAGACTGCTTTAGTTCGAGCTTCGTGCAGCTATTGACGATTGGCCAGTGCGACTTAAGGCGTGTGTAAAGGCAAAAGGCGGATATTTCGAATAAGAAGATTCTTTTTGGATACAATATACGTACATCAATAAATATATTAAAAAATATTTGGTCCAAAAACATTTAGTACTTTTTATTTTACAGCCTAAAAAGTGTGTAACAGTATTTGTTTTCCTACTAAGTAGATTGATAAATTAGTATTCAGTTGATAACTGAATTATTGGCTGTACGAATAGAAATATTATTGTAGCTACCACACGTAGACAAAAAGTATGCTTGTGGTGACAATATTCGAAGAGGACAATACTATTGTTGGGTGTATGGTTGT
Source organism: Hydrotaea diabolus (assembly GCA_963513945.1). Lineage (NCBI taxonomy): Eukaryota > Metazoa > Arthropoda > Insecta > Diptera > Muscidae > Hydrotaea > Hydrotaea diabolus. Next base: position 57,334,638 of record OY740716.1, read on the forward strand.
GGAACAACAATATTATGATACTCACAATAATAGTATAATTCAAATACAACCATACTATAATCCTCACAACCATACTTTGATCCTTACAACAATAGTATGATTCACACGTTACCATACCCTGATCCCCACAACCATAGTATGATTCACACTCAATCATACTATGACATCTACAACCATATTATGATCCCCACAACCATATTATGTCTCACATACAACCATAGTATGATCCTCACAGTCATAGTATGATTCACACGTAACCATGATATGATCCCTGCAGCCATAGTATGATCACACACAAGTATACTATGATCCCCAAATTATTTAATAGAATTGAGTGAAGTTGTCAACAACAGATATGAATTATGAAAGTTATTTGAAAATACATTAAATTCAAAATAATAGAAGTGATTTATTTAACTGTACAAAAAATCAGTTTAAAAAAACCTAAGCGTTTTTATTAAAAATATGTTAGTTAAAAACAACCCAAAGCAGTTTGTTTGAAAATTTTTAATTTCCATATAAAAAGTACTATTATTGCATTAGATCCGTAACAAAAACATTGTTCAAAAAAGCATTTTTAAATGACAAAAAATTGCAAGCATACAGTATGATTGCCGTTATCATGTCATTGTTAACATAAAACCCAAAAAACAATACTTTTGTCGCACCAACCATTTTTATATTGTTGCTACAACCATATTTTCATTATAAAATTTGGCAATAATACTATTGTTAAATTTCAACAATATTAATATTGCGGCAATCATACTTTTGTCAAAATTAAATTCAGTAAACAATACTATGGTTGCGACGAATATACTTTTATTGCGAAGAAAATATTATTATTGCCGTGGCCATATAATAACCATGTTTTTTCTCTGTGTGCATCTTAGATTAGGTTTAACCATGTTATCATCAATACCATGACATGTTAGTGGTTGCAACAGAAGTTATGTTTATCCAACCGAATATTTGTTGTTCGGGTCGATTTCCAAATCGGTTTTTCTCTGTGTGTATTGCATGCCATCTTCTTTATGTCAGCAAATATCTAATAAGGCTCGATAGGGTTTGTGTTAACGGTGATACTATTATCGTCGGCCAACAGTTGCCTGAAGTGGTGTGAAATGATTTAGTGCGAAATGTGGCAATTTTGCTACACGCAGAAAAAAAGTATGGTTGGGGTGACAATATTCGAAGAGGATCATACTATTGTTGGGTATATGGTTGTGGCACAACAATATTATGATCCTCACAACAATAGTATGATTCACACATAACCATACTATGATCCCCACAGCCATAGTATGACTTACACTCAACCATACTATTATCTCTACAGCCATACTATGATCCTCACAACAATAGTATAATTCACACTCAACCATACTATTATCTGCACAACCATATTATGATCCTCACTACCATAGTATGTTTCCCATACAACCATAGTATGATCCTCACAACCATAGTATGATTCACACTCAACCATACTATGATTCCCAAAATTATATATTAAGATTGGGTAATGTTCTTATTCAAAAAAAGAGATTTTTATCAAGTAAACTATTTTAAATTGAATTAAAATTAGTTCATAGCCACGTTTGAGGTTGTTTTTATTAAACATTTCATTCAAGAAACAAAAATATATTTTTCAACGGCAGTCGAAAATACTTTTAGTTGCCAGCAGAGGTGTTTGCTACGTAGCCTGCATGTAACGAATGTGATTAAACCATGATCAATGGCTATATACTTAAGTGCATGCATAATTAAAACATACGAGAACCAGTCGGTAGTAGAGTATTTGACCGAACAAAGTAAACACAATAAAAATCCCTCGAACTATCTTCCGATTGTATGTTTGTAGTCTTTAAAAATTGTTATGCTTTGTTTATAGTCTCAACCATACAGTATGATTGCCGTAATCATATTAATGTACACGTAAATCTTTAGCAACAATACTTTTGTCTCACCAACAATATTTACATGGTTGCTAAAACCATATTTTCATTTTTAAATTTAGCAAAAATAGTATGGTTACATTTGAACAATATTATTATTGCCGCAATCATACTTTTGTCAAAATAAAATTCAGAAAACAATACTACAATGCGACGACAATGCTTTTATTGTAGAGAACATATTATTGTTGCGGTGACCATATAGTAACCATATCTTTTCTGTGCGTGTAGGTGATCCACGAATTGGCCTCGCGGCTAAATATTATTACTTTATGGTGAAATCGAAATCGGCTATAGTCTGCTCCGGAATCTATTAAACCAACACACAGCATTTCAATGATTTTTTTTCAACTCAAGAACAAATTGGAGGAAGTTTAAGGAAGTTTGCCCCAATTACCATACCGAAGCGAATGTTTCACTTTCATAATCAATGCGAAAGTTTCTAACCCGCTGTTCGGTAAACGAGTAGAATGTCGCATGTTAAACTTCATTCCATTTTATTTTGAAAAGTTCGTATCACCAGAGAACGTTTGTAATAAAATTGTATCCTGTTCCATTAAAAACGCCATAAATTCCTGTACAATTTGTAAATGTTTTATAATTGCATTAAGCATATCTTCTCGTGTTTTTGCTGAACTAAGGGGTTGTTTGTATTTTACATCGTCTCCCCCCATTGAAGTGCGTATTGTGATGAACCACAAAATCCAATGTGAGTTTGATTTTATCGTATCGCAAACAATTTCTGTTGCGTCGCAATGCTACTGTGCTTGCCCAGTGTCCTCCGATTCAGTACTTTTGTTTTTATGCGCCACTCAATCCGAAGCGTAATTGTTATTTAATATAAATGATTTATTTTTTTAATTTTACTAACCCAGCTGCGAGAAGTGATCTGCGTAAAAACCTATATACGCCAATGAAGGTTGCTTGAGCCATGCCAGCAGCAAAAATGTACGAGCAATGAAATAATAAGTGAAATATAAAAAAACTTTGATGACTTTTCAACATAGTTTTTCCTAGTTTGAATTGTTTAAAATTATTTAATAAAATAAAAAAAAAAATATGAACGGCATGCATATGTTTAATAAGTGCTCATGTGTTGGTGTGCCAGACAATCTGAAACAATGGGAGCGAACGTCGATTTGGTGGATTACAAGAAAAACACATTCGATTTGATTAATTTTAATGCGCTGCATTTATTCGCTTTTTGTTTGTTTTCCAAATTGTACAATACCGCACAAGTTTCGTATTATCTGTTTTGCTGTCGCTTGCATATGCCTGGAATTTTTATAACTTGAATATCCCTTTAATATTTTGCTGAATAAAATTAGGGTGTTCACAAGGCTGTGCTAACAGTCCTAAGTGTTGTATGTGCTAAATCTTTACAACGGTTGAAAAAATATTTTTGAGAGCCTCCACACCAAAAACTTAGTGAGGCGTTGTACTCTAGAGACCTCACAAGATGCTCTCCATGCTCTCCATTACCTTGGAGAGCACAGAGCAAACCGCAATTGGCTGATAATTCGCAGGATTATTGGCTTCACCCCTTCTTTGGGGATCGGATGGATGTTCGCAACCTTCCAACACCCTGGGCAGACTCCGGCGCGGTAAGCTAGGTTGAAAAGTTTGCGAAATGGACGAGCTAGCGTCGCAGAGCACCGACAGAGTACATGTGGCGAAATATACTGAGGCATGGCACTTAAAGGTGGTCCATCGCACAATGTTAATTGTAAATAAAACAAAAAGTTTTCGGAGAGTTATCTTTATATAGGGTGATCCATCTAGAGGTATTTTACAGAACAAAAAAAATATAAAAATTCATATCAAGTGTGGAATGTTTATTAGTAATTTGAAAGGACATTTTATGGCATTTATTTTTTGAATATAATATCCTTCAAATGTAAGCCGCAACTACGCCTCAGGGTTTCCATTCTGAGGGTCCAATTTTGCATGACTCGTTCCAGCATTTCGACCGGTATGGCTTTAATCACAAGCGTAATGTTTTCTTCCAAAACCTGAATCCTAGCTGGTTTGTCGGCATAGACTTTGGACTTTACATAACCCCAAAGAAAAATGTCTAAAGGTGTGATGTCACTCGATCTAGGCGGCCAACTCACCTGTCCAAAACGTGAAATTAGCTGCTTTTCGAAATGACCTCTCAATAGATCCATTGTTTGAGCATCTGTATGGCAAGTGGTACCGTCCTGTTAAAATCAAGTGTCGTCAAGATTACGGGCTTTAATTTCAGGTAGCATTAAGATCGATATCATGGCGCAATAGCGGGCACCATTGACGGTTACGTGCCGGCCTTCATAAATTTTTAAAAAAATATGGACAAATGATTTCACCAGCCTATAAACCTTACCAAACCGTGGTTTTTTATGGGTACAATGGCACCTCTTGAACCTCTTCTTGTTGCTCTTCAGCCCAAATGCAGCAATTTTGTTTATTGACTTTGCCGTTGAGCCAGAAATGGGCCTCATCACTGAACAAAATGTTGGTCGAAAACAGCGGATCTTTGCGTTTTTCACCGAACGCTCATTTCCATAATACAGTTGCCAACATTTGAAGGTAATTATTTTCAAAAAATAAATGCCATAAAATGTTCTCTCAAATTACCAATAAAGATTCAACATTTGATTTGAATTTTTGTATACATATACTGAAAACATAACTCTAGATGGATTATCCTATATTTTTTTATGATAGAGAGATTAATGACAATTATGTAAGAAACGAAAAATAGGTGAAATGCTTGCAACGGCTTTGGTAAATGACAAAGTTCAACCTTTCTAATAAAACCAACAATTAGAAAAAAATTATCAGTACATTTTTTTACTGCCGATTCAAATTGAAAAAGTTTAATGGCCCACCCTACACGCAGAAAAAAAGTATGGTTGGGGTAACAATATTCGAAGAGCACCATACTATTGATGTTTAGATGGTTGTGGCACAACAATACTATGATCATCTCATCAATAGTATGGTTCACACACAACCATACTATGATCTCCATAACAATATTATGGTCCTCACAACAATAGAATCATTCACACACAACCATACTATGATCCCCACAACCATATTATGATCCTCATAACCTTAGTATGTTTAACGTACAACCATAGTATGTTTCTCACAACCACACGCACAACCATACTATTATCCCCAAAATTGTTTGTAAAGACTGGAATACGTTGTTATTCATCAATAAAGAGTTTTGTTAGGTAAGTTATGTAACAATAGGAGTAATTTATTTAACAGTAAAAAAATTCATTTATTAAAAATATTTTAGTTATACTAATCCGTATTTTTTTTTTGAAAAAAAAATATTTTTTTATTACTTTTATTGCGTAAGAATCGTAAAAATAACATTGTCAAATTAAAAAAATTAAGGTTTTTCCGGTATGATTGCCGTTATCATGTTATTGTTAACATAAAATCCATGAAAGCAATACTTTTGTCCCACCAACCATATTTATATTGTTGCTGCAACCATATTTTCATTTTTAAATTTGGCAACAATACTAATGTTACATTTCAACAATATTAATATTGCCGCAATCATACTTTTGTCAAAATGAAATTCAAAAAACAATACTATGGTTGCGACGACCATACTTTTACTGCAGAGAACATACTATTGTTGCCGTGACCATATAGTAACCATATCTTTTCTCTGTGTGTATATTTTGTCACAACTTGTGAATTGCCTTAATGTTTTTTTTTCAAAAAGACGTATTTAATTAAATTGCTTCATTGTTGTCGAGCCGCACCGTTGGCATGGGACACCTAAGAGCAGGAAATTTATAATTTGTTTAGGTTAGCATTTTCATTGTTAATATTGAACAAAATGCAAATATCTGCTGTTATCTGTTCTTGGGCGATGAAAAATAAAGTGGATTTAGTTTTTGCTAATGTTGGATTATTGAATAAAAAGAAAATACTATGTGGGTAAAAAATTACTAAAGTTTTTGATAAGCAGCGCTCAGGAGAGGAAACCGTTCGAAGTAACCACAACACAATTCTCTTTTTTTCTTGCTGCTAGGGATTAAGAAGAAGTCATTGGGTGCCAAGTAAGGGCTGTACGGTGGATCGCCCATCAATTCGACATCTTGAGTGGTCAAATAGCTCATCGTTTCGGCTGATCAAATCAAATTGTCGTGTTGCAAAATGATCCGTCTTCTCTTATTATCTCTCCTCATTTCTTCGAACACTGGCAAACAAATGGTTGTATTCGAGTACCACTCAGAATTGACCGCCCTTCGTTCTACTACGAGGGCGGTTCGGAAACTTCTTAGCCTAGCACAAAAAGCGCGGTATAAACAGAAAAAAGTTAAGTGTTTTGGAAACTTCCATCTCTGCTATGAACACATGTTAAATTTTGTTTCGATCTGGCAACTCCTTCATATAGAAACAGGTGTTCACAAAAGACGCATCCGCGATTTTTTTACAACTGAAATATTAGAAATGCGTGGTGTCATTAAATATTTACATAAAAAGGGTTTATCGGGACAAGAAATTCATAATGATATGGTGAATGTGTTAGGTGAAAGTGCTCCTTCATATGCAACAGTAAAAAATTGGGTTGCTGAATTTAAACGTGGTCGTACAAGCATTGAAGATGAACCACGTAGTGGACGTCCAAAAACAGCAACAACAACAGAAATTGTAGCCAAAGTGCACGATATGGTACTAAATGATCGACGAATAAAAGTGCGTGAAATAGCTAATATCATGGGCATCTCAAATGATCGAGTCCATTTAATTTTGCATGAAGAACTACAGATGAAAAAGCTTTCTGCAAGATGGGTGCCGCACTTGTTAACAGTCGACCAAAAACGCATAAGAATGAACATTTCTCAAGCTTGTTTGGATCGTTTTCAGCGAAATAAAATAGATTTTAAGCGTCGTTTGATAACTGTTGATGAGACATGGATCCACCACTATACCCCAGAGACAAAAGAACAATCCAAAATGGACTGAAGCTGGAGGAAGTGCCCCAAAGAAGGCAAAAACAATTCAATCGGCTGGTAAGGTTATGGCAACGGTTTTTTGGGACTTCAAAGGTATTTTATTGACTGACTATCTGCAAAAGGGTAAAACAATAAATTTAGAGTACTATTGCAACCTTTTAGATCAATTAAATGTACAAATTCGAGAAAAACGTCCCGGCTTAGAACACAAAAAAATAATTTTCCATCAAGGCAACGCACCAGCGCACAAGAGTGTTTTAACAATGGCTAAAATCGACGAATTAAAGTACGAGTTGCTTGACCACCCACCTTATTATCCTGATTTAGCTCCCAGTGACTTTTCCCAGTTCCCAAATCTAAAAAAATCCTTGCTGGCAAGCGTTTTACCTCAAATGTAGATGCAATTACAGTTGTAAACCACTATTTTGAAGACCTCGAGGAAAACTATTTTAATCAAGGGATAGAATTGCTAGATAAGCGTTGGACTATGTGTATTGAAGTTTCAGGTGATTATATTGAAAAATATTTTTGAAAAACTAACTATTTTCTTTCATTGAAAGGCTAAGAACTGCCCTCGTAAATCATTTGCTTCGATGTACTTCTTCCACGAACAACTTTTGTTGGAGTCAGCTCGTCTTGAAAGACCCATTTGGCCGATTGCTGTTTGTTTCGTGTTCATATGCATAGATCCATAATTCGTCACCTGTGACAATGTTATACACTGCCTTTATGCTACCCCAGTTCTACTTTTTTAACATCTCTTTGCACCAATCCTTACGAGCCTTTTTTCAGCATTCGTCAAATTATGTGGGATCCAACGAGAATAAATTTTTTTCACGGCCAAATGATTCATACTAATGCCCAAGGATGCCTCAATATCACGGTAGGTCGATTGCATAGATATGCACAGATCCATGATTCGTCACCTGTGACAATGTTATACACTACCTCTGAGCTACCGTAGTTATATTTCTTCAACATCTCTTTGTACCAATCTATACGAGCCTTTTTTTGAGCATTCGTCAAATTATAAGTATGTGGGATCCAACGAGAACTATATTTATTTGAACGGCCAAATGAACATGCAATATCTTATTGATGCTTGATATACTAATGCCCAATGATGCCTCAATCTCACGGTATGTCACATGTCGGTCTTGCTTAATCAGTTCAAGCACAGCGACGATGGTTTCTGGCAAAGTGGCCAAAGTTGGATGTTCTTCACGAAATTCATCCTGGAGCGAACGATATCCGAGACTGAACTCTTGGCACCAGCGATTAGCAGAGGGTTTTGAAGATGTTTCTTCGCCAATAGTCAAAAAAAAAAGTTGACTTAAACACTCTTGTCTCGATAACCCACCCAAATCTTCGCACGAAAATGTTTACAGGATAATTCCATTTTTTGACTGAGATGAATTTTTCAACGTACTGTAAACAAAACAATTTATTCTGAAATGACAAAACGTTCTCAGTGAAGTTATGCTAAAAAATGTCAAAGTTTCCAATGGATGTTCTAGTTTGCATCTGGTTACACTAGTATTGTCAGGACCCGAAATATAAATAGCAATCCTCGTATGGCTCTTTTGTTCAATTTGAACACAATATGTGAAAGCGCATAAAGGAAGGGACCTAAGGGTAAATAAATCAATTTTAATTTTTTTTGATGTGGACAACATCTAGGCATCGAATGAATGAGACCGATTCCATGCCCCAAATGTGCACCCTCCCAGAGATATGCGCGTTTTATGAAAGTAAAGTCGACGATTCTAAGCACAAATAGAAATAATCTTTAAAAAGGCTCTCCTGAACAAAACTTTTCACTTTTTTTTTGATGTGGACAACATCTGAGCATCGAATAAGACTGATCCCATGCCCCAAATGTGTTCCCTCCCAGAGATATGCGCGTTTTATGAAAGTGATGGTACACCAAAGATACACGTATTTAATTCTTTAAAATGGCTCTCCTGAACAAATTTGGCTTTTACCCTTAGGTCCCTTTCTATTTTGCGCGTCACATATAGTCTATGATAGAATGCTAATCATTGATTTAATTCTGCTTTAATTTTAAAACGATTTGTCCATTTAAATGACCGTAAATTTGTTTTTTTTTAAAGGGGAGTGGTACCGCCCACTTTGTTTAAGGGATGTGCTTAGATCTATGCCAATATCAAATATTTCAAATATCATTGTCGTAAGCCCCATAGTTCATAAGATATTATCTTTTTGGGTGGTGCCACGCCCTCTTATTAAAATTTTCCATAAAAAAGGTTTTTAATAACTACCAAGTTTATGGATGGGAAATTGTGTGAAGAAAACTTAACATGTGAAATTAACAACAGTAGTTCTCTTTCGTTTGGTGAGAGCCTGATCTTAAAAAGTTTGGTTTTTCTTCCAGCAATTGCTGTGAGGCTTTCTTTTAAACGACGTCACGGGCCATAAATCGGGGTAAAAGCAGTGTGCAGCCACGAAAATCAATGACACTTTGCCATTTTGTTAGAAACATGTCTTCTATTCAAATATAAATACAAGATTTCTTAAGCCGGTTAATCCCAGTTCAATGTGTAAAAGCAAAATACCGAAATAAAACAAATGAGTGAAACATTTTTATTCTATTTATTTTCGAAGCATTTGTTCTAATCTCATTACTATCTGCTTACCCGTTTTGTGTGATAGGGGAGAACTACAACCTAACTAAAGTACTAATTGGATACAACTTGATGTTTGCTGTTACAGTACGAGGGCGACCGCAAAAGTAACTGGCCTAACATAAAAAGAACCGTTTTTTGGAATTATTATTATTTGTTTTTCAACATAATCTCCTTCCAACTCAATACACTTTATCAAATGTTTTTCAAGTTTTTTAATTCCATCCGAAAAATAAGATTTTTCAAGACCTTCAAAATATGCCTCAGTTTCAGCAGTAACCTCGCTATTGGACAAAAATTTATTGCCAACGAGATTTTTTTTTAAATTTGGAAACAAGAAATAATCAGAAGGAGCTAAATCTGGACTATATGGTGGATGCGGAGCAATTTCAAATCGTAATTCGGCCAGTTTTTGTTGAGTTAAAAATGCAGTGTGTGAAGGAGCATTATCTTGATGAAAAAGAACTTTTTTTCTAAATGCGGTCGTTTTATCTTGATTTCTTCACTCAACCGATCCAATAATGCACAATAATATTCACTATTTATAGTTTTTCCTTTCTCAAGATAATCAATAAATATTATACCCCTTGCATCCCAAAATACTGTGGACATTACTTTTCCTGCTGACTTAACAGTTTTCGCCTTCTTGGGACCACTTTTACCAGCTTCTATCCATTGTTTTGACTGTTCTTTGCATTCTGGGATGTAGTGATGGATCCATGTTTCATCTACAGTTATGAATCGGCGCAAGGACTCTGTTGGATTACGCTGATAAATCGCTAAAAGCTCCTCGGAATTGGTCCAACGGACGATTTTTTGTCAACAAACGCGGCACCCATCTTGCGGATAACTTTTTCATGTGGAGTTCATCATGTAAAATACTCCAAACTTGTTTTTCGTGTATTTTAACAATATCAGCAAGTTCTCTGAGATTAATTCGTCTATCTTTAGTCACTTCATTAAATATTTTTCTAATGTTTTCAATAGTAGTAGCAGTTTTCGGTCTTCCAGAGCGTTGTTCATCTTCCGTACTTGAACGACCCATTTTAAATTGTTGAACCCAGGACTTCACGGTGGAGTATGTATGATGGTGCATTATCACCATGAACAGAATTCAATTCATCTGTGATTAATTGTGGCGTATAACCTTTCATAAAAAATTGTTTAATTACCGCACGAAACTCTTTATTTTCCATTTTTCAAAAATTATAAAACTTGTTTACTTCAATCACCTGTAACAAAGAAAATAACACTCTGCGACAAATGGTAAGGGTCAGTGATCGGTTTGGAATGAAACCACCGGGAAAAGTTATATTGGTAAAAAAAAAGTCATACGTGTTCCAGCGTTTCGCTGGGTCTCATCTAGGAATCGAGATATATCGATTTGAAGTTAGTAAGTATCGTATAGGGGAATTTGTCACGTTTTAGGCTCTTTTGTTTGACATAACTCGAGAACCACTCGTCCGATTTAGCTGAAACAAATTTAGAAAAATTAAGAATTACAATTCCTCTAATCTGTTCTTAAACCGTTTTCCTACTTAAGCAACAGTTTCGCAATTATAAATAAATGTATGAAAAAAAAAATTATTTTTGCCTAAAAATTAAATTTTTTTTTTAATTCATAAAAAATCCAAAACGGTAAAAAGTGTCAAGTCCTATTACTTTCACGTAAAGTCACATAACCTATGACCAAAATGAGACATAAATCATGAAAATCGTGAAAAACGTGACAAATTCCCCTATACGATACTTACTAACTTCAAATCGATATATCTCGATTCCTAGATGAGACCCAACGAAACGCTGGGACACGTATGACCTTTTTTTGACCGATATAACTTTCCCCGGTGGTTTCATCCCAAACCGATTGTGGCTGTCGCACAGTGTAATCATTAAATATTTCGGAAATTTTGACAGATGGCTTATAAAAGATTGCTTTTAAAAAAAAACAAAAAAAACAAAAGTTGCTAGTAAAACAGAAAATGTGCCAGGCCAGTTAGTATGCCGATTGCCAATATCTGTAAAAACTGGCTGATGAAATCTAAAAATATTTTCTGTTTATGCACATTTGAAGTAAAGCCTTGACAAACACGCTACTGCAATACATTCACGTTTTTGTGTAGTTATCGACAGTGGCAAATAAGCTGTACACAATCCTTTCCTGGCTTTGACACTTTCACATCCTTAATGCAGAAATCGAAAAGGCCTCTTTAGCCAACGCGAGAAATGTGTACATAGTTACATACACCTAAACTAAATAGTTTCCATTTATGAAAGGATACATGATGCTCAGCATCACCCCACCAGCCTGGTGCAGTATCCAGCCACACTAGGTTCGCAACGTTCAGTGTGCCCGTGTGTAGTTCAGTTGTGGCCTAGACACCAGGCAATGTTGAATATTTCCCACCTTCCAAATGCTATGTAGTCTGTAGGATATCCCAGCTGCTGCTGCTCGCACCGTTTAACACCGTCTTGTGTCAATAGACGGTTGGAAAAAGTACACCAACGGGTAGAGTTGCCTAAGTCAACAGAAAGCCGAAACAGAGCCGTCTATCTTAGGGCAATCAAGCCGTGCACAAATCTTAGCTATCCTTAGCAGCGAAAGAGTGGATTGCCTAAGGCAAGACTCCTTCAAATCATTTACCAAATACGGCCCTGCTTGGCTAAATGTCAAGTATGAGTGGCGACCCCATATTCATCCGTATATAAATGGGGGGGGGGGGGGGGGGCGGTGGGTATGTACGCTAGTATGCAAACGTCTAAATATTTGTATGAACGTACGAATGAATGAATCACAGACAGACGGACGGACGGACGGCATGAATGAGTAGCTGATATTGACAATGACTGTGTCAGTGGCAGCGGTGGCAATGGCGACAGTGTCACTGTGACTCGACTCTGGATTTGACCGAGATTGCGACTGCGTTCCTTGGCTATATTTACATTGCTCCCGGACATTTGGTGATGATACTTGGCAACTTCTACTACAAAGCGTTCAATATTTGAAGAGCCAGAGCTCAAACACTTGCCATAAATAATATCAAGTGGATAGATATTTCAATAGCGTTGGCGTTAAGAGCAAAGAGAGGAATAGCCAGAAGAAGATGTTGGAGTTGCGGGATTAGATTCAGAGATAACATGTGCAAAAACCTTTCTGGTGGAAGTAATAAGTTTCAAACATATTTCAAATCATTTCATTCGTAGTACTTGGGGTAAATAATTATGCTTAAAGAAAGAACATTTTTAAATTGCGAGACTAAAGGTTGGCAAAATTTCATTTCATGCTAGTTCTCTAGGCGAAATATAAACGATAGGGTGGGCCAAATGTTACCATGGGGTTTAAAAATTTAATAACTTTTTCGTTTATAGATTCTTTTTTTCTGATTATATAAATAACACTTTGACAATAAATTATCGAGAGATTCATAACGAGGGTTGCTATACGAGGGCGACCGCAAAACTATTTTGTTTTTTAGAAGAAACCTTTTATTTGATTATTTTATTCTGATTATTTTCTTTGTTACAGTTGATTGAAGTAAACAAGTTTTATAATTTTTGAAAAATGGAAATAAAGAGTTTCATGCGGTAATTAAACACTTTTATATGAAAGGTTATACGCCACAATTAATCAAAGATGAATTGGATTCTGTTAATGGTGATAATGCACCATCATACTCCACCGTGAAATCCTGGGTTCAACAATTTAAAATGGGTCGTTCAAGTACGGAAGATGAACCACGCTCTGTAAGACCGAAAACTGCTATTGAAAACATTAGAAAAATATTTAATGAAGTGACTAAAGATAGACGAACAAAGCTCAGAGAACTTGCTGATATCGTTAAAATACGCGAAAAACAATTTGGAGTATTTTACATGATGAACTCCACATGAAAAAGCTATCCGCAAGATGGGTGCCGCGTTTGTTGACGTTGCCCCAAAAAATCGTCCGTTAGACCAATTACGAGGAGCATTTAGCGATTTATCAGCGAAATCCAATAGAGTTCTTGCGCCGATTCATAACTGTTGATCCATCACTACATCCCAGAATGCAAAGAACTGTCAAAACAATGGATAGAAGCTGGTAAAAATGGTCCCAAGAAGGCGAAAACTGTTTAGTCAGCAGGAAAAGTAATGGCCACAGTATTTTGGGATGCAAGGGGTATAATATTTATTGATAATCTTGAGAAAGGAAAAACTATAAATAGTGAATATTATTGTGCATTATTGAATCGGTTGAGTGAAGAAATCAAGATAAAAAGACCGCATTTAGAAAAAAAGTTCTTTTTCACACTCTGCATTTTTAACTCAACAAAAACTGGCCGAATTACTATTTGAAATTGCTCCGCATCCACCATATAGTCCAGATTTAGCTCCTTCTGATTATTTCTTGTTTCCAAATTTAAAAAAATTTCTCGGTGGCAAAAAAAATTTTCGTTTAATAGCGAGGATATTGCTGAAACTGAGGCATATTTTGAAGGTCTTGAAAAATCTTATTTTTCGGATGGAATTAAAAAAACTTGAAAAACGTTTAATGAAGTGTATTGAGTTGGAAGGAGATTATGTTGAAAAATAAATAATAATAATTACAAAAAAACGGTTCTTTTTATGTTAGGCCAGTTACTTTTGCGGTCGCCCTCGTATATATTTCTGCTCTAGGCAACACTAAGTGTTGCCTGGTGCCATCTGACAATTCCATTGAAAAGTTTGACCTTTTTTTTAGCATAAACGTACTCAGAACGTTTTGACGTACGACCATCATTTGTAATGTTTACAGTGACTTGAAAAAAATCAATTTGGCAAAGAAATGGAATTAACTCGTGAACATTTTCATGCGATCATTGTGCAGAACTTTCGACGTGGATTATCACGACAAGAGTGCATCGTTGAACTTAAATCTTTGTATGGCAATGCAGCAGCGTCCTATAGCACTGTTGAAACTAGTTTAATTAGTTTATTGTGGCCGAAGCTCGCTCAAAGACGAAGTTCGTAAAGGTCGTCCCAAAACGGCCGTTGTGCCAGAGAACATTGATGCCGTGCGTGAACTGATAATGCAAGATCGTCATGTCACATACCGTGAGATAGAGGCATCCTTGGGCATTTCTTCCACCAGCATACATTCGATAATGCATGAACACCTGGCCGTAAAAAAAGGTTTGTTCTCATTGGATTCCGCAAAATTTGACAATCGATCGTGTCGATTGGTGCAAAGAAATTTTGAAAAAATACTATCTCGGTACTTCAAAAGTCTGTTGTAAGATCATCGCAGGTGACGAATCTTGGATCTATGCGACGAATCATAAATCGACAGTGTGGGTCTTCGAAGACAAGCCAAATCCAACGAAAGTTGCTCGTGGAAGAAGCACTTCGAAGCAAATGGTCGTCTGTTTCTTCGGCAAAACTGGTTTTGTGGCGACTGTTCCGCTTAAGCAATGTAGGACGGTCAATTCTGAGTGGTACACTAAAATTGGCTTGCCTGAAATCTTCGAAGAAATTCGAAAAACGAACAAGAGAAGACGAATCATTGTGCACCATGACAATGGCAGCTCTCACACATCGGCTCAAACCAGCGCCTTTTTGATCGGCCAAAACGTCGAATTGATGGGTGATTCGCCGTACAGCCCTGACGTGGCTAATAGCCAATTTTATTTTTTCCTCTTTAACCTTTACAAGTTATATTGATCTTATGTATATCTAACATGTGTTTTTAGTATGCCATAGTATCGATCTAGAATTTCTAGCGTTTTAACTTAAGTTTAAATGCTCTGTGGACCCAGCGTCTTTACGTTACGTTATGAGCATTAGTTCGCAAAGTTAACTTCGTGATAAGTAAAATTTAATTCAGAATCTCAACTAAACATTTGTGTGGAAACTTTGTCTCGCTAGTCAAGCGCTAAGGCATGTGGAGCACAATTCAGATCATTTTTTTTACGTTTTGATCAAAAGTCAAGACAAAATTGCTGAGATACTCAATCAACGTGCGATTAATCTTTCAAAAAAAAATCTTTAAGATTAAACACAAAAATAAATGAGCAAACGATGAATGTGTTTCCAAAGATTTATTTTAAAATTGTTTTTAATTAAAAAAAAAAAACAAAATAAAACTCTTATCACTAGACAAAGCTAAATTTGTAGTAACTTTTAAAAATTATCATTTTTTTATTATACTTATATATACGAATTGTCAGCATGTTTTCCTTTATTATTAATAATTGTTTAGACAAAGGTGCCGCCTTGTCGTCACTTATCAACTGCTAATTAGATTAGATGTTGTTTTTGCAGATCTAAGCTCAATGACCAACCATCATCGGCTCAGCTGTTTAGTGGAAGATCAACAAGTTTTGAAATGCGCCATAATTTTTTTCTTTCTTTCCTAACTCTCAGAACAAGTAAAGTCGAAAGTTGACGGTACTAAGAAATACCCTACACCAAACTGTTATTAAATTCGCGCCGCTGACAGGAGTTTGAGGATGGTCGGGCTAGTCTCTCATAATTAACCATGCAGGATTTTGAATGATCGGTGGCTTTTAGAGCGACGGGAGCGCAAAACGGAAAAGTCTTTAGTCTAGGGTCGATTAAGAAACTTGGACCGATACGGTCCAATTTCATCAGGGAAAGGTGTTGGTAGCAATGCTTCATGCGAAATTTGGTCGGGATCTGATGATGCTTCTAAAGCTGCATATTCCAGAATAAACTTTTTATAAGGGCATTACAGAAATACGAAAATATTTGACCCAGTTTCATCAGAGTTAATTGTTGGTCGCCCACAATGTACCGTGCTCGATTTGAGCACGATTGGGTTCACATTTTAGCTACTACAGCGAATTACTTCAAATCTGGGGGCACTGTTAGGTGGGGCTCTTTAAAAAACCTAGACCCATATGGTCCAGTGTTGGCCCCAAATCGAACAATGTGCCAAGTTTCAATGCAAATGGTTTACAAAAGCCTATACTTAGATTGCAACGACAAAAGGGCAGCTGAACGGACTGACGGATGGACTGACGGACATCGGTCAATGGAATCAGATAACGATTCTTAATCGTTAGACCTCATGCTAAACATGAGGTCTATCTCCATTGCTTTAAGGTGCTACAAACATCAAGGATAAGATGTAATACCGTGCATCACAGCATAGAGTAGGTGTAGGGTATACAAATGTGTTTTTTTTTAATAAAATAAAACCTCAACAGCAGCATTTGTGACAGCGCATAGAGAAAGGGACATAAGGGTAAAAAAATCAATTTTCACTTTTTTTTTGATGTGGACAACATCTGAGCCCCAAAAGTGTTCCCTCCCAGAGATATGCGCATTTTATGAAAGTGAGGGTACACCAAAGATACTCGTATTTAAAACGTTTAAAACGGCCCTCCTGAACAAAACTGTTTTTTACCCTTAGGTCCCTTTCTATTTTGCGCGTCACATTTGGTCTGCTTTAGTTGTTCTGAAAAAGATTAGACAAATTGAGTTCATCAAAAGGTGATACAATAGCTGATGTTGGCGCTTCTAAAGAAACACTAAAAAATTCCCATCGCGAAATACTCGTATTGATAGTGGCGTCATGATGCGATAACAGGAAGTTTTTTTTTATTTTCAAAGAAACAAAAGAACTGCCAAATTATAATTTTGAAATTAACCTTTTTTTGTACAGGGTGAGTGATGCGTGTTGTTATAACACAGAACCACAAAATCAATCGTTTTTTTTAGCACACATGAGAAATGTTAACTGAATATGAAAATAGGATTAAAATAAGGAAATGCGTGTCTCGGCGTTTTACTGTAGCACATCAGAGTTTTGAGAAAAGCGATTTTAAAGCTTGGAAGGACCGTGGAGGTTCACTTGTAATGTAATGCTATTATAAAAAGTTCTATAAAAACGAAATAATTGAACCGATTTTAATGCTTGAGCCAGTTTTGAAATGGAATTAAATTTGGATTTTTTTATTAACCCTTCGTCAGGCACATATTTTGAGCCCTTAGTTCTGGCACATGGTTCTGGCCAGACCCCTATACATTTACATGCATTTGTATGGAAATAAGGGCTGTTTGCCGTTAAATTTTTTACTAAGATAGGAAAATATTTGTTATATTTTGTGTTTCTATTTCTTTTTACTATGTTATTAGCTACCTGAGGAAGAAAAAATAGACCTGAAAAAATCTTTGGAATGAAAAGGGCAACAATTTTTTTGTTCTATATATATTTCTCTTTATTATAGGTAAAGTAATAAATGTTTATGACAAAATAGAAAATTATTATGAAGAATACATTGAATTTTTCGATTCAGAATTTTGGGGAAGGCAACAAAAACATAAATAATCTACTTTTAAATGTTGCTGACAAACAGGATTGTTGCATTTGCAGCAAAAAAAAGCGTGTCTTACGGCGTATTTTGTCACCTTGCTGCAGGCAAATTCTGCAATCTTTTTTGACAGCTAATGTGTCTGGACCACTGCATGAAGCCACATTAAAGTTTGCTATATTGAGAGGTATCCCAAAGTACGCTTCAAATGCTATACGAGTTGTTGGTTGAGCCACAATGTGCGGATTATTGGCTTTTTGTCCTGTTCCAAGGACTTTTTTTAATAATTAATTTATACATCTAAAGCCAACAATATTTTGGGAGATAACCCTGAAATTACAGCCATGTACCTAAAATAGAAGTATGCTAAATTGAAGCATGAAAATGAAATATGTCTGGCCAGAACCATGTGCCAGTTCGAGGGTTAATAAAGCACTAGATGGCGCTTTAATTTTCATCGAATACACCTGCAAGAAAATAAAAATAAAATCAATTTAAGTTAGCTCAAAAACAAAATAACAAACTTAAAATTTTGTATTACCTGCTTTAACTTTGGCGTCATTTACACGAGGAAAAACAGTTTTTAAATACTTGAAAGCTTCACTTTCACGATCCAATATACAAATGAAACTTCTCGAGGGCTGCTTTATATGTGACCCGGTCTACGAAAAGGGACCTTCGGTGTGAAAATATCATTTTTCACTTTTTTGGCGATTCGGATAGACTAAAGTGTGCTCTTTCTAATGGCGCAAAGCAGAAGTTTCCAACTCGTAAAGAAGTTTGTCAAAGAACGAAACTAACCTCTTCATCTACACTCATTTCACATGACTTGTTTATCTTTAACAGCTGTTTTCTCGAAAACTTGTTTTTACACCGAAGGTCCCTTTTCGTAGACCGGGTCACATATATAGAATAATTCATATAGAGGTACTTTTTCAGAACAAAAAAAAAACTTTATAAAAATTCAAATCAAGTGTGGAATCTTTATAAGAAATTTGAAAGGACATTTTTTGGAAATTTTTAGAAAATAATTGCCTTCAAATGTTGGCAACTGTATTATTGAAAAGAGCGTACGGTGAGCAACGAAAAGATCCGCTGTTTTCGACCCAAATTTTGTTCAGTGATGAGACTCATTTCTGGCTCAACGGCAAAGTCAATAAACAAAATTGCCGCATTTGGGCTGAAGAGCAACAAGAAGAGGTTCAAGAGGTGCCATTATACCCATAAAAAACCACGGTTTGGTAAGTAAGGTTTATAGGCTGATGAAATCATTGGACCATATTTTTTTAAAAATTTATGAAGGCCGGCACGTAACCGTGAATGGTGCTCGCTATTGCGCCTTGATATCGATCTTTATGCTACCTGAAATTGAAGGCCGAAATCTTGACGACACTTGGTTTCAACAGGACGGTGCCACTTGCCATACAGCTGCTTTAACAATGGATCTATTGAGAGGTCATTTCGAAAAGCAGCTAATTTCACGTTTTTAACAGGTGAGTTGGCCGCCTAGATCGAGTGATATCACACCTTTAGCCATTTTTCTTTGGGGCTAAGTAAAGTCCAAAGTCTATGCTGACAAACTAGCTACGATTCAGGTTTAAGAATACAACATTACGCGTGCCATTAAAGCCATACCGGTCGAAATGCTTGAATGAGTCATCCAAAATTGGACCCTCAGAATGGACAGCCTGAGGCGTAGTAGCGGCCAACATTTGAAGAAAATTATATTCAAAAAAGAAATGCCATAAAATGTCCTTGCAAATTGCCAATACAGATTTCACACTTGATTTTAAATTTTTATATTTTTCTTTCCTCTAGATGGATCACCCTATATTTCTGGCCTAATAGTGAAAATGCGAATATTTATCATCAAAAATGGTTTTATTTTTTTTTCAAAGTATTCTCCAGCTTGATTAATACACTTTTGCATGCACCAAAAGTTGAAGCACTTTTCCACTCCGATTGAGACACCTCCAAAACATGGTTTTTGAACGCTTCAACAGCATTTTCTGGCGACGAAAATCGTTGACTACATATATTTTTCTTGATGTGCGGGAATTAAAAGAAGTCATTGGGTGCCAAGTCAGGGCTGTAGGGCCATCAATTCGAGCTTTTGGCCGGTCAAAAAGGCGAGCTGGTTTGAGCATATGTGTAAGAGCTCGCATTGTCATGGCGCATAATGATTCGTCTTCTCTGGTTTGTTTTTCGAATTTCTCCGAAGACTGCAGGCAAACAAATTTTGGTGTACCACTCAGAATTGACTGTCGTTGCTCAAGCGGAACAGCACCGCGTGACCAGTTTTGCCGAAATAACAGGCGATCATTTGCTTCGAAGTGCTTCTTCCACGAACAACTGTCGTTGGATTTGGCTCGTCTTCGAAGACCCTCACGGTCGATTGCTGTTTTGTTTCGGGCTCATACGCATAGATCTATGATTCGTCACCTGTGATGATCTTATAAACTTCTTTCGAAGCACCGCGATCATATTTTTTCAAAATTTCTCTGCACCAATCGACACGAGCCTTTTTTTGAGCGATTGTAAACTTGTGCGGGATCTAATGAGAACAAACCTTTTCTACTGCCAGCTGTTCATGCAATATCGAATGTATGCTGCCTAAGGATGCCTCTATCTCACGGTATGTCATATGACGATCTTGCATTATCAGTTCACACACGGCATGAATGATCTCTGGCACAACGGTCGTTTTTGGACGACCTTCGCCGGCCACGATTGAATTCATTAAAGCAGTTTTTTACAGTGCTATAGGATGGTGATTCATCGCCAGACAAAGATTTAAGTTCATCGATGCACTCTTGTCGTGATAATCCACGTCGACAGTTGTGAAAAATGATCGCACGAAAATGTTCACGAGTTAATTCCTATTTTTTTTGCCAAATTGACAAATTGACGCAAAATCCTGCTGGAAAGTCGATGGCTGGTTTTGGAACAGGGAATTATTTAGAGGCTTTAGAACAGCTTCCAAAACGGTTTCTTGGTAAACTTTGGCCGATGTTTTGACTTCTTATTCGCAGAAGTGCAGGTCAGTGACCCCATCGTAAAAGACACCCCAACAAACCATGACTGAAGCTGGGTGATGACCCATTTCCACCCTTGGGATCAGTTCAGATGCTTCCTTAGATGACCGCGCATACACTCTATAATTTGGTTGTTAAATTTTTCCTGAACGGTAAACATTTTTTAGTCGGTGAACAAAATTTTTCTGTGCAAGTTATCAGCGTGCTTCACCAAAAGACGTTTGCATTTTTCAATCCTATTTTTTTTAAAGCTGCAAGTCCCAAGTCTTTTTTAATGATTCGACTCATGCATTTTTGCGTGATATTCATCTCACCATGATTCTCTGTTTTCGGAGCGGATTTCTGTGAATTCTTGATTTAACGGCTTTGATGACATGCGGTAGTCGAACAGAGCGTGGTTGGCCCGACCGGTGGCGGTCTTTTACATATCCTTATCCTCAAATAGTTTTATGCATCGGTAGACGAACACGCGGCTAATCTCTAGTATGGTAATCTCTCACAGTATGGTGAGGGCATAAAAAGTTGATGACTGCTAAAGAAAGGCAAGAGTGTGGCCATTTCGCACACATTTCTAAATAACCGCCCACTACAAGAATACTGAAATCCTGATTACTCGCCCCTTTTAATTTGTCACTGCGTGTAAGGGCACACATTCTTATTATCACACACTCGCCGCAATTTACATATCTACTCCATCACATTAGCTTTTTTCTCTTTCTGTCGCCAAACTGTTCCCTTTGAATGTGAGCGAATACTCTCATTGCATTTGCGCAGCAAAAGTCATGAATTTTTAAAACTGCATTCCTATGCAGACACACATACTTCTATGGCGAACTGCAAGAGAGGCAAAGAGAACAACGAAAGCTTTGCTTAGTAAACACACAGAGTGCAGAGATAACAAACAAACCACACTCTAGGTAATGAAGGCATGCAGCTATTACTGTTAACCGTTATGTTTACGAAAGCGGTGTAATAATAAATAAAAGCTTTCTTTGCTCACTGAGAGAGTTCAAATGAAAAAGAGATAGAGTTTTGGTTCTGTACTCTCTTTTATGGCATGGCGTGAAAAAGGGATGCTGTGTCAGGCATTTTTCTTGGAGAGACAAAGAGAGTGAGTGGAGAGAAAACAAGATGCTGCTGCGATGCTGGGAGATTTTAGTTGACGGTTTTTGGTGAAACTTTTCAGAAACAAAGAAGAAAAAAATAAAGGGATGCAAAACAACGGTGATGTTTCAGTTAACAGCAAACTTTTAATCGAAACGGTTGTGTTGTAACGGCTACTAACTCGAGCAAACTAAAAGACAGTGCTTGTAAAGGAATCTCCAAAAAAAACAAATCAAGAATTCTATGATAAAGTAAAATTGAATAAGAATTTGTTATTTAAATTTATTAAAGCAGCGAAGTAAGAACAACAAAGTTCAAGCTAATGTTAAACGTGTTCAAGTGCAAAGCAAACTAAAAGGTTTTCTTAAAGGATACGGGAAAAGAAAGAAAATCCAAAATTGTTTGTTTGTGGTTGTGTAGGGCTAATAATGCAAAGGAAACAACAGCTGATGTGAAAAGTTGCTATGAAATTAACCAGAAAAAGATAATTAAACATCAACAGAAAAATTGTGCAAAAAGTGTTGTTTGTGGTATGTCCTTTGACAGGATGCTGCTGCTGAATTGTTGTGGTTATTATTAAGGAATGCGGTACATTTGACACTTTGCAGCTTCTTGTGCTTGCTGTAAATATTCGATTTTATTTCGTATGGATTTTCTGGCTATTCTTTTTTTTACTAATTCGCCTTAAGCCCCCATTGAGTTCTTTTTGCCGAGTGAGTGTTGGCACAAGAATTTCTCTTCGGTTTTGTGCGTGCCGTCTTCTTGGCCATTTACGAATTACTTCATTTTTATTATTTTTGTTTTCTCCCTTTTGTTTTTTACGTTTTAAATAATTTTCTCTGCTTCGCTGTTTGTGTTTAGCGGTCCTTGAAAAAGGCGCCTTTTTCACAATTCTGTGAAAATCTTCTCTCTTTCTGGTTAACGCTTCTCGAGCGAGCGAGGGGGGAAACGAGCATTAAAAAAAGCTTTATTACTTCGCTTACACACACACACACTCATACAGTTACGCTTACTCACGTTCTGATACTCATTACCCGCACATACATTGACATTTCATACAACTCCTGTTTGCTTAGATGCCATTACACTTCTGTTGGCATCCTTGGCGCTGTTGTTGGGGTTGGTGTCGTCGATGTTGTCGCTGATGTTTAAACGACTTTTGACAACAACAACAGCAGCAACAAATCATAGGTTTAGCACGACTGGCGTGGGAATAGGGGAAGATGAGTCTAAAAAACAAACAAAAAACATCATCAGACCTACGCACGTATCAGTGATGGGATTTTGAAACGATTTTAAAGTGAAATTGTACCAAAAGTGTCCCACTGTTTAGGCAAGTGTTTAATTAAAACAAATCGCTTTGCGTTGTAATAAAATCGTGCTTAATTGTTCACGTTGCTGAACTGAAAGTAAGAGTCACAAAAAGAGTCAAGTTCGCGAAAAAAAAGTATAATAACGAGTAAAGGCGACACTCACTAGATGATACCACATGCTTAAGACTTTATTTTAGTCATAAGCCATATTTCGAATATTATTGGTTTATTATCGGCTAAAATGTGCCGGACTTAGCGGAGGCTGGAACATTTTAATATTTATACTGCTCTAGGCTATTCTCATGGGTATCCAGTGTGCAAAAACAACTCACAAATCAACCTTTGGTTGAAATTTTAAGAAATTGCCCGCTATATTGTCGGTTTGAGCCCATATCGAGAGGTAGAATTGTAATAAGGGCTATGTCCGAATATGGAAGGATTTCTTACAAATTTAACAGATCTGGTCTAATATCAGCAATGTCTGTCCAGTGTGCAAAACAAAGTCACAAATTTACTTTTGTTGAAATCTATAGCGATTTGCCGTTGTAATGTCGGTTGAGGTACATTTGCATGGGGACTACGAGTATATCCAAACTTGGAAGGATTTCTTACAACTTTAACAGCGACCTTCATTATACATAAACAATGGCAGTGTCTCATCAAGAGCGGTTCATACGCGCCTAACTCTTAAAATTCAAGAACAGATGGACAAACAGACAGGCAGGGAACTTAGAAATTTATTCTGAGTTATTTGGTATAATTATTAATGGGTCTAAAACACTTGTTTCTGTGCGTTAGCAAACATCGGCACAAACTCGTAGTATTCCTGTACCACAGTGTGGTGAAAGTACAAAAGTGGTCACCAAAATTAAGAAATATAGTCTAATAATATAGAAATATAATCTAAAAATAATTTGCGTTGAAAAGAAAACAGTAAAACAGTTTTGTCTTTAATGTAAATAAAAACATAATTAAAGCCTTCAGACAAGTTTTAATCAAGTTTACTCTCTACCATAGTTTGAAAATATATTTAAGTTTGCCATTCTATTTTTAACACGCCGAAAAACTTATTTGCGACCATACTTTATATGGATAATACGAGTCTATAATGGATCGTTTTAAAATTCTAAAACGATCTGCGTTTGTGCGCTTGTCCGTCTACTAATACTTTTACAAAATCGTTATGACTTTTAATTACGTTTTATTGATTATAAAGCTATGTTTATTAGGAAAAGTTTGGTGGGACCATAGGGAGCGTTTTCTTCGGGCCAGAAAAGAAGACCCTTTTTGAGAAATGAAGCGCTTCTCATCTCACAGATAGTCACGTTTCGTCGAAAAACAAAAAAAAGAAGATACACATTTTACTCCCTTCAAGAAATGGCCGTTTTTGCCCATTTTCAATCTTAGGACTGAAATTCATCATCTTGCGAAATTTCAGCATCCTCATTCGGTACGGACATGGTGAAGATTACTAAAAATAGTATATCCGATCAATATTTCGTTGTGTTGCAAACGGAATGACAAATTTAGTGTATACACTATCCTACGCTGGAATATATAAAAATATACCATCTGTGGGGGAGCACTGGCTCAACGTTCTTGTTTCAGTATGCCCATTATAAAAAGACATGTAGAAATTGCCCAAAAATTTAGTGGGCTTCTAGTAAACTTTTTTATTGAACATTGAACAGGGATTAACCGGCCCAAGACCTCTTGCTTCTATATTTAAATAGAAGACAAGTTTTTAACAAAATGACAAAGTGACATTGATTTTCGTGGCTGCACATTGCTTTTATCATGATTTCGGGTCCGTGACAACCCTTTCCAGAAAGCTTTGCTGCAATTGCTGAAAGTAAAACCGAACTCTATAAGGCCAGGCTCTCCCCAAACGAATGAGAACTACTGTGGTAAACCTTACTTTTCAAGTTTTCTTCACACAATTGCCCACGAAAATACAACTCACTCTTGCCACCTCTAAAGAGACTCCACATCGAGAGCCATCAATAGATTTCTTTTACAACGAGTGTGTGTGTTGTAAAAAGAGTTTAGTTGACTATGTCAACTTTTTTATTAAACTAATTAATACGAGAATATTGTAAACATGCACAAAACTTCAATGTAATTAAAGTACTTCCTTCTCAAATTGTTTAACGTTGCATTTACGTTTTTATCGCTGCGATTTATCTCTTTAAGGCCAAAAAAAAGTCCACCTACGATGTCAAGCGTTTGCATTCGTTTGCCTTTGAAGCGAAAAACAGCTGACTTGCGACCCACTTAGACCAGAGCGATAAAGTGAATAAAAGGCTTGTCACAAAAGGTCGCCTTTTAAAGCGATAATGAGGAGTGTAACCCTATCGTTTGCTATCGTTTAAGAGAGAATTAAGTCCCGGCTTGAAGTGTTTTTCGGATAAATGACATATTCGTATTTCTTTGGCAGAATTGTTCATTGGTTCTATAAGTTCTTTACTGAGTCCAGGTACTCGTATTTGATAAATGACTCAGCATTAACTATTATACATCATTGTTTTCACTCAAAGTTAAACAATTTTCTGTGTTGAATCTTTGAATTTATTTATCACAACATTTTGAATAAACTTTCTCTGATTTCTTAAGTTTTTTTTTTCAAGTCAATTGTAAACAGTTGCCTTCACGCAAAACAAGAGTAAAATCTATGACATACCCAGAATCATTTAGTACAATTGTACGAACAACTGTACAATCAAACCACGTTTTCCCTCTTTGCCACGTTTTACGTATTATTGAACAGTCCCATTAAAGGTAGGGCGGGGTAGTATGGCTGATAACAAAAAAATATATCTAAACGAAATATCTTAACGCACAGAGAAACCGTGAAGGGTAGAGAACATGGTAGAGGCGGAGAGTGTAGTTAGAGGACGAACGTAGATTTTTTCGCCTTAAGGCCGATCGGTGGAAAGGGTAAGAAACTGCTAGCGAAAGTAAAGGATTGTCGTCATATCCTTCCAATCCATTTTTGACTTCATCATTTATTTTCTGACATTTATTGACATTTATTAATGTTTATGTTGTTGCTACGTTCGTTCGTTTGCGCGTGGTACTTCCGCCAAAAATTATTGCGCTCTTTGCCATTTGGCCTACTACTCCTGCTCCGCAGAAAACTATTTTCATATTGCCAGTCCTTTCTGGCAGGTCATAATTCATTATACTCGTATTTGTTGGCTACTGTTGGTTTTTTGTTGTTTATTTTTAAGGCTCTCGCTTCTCGGATGTTAAAATTCTAGAAAGGGCCAAGAAAAAGTAAAAGTAATTTTTAATTATGTCTACTGTCAAATTCATTTGTTACTCCATCAGAAAGTTAATTAGTTTTTAATAATTTGCACAACGTGGAAGTTTTTCTTTCCTGGCCCAAAAGGACTTGGCGTGTCTTACATAAGGTTGGGGCACATAGCAGGCACAAGGAAAGGGCGTGAAGTGTCAGCGACAGGCCATAAAAATCTTCTACAAAAATATATCCGTATACTTGGGTATTTGCCTAGTTAATTTACAGCATCGTAGTAAAAAGAGGATACCCTCTGCAGAAGCCAAAGCATAATAGTTACTTTAAAAAATCTGTTGCGTTTTACAAAAAAAAATCTTTTATAGTTGCCACATTGACAGCCTGTCGGATTTATTGTTTTTTTTGCAGTGTCCCAAACTGCCTAAACGAAAGATTCATATGTGAAGCTTTTTCAAAAATTTATAAAACAATTAAAAAGGGTTGAGTCAGGAGATACCCTCACAACTTCTGTCCGGAGCTTGAGCCAGGTTGGACTTAATAAGTTACATCTACAGGTATTTTGGGGTTTTTGTCAGATTTATTGTTTTTTTGCAGTGCCCCAAACTGCCCAAACGAAACATTCATATGTAAAGCTTTTTCAAAAATTATTAAAACAAGTAAAAAAGGTTGAATCAGGAGATACCCTCACTACTTCTGGCCGGAGCTTAAGCCAGGTCGGACTTAATAAGTTACCTCTAGAAGTAGTTTGGGGTTTTTGTCGGATTTTTTATTGTTTTTTGCAGTGTCCCAAACTGCCCAAACGAAACATTCATATGTAAAGCTTTTTTTAAAATTAATAAAACGAGTAAAAAAGGTTGAATCAGGAGATACCCTCACTACATCTGGCCGGAGCTTGAGCCAGGTCGGACTTAATAAGTTACCTCTAGAGGTATTTTGGGGTTTTTGTCGGATTTATTGTTTTTTGCAGTGTCCCAAACTGCCCAAACGAAACATTCATATGTAAAGCTTTTTTTAAAATTAATAAAACGAGTAAAAAAGGTTGAATCAGGAGATACCCTCACTACTTCTGGCCGGAGCTTAAGCCAGGTCGGACTTAATAAGTTACCTCTAGAAGTAGTTTGGGGTTTTTGTCGGATTTTTTATTTTTTTTTGCAGTGTCCCAAACTGCCCAAACGAAATATTCATATGTAAAGCTTTTTTTAAAATTAATAAAACGAGTAAACAAGGTTGAATCAGGAGATACCCTCACTACTTCTGGTCGGAGCTTAAGCCAGGTCGGACTTAATATGTTATCTCTAGAGGGATTTTGGGCCGGACATATAAAACACAGGCCGGCCCAATTTCACCAACGATAAGTACAGGTCGCACATAACGCTTACTTTGAGCTAGATTAGACTTCTTTTGTAGCTTTCAGTGAGGGAGTCACTTTTGTATATAAAAACAAGTAAGTAAGTGCTATAGTCGGGCGTGGCCGACTCTATGATACCCGCACCACTATAAATGTGATTAAGTCTCCTGTTAATCGAAAGCACTCGTCGCTATTTCTATCTGTATCTATCACGCAAGCACTAAGCCTTTATACCCCATACCACTATGTGGTGAGGGTATAACAATTATAGTTGGTCCACATTTTCATACCTTGTTTTCGGACCCTGTGCCCTCCCACGGACGAGATAAATCATTTGGCTTGACATATTTAAAGTCCTGAGGCAATTCCCTGTCATTTGAGGGGTCACACTAAAATCCGGGTAAACCGAAACTTTTGGACCCTCCTAATGGACCCTGGGGCCCAAACAGGTCGAATTTTTTTCTGTATTTAAAATTGTAAGATAATTTCCTTTCATTTAAGGGGTCACACTTATATTTAAAATCATGGGTCCATTTTTTGGGTTCTGAAGGCCCCGTAGGTCCGAGAGGCGGGTCCAACTATTTTTTTTACATTTTGTGGTCAGTTCTACATCGAATGTCATATTTTTTTAATTTGTTGACCAATACACGCGACATCAACTGGATTTGGACCAAATCCGGGAGTTCCTTTGTATGGGGGGTCTATCAGAAAGTGCTCCGATTTAAACCAAATTCAATAGCGTCCGTCCTTGTCCCAATATATTACCACTTGCCAAGTTTAATCAAGATCGGTGCATAAATGCGACCTGTACTTTGATTACAAGAATAGATGGACATCTTTACATCCAGCCAGCCAGCCGGCCAGCCAGCCAGCCATACAGACATGGCTAGATCGACTCAAAATGTAATTCTGAGCAACTTTCTCTCTGGTCCCGGTATTCTAACTCGATTCCTTCGATGTGTTACAAACGCAAGCACTAAGCCATTATACCCCATACCACTATGTGGTGCGGGTATAATATGGACCGACATCGTGGCTTTCGACTTTCGGCAAATGTATTCCCACTAACTGCGACTTCCAGAAGTTCAATTCAAGTATGAATCAACAAGACTCCCACTTTCCCCTCAGTACTATTTTAGACATGATAATACAAATGGAGATGAAGACTATAGTTTCAGATTTAGCTATAAAGGGTGTTTTTTTTGGACATGTGGTTTTCAATCTGTCCACATTTTAATCGGAGTTGGTTTTTTGACAGCTTTCGCTTGATTTAAGCTCAGTTTGGTTTGCCATTTCATAATGAATGGACGTACTCCGGAACAATGTTTGCAAATCGTGGTGAATGCGCCCAAAACGATCCTGAATTTTACAAGGAAATTTTTTTCAGCGATGAAGGTAACTTTTGGTTGAATGTGCACGTTAATAATCAAAATTGTCGCAATGAAAATCCACAAGTCACTGTGGGCAGATGGAATCATTGGTCCATTTTTCTTCAAATATGAAGCCGGCCATAATGTAACAATCAATAGGGAACGCTAAACAGCCATGATTAATGACTGTTTCGTGCCTGAATTGGAGGGTGTTGATGTGGACGACCTTTGGTGGCAACGAGACGGCGCGACATGGCATACAGCCAACAAAACATTCATTTTATTAAAGGAAACTTTTGGTGAGCGCTTTATATCACATCGTGGGCTTGTGACTTGGCCTTCACAATCGTGCGATTTAATGCCGCTGCACTTTTTTTTGTGGGGTTGTGTGAAGTTTCTTCTCTACACAGATAAGCCTAACAGGATTGACGCCTTGTTATTGCTGACATACGGCCCCAAATGCTGTAAAAAGTGGTAGAAAATTGGGCCTCTCGTCTGGAATTTATTTGATCCAGCCGCTGCGGCCACTTGCCCGAAATCATTTTTAAAACATAATGGCAAACCCTTATCTTTATAAGACTTTAAACCCAAATTCTTGTCCATATCATTTAATTATATACATTTTATTTCTTCTTGAAAACCACACGTCTGAAAAAAAACACCCTCTACATATGTAGCTGTCACACATATAATCGCTCAATTCAATTTTGGGCCTTTTAGTTCTTAAGATCTAGAAGTCGCATCTAATATTGATGTTTTTTGTCAGAACTGCGTTTTGAAATTTGACGCACGCTATTGAAATTGAAGCAAATCTGTTCAGTTTTACGTATCGTGTGATCAATCTTAAGGTATTTTTTCAAAATAAAAAAACACTTTAAAAAATCAAATAAAACTGTGGACTATTTGTGGTTCTTTTGAAAGGACATTTTATGCCATTTATTTTATGAAGAGAATTTCCTTTAAATGTTGGCCGCAACTACGCTTCAGGGTGTCCATTCTGGGGGTACAATTTTAGATGACTCGTTCGAGCATTTCGACCGATATGGCTTTAATGACGCGCGTAATGTTAACTTCCAAAACCTGAATCGTAGCTGGTTTGTCAGCATAGAATTTGGACTTTGCGTAGCCCCACAGAAAAAAGTCTATAGCTGTGATATTACACGATCTAGGCGGCCAATTCACCGGTCCAAAACGTAAAATTGGCTGCTGTTCGTAATGACCTGTTAATAGATCCATTGCTTGAGCTGGTGTATGGCAAGTGGACCCGTCCTGTTAAATCCAAATGTCGTCAAGATTACGGGCTTTGATTTCAGGTAGCACAAAGATCTATATCAAGGTGCCACAGCGAGCTTCATTCACGGTTACGTTCCGACCATCATCATTTTGGAAAAAATATAGAACGATCCATAAACCGCGACCAGCCCATAAACCGCACCAGACCGTGGTTTTCTCTGGCTTTAATGGCACCTCTTGAACCTCTTATGGGTGCGCTCTTCAGCCAAAATGCGGCAATTATGTTTATTGACTTTGTCGTTGAGCCAAAAATGTGCCTCATCACTGAACAAAATTGTGGTCGAAAACAATTTCTCACCGAACGTTCATTTCGATAATACAGTTGCATAATTTAAAGACGTTGTTTCGGTGTAAGTCTTTCCATGATGAAATGGCAAACAATACTGAAAAGAAAAATATAATAAAGTTGAACACAACTCACGCAAGATCTATGAAAAAAGGCTATTAAAAAACGGTGAAAGTCTTTCCATGATGAAATGGCAAACAATACTGAAAAGAAAAAAAAAAGTTGAACACAACTCACGCGAGATCTGTGAAAAAAGGCTATTAAAAAAAATACCTCAAGATGGATCCTCACATACGTTCTTTCTTTAGCTCTAGAAGTCACAGCCCATAAACCGCACCAGACCGTGGTTTTCTCTGGGTATCATGACACCTCTTAAACCTCTTATGGGTGCTCTTCAGCCAATATGCGGCAATTATGTTTTTGACTTTGTCGTTGAGCCAAAAATGTGCCTGAACAAAATTGTGGTCGAAAACAATTTCTCACCGAACGTTCATTTCCATTATACAGTTGCACAATTTTGCGACGTTGTTTCGGTGTAAGTCTTTCCATGATGAAATGGCAAACAATACTGAAAAGAAAAAAAAAGAAAATTGAACACAACTCACGCGAGATTTTTGTAAAAAGGCTATTGAAAAAAATACCTCAAGATGGCTCCTCACATACGTTCAAACGAAGTTCTTTCTTTGGCTCTAGAAGTCACAGCCCATAAACCGCACCAGACCGTGGTTTTCTCTGGGTATAATGGCACCTCCTGAACCACTTATGGGTGCTCTTCAGCCAAAATGCGGCAATTATGTTTATTGACGAAAACAATTTCTCACCGAACGTTCATTTCCATTGCACAATTTTGCGACGTTGTTTCGGTGTAAGTCTTTCCATGATGAAAAGGCAAACAATACTGAAAAGAAAAAAAATAAAGATGAACACAACTCACGCGAGATCTGTGAAAAAAGGCTATTGAAAAAAATACCTCAAGATGGATCACCCTATACATAAAGCTTCCTCGCATACGTTCAAACGAAGCTCTTTCTTTAGCTCTAGAAGTGATATATTACATTAAATCCTGATAAAATTGAACAGAGTTCTTAACAATCGATTGGTCCATGCTTTTTTTTGCAATATGTAAGGCTTAATTGAAGTTTTGCACTAGGCAGACGAAAAAAAAAAATTTAATAAAAAGAAAACTGTTGATATAAATTTTGGACAGTTTCTAAAATTGGTCTGATTTTTTTCTCCTGATAAAAATGAACAGAGTTCATAACAATCGATTGGTCCATGCTTTTTTTGCAATATGTAAGGCTTAATTGAAGTTTTGCACTAGGCAGACGAAAAAAAAAAATTTAATAAAAAGAAAACTGTTGATATAAATTTTGGACAGTTTCTAAAATTGGTCTGATTTTTTCTGCTGATAAAAATGAACAGAGTTCATAACAATTAATTGGTCCATGCTTTTTTTGCAATATGTAAGGCTTAATTGAAGTTTTGCACTAGGCAGACGAAAAAAAAAAATTTAATAAAAAGAAAACTGTTGATATAAATTTTGGACTGTTTCTAAAATTGGTCTGATTTTTTTCTTGGGGTAAATGGTGAAGGCCAGTTTTCTTACGCTCCAGTTAAGGCTTTCTGAAATATTATTAAATAGTATTTCTTATGTATTATCGGTACATAAGAAATAGTTTTTACTTTTAACATCGTAGCTTTACGTTTCGAGCACTTATACTCGTAGACAAAATATTTTTTTTTCATAAGTTTAGCATTTTCTGAGTTCACCGGATTATTTTATTATTGCACCAATCAGCGAGACGCTTTATGCCTAATCTTCATCCTTACATCCTCTTTGAGAAAAAGCGTACATTTAGGACATGTGTCTTTGCATTTTAACATTTATTTGTTAGTACCTTTTGGTTTTAAATTTGAAATTTGAACGGTTAAAACTTTTAATTTTTTTCACACCCGCGATGGCCAACTGCTGATCCGATTTGGGCTTAAGGTCTCAAAACTGTGTTTGTCTTCGATCATGAATCATCTTAAAAGACAATAGAACTTAAAGACACATTTTTTATTCAAAATGCTTTGTTCCAACCTTGGCGCACTGGCCTTGGTTTGCTTAGTAAAAAAAGTTTATTTTTCCGGTTTTTGTTATTTATATTTTAATATAAACCATCTAACTTAATTTTGTCATATTAAATTCACTTAAAATTGTGTCCTTTTTCAAAGGGGTTTGTCTTTTGGCCATTGTATGACCCAGTCTAGGCATGGCACATATTTTTTTTTTTGTAATATTGTTTGGGTTGGCTTTTAGTTTTCGGATTTTACTTTGTTGTAAAAAAATTCAGTTTTCCTTTAGTGCTATGTAGACAACATCTGTTTTTCTTGTCGTTTTTATGAATCTATGGGACTGTTGTGGTTTTTTTGTTTTTCAATTAAAATCGGTCATCTGTTCGGGTTTCTGTGTTAATTATTTTTGTTCCCCCCATCCTTATTTCTTCACTCTGGACATAAATGAATTATTTTTCCACACAATTATCATTTGCATAATTTCTACAAAAAAAGGAAACCACCTATGGCTTTACCTTGAAACACTGGCATACAATTTCAAAACCATTTCCCAAATAATAACCTCAACATGTCAGCAGCAGAACGACCAGCAGCCGAGTAGCCATAATTTCCATTTCATATTTCATGGCTGTTCATCACACAACGACCACATTTATCATCATCATCATCATCATCATTATGATCATCGTTCCCGAAATGACCTGAATGCCAAATAAAATGAAAAATATATTAAATGAAAAAAAAATAACCAAATCGGTGGCAGGAATAAAAATCATATTTAATTTTCAGTTAAAATCGGATTTAATAAGTATTAATTGTGTCAGCAGCCATATAGCCTCATATTCCTTTCTGATGAACAAAGCAGTTTAATGTAAAATAAAGTAATGAACAAATAAAAGTAGAACCAACTGAAAAAATACCCCATCGTAACGTGTGCTGCATATGCCAAGGCTCAATGTTAACATAATTACAAAGGACTTACGCCAGAGTGAGTCGTACGGAGTGCTTACCAGGAAAAGGGACCAAAACATACGTAATAATAAAACAGAACGTCAGTATTGACAGACTGGTGATTTCAAAAAGAAAAAATAAAAACAAAACAACAACTACAGGCTCAGCGAATGCCAATGTCGAAAGTGTCTGTGTAAAAATCCCCACAAACCTATTAAAAGGGCTTGAAAAATATATTTTAAATATTCACAGCAAACGTCGACTACTGATATAAAGTGTCAACAAAAATAAGTCGATAAAAAAATAAAAAAAAAAACCAGAAAACCGTATACGAATAAAAAAACTGTCATTACAAAAAATTATATATAAAAAAATTCACAAATTATGTGCTAAATAACAATAAAGCTTTAATATTTGCCCATAAGCATTTAAGCCTGCCGCTTATCATTGACTTGACCAGAGCATATCAAACGGCCATTCCACACTTCAGAAACTTCACCTAACAACGCAACGTTTTTCCCGGTTGGTAAAACAACGTTCAACATCTCAAACTCCGGTTGATCATAAAAGCAATAAAATCCGCATTAACCATAACATCAGCAGCTCATTCCGTATAGCTTCAGCAGCAGAGGAAGCAACATATTGCTGCAGTTGCAACAGCAGATCTCGGACCTGTTCATACGCGAACACCCACCAACCGCCCCCATTTGCATCCTGTAAACGAACTATTGCCATTTGCTACTCGACATGGGATTAATACGCTATTTTCTGTATTGTCTGCTGGTGATAAATGGTCTGTTGCATACAACACGGCTTAAATCGATGATGTATGCCCATGCATTGCCGCCGCTGTCCAGCGCTACAACGACAACGACAATGACACAAGGTAAGATCGTTATCGAATGTATCCGAGTTGATGCATTAAAAAAGGCTTATGTCTGAATTCATAGTTTTAAGATTTTTTGTGTGGAATGTGAACGTCACCTCAGCGCAGACGAAGAATACTAAACAAATGATGCAGATCTCAGTATACACCGCCTGAACCTAAAAATGAAATTGAATTCATTAGCAAAAAAGAAAAAAATAAATAAAAACTTTGTCTGGGCCACATATTAAATGGCCTTCTATGCGAATTCGCTATTGAATAGGTCCGCAGACGAAGAATACTAAACAATTGATGCAGATCTCAGTATACACCGCCTGAACCTGAAAATGGTTCAGGCAAAAAAGTGGTTTAGCAAAAAAGAAAAAAAAATAAAAACTTTTTGAGTTAGTCTGGGCCACATCTTAAATGGCCTTCTATGCGAATTCGCTATTGAATAGGTCCGCAGTTGGATTCCTTACTGCAATCCTTTTCGTTTTGGGGCCCCATGCGTCAATGAGCCAGACCCCCCAATCTCAGTTAAGTCGAAATCCATACCTAGATTCCTAACTGCATTCCTTCCTTTGTTTTGGGGCCCCATGCGTCAAAGGGGCCGACAAGAATCTCAGCCAAATCTAAATCCATATTTGGATTCGTAATAAAGGGTGTCCCAAGAAGAGCGCAATTTTTAAATGACTGATGCAGCAATTGAATTGTTTCTCTGGCTGTATGACATGTGGCGCCGTCTTGTTGGAACCACATGCCCTCCACATTCATTTCTTCAATTCTAGGCAAGAAAAAACTGGTTATCATTTCACGATACCAAACACCATTGACTGTTTGCGCTTGACCTGCCTCATTTTCATAAAAAAAAGGTCCAATGATTCCTCCAGCCCAAAAACCACACCACACAGTGACACGTTGAGGATGCATTTGCTTCTCGTGAATCACTCGAGGATTTTCCGCACCCCAAATGCGACAATTCTGCCTATTGACGAAGCCATCAAGATGAAAATGGGCCTCGTCACTGAAGATGATTTTATCGGCAAAATCAGCATTTTCATGTTGTCTCTCCAATACCCAATTAACGAACTCCCTTTCGTGTAGCGCTCCATTTTTACTAACCTCGTACCTTCTACTGACAAACAACAACAATTGTTCAAATGTCAAACAATGACACTTCGAATGTTGCCAGATTTAAAAATTGCCTTCTTCTTGGGACACCCTTTATAAGGCACATTTTGGTAATCTTATTTTTTAAGAAACAGTTCAGATGTTAAAACCAATGGCACATTAAAGTATAGCATTGGAAGAATATCATATTTAATGTTTAGGAAGAAACGGTAAAAAAAATAGGAAAGTGACAGCAATCGAATGCGTCTCAAAGAACAGTAGAACTCGGTTTTGGGTCATCTTAAATCCCAGAACCAAAGTTCCTTCCTTAGATAATCGCTTTTCCCAGGTAACGATGGAGGATTTTTCGAAATTTAAATTGCACCACTTTTAAGTAAAAAACGCGATTCCTGCAATTAAAAGTTAGCCAATTTTTTATTGTAAATTAAAAAATATTACGAAATCCAGCTGAAAACAAAAAGAGTTCGAAACTTTAAAAGAATCAGTGAGGTAGCTTAAAAGTAATGTGGGTCGCCGACTTTAAAAATGCGAATTGAGGAATAAGAGCTTTAAAGCTTCGAATATTAAAAAATTGAAAGAAATCGTTCGTAAAGGGCTTGTATCGACAAAAATATCTTTGTAAGTTTTGCTCCGATTTATCTAAAATTTATCTTAAAATGTAGACAGTTTTTCTATTCAGAAAAAGCAAGAATGTGGATGTTGTCCACTTGTCCGTTTAGCAGGCGCGGTGGGTGACACATTTTTCATCGGTCATAAAGCGTAGGGTTTCTAAATAAATTTTAAAAACAAGCCAAGCCCATCATCAACACTTGAAAGCTTCTTGATTAAGTATTAGTGGCGAAAACAAATCAATTATTTGCTGGCCCTATTGTAGAGTAATTTGAAAAAAACTGCATTTTCCATAAGTTTTAAATGTTGGCGATATTACCATATGTTTAATTTATCCCGAGTATAATTTATGTCACTTTAGGGAGTTGCAGTATGCAAATACCACATTTCACAATCAATTAACTTTGTTTGGCCTTTTTTAAAACTTTAAGGCAAATATCCGATGAAAAGCATAATATTATTAATGACATGTTACTGTTGTGTGTCTGCATTTTTTAATGCCAGCAGCCAAAATAATTATTGATTTTGTCCTCAAGCGATGGCGGAAAGTGTCAAACGGAATTATACTCTTATTATTGATGATGTGATACGAGTGATTATAAAAAAAAGTAAATAAACCGCACAGAAACGAAAACAACAACAGGTGGCGTTTACAACTTAAGTGCTGACATATAAGGGAAACATAATTCCAAACTGGAAAAGTTACCACAACAGTTTAGCACTTTTTTTTGAATAAGGACAAGTTGCGGAGAATCTGAGCTTTAAAAAAAAGATGCGGAGAATCTGAGCTTGAAAAAAAGTTGCGAAGCATCTGAGCTAAGAAAAAGTTGCTGAGAGCCACAGCACATTTTTGTTTAAGGAGCAAACAGCTAACGGCAAACAATGTCAGAACAGTTTCGTTTGTTCAAAATAACTGATAACTGAGATCAAAAATTTGCTGAGAATGTCAACAGTTTATCGGTAAATAATAAAAATAAACTAAACTAAACTAAACTTTTATTGGCAAGAAAAAATTTATGAAAATCTTAGAACTTTTTCATTAAGGAAGAGTTGATGGAAATGTCAGCACTTTTTCGTTACGAAAAAATTGCTGAGAGTTTTAGCACTTTTTCGTTACGAAAAAATTGCTGAGAGTTTTAGCACTTTTTCGGTAATGAAATATTGCTGAGTAGCTCGGCAATTTTTCTTTTAGAAAAAATCGCTGAGAATCTCAGCACTTTTTTGACAATGAAGTGTTGCTGAGTAGCTCGGCACTTTTTCTTTAGGGAAAAACTGAAGAAGAAGTAAGTACAAATTGCTAAGGATCTAAGAACTTTTTGTCCAAGGTGAAACTGCTGAGAATCAGATAATTTTTCTCAAAGAAAAAGTGTTTGTCAAATTTTTCTTTATACTTTTTCTTAAAAGAAATTCTGCGGTTATTTTTGGCACTTTTCTTTCCGTTAAGGAAAAATTGCTGAGGTTTTCATCACTTTTTAGTTAGGCAAAAGGTGCCGAGAATCTCAGCACTTTTTCGTTAGGGAATTTATGCTTGGAGTTATAGCACTTAAAGGAAAGCTAGCTAGAAACATCAGCATTTAGTCGCTAAGTAGGAGTTGTCGTTTTAAAATATTTTTTGTATTTTGATTTTCTAAACGTAGTACATTTTTAAATATATTGTAATAATTTCAGAAGCAGATAATTTGAATTTTGTTTTATTTAAACTATCTAAATCGAATTAGCGAGGGCTTAAGAGAGTATTGGGTCCGAAAAAATGTATCTATGAACTTGTTTAGATTTTCTTTCGGCTACAAATGTTTTTAAAACAACTAATAAATCGTAATGGTCTTTGGTAGAAAATAGCATATCTAGTAAAATAGACGTTTATTTCGATTTTAAATGGTGCGACAAAGCTAAAATTGCGTATTTTTCCAATTGTCTAAAAACCATTGAAATACTTATAAGTATATGTGACGCGCAAAATAGAAAGGGACCTAGGGTTAAAAACCAGTTTTGTTCAGGAGAGCCATTTTAAAGATAAGGTCCCTTTCTATTTGCGCTTAGAATCGTCGACTTCACTTTCATAAAACGCGCATATCTCTGGGAGGGAACACTTTTGGAGCATGGGATTGGTCTCATTCGATGCTTAGATGTTGTCCACATCAAAAAACGAAAAAAAAGAAAATTAATTTTTTTTTACCCTTAGTTCCCTTTCTCTATGCTACTGGCGGTACTTAACTTAAAAAAACGAAAGGCTTAGGTAACAGGTTTCAAATTTAAGGGTCTCGTACACACATTATAAGTACTTTTATATTTTCATTTATAAAATAAGACTAAGCAAGCAAATATTCAAAAAAAATTTACTTTTTACTGCGTTAACATTATTCCCTAAAAGGGAAACTTTTTCCCTTTCACCGATTTCAACCATTTAAAACTTTACACAGCTCATGGCCATTAGCCATCATCATGCAGAAGTTCGGGTTGATTTGTTTAACCGATATCGAGTTTTCACGGACATGGCTAGATCGTCTCAGATTTAAAAGACGATACTTTATGGAATCTAAGTTTAATATTTCGTGCACGCAGAGAAAAGATATGGTTACACTATGGTCACCGCAACAATAATATGTTCTCTACAATAAAAGCATGTTCGTCGCAACCATAGTATTGTTGTTTGAATTTTATTTTGACAACAGTATGATTGCGGCAATATTACTAAAGGGTGTCCCAAGAAGAACGCAATTTTTAAATCTGGCAACATTCGAAGTGTCATTGTTTGACATTTGAACAATTGTTATTGTTTGTTAGTAGAAGGTACGAGGTTAGTAAAAATGGAGCGCTACACGAAAGGGAGTTCGTTAATTGGGTATTGGAGAGACAACATGAAAATGCTGATTTTGCCGATAAAATCATCTTCAGTGACGAGGCCCATTTTCATCTTGATGGCTTCGTCAATAGGCAGAATTGTCGCATTTGGGGTGCGGAAAATCCTCGAGTGATTCACGAGAAGCAAATGCATCCTCAACGTGTCACTGTGTGGTGTGGTTTTTGGGCTGGAGGAATCATTGGACCTTTTTTATTAAAATGAGGCAGGTCAAGCGCAAACAGTCAATGGTGTTTGGTATCGTGAAATGATAACCAGTTTTTTCTTGCCTAGAATTGAAGAAATGAATGTGGAGGGCATGTGGTTCCAACAAGACGGCGCCACATGTCATACAGCCAGAGAAACAATTCAATTGCTGCATCAGTCATTTCCCGGTCGTGTTATTACGCGTTTTGGAGATCAGAATTGGCCGTCTAGATCGTGCGATTTAACACCATTAGATTTTTTTCTTTGGGGTTTTTTGAAGTCGATGGTTTACGCGAATAAGCCGACGACGACTCAAGCCTTAAAAGACGAAATTGGGCGCTGCATTAATGAAATACCGCAGCATTCATGCAAAACGGTCATTGAAAATTTCATTAAAAGATCGCGCGCATGCCAGCAAAGCCGCGGCGGCCATCTGCATGATATATTGTTCTATACATAACCTCATTCTGTCTACTTTACGATATAATAAAGTTTCACGATTTTTTCTTAAATATCTGTGTTTTATATTATTGAAATGTAACAATAGCATTATTGCCAAATTTAGATATGAATATATGGTTGTAGTAACCATATAAACATGGTTGGCGCAACAAAAGTATTGTTGGTAAAAATTTACGTTAACAACAATATGATTACGGCAATCATACAGTATGGTTGCGACTATGAACATAACAAAACAGGGTTTATAGAGCATACATGTATGTGTGTGCGTATGTTTTTTTTTTTGATACACAAAAAAAGACATACACATTCGTAGTCGGTGGGTTTGAGTACTGGGGTAAAATTGCCAGGTTCTGTACTACAAACTAATTTTTGCATTTCAGTCTAAAAGTCATTTCAGTCTAAATATCATAATATTATGTAATTTTGAAAAGGTGAGAGGTAGGGCTATCTTTAAAAAAATACGACCACTGGTTCCCACATGGTTAAAACGGGCGATAGATAGTAAATTTTGACATAGGGGTACCAAATATGTGACAGCGCATAGAGAAAGGGACCTAAGGGTAAAAAAACAATTTTCATTTCTTTTTCTTCTTTTTTTGATTGGACAACATCTAAGCATCGAATGAGACCGATCCCATGCCCCAAAAGTGTTCCCTCACAGAGATATGGGCGTTTTATGAAAGTAAAGTCGATGATTCTAAGCGCAAATAGAAAGGGACCTAATCTTTAAAATGGCTCTCCTGAACAAAACTGGTTTTTAACCTTAGGTCCCTTACTATTTTGCGCGTCACATATAGACTAATTTCGAATTGGACCAAAAAAGGACGAACTTACTGTTGTCCTGCCTGTTTTTTCTTTGGACATTTATTGCTATTAAAGGGCTTTCCACTAGAGACATAACAATTGCATATCTTTATTTCAAAGCACCCTCGAACATTTTTAATAATATTTCAGTGTCAAAATGTTAGTCGAAGTCAACATTTTCAACATGGTAAAGTTCACTTACGTGAAACGTTTGGAAATCATTAAAAATTACTACCGAAATTAGGAGTCGGTGGCTCTGACAAAGTTAAACAAAAATCTAAAATTTTATCTAAAAATAATCTGCGGCGATGAAGCTTATTTCTGGCTGAGTGGTTTTGTCAATAAACAAGATATGCGTTATTGGCAGCAAAAACCCATAGTGCTTCAAAAGACACAATTGTAAAAATTACTGTGTGAGATTGGGACGTATTTTTCATAGATGAAAACAATTGTCATGTTACCGTCAATGGAGAGCGCTATCGTGCCATGTTAGAAAATTATATTTGACCAGAATTGGATGAGCTCTACATCGCCGATATGTGGTTTTACACAGCACGCGTTAACATCAATTTGCTGGAAGGCAAATTCGGTGAACGCGTTGTCTCGAGTAATGGTCCGGTCGAATGGCCACCTCGTTCAAGCGATTTAACGCAATTAAATTTCTTTTTATGGGGTCACATCAAGTCATTGGTCTATGCCAACAACTTAAGACGAGACAACATCCAACGAGAAATCGCCGACGTTCCGGTCGAAATGTGTGCAAGAGTGGTGGAAAATTGCGTCCAAAGAATACTTTAGATCCATGTTGACGGGCTCGTGGTGGTCATACGAGTATGGCCGAAATCGAATTTCTATTTTATAATCTTACATTTGCACTACACCTGAAATAAAATTTGAACTCAATATCTTAGATATTCTGCGCTTTATTAATATATAAAATTGTTATGTCGTCAATGGATATCCCTGTATTTGTGACAGTGAATTATTCTGCAAAATAACTACATCAGTTTTGTCGCTGCTTGTCAAATAGAGGAGACACGAAAGCAATTTTCTGCGAATCTCAGCAGTTTTTCAGCGAACTCTATTTCTACAGACTCTGAGCCCTTTCTTTATAAGATAAACTTCACTAAAGAACTTAAGCTGAGAATGTTAGCACTTTGTGCTTTAATAAAAATCTAAAAAAAACTGCTGCCAATTTAAGCATTTTTTTTTTGAAAAAAATTCTTCTATATTGTCACGCTGATTAGTTTTTGTTTTCCATTTGATCAATCGGCAGAGGCGCTTTATTAAAACAAATTAAAACTTTTAATTACCACTTGTAGCCAAATATGACTTTGTTAACATATTTGAAAATTCATAATGGCTTCTCTGAATTTTCGCTAGACAACGAAAATATTTACAATTAAATCATGCAGCAAATGTTGGTGTCGACAAAAAAAAACAGCAAAACACAGAGGCAATTCCCAAAAAAGTCATGTCAACAACATCAGCCGCCAAAGTAGCAGTAGCACAATCTAATTAAAAAATTTTCTGCAAGGACTGGAGAACAACAGCAGCAGCAAAAAATGAATTCCAAATAAAGAAAAGCAAAAAAGAAAAGTTTACAAAATAATCTTGAAACAGAAATAAATACTAATAAAGTCAAACAAAGTGTCGACGCAGAAAAAAGTGCCTGCCTAATGACAACCGAAAAAAGAACAACACTACGGCCAAACGAAATACTTCAAAAATAACAGGGCCGCAAATAAGAATGATTTCATTAAAAAACATAACATCGGCACGCAGGCACATGATGAAAAAGGACATGGCGTGTGAACATGACTCTGATGAGGACACATTGAAAAATGAGCAACAATTTGTTGAACAGAAAACTGCTGATTCCCCAAAAAAACAGGGCTAAAATTAAAAAAAAAAGAAAAGACAACAGCATAACTTTCATGTTTTCTTGTGTCAACGTTTGGTTGTAAGGAAATTAAGTTGAGCAAACGGAAATTTGATATCAGAAACTTGTGTGCGGCGTAGGAAAAGTTTCACATCACAAGTTTCCAAATCATCTTCGGGAGGTTCGCCTGATGGTACATCATCAGTTACAGACCTTTTTTTTTGGTGCGCTTTAGCGCTTTTGCTTCCTTTATTCATTTACCTTATCCTTTTCGCTTGTCCTTTGTGTTGGCTGCGTAACAGTTTTAGACTTTTTCGCATTAATGGCTGATTGTTTACAAGCAGAAGTTGTGGCTTCCGCTTTTGCCTTTTCTGGTTTTGTCAGTTTACGTGTTTTCTTCGCTCTTGTAATTTGATGTCAATGCCATATTTTTGATAACAGCCGCACTGCTACTCGTACTTAAAGGAGTCTCGGTTATTGTGGCACTTTGCCGCGCCACTGCCCGAGGGCACCCCATCAATAAATATTTTGTCTGCTTGCGTGAAAATAGTTAAAATGCGCGCATTCAGCATTTAAATGACAATTAACCGCAAGTCATTTGCATGGACACTTTGCCAGAGGGAATGCCTAGTTAAATGCGTATTTAGGTAAAAATTCTCCTTTAATACTCCTTAAAGTATGCTTTAGATATAAGTTTTATTAAATGCCTAAAAGTGGGCTCGAAACAAACCATGTAGGCAAAGCTAGATTGTTTGCGTTTACATGAATAATCCCTAAAGTATGCTTTAAAATTAAGAAACATACCGAGTCCTCGGGAAAAAAAAATTAAATCGGTGTATAATAAGTACATTGTTTTAGCTCTGTAAATGTTATATAAAAGAAGTCTCAATAAATTAAACTTAAACTTACATTGTTTTAGAATTTTTACCTTGTAACCGAAGAGCTTTTTTTATATTTTTTAATTTTGTTTTGTTTTGATCAATTTTGGGGTTTTTAATTTTTATTTTGCGTATTTAGCTTTTTTGGTCCGTTTGTAATCAAATTTTTTACATTGTTCTCGAGAGATGTCTATCTATGGCTTGAAATGCCAATTTTTAAAAATAAAATTAAATAAATGCAGGAATTAATAATGAAATCAAATAAATAAAAACATGGACGCTTCAACAGCTGCCTCGGGCTACGAAAAACGTTGACTGCGCATTTTTTTCTTGATGCTAGGGAAGAAGAAGAAGTCATTGGGTGCCAAATCAGGGCTGTACGGTGGATGGCCCATCAATTCGACATCGTGAGTGGTCAAATAGCTCATCTTTTTAGCTGATGTGTGAGAGCTCGCATTGTCGTGATGCAAAATAATTTGATGTCAATGTCTTCGAACACTGTTGGCAAACGGATGGTTGCATACCACTCAGAATTGACCGTCCTACGTTCCACAAAAGGCACTGCGGCAACATGGCCGCAGTCATTTGCTTCGATGTACTTCTTCCACGAACAACTTATGTTGGATTTGGCTCGTCTTGAAAGACCCTTACGGCCGATTGCTGTTTTGTTTCGGGTTCATATGCATAGGTGCATGATTCGTCACCTGTGACAATGTTATACACTACCTTTGAGCTCTACCGCAGTTATATATTTTTTTGAACATTTCTTTTCACCAATCCATACGAGCCTTTTTTTGAGCATTCGCCAAATTATGTGGGATCCAACGGGATCAAATTTTTTTACGGCCAAATGAATATGCTATATCTTATTGGTGCTTGTCATACTTATGCCCAAGGATGCCTCAATCTCACGGTATGTCACATATTGGTCTTGCTTAATTAGTTCACGCA
This sequence comes from Hydrotaea diabolus, assembly GCA_963513945.1. NCBI lineage: Eukaryota > Metazoa > Arthropoda > Insecta > Diptera > Muscidae > Hydrotaea > Hydrotaea diabolus. Next base: position 57,379,153 of record OY740716.1, read on the forward strand.
CAGCATCGCTGGTTTATTGGCAAAGTGGCCAAAGTTGGACGTTCTTCACGAAATTCATCCTAGAGCATAGATGCCCAGTAGTGGCTGATTTCAGCAATTTCAACTCACACGTATTCTTACGCTCTTTTGTTTGATCGTCAATCAACCAATAGGAAAGCAGAAATATGAGTGGGAGAGACAAGCTACACTGGCAGAAGTTCTGTGTCTTATTTACATTTAATCGTGATCGAGACTGCTGATAGTGAACACATAAACTGAAATTATTGCGATATGTTAATGATAAAATATTTTCGTTTGGTCGAGATGTGTTGATTTGTCTGAACATTAGTCATTTTCATATAAATTTTGTAGATATCAAATGGGCAAATGAAAAATATTTTCTACCAAAATGTTTTGGGTTGACGTAAATATCAACAGTATTACTAAAATATGTACATTCATTAATTTTATATTTCCCAGAAACAGAAAAAAATGACGACACCCGCCACACATGTGCTTTCGTCGCTATCTCGTTGACGACTAAATAAAATGAATAGAAAAATCTTTTCTTCCAGTGTTATTTTGTCGCTCTCACCAATACTATTACATTGGGCATCTATGTCCTAGAGCGAACGGCGTCCAAAACTGAACTCTTGGTATCAGCAATTAACAGTGGTTTTTGATGGTGCTTCATCGCCAAAAGTCGAAACAAAATGATTGAAACACTCTTGTCTCGATAACCCATGCACGAAATGTTTAATTTATAATTTCATTTTTTGACTGAGATGAATTTTTCAACACACTGTAAACAAAACAGTTCGCCTTAAAATGACAAAACTTTCTGAGTGAAGTTATGCTAAAAAATGTTTCCAACGGAAGTTCCAGTTTGCATCTGGGAAAAATCAATCAATCAAGGCAAGGAAAAGCTTGATAACTACTAAAGGGACTCTGCACCATCGATTTCGATGGCAAAAAAGTGGTTTATTTACTTTTGTTGTGGTCGCACAAGTACTAATGAGGCTGACCGTCCTGGACGGCCAATTGAGTTCAATACCCCCGAAAATGTCGAAAAAGTCCACGATATGGTTTTGGGCGATAGATGAGTAAATATGCGTAAGATTGTTGATGCCATACGCAATTCTTATGGCAGTGTGGTTTCGATTTTACATAATCAGTTGGGTATAAGAAAACTGCCTGCAAGCTGACTGCCGTGTTTGCTCTCAATTGACCATAAACGTAATCGTGAAACAACTTCAAAGGATTGTTTGGAGTTATTTAACCACAAATCGAATGAACTTTTGCTGCGTTTTGTAACTGTGGATGAAACATGGATCCATTACAACACTCCGGAGACCACGCATTTGTCTAAACAATGGGTTTTTTCCGGGTGAACCGGCTCCGAAGAAGGCCAAGGTGACTTTGTCGCACAATAAGGTGATGGCAACAGTTTTTTTAGGATATAATACACATCGATTACCTTCAAAAGGAAAATATTATGCCAACTTAGTGGACCGATTTAAGGAGGATTTAAAAAAAAGATCCCATTTGGCCAAGAAAAAATGTATTTTTTATCTGGACAATACACGGGTGCACACGTGTGCAGTCTCACTGGCAAAATTGCATGAACTTGGTTGCGAATTGGTACCTCATCCGCCATATTCTCCGGATTTAGCCCCCAGTAAATATTTCCTATTTCCAAACCTAACGAAATGGCTCGGTGGAAAGAGATTCAGCTCCAACGATGAAATTATTGATCAAACAAGTGACTATTTTATGGAACTCGAAAAATCCTATTTTTTGGAAGGGATACAAAAATTAGACAAACGTTGGACTTAGCGTATTGAGCTAAATAGAAATTATGTTGCAAAATTGTTTTGTTTTTTTTTGCAAAAAAAAAAAACTGTGTTTTATTCGAAAAGTCACGGAATTTTAGATATGCCCTCTTAATTTAGGATACAAAAGTTAGAGAAACGTTGGACTTAGCGTATTGAGCTAAATAGAGATTATGTTGAAAAATGATTTTATTTTTTTTTCAAAAAAAACTGTGTTTTATTCGAAAACTCACGGAATTTTAGATATGCCCTCGTAATTTAGGTTCAAGATTGCTCTACGCACAGTTCAAAGACGATACGCAAAGGGTAATTCTCAGTGATACAAATGACTCTCCCTCATAAGTCATTTGATTTGTTGCCAAAAACTGCTGAAGAAAAACCATGGCGGTTTTAGAAACAGCTGCACAGTCTGCCTGGCAACCGTAGCCAATACATTTCACAGCGACCTCAAAAATGGCTTCCAGTATAGCTGGCCATATGGATGCGAAATAAGTAGGATATTTTCTCACGATGCAAAAATAAAATTATGTATTTTTCACTATTTAAGTGGGATATTTTAACCCCTTAGCCGAACTCTGTAAGTACAGGCGATTAGTGTTTTCGCTATTTAAATTTTAGTTTATCTTGACGCACATATTTGCTATTGTCTAGATGACCAACAATTCTGTCCACCTTATGTAGGCGCTTGTGCTGTTTTGATAGTCTAACGACAAGAAAGCTATGACGCTGGCAGCTCAGCCCTCGTATATAAATAGGAAAATATACTTTATTGAATGGCTTGCAGGCCATAATTTACTTACCACCTGATTTACAATTTAAATAATCCCCTAAAGTGTGGCTTCTTTATTTTTTAAGCATTCTTTGCTTTCGATTTGTTTTTCAATATCAAAGATTCCCCCAAAGTACGGTTACCTTATTTCCACCATTTTCCCCTTACGCGATGGCAATACAAAGTATGCCTTTGAAAAAATTCCCCCTCTTCTGTTCATAAACAATTAGGGCTACCTGCACTTTTGCTCCACTTCCCTTAGCCTAGGTAGCGTTTTCAACTTTTTGTTCCCTTTTGTTTCATGTCCTCCGCCCAGCATCCCAGTATTATTGTAATGTTTCCGTTGCGGTTCCTGAGTGGGGGGCAATGCTGCCTCGAGGATTTGGCAAATTAGTAATTAGTGCAATTTTAAAGGTAAATATTCATAGAATGAAAGCTAAACCGCCGTAATTACTTCGTAATTGTTAAAGCATTTGAGAAAAGTTGGCGGGGGTGACAACAATGACCGACCGAATATACCACGATGACGCTGTAATATACGAGGGCGACCGCAAAAGTAACTGGCCTTACATAAAAAGAAACGTTTTTTTTGGAATTATTATTATTTATTTTTCAACATAATCTCCTTCCAACTCAATACACTTCATCAAACGTTTTTCAAGTTTTTTAATTCAATCCGAAAAATAAGATTTTTCAAGACCTTCAAAATATGCCTCAGTTTCAGCAATAACCTCGCTATTGGACGAAAATTTTTTGCCATCGAGAAATTTTTTTAAATTTGGAAACAAGAAATAATCAGAAGGAGCTAAATCTGGACTATATGCGGAGCAATTTCAAATCGTAATTCGGCCAGTTTTTGTAGAGTTAAAAATACAGTGTGTGAAGGAGCACTATCTTGACGAAAAATAACTTTTTTTTTCTAAATGCGGTCGTGTTATCTTGATTTCTTCACTCAACCGATCCAATAATGCACAATAATATTCACTATTTATAGTTTTTCCTTTCTCAAGATAATCAATAACAGTTTTCGCTTTCTTGGGACCACTTTTACCAGCTTCTATCCATTGTTTTGGCTATTCTTTGCAATCTGGGATGTAGTGATGGATCCATGTTTCATCAACAGTTATGAATCGGCGCAAGAACTCTATTGGATTACGCTGATAAATCGCTAAAAGCTCCTCGGAATTGGTCCAACGGACGATTTTTTGGGGCAAAGTCAACAAACGCGGCACCCATCTTGCGGATAGCTTTTTCATGTGGAGTTCATCATGTGAAATACTCCAAACTTGTTTTTCGTGTATTTTAACAATATCAGCAAGTTCTCTGAGCTTTATTCGTCTATCTTTAGTCACTTCATTAAATATTTTTCTAATGTTTTCAATAGTAGTAGCAGTTTTCGGTCTTCCAGAGCGTTGTTCATCTTCCGTACTTGAACGACTCATTTTTAATTGTTGAACCCAGGATTTCACGGTGGAGTATGACGGTGCATTATCATCATGAACAGAATCCAATTCATCTTTGATTAATTGTGGCATATAACCTTTCTTATAAAAGTGTTTAATTACCGCACGAAACTCTTTATTTTCCATTTTTCAAAAATTATAAAACTTGTTTACTTCCATCACCTGTAACAAAGAAAATAATCATTAAATATTTCGGAAATTTTGACAGATGGCTTATAAAAGATTGCTTTTAAAAAACAAAAAATAAAAAGTTGCTAGTAAAACAGAAAATGTGTCAGGCCGGTAAGTTTTGCGGTCGCCCTCGTAGATTTAGCACAATCGCTTGACTCGATATTTGATGAGCGGGAGTGAAAAGCCATTTTAGCTCAACGATTTGCTTGCAGATGGGTTAGAATGACATTAAAAGGCTTAGCAGTTGTAGTAGGAATCTCGTAGGCAATTACCATCAATGTCATCAGCAAAATTGTTGAAAAACTCTTAATAAACGAGTAGAATTCATTTGTAGTTCTTAAGGGTGACTGATTTAATGGCATATCTAAATAAGTGGACTGGTAATTGTTGCGATTTTCACCGACAGCTGGGTAAAACAGCGAATTCTTTTGAATTCCATTTAGAGTGTTGTCATGAGTTGTATCTCCAATAATAGATATTTTTCTCTTTTAACTTTAATGAACAACTAAGGAAGTCATCATAGAAATAACCCTTTATATGGACAGACACTGGAGAGCGATGGACGATGGCATACTCTAATCTTACCGTTTCTTGCACAGTAGGATTGGAGGGATGCTATTTATATTTCGGGTGCTGACAATAATAGTGTTCCCAGATGCAAACTGGAACTTCCATCGGAAACTTTGACATTTTTTAGCATAACTTCACTCAGAACGTTTTGTCATTTGAGGGCGAATTGTTTTGTTTACAGTGTGTTGAACAATTCTTCTCAGTCAAAAAGTGGAATTATCCCGTGAACATTTTCGTGCGAACAAGAGAACAAGAGTGTTTAAATCAATTTTTTTGACTTTTGGCGTTTAAGTACTATCAAAAACCATTGGTACCAAGAGTTCAGTCGCGGACGCCGTTCGCTTCAGGATGAAATTCGTGAAGGACGTCCAACTTCGGTCACTTTGCCAGAAACCATCGATGCTGTGCGTGACATACCGTGCGATTGAGGCATCATTGGGCATTAGTTTTATCAAGCATCAATAAGATATTGCATGTTCGTTTGATTAAGCCAGACCGACATGTGACATACCGTGAGATTGAGGCATCCTTGGTCATTCGTATGGAAAGCATCAATAAGATATTGCATGTTCATTTGGCCGTGAAAAAAAATTTGATCTCTTTGGATCCCACATAATTTGACGAATGCTCAAAAAAAGGCTCGTATGGATTGGTGCAAAGAGATGTCGAAAAAGTATAACTGCAGTAGCTCAAAGGCAGTGTATAACATTGTCACAGGTGACGAATCATGGATCTATGCATATGAACCCGAAGCAAAGCAGCAATCGACCGTATGGGTATTTCAAGACGAGCCAAATCCAACAAAATTTGTTCGTGGAAGAAGTAGAACGAAGCAAATGATGGCGTATTTTTACGGTAAAACCGGCTATGTGGACACAGTGCCTTTAGTGGAACGTAGAATGGTCAATTCTGAGTGGTGTACAACCATCTGTTTGACAACAGTGTTCGAAGACATTGACATCAAATTATTTGCCAACAGTGTTCGAAGAAATGAGGAAAGATAATAAGAGAAGACGGACACATCAGCTGAGACGATGAGCTATTTGACCACTCAAGATGTCGAATGGATGGGTCATTCACCATACAGCCCTGATTTGGAACCCAATGACTTCTTCTTATTCCTTAGCATTTAGAAAAAAATGCGTGGGCAACGTTTTTCATCGCCCGAAGCAGCTGTTGAAGTGTTCAAAAATCATGTTTTGGAGGTGTCTCAATCGGAGTGGCCTTATGCAATTATGGCCTAATGCAATAATAATGAATAACGCTGTTAGGTTTAATGGATCAGCTAAAACCTTTTCTTCAGAATATTTTCCAGATATTGAAACGGTCCTTAAGAGTGAACAGATATTTACTTTCAAACTGATCTTAGATCTCTGATCTTATATACTTACGACTCAAAGTCGACTTTTACACTTTTTGACTATTCGACTAAAAGCAGTATTTTTATATGTGACAGCGCATAGAAAAAGGGTTAAAAAATCAATTTTCTTTTTTTTTGATGTGGACTACATCTGAGCATCGAATGAGACAAAAGTATTCCCTCCCAGAGATATGCGCGTTTTATGAAAGTGAAGTCGACGATTCTAAGCGCAAATAGAAAGGGGCCGAATCTTTAAAATGGCTCTCCTGAACAAGACTGGTTTTTAGCCTTAGGTCCCTTTCTATTTGGCGCGTCACATATACATGAAACCATATGTCCGCATCAATAGATCAACAGATTCTCCAAACAAAGGAGAAATTTGGCTTCGAATTTCGGTAGCAAAAAGAACTGCTTGCATAAATAATCTCTCACTCGGGACAGAAGTGGCAACGATTGACAATTTGATGATGAACGACGAAGTTTTATTAAAAATAAATAAATTATAAAAACATCAACATCTGTTTTTTGGTCATGGGCCTCACAATAAAAATATTTTTAAGAACTTACGAAAAAATGTTTTCTTATTTTTTAAGAATTTCTTGCATATATTTAAAGAAATATGTATCATATATTTTATAAAGTAATTACGAGGGTTGCTCTATCTATTTCTGGGCTATCTATTTCACGCCATCTGACATTTCCATTGGAAAGTTTGAAATTTTTTAGCATAAACGTACTCAGAACGTTTTGACCTACGACAATCAGTTGTGTTGTTTACAGAGACTTGAAAAAAATCAATTTGGCAAAAAATGGAATTAACTCGAGAACATTTTCGTGCGATCATTTTTCACAATTTACGACGTGGATTATCACGACAAATCTTTGTATGGCGATGAAGACCAATCCTATAGCACTGTGAAGAACTGGTTTAATGAATTCAATCGTGGCTGACGCTCGCTCAAAGTCGTGAAGGTCGTCCAAAAACGGTCGTTGTGCCAGAGAAGATCGTCATGTGATATACCGTGAGATAGAGGCATCCTTGGGCATTTCTTCCACTAGCATACATTCGACATTGCACAAAAACCTGGCCGTAAAGAAGGTTTGATCTCGTTGGACCCACACAAGTTGGCAATCGCTTAAAAAAAAGGCTCATGTCGATTGGTGCAAAGAAATTTTGAAAACATACAATCGTGGTGCTTCAACAGACGTTTATAAGATCGTCACAGGTGACGAATCATGGATCTATGCGTATGAGCCCGAAACAAAACAGCAATCGACCGTGTGGGTCTTCGAAGACGAGCCAAATCCAACGAAAGTTGCTCGTGGAAGAATTTTCAGGTACATAATTTTTTCGGTGTACACATTTACGAGTATTTGTATTTTATGTATTCTACCAAAACTCGCTACTTGGTGCTTCGTGACATTTGAAGTTGTTTACGGCAGTAATGGAGTCTTACTGACTCTTGCAGGTGCACTAGCTCAACCAAAAATTCTTTGAACTATGCATAACTTTCCACATTTTTGTAATAAGTTTACACAATTACTTGTGTTATTCTTTTGTAAAGCGCCCCATCTTTTACAAGCTGAAGAAAGATATGTGACCGCCGCTAAATTTCAGAACTGCCACATGCACAAAAAGAAAAGACACTAAATTCACGAAATCCACTCTTACTGGAACCTTTGGTAGAGTGTACTATACAAATTGAATTGCTTGCCACGCCCCTTTTGGTACGTTCCGCTTTAAGGATCCTGTGCCAGTGCTGATTAGAACACAAAACTTGTCACCTAGTGCATGTAATTCGCTTAAATTGCACATACAATAATATTTTTATGTATGTATGTATGTATGTACGTATGTATTTATTTTCTATCAATATTACAGAGTTTGATATTATTTACAAGTTTTTGAGTTTTTATCTAATAGATATTTCAACAAATAATTACATTTAAAATGTTGACATATAAATATATTTCAAATAAGGATAGGAAAAATATAGTAAAAAACCTATAATTAATAACACAAAAATTATTAATAAGAAGTTTTGGAATAAACCGCTAAATCATTATATAATTGTATATAGAATGAGTAAATTATTGATCAATCAAACTTCTCAGATGTACGTAATTAGAACTTCTGCATTTTTCGTTGAATGTCAGAGTCATGTCATTTATTAAGATCTGAATCGTTTTCTGTCTAGACCTTTTACTCGTATGCAATTCTTCAGTGGAGAATCTTTTTGGCAAATTGTATAAAATTTTCAAGTTTTTATGCTGTATAACTTGCAAAGGTTTCTTGTGTGTTTTAGCACAATTTCTCCAGATCGGACACCCATACGTCAGAATTGGTCTGATGCACATTCTATATAAAAGCAGTTTATTCCTGAGATTAAGTTTAGACTTTCTGTTCAAAAGAGGGAAAAGTGCACGTCCGCACCTTACGGCATTTTGACATACAGAATTTAAGTGTGCTTCAAACGTCAGTTTCTGATCCAGAATAATTCCCAGATATTTAATCTCCTTCAAAAACTCTATTTCCCTCCCTTGAACTCTGAGCCTCTGAGTAGGAATTCTTCTTGGAGAGTTATTGAATGGAAAAACTATTGCCTGAGACTTATCTTTCTAATTTGTAAAATATTTGCTAGCTGAACAAAGTCTCTTTTGCATATGCTTGACTATTGCATTAGAAACCTTACCACTGCATATAAATGCGCTGTCATCAGCGTAAGACGCTACGTCATTTCCCACTGGAAGTTTGAAGTCTGAAGTGTATAGAGTATATAATAATGGTGATAAAACTGACCCCTGAGGAACTCCAGCAGGAATACTCCTTGAGGCGAATTGTTCTCCATTGACTTCGAGAATGAATTTCCAGGTCCGTGAGAAAGCTTTTGATTAACTTGAATAAATACATTGGACATTGCATTCTATGAAGCTTGTATAAAAGTCCATTGTGCCCGATAGAGTCAAAAGCCTTCCCAATATCCAAAAAGAGTATTCCTGTAGAATGACGCCGGTCCTTATTGCGTCTTATCAAATTCACAACTCTCTTAAGTTGGTGCGTAGTCGAATGCTGTGGTCTAAATCCATATTGGCATTGATGTATAAGGTCGTTCTCCTCTACAAATGTCGCTAGTCTATAGAGAACAATTTTCTCAAAAACCTTGTCGAGACAACTCAGTAAGCTGATTGGACGATAACTTGAGGCAATTTCATATCCTTTCCACTTTTACCTATTGGTATAACCTTAGCCCTTTTGAACTCCTTCGGAAAGTAAGAATATCTTCATCAAAAATTAAACAGCTTCACTAAAAATGTATATCCAGTTTCTGGAAGTTTTTTAATAAGAATACTGTTGATCTGATCGAGTCCTGGCGTCTTGGAGTTCTTGAGATCGGTAATAAAGAGTTTAACCTTCTCATGTGTCGTCAAATTTGCAATCTCATTAGATAAGTTATCCTGATCTATTGATTTTACAACTAGATCAACCTTCTTTTTCATTGAGCTACGAAAATCTTTGGTAGTAAGGTGCGAATTAGAGAAAAAGTTTGCAATCAAACCTGCCTTCTCAAAGTTGTCAGTTATCTCCTGATTATTCACAGCCAGTGACCCGCTGAATTTATTTTTACCCCTAATACGCTTCGTTACTTTCCAAAAGTTTTTCCCTCCAACAGGCAACTTACTTAAAAAATTGGACCATTGAGCATTCCTGGCGTTATTGACATGTAGACATATGATTTTATTGAGTTCCCTTATAACTGATCGATATGTCATCTTCAAATTGGAATCAGAGCATCTTTTATATCGTACATATTCCTAGTGGAAAGGATGGATCTACATTGTGGTGTCATTTCAAAGCCCTTGCTCCTAACCGGCCGGTACGGTATTGCCTCTACACAAGCATCTTTTATAAGTTTCGTGAATTCCTCTAGCGTTTTGTCAACATTAGAAAATGTTAAATTGGTATTGATAACATTGGAGGAAGCTATTTTAGAATTCAAAAGACTCTTATAACACTCCCAATCAGCATTCCGGAAATCTGGATAAAGTCTCTTGTTTTCGCGAACATGTCCATTAATAAAAAAAGTTATGGGTAGATGATCTGAATACAAGAAGTGGTTGGTACGCCCCGATCTGGCAACTCTCATGCAAGTGCACCATTTCTCCTACTGTTGGTATTCGTAGAATACTTTTAATAAAGGGTGGTTACATTTTAAGGTCCGATGTTGAATGTGAACCACACCTTAACGTCAAGTTTTTTTTCTGCATTTCATTTGATATTTCACAATTTCAGACTAACTCAGTTTGAACCATGGAAAGATACACAAGCGAGCAATGCGTTAAAGTTATTCAGGTTTGTTCTGAAAATGGGCGCTCAAATCAAAATGCATATCGTGCACTTCGTGATTTTATCGGTCAATTTAATCGCCCAAATGTGCGTACAATCGGAAAATTCGTGCAAAAATTTAAGCAAACCGGGTCTGTAGTAGATTTGAAAACACCAGTACATGCTCGTACTGCAGAAAATAATGCTGCTGCTCGCGATAGTGTGGCTGAAGAACCGTCCACCTCAACTAGTCGTCGTGCCCAACAATAGCACCTTTCACGCTCGTCGTTGATGAACATTATGCATAAAGACTTGCATTTACACGTTTACAAGGTGCAATTGACTCAAGAACTAAAGAGGCTTTATTCCAAATTCCAAACGTCATCAATGGTCAGAATGATGGCAAGAAATCGCATCGGCTCTTAAAATTTAACCACCCTTTGGCATTCATGCGAATCTGCTGAAAAGTACTAAAAAGAAGAACCAAAGTCAACCATTTTATTATCGAAAAATAAGCCACACCCTTTCTTTTACCTTCACATAATCTTTAATGTATCTAATAATATCGCTTAAATTTTGTATACTGCGTATACATATGAGCCAAGAGTGATTGCCACGCCCTAATTCTTTTACCATCCTCAAAAACGACACTACTAGATTTTATTGAAATTGGTACGCTTCGAGAAAGTAAAAATTTGAGTGGTTTAACTTACCGATAGAACTTTAAAAATGCCCATTTTAGGCGGGAGCATCTGTAAGTTGTTTCAACCCACAGTGTTGCAAACTGTATGACCACGTGAATATACACCTTATGCTATGGCGTAGGGTATGCGAATATTTGTAATAATTAATCCATCAGCATTGTTGTGGAAACTCGGCCACAAGCGATCAACCAACCGAACGTTCCCAAAAAGCCCAGTGCGGTTGCTGGCGATTTGAAAACGCCGAAAATCGTAGAGAACCGCCGCACAGTGGCTGAAAATCGTTTTTCGTTGGCCAAAATTCTGTAACTTTTGAACCAATCAAAATATTTAATTCATTTTTTAATGGAATTTTTAAGGAATTCTAGTTCAAAGATAAACTTTTGATTTTTTTTTAACATTTAAAGTGAAATATGGGTTTATTATTTTTTTATTTATTAAAAAATTTTATATTTGGATTTTAATAATAATTATAAATTTTTTTGTAGTAATAAAAATTTTTTAATGTTACACTCAAAAAATTTTTTAGACTCGAAAACAAAAAAATAGTAAAATCAACTGAAGATTTTGCTATTATTACAGAAAAATTAAAAAAAATTTGCTGTCAAATTTGCAAATTTGTTTACACTCAAAGAATATAATTTGCAAATTTGTTTACACTCAAAGAATATTTACACTTAAAAAAAACGTTAATAATATATCTGAAAATCTTGCTTATACTACTGAAAAATTTATTATTTTTTTTTGCTGTCAAATTTGATAATTTTAAAAAACATTTTTTAAAATATATATATAGGGTTAAAGAAGACAATTTCACCTTTCTCCGGGTGTTACACGTTTCTTGTTCCCGTTTGTTCCCTAGAAGTTCTATTCCTTCAAAGTTTAAATTTAATAAAAATTATAGTAGTTTCATAAATATTTCATAACGCCCCTAATATTAAACGCTAGAGCTGTGGCCACTTACCACAACTAAAGACTATAATCCTACCGGCATTATAAAAAAGACCGCAGGCCATTATCGATGATATATTGCGAGGAGTAACCATTTATTTTATTTTTTGGCTGTTGCCAAATCAGAATATATAAGCGACAAAAAGGCGTAAAAAATTTTAAAAATCGGTGACAAAAAAATTACATTTTGGCCAACAAAATCAAACTTTCAGCCACAGTGCGCCACCACCACCAAAAGAGTTGACATGCGAGTTTTTGCCAGAACACCGCAGTGTGTGTTTGGGCAACATAAAAGCTACGTAATTACCCGTAAATGTTCTACGGCAACATATGGCAAAGTACTCATACTTTCATACACTACAACGGGCGACCGACAATACTTTTGCATTTGTGACGCGCAAAATAGAAAGGGACCTAAGGGTAAAAACCAGTTTTGTTCAGGAGAGCCATTTTAAAGATTTAAATACGTGTATCTTTGGTGTACCATCACTTTCATAAAACGCGCATATCTCTGGGAGGGACCACTTTTGGGGCATGGGATCGGTCTCATTCGATGCTCAGATGTTGTCCACATCAAAAAAAAGTGTAAATTGATTATTTTTACCCTTAGGTCCCCTTTTCTATGCGCTGTCACATTTGCAATTTGTAAATGTATATTTAGGCACGTATGTGTAAATTAAAGTAGTCCAAGGTTTGTGGGTTTTATTTAGGATTAGCTCTCGCTTAATCCTTCTTTATTTGACCGGTATGACCGAGTTCTTTGAGTTCCGTTAGTAAACTAAACTAACCCTAGCTTAAATATTGTCTCGAAGATATCGCTGCCCATTGCCGTTGCTACTATGTGAATCAGGCAGAATGCCTGACGTAGCTACTCGTGTGTGGTGTCGTGTTGCCTTAACATAAAGATGTTGCTGCCCGTTGCCGTTGTTACTATGGAAGCAAGCCAGCATGCTTGACGTTGTTGTTCGTGTGTGGTGTAGAGTTGCTCGAGAGGCCGCAGACATGGTGTCAGCAAAATAACGGTGGGAATGCAAATTAATAAAATCACGGGGTTAACTGTAGCGTGTTAACTCCTCCCTCGCTTAAGCGAGAGCCGTCCTCGGATCTTCCGAAACTGTCAATGGCAGCCTGGATGGCACAGCTCTGCAGATCCCTCTCTCGTCTCCGGCGTAATTTGGCGAAGCAATATACGATCACAGCCGCCACCATTATGAGGGTGAACGTAGATGGACCCGCGATCAGCGTATTTTTAATATTCCCGATGATTCTCAAGTTCTCTACGCTTAACCTTTTGAGATACGGCAGACTTAATAATTCCTCATGGCCAGTTATGTTGATACTCGTAATCGCTGCTGAGCCAGGTATTTTAAATGGCAACCCCTTTGTATTTTCATAGGTGGTTCCATTAATTTGGATCTCACCCTCGAAGGTAATTAAGAACGTTCCCGTGATTGTTTTGGTGTTTTCTGTGGTTCTTACTCTGGCAGTGTTGTCGTTGACTATGATGATGCCGTCGTCGACGACGACGACTGGCTCGAGGTGGCTAGGTCGGGTAGTGCAGTGAGCCAGGCGGCCGGAGTGGACTTGTTGGGCACATGAGGGATGGGGCAGCTCTCTACAGAATGTTGACGTGAGTGTGGCAGTACAATGCCCTATCGCAAGTATTTCGTTCTCGCAATCGGCAACGGTGTTCTCGTCAAAGTGCAGGACCTTTTCGTTATGTTGAACTGGAAACAATATTATTTTCTTACATACTATTCTTGGTCTAGGGTACTTAATTAGGAAATGTAGGAAATCATTATCTAATAAGACCTTAACGTATGAAGACTCCATTATATCTGTTACAGTTGTGTTAGTAGAGTATCGGTACATAATTTTTCTTAAGTCTTCAGAATCTAAAAGTAAAGGATTTATAATCCCTATCTTTGCAAGGGTGACGGACAACAGCAATGTCTCGATTTCCGAAATAATAATCCTATTTCTGGCCAATAGTGTTTCATACAAATGGCCCGTATCGATCTGTCCTTTTCCTGATTCTCTTATTATATTATTAACAGCATCTGTCAGCCTATTTATCTGTTCCTGCGTCTTTGTATTTATGGCTATCTGCGTATTTTCCGCATTTATTAGTTCTTGCTGTTTGAATTTCAGATTCTCAAAGTCGTCAAAATCTGGTGTCCCGGCGATCACTTTAAGGGCCGTACCTAATACATTAATGCTTCTAGCGTGCCTGTGGTGGACGTTTAGTGACGCCAAAAGATCCACTATGTGTTGTACATCGGACACCATTAGTCTCTTCATGTGGGATAGGGGAAAATGGTCTGTGAGTCGTGTCGTTTCCTCAGCTATCTCTGCGTACCTGGTCAAGTTCGAACTATGTCTTAGGTAGTCGAAGTCCCGCCAAATGATGACACTACCGTCCATAATGGGAATGTAGTCCGAGTTAGTGTAGTTCGTTAATTTTGGTGTCGTTGGCCATATGAGTACTGTCACGGTCAAAATCCTAAAAGATGAAGTTAGAAACAAAATAGTCATAAACGAGGAAACGATGGTAGGATGACTTCTTTATCTCAAGTTGTCCTTATGGACCACCCTCCCTTTAATAAGAACCGTAGTTCCCAAGTCTGCTTCTACTTTTTCTTCAGAATATAGTGGGGTAAGTTTATTTCCTAACCTCCTGTTGTTTTTGACCAATACAGACTCTCCCAATTGAAACGTTCTATTCTGCCTGGAAGTATTGTTTCTTTCCAATAACGCCCGTTGAGCCTCTGTTATTCTTTCTCTTATCTCCTCCCTAATGTCAGAAGATGCGGAGTATATTACGTCAATCGGTCTTTTTTTCGTCACAGAGTGAATTGTCCGATTATACTGTACCGTTGCAAGTAAAATGATTTCAACCGTGCTGTCGATCTTCTTTTCCAATTTAAGGCACCTTGCGATCTCCAGAAGAGTACTGTGGAACCGCTCGACTTGTCCGTTCGAAGTGCTATGAAGGGGGGGCGCGTTTGCAACCGAAACACCAAACTGGTTCCGTAGCATGGATGTAATAGTTTCGGATTTTAGTGATGGTTCATTGTCGCAGTAAATATTTTTTGTGTCCGGGAAAAAATTCATTAACTGTATAATTGGGGGCGTCAAATCTACAATAGTGCGCGAAGGAATTACCTGAACCACAGCGAATTTAGAAAACTTGTCAATACACGTGAGAAAGTATTTTTTGTCGGTGGAAAATATATCAATGTGTAGCATTTCCCCCGGATAAGATGGTATAGGGGTTGCACCAATCTCTTGTCTACACGGGTGCCTATCGTATTTCGCCTTTGTACAGATCCTACAATTTGCCACGACCTCGCTTGCTAACTTAGACATTCTCGGAAAGTAATAGTCAAGGAGAATTTGCTTGACATTTTCTTGAGCCGCCCTGTGAGCTCGGTTATGTTCCGTATTGACTATTTCTGTCTGCTCATTTTTGTCGAAAATGTCCAACACCATTTTCTTACAGTACCAGAATTTGGTAGATGGGAAGCATCTAACCAGTTCGTGTTGAATGGTAGCCAACGTTGGCAAATCGCAATGTATTGCGTTCACCACGTTTGGGTTCACTGCCAGTTTGGCCTCTTCGATAAGAGCGTTCTTATCCGAGAATTCGATGACATGTCGAGTTTTTTCAGAGAATAAAATGAAGTTTTTCTTTCTCGCGAATAGTGCTTCTTCCAAGACTATTTGGTTTCTGAAACAGTTTAGGGGTTTGTCCGTCGTTTCGATCGTGTATGTAAAGGAACCCTCGCTGTGAACGGTCGCAACATCGGAATGTGTTTCCTGTTCCAAGGTATGGATATTCTGACGTGACAAAGCGTCCGCGACGTAATTCTCCTTACCAGGTTTGTAGAAAATCTTTGCATTTTGTTCGTCTATAAATGCTTTCCAGCGCTTAATCTTAGCGTTAGGGTTTCGTTCTGAAACTGCAAACGTAAGTGGCTGGTGGTCCGTATAAATATTCAAGTCTCTCACGCCATAGAGATAGTTCCTAAGTTTCCCCAGTGCCCACACTATGGCCAGCAATTCGCGTTCATTTGTAGCGAAGTTCAGTTCTCTGTCTTTAAGTGTTCTGGAGATCATGGTGATCGGTCTACCCCCTTGTGACAGAACTGCCCCCAAACCCAATGAAGAAGCATCTGTAGTCAAATCGAATGGCTTCTTAAAGTCTGGGTAAAGGAGTAAAACATCCTCGGAGGCTAACATCTCCCTTAGCTTGTCAAAAGCCTGAGCTTGACTCCCATTAAAATCCACCCGGATTTTCTTGGACTGATGGGCACTGACTTTGCCATTTTCACCCTTCAATATATCGGTAAGAGGCTTTGCTATTGAGGCAAAATTCTTAATAAAACACCTGTAATAACTTGCTAATCCTAAAAACGATCTTACGTTGAACAGCGTCGTTGGGCGTTCATAGTTACGGATTGCATTCACCTTATCGGGACTCGTCCTGATGCCATCTCTGGATACGACAAATCCGAGGTATTCGACACTTTTCTTAAAAAAATGTGACTTTTCCCTAGAGACCCTCATATTTGCCTCATACAGTCGACGCAGTACCCATCCAACATGTCTGACATGCTCATCTTCGTTTTCCGAGAAAATTATAACATCGTCCACGTAGACGTAGCATGTTCTCCCTATCTGCTCCCTAAGGACGTCGTCAATTGCTCTCTGAAAAATACTGGGAGCATTTTTCAAGCCGAAAGGCAATCTGCAGAATTCGTATTTCCCGTTTCCAACGGAAAATGCAGTCTTCTCCCTATCCTGTTCTGCGAGAGATATTTGATGGAACCCGGATTTTAAATCAAGAGTGGTGAAATATCTAGCCCTGCCCAGGTTTGACAGAATAACCGCCACATCCGGAATAGGGTATTTGTCGTCAACGGTCTTTTGATTTAATTTCCTAAAGTCGATGACGAGCCGTTTCTTGGCATTGCCATATTCATCCTTGCCTTTCTTATCGACCACCCAGACCGGGTTGTTATATGGCGACCTAGATGGCCTGATTATGCCATTTTTCAGTAAGTCCCGCACCTCGCCATTAACGAAGTCAGCCACGCCCATTGGGTAGGGATACAATTTTGAGTAGATCGGTTCGTCATTTTCAGTGCGGATAGTTGCCACGACATTCGTATTATAAGGCAGCGCCTCGTTAGGATTCGCAAAAACTCCTAAAACATTTTTCATCATTTGTTGAAAATTTTTGGCAACGGTTTGAGGCACTATTATGTCCTCCACCTGTGTAAAGTTCACATTGGCACATTTCAAAAATTTAATCTCTTCTGAACCAAATTTCGTCTGGATTTCCTTGTTCTTAAAATCTAACTTTGCACTTGTCTGCGTTAGCAAATCAAGGCCAATTATACCATCGAAGGTTGAAAGTGACGGCAATATGAAAAATGCAGTATTTGTATTAAATAAGTTGATAGTACACTTCTTATTGACCGTGTTGAAACCATGGATTGATTTCACTAGGAATGGTTTGTCTACCGGAACTATATTACCAAGTTCCTTTAGGGGTTTTATGTAGTTCTTGGATGCCCCTGTGTCAATTAATAATCTAATAGTTCTCCCTGCGACTGTCCTTTCTATGAACGGTAGCAGAGAGTTTTGTCTAAAAAATTAATCTGGTCGAAATCTTCTTCATCATCGATCTCTGATGCCACCGACTCCGCTTTCTCCTGATATTCGTTTGGATCCTGTTCGTCTGTTTCCTGCGAAACAAAATTGATCCTTTGCTGTTTAGGACCTGTGAATCTAGCAGAGCCATTATGTTGTCTCTTCAACGCTTGTCCGGAGGCCTCATTATTAAAATACTGAGCCCGCGATGGTTCAGCGTGTTGTCCCCGCACCTCGTTGTCATGGTACGGTAAGTGAGATGGACGACTATTGCCCGCCCGGAATTTTGTCGATTGCCTAAATCGTACAGAATCATTAACATCCATTGGTTGGACGGGATCCTCCCTCTGGGGAGAATTGTTGCGATAGCCCTGACGTTTTGAAAAATGTGGATTTTTAACCGCTTGGCCACCTGAAAAATTGTTCCTATTCTGTCGTTTCTCCTCAAGGGATTTTGCGTAGTTGGTAGCAAAAATGTATCTCTCATGATTAGACTCAACCTCCTGCGCTAATGCCAGAGCCGAAGGTAAATCGTTCGGCCGGGCCGAAAAAAGGACATCACTCAACCCCTTTTTAGTTCCAGATATAAACACCCGGAGTGCATCCATTCTATACTTCTCATTTATGGATGCCGCAGTGGACCTGTCATATGTCATGATGGTCTTGTTCGTCAAAAGAGTAAGTTTTTTCTCGACCTCATCGTAAAATTGCAACAGAGTCATATTCCCTTGACGGAGAATGGAAAGCTCCTGTTCAATCAAATAAATAGGGCGTTTGTCAGAGTACGTGAAATCAAGGCGATCAATGATTGCCTTGAAGTTAAGGACTGTGTTAAAGGACGACAGTATCATATCAGCTGGTCCCTTTATCTTATTCCGAATTATGGCAACCGCCTGGTAGTGTTTGGAGCTACCATCAAAATTTTCAAAAATTTTATAGGCGGTATGTGCCGCCTGACGCCACGAGACGTACGTTTCCTGCTTCCCTTCAAAGTCCGGCAAAGATTTCACTATGTCCAGTGGTTCGTCGCATTGTCGCCCTGCAACTATTTCTATTTCTTGATAAGGTTCCACCTGAGGAGTCGTAAGTACAACCTGGTTAAACCGCTGGTTCACTTCCTCTAGTTGTTTCTCAAATGCGGTCTTTTGCGTCCTTAAGGCTGTGGAAATAGCAACCTCCATCATAACCCTAATTTGGTCCGGTGTCATCGCCATTGTGCTTTCGTTCCACCAATTGTCCTGCCTAGAGTCACTTACTTTCCTATCCACCGTCAATTTGCCAAGGCCCTCGACTACTTCTTCCAACACAGATTGTTCCCTACTCATGAACTACGGCCCTTGCAAAGATTTACAATGTTGTCATATTTTTAAGTAATTCTACCTACACAATAAAATAATCTATCATTATTCCTTGATGCCGTTGTTGCCTTTGATGCTGTTGTTGCTTTTGATGTTGTTGTTGCTTTTGATATGCTGTTGTTGCTTTTGATTCCGTTGTTGCTTTTGATGCTGTTGTTGCTTTTGATGTTGTTGTTTTGTTGCTTTTGATGCTGTTGTTGCTTTTGATTCCGTTGTTGCTTTTGATTCCGTTGTTGTTTTTGATGCTGTTGTTGCTTTTGATGTTGTTTTGTTGCTTTTGATGCTGTTGTTGCTTTTATTTTTATTCTTGTCTTTCAAAGGTAAAGGTTTTACACTTTTTTGAATTTTGTCCTTGATAATCAATCACTTCACTGTTGTTCAACAATAATATGATCTATCATTACTCTTTGAAGCTGTTGTTGCTTTTATTTTTACTCTTGTCTTTCAAAGGTAAAGGTTTTAGTTGACCTTTTTTTAATTTTTGTTCTTGGTAATCAACCACTTCACTGTTGTTCACTAAAACTTTTCACTAAAGCCCCACGTTGGGCGCCAATTAAAGTAGTCCAAGGTTTGTGGGTTTTATTTAGGATTAGCTCTCGCTTAATCCTTATTTATTTGACCGGTATGACCGAGTTCTTTGAGTTCCGTTAGTAAACTAAACTAACCCTAGCTTAAATATTGTCTCGAAGATATCGCTGCCCATTGCCGTTGCTACTATGTGAATCAGGCAGAATGCCTGACGTAGCTACTCGTGTGTGGTGTCGTGTTGCCTTAACATAAAGATGTTGCTGCCCGTTGCCGTTGTTACTATGGAAGCAAGCCAGCATGCTTGACGTTGTTGTTCGTGTGTGGTGTAGAGTTGCTCGAGAGGCCGCAGACATGGTGTCAGCAAAATAACGGTGGGAATGCAAATTAATAAAATCACGGGGTTAACTGTAGCGTGTTAACTTGTATAATTGAGTGTGTGTGTGTGTGTGTGTGTGAGCACATACGAATTGGGAGCAATAGATGCTTTACATGAAATTCGAATGGAAAACATCAGCAGCGGGAGATGTAAAACACGCAAACGCAGAAGGACAAGTGCAACGAATGTTTATGTGTTGACATATCGCCGAACGTTTGAGTGTAGTTGTGTGCGTTTTGGTAGCTGTAACTCATCCGCCTTGAATGACACACACACATACACATACTCCGAGGGTTTACATGTGTTCCGTGCATACCTGTGTGTATTTATTCCGTAATGTATGATGAGTACCAAGTATATATAATGTTAATTCACACAATTTGCAAATTTCCAATTAAATATCCTTTATCCTTCCTTCCTCCCTGCATCACCCACACACATACACTCGCTCAAGTCGCATTCTAAACTGCACATAAGTGTTGGTGTTCATGTTTTGGCTGCATAACATGCCATCCAAATACACCCACACTTAGTTAACATTGTGTCTATTGTGTAAGAGATACCTAAGAACGAGGGTCATGCAATAGGTCCCTTTTCATTTTCAAAACTTCCTATTACACAAATGTAACATTTCATTTACTTTTAGTATTCTTGTCATTTTATTTAATACGATTTACGCGATCTAACTAACAATCCATACTTATAGAGGAGTTGTAAAAAAATGGTTGACTAAAAGTAGGATTCACAGCCACGCCCCTTCCTTTACTTTCCATACAAATGACCCGGTTCCCGAGCAGATTAGGAACCACATTACTAGGCTAAAAGCATTAAATTCTCTTGAATTGTTGACACCATAATATTTTTGTAACGAACAGGAGTGTCACCCAATCCCTATTCTGGTAACTACTCTGAAAATGCACCTCCCGCCCTCTCTTGGTATTCGCCTAATATTTGTAGTACTATTTAAGCGATTTTCATGAGTAATTCGAAAATTGATTGTAAAATCAACATAAAACTGTTGAGATGACTGGAGGTGTAAAAGACCGCCACGGTCGGGCTGCCCACGCTCTGTTCGAACACCGCATGCCATCAAAGCCGCTTAATCAAGAATTAACAGAAATCCGCTCCGAAAACGGAAAATCATGGCCCGTGAGATGAATATCACGCAAAAGTCCATGAGTCAAATCATTAAAAAGACTTGGGACTTGGGGCTTTTAAACGACGTAGCGTAAATTTATTGACTGCAGCTTTAAAGAAAATAGGATTGAAAAATACAAACGTCTTTTGGTGAAGCACGCTGATAACTTGCACAGAACCGATGTTCACCGAGGAAAAAATTTTTAACGTTTAGGAATAATTTAACAAGCAAATGATAGAGTGTATGCGCGGTCATCTAAGGAAGCATCTGAACTGATCCCAAGGGTGGAAAAGGGTCATCACCCAGCTTCAGTCATGGTTTGGTGGGGTGTCTCTTACGATGGGGTCACTGACCTGCATTTCTGCGAACAAGGAGTCAAAACATCGGCCAAAGTTTGCCAAGAACCCGTTTGGAAGCTGTTGTGAAGCCTCTTAACAATTCCCTGTTCCAAAACCAGCCATGGACTTCCCAGCAGGATTCTGCGCCGGCCCAAAAGGCTAATACGTCCCAGGCCTGGCTTCGAAAATATTTGCCAACGTTCATTTCCTCTGAAGAATGGCCCTCAGGCAGTCCAGATTTGAACCCATTGGATTACAAATTGTGGACGGTTGTAGAGGCAAAGGTTTGTCACAAAAGCTACCCCAACATTGGATCTCTTAAGACTGCTTTGATTCGAGCTGTGGCCAATTATCCAATGGACGAGGTTCGTGCAGCTATTGACGATTGGCCAGTGCAACTTAAGGCGTGTGTTAAGGCAAAAGGCGGACATTTCAAATAAGTAGATTCTTTTTGCATACAATATACATCAATAAATATATTAAAAAGTATTTGGTCCAAAAACATTCAGTACTATTTATTTACTAAGTATCTCATACTTTAGCTCTTGAATTGTTGCTGGCCTAACGACGTACAGCTTTTCTTTCAAATAACCCTAAAGAAAGAAGTCCAACGGTGTCAAATCACATGATCTTGGTGGTAAATTAATATCGCCACGGCGTGAGATAACACGGCCATTGAATTTGTCCCGCCATTGTTTCGTTAGCTGTGTGGCAAGTGGCACCGTCCTGGTGAAACCAAATATCGTCCACATCCATGTCTTCCAATTTGGGCCATAAAAAGTTCGTTGTCATATCACGATAGCGAACACCATTCACAGTAAGTGCCTGATAGGCCTCATTTTGGATAAAATACGGCCCGATGATGCCGCCAGCCCATAAACCGCACCAAACTGTCACTCTTTGTCGACAATTACTCTTGGATTATCATTCGCCCAAATGCGGCAATTCTGCTTATTGACGAATTCACTGAGTTGAAAATGTGCCTCATCACTGAAGATGATTTTCTGCGAAAATTGATCTTAATTAGCCTGAAAACCTTTTGCTCGCTTGTGCATCTTTCCTTAAGTATCAAATTAAGTTAGTCTGAAGTTGAGAAATATCAAGTGAAATGCAAAAAAAAAAAACTTATCGTTAAGGTGCGGTTTACAACATCAGCCCTTAAAATGTAACCATCCTATATAAATTTTGTCAAATGACCGTATTCTTCAATACAAACGAGATCGTGGGGGACCCGAAAAGGTAGACCAATTTCTGCAAGAAATTAAAATTTAATTTTTAACTTTGTTGTAGTTTCTCTTGCAATACCAACTGATTATGATCCATCCACTCATGCGTAGCTTCCATAGTGCGACTAGAAGGCAAACCGACATGGCTAGATCATGTTCGATTTATGCGACGAACAATATTTCGAGCTGTTGCAAACGGGATGTACTTGTTGTGTACTGTACTTTAAATGTCCAAGAGTTCAGTTATAATCTGCAAAAAGAAAAAATAAATTATGTTAAAAAATAAAACAACGTTATTTATATATTAAGTCAGTTAGTTTTATCAAGGTCATCCTGTAGTTGTTGAAATGTTATTGTACCAGAAATTTGCTTGAATGGTGCTTTGAGAGAAGGATTTTGCAGCAATTTTTTAAACGGAGCGGAATATGTTAACATTTATATTCAGTGATGCACAAGGCCCAGATAAACTTTAAACAAATTTATGGTCACAATCGAATTTTTTGGCGGCTGTGTGTACTTTAGGAATTGCATCAGTAAAACCGAATGTAAGTTGGTGTACTGAAATTTGAAGTATATGTTACACCTCGTCCAGTTCAAACAGAACTTGCCAAAAATGCCTTTATTCGATATTTCTCTAATCTTTCTCTACTCTGCTTTCAATTAGTTATTCTCCTATCATTTTCCGTCAAGGAACCACGATCGACAAAATTTAGTCTGTCTCTAGGGAACGTGCCAGTTGTAATGTCAGCTGGCGGGCGTCGCATTCGACCTAAACCTGAACCCCAATATTACAACAGATTTTCTCATACGTTAGGTGAAACCGAAATTCATCTACACTATGAATATTTGGCGATTTCTTGTGTTTGGACCGATTTTGGGCAGGCTAGTAGGCGAGAAAAACAATGCCCTCACAAAGCTTATGCGATTGTCTGCTTTTTGTGGGCATGGCGTTGCTGGAAAGAAATAAAATAATAGTTTCGAAAGCACCGTTCTCGCATACTTGTGACTAACTGCAGTGTCTAGGACTGCAGTCTTGCGCTAACTGAAGTGTCTAGGAAGTACAAGCCCATCAGTTGAAATGGTCAACCTAATATAATTAATGTGAGTGAAGATAAATTCGAATTAAACTTTCAAAAACGCAAAAAATCCCCGGTCCACATTGGGTTAAAAAAAGTTAAATTCGAATTTATCTTCACCATTTGATGAGACAGCAGTGTGCGCATAGTGAAGTTAAATTCGAATTTAACTTCACATATCAATCGCGGACGAACACTCAAAAAAGACTGTGTAGAATCCTTTATTCTACGTCACATGGCTTAAATGCTCTCATACGTGATCCTTTAAACAGTCAACACGAAAAACCAACATAACCTTAATTACGTCGTCCACTCTGCTATTCTAGAGTTATCCGTTATACATACATACATAACTAGAGTTCTTCACTCTACATAATATCGCGAACACTCTGTAAATGACTGTAAGGGTCCTCTGGCCCTCTATCACGAGGTTTAAGCCAAACTAGGTTTAAAATTCTCAGACATGTGATATATACCAGTTATATACTATTTTGACCAAATTAATTAAAATTCCTGCCAATAAGCAGAGATCCACATTACAAGAAATCCATACTAGGATTCATTATTGAATTATACTTAAGATTCGTATACTTATTGTTAGGCTCCTTTGGAGCAGATTCAATAATTCAAATAAAGCTTATAAAAAAAAAACATCACATACGAAGGCGACCGCAAAATTAACTGGCCTAACATAAAAAGAACCGTTTTTTGGAATTATTATTATTTATTTTTCAACATAATCTCCTTCCAACTCAATACACTTCATCAAACGTTTTTCAAGTTTTTTAATTCCATCCGAAAAATAAGAATTTTCAAGACCTTCAAAATATGCCTCAGTTTCAGCAATAACCTCGCTATTGGACGAACATTTTTTGCCACCGAGAATTTTTTTTAAATTTGGAAACAAGAAATAATCAAAAGGAGCTAAATCTGGACTATATGGTGGATGCGGAGCAATTTCAAATCGTAATTCGGCCATTTTTTGTTGAGTTAAAAATGCAGTGTGTGAAGGAGCATTATCTTGATGAAAAAGAACTTTTTTTTCTAAATGCGGTCGTTTTATCTTGATTTCTTCACTCAACCGATCCAATAATGCACAATAATATTCACTATTTATAGTTTTTCCTTTCTCAAGATAATCAATAAATATTATACCCCCTTGCATCCCAAAATACTGTGGCCATTACTTTTCTTGCTGACTTAACAGTTTTCGCCTTCTTGGGACCACTTTTACCAGCTTCTATCCATTGTTTTGACTGTTCTTTGCATTCTGGGATGTAGTGATGGATCCATGTTTCATCAACAGTTATGAATCGGCGCAAGAACTCTATTGGATTACGCTAATAAATCGCTAAAAGCTCCTCGGAATTGGTCCAACGGACGATTTTTTTGAGCCAAGACAACAAACGCGGCACCAATCTTGCGGATAGCTTTTTCAGGTGGAGTTCATCATGTAAAATACTCCAAACTTGTTTTTCGTGTATTTTAACAATATCAGCAAGTTCTCTGAGCTTTATTCGTCTATCTTTAGTCACTTCATTAAATATTTTTCTTATGTTTTCAATAGTAGTAGCAGTTTTCGGTCTTCCAGAGCGTTGTTCATCTTCCGTACTTGAACGACCCATTTTAAATTGTTGAACCCAGGATTTCACGGTGGAGTATGATGGTGCATTATCACCATGAACAGAATCCAATTCATCTTTGATTAATTGTGGCGTATAAGTTTTCATATAAAAGTGTTTAATTACCGCACGAAACTCTTTATTTTCCATTTTTCAAAAATTATAAAACTTGTTTACTTCAATCACCTGTAACAAAGAAAATAATCATTAAATATTTCGGAAATTTTGACAGATGACTTATAAAAGATTGCTTTTAAAAAACAAAAAAAAAAAGTTGCTAGTAAAACAGAAAATGTGCCAGGCCAGTTAGTTTTGCGGTCGCTCTCGTAGCAAGACAGAATTGCATGATTTGCTTTAGAGCGGATCTAAGTGCGTCCATGAAGGACTACTGAAAATACTTTCGTCAATCAGACTACTGCCGATTATTGCTACTGGTACTGGTTTCTAACGCTAGAAGGCCATTTGTCTGAAATAATTTTCAGAATATTGAATTCCTCACCTGAAATATGAAATTTGGGGAAAATACCTCTAGAGCGGATCTAAGTGCGTCCATGGAGGACAACTGGAAATACTAAAGTCAATCAGACTACAGCCAGATTATTGCTACTGATACTGGCTTCTAACGCTAGAAGGCCGTTTGTCTGAAATCATTTTCAGAATATTGAATTCTTCACCTGGAAAATGAAATTTGGGGAAAATGCTCTAGAGCGGACAACGGCCATACAAACATAGAAGAGTAAACAGCATAAGGATATCGGAGGAATGCAAACGTCTTATTTCCACAAGAAATATGTTTAAACGTCGCTTCCAGAGGTGCTCTGATCTCAACTTTCGTAAATATCACATATCGGGCAATAGTGAGGGAACTTAACAAATTAATATCATGGACCATCGGGACGTCAAGAAATGATGCATTGGCTAGGTTTTTAAAAAAAATACCAGTTGGTGGCAAAATCTTTTGGAAAATAACAAAGCGGATTAGGAGTGGCGATAAATCTATTAAATCATTAATTGTTAACAACCAGGAAATATCCAGTTGGAAAGAAAAAGCAGAGCTAATTGCAAACCAATTTGCAAACGCTCAGTTGTTAGCTCCACTAACAACTCATACAGCCCTGCAGAGAGAAAAGTTAGCCGTTTTATAACGTTAATATATGAGATTAATACTCCTAACAATGATCCATACTCTTACCACATATGAAGAAGTGATTTTTTTCATAAAAGATTTGAAGAATTCAAAAGCTCCAGGTATTGATCAGATAAGCAATGTTTTGCTTAAACAACTGCCTCAGTCTGCTTATGAATATCTGGTAAATCTGTTTAATTTCAGCTTAAAAAATGGATATTTCCCAAATGTTTTCAAATTGGCTAAGGTTATTCCTGTTCCAAAAAAAAGAGGTGAAGATCCTAAGGCACCTGCAAGCTATCGCACAATTAGCTTATTATCATCCCTAGATAAAGTCCTGAAAAAATAATATTCCATAGGCTTCAAACATATGCGGAAGAAAATAATCTTATCCACAGATGTCAGTATGGTTTCAGAGCTCATCATTCAACAACTCATCAGGTGAAAAGAGTTGTAAATACTCGTATGATAAAATCAAGCAAAAACGGGAGGTTATCCACCGGGGTACTCTTTTTAGATATTGAAAAGGATTTTGATTCCATTATACAAACTTTACAAAATGAACTGCCCGACATATATAATTAAGCTGATTAAAAATTTCCTTACTGACAGCAGTTTTGTTGTTGAAATAGATGCACGCGGAAAAAATGTATGGTTGTGGTGACAATATTCGAAGAGCATAATACTATTGTTGGGTATATGCTTGTGGTACAACAATATTATAATCCTCACAGCAATAGTATGATTCAAATACAACCATACTATGATCCTCACAACAATAGTATGACTCACACATAACCATACTATGATCCCCGAAACCATAGTATGATTCACACTCAACCATACTATAACCTCCACAACCATAGTACGATCCTCACAACCATAGTATGTTTCACATACAACCATAGTATGATTCTCACAGCCATAGTATGATTCACACGCAACCATGTTGTGATCCCTACAACCATAGTATGATCACACAATTATACTATGATCCCCAATATAATTTATTAGAATTTGTTTAAGTTGTCGACAATAGATTTGAATTATGAAAATTATTCAAAAATACATTAAATTCAAAATAATAGGAGTGATTTATTTCAAAGTAGAAAAAATAAGTTTAAATAACGTAAAAATATTTCAGTTAAACAAAGCCAAAGCTGCTTGTTTAAAAAATTTTAATTTCGATAAAAAAAGTACTATTATTGCATTAGATCCGTACCAATAACATTTGTTCTAAAAAGCATATTTAAATGAAGAAAAATTACAAACATATAGTATGATTGCCGTAATCATATCATTGTTAACATAAAACGCAAAACACAATACTTTTGTCACACAAACCATATTTATATTGCTGCGATAACCATATTTTCATTTTTAAATTTGGCAATAATACTATTGTTACATTTCATCAATATTAATATTGCAGCAATTACACTATTGTCAGAACTAAATTCAGTTAACAATGCTATGGTTGCGACGAACATACTTTTATTGCGGAGAACATATTATTATTGCTGTGACCATGTAGTAACCATATTTTTTCTCTGCGTGTGGAGAGAAATCGGCGGTTAAATGTATCCCTGCTGGAGTTCCTCAGGGATCTGTTCTTTCTCCTTTGTTATACTCGCTTTATATTTCGGACTTAAAACCTTCTGTCGGAAATGAGGTAGCTTTTTATGCCGATGACAGCGCATTCAAAGTTTCAAAAGCCATAGTAAAGAAAATGCAAAAAGCTCTAGTTTCCGCAGGCAAATACTATTCCAGATGGAAATAAAAATAAAAACGAGGAAAAGTCCCAAGCAATTTTATTTCCTTTCAATAAATCTCCTAAAAGAATTCCTTCCATAAAACTAATGGTACCGGGAAGAGAAATACCCCTATCAAAATCAATGAAATACCCTGGAATCATTCTGGACCAGAAACTAACTATTAAGGATCATCTAGATTAGGTGTGTCTAAAGACTACAAGATGTGGACGAGCATTATATCCGTTATTAAATAAGAAATCGAAATTACATTCTATGAACAAACTTCTTTTGTACAATTTATGCATTAAAAAACCAATCCTTACATATGGCTAACAGATCTGGAGAGATTGTGCAAAAACTCATAGAAAGAAACTTCAAATTATTCAGAACAAAAATCTAAAATAATTTACCATTTACCTTCAAGGTTTGCTACTGCAGACCAACTACTCATAGACCAACCAAACTGAAAATGATCCATAACATAATAGACGACTAGACGCGGACATTTAATGACACATTTTGAAGGTCCAACTACGCCCATCTAAGAAGTTTGATTTAACAATAGCTAATTTACTCCATAAGTGTTATTATAGACAAATCTAGTTATTGCTTTTAAATCTTCTTATTATTTTGTGATATTCAGCGTAGGTTTTTTACTATCTTTTTTCCCTATAAACTGTTTTTATTTAATAAGGGAGTAATTAATCAAATAATTGTAACTATTTGTTGAAATATCTTTACGATAAAACTCAAAACTCTGTAAATATACGAGTATAACCCCTGTAGTATTGATAGTAAATAAAACAAACAGACAAACTAGGTTTACTATTGTAGGGTTGAAACACTCAGAAAAAAAGTATGGTTGGGGTAACAATATTCGCAGAGCACCATACTATTGTTGGTTATATGGTTGTGGCACAACAATATTATGATCATCACAACAATAGTATGGTTCACACACAACCATACTATGATCCCCATAACAATATTATGATCCTCACAACAGTAGAATCATTCACACACAACCATACTATGGTACCCACAACCATATTATTATTCACATTCAACCATACTATGATCCCCACAACCATATTATGATCCTCATAACCATAGTTTGTTTAACGTACAACCATGGTGTGATCCTCACAGCCATAGTATGACTTACGCACAACCATACTATGATCGACAAAATTGTTTGTAAAGACTGGAATACGTTGTTATTCAACAACAAAGAATTTTATTAAGTAAGTTATGTAACGTTAGAAGTGATTTATTTAACAGTAAAAAAATCATTTATTAAAAATATTTTAGTTATACAAATCGTAGTTTTTTTTTTAAAAATATAATTTTTATTACTATTATTGCGTAAAATTCGTAAAAATAACATTGTCAAATTAAAAAATAAATAAGGTTTTGACGGTATGATTGTCGTTATTAGGTTGTGGTTAACATAAAACCCACGAAAACAATACTTTTGCCCCACCAACCATATTTATATTGTTGCTACAACCATATTTTTATTTTTAAATTTGACAACAATACTTTTGTAACATTTCAACAATATTAATATTGCCGCAATTATACTATTGTCAACATGAAATTCAAAAAACAATACTATGGTTGCGACGACCATACTTTTACTGCTGAGAACATACTATTGTTGCCGTGACCATAAAGTAACCATATCTTTTCTCTGCGTGAAGAAAATAAAATTATTTTATCCAATACAGCTCGCTGAAGCGTAATCAAGTTGTATGCCTGAACATAATAGCGATCTCTTCCCAGCTAGCATTTGAACGTTTGTTTCACGATCACGATTGTTTCGCGATCGGATTTCCAATCGTCACCACGATTGTTGGAACAGAATTATATTTTTCTCTGCTTTTGCTTGCTCTGCTTTTCACGATTTGTTTTTGTGTTTACTTTGTGTCACAGTCGTACATGTAGATTTGTTATTGTTGTCTTCTTCCCGCACACACCACCGATCTCGTGTTTTGCAAAGAGAATTTAACTATGTCTCTCTGAAATTCTAACGGGTTTTCCAATATCTGCTCAGCAGAAAAAGAAAACAATTTTTTGGTTGTTTTCATTTGAGTATTTATCAAGAAAACAAGTGTCAGAGGTGAACACAAGTGCTTTTTGGAAGAAAATAAAATTTTGTTTTTCCTTTTCAAAGATATGTGTCATGTAAAGTTCCCGAAATGTGATGAGTCTTCAATTAATAAAACAATCCAGCAACACTTTGTTCATGCTGCAGACCGGTTTAGGAAAGTAGACCGAACAAAAACTATTAAATAAGTATCAAATTTTAATTTGTAATACTATATTTTAATTTATCAAATTAAATTTTTATTGAAAAACATGTTCTATGAAAGAAACAAATAATAATAAGCATTTTTGTATAAATTTACAATCGTCTTGGCAATCGTCGACGATTGGATTTTGCTCATCGTCGACGATTGGACTTTGCTCTTCGTCGACGATTGGATTTTGCTCATCGTCGACGATTGGATTTTGCTCATCGTCGACGATTGGAAAGTAAGTGTCGCCGTGTTGACACAGTTACTTCAGTTGCTCTGAACGTGCGCGATTGGAATACGACATCGCACACGATTACTTTAATCGTCGGCTCCGATCGTGAAAGAATCGTGCACGATTGAAAATGCTAGCTGGGTTCCTTCAGTACAAATAGAGCAAGTGCAATTTCAATCTCTTCTTTAGCACACATTTGTTGCTGGGCCTTGTGCGTGTGTGTGTGAGAAGGTGCTAGTGTGGGATCTCTTTAATAGATAACATAATAACTACCGTAGCTATGGCAGCGGGCGGAAACGGAAGTGTTGTGTCATGTTTATATTGAAGGTGTCATTAATTAAGGAATTACTATTTACGCAGAGCGTTAAAAGACATAATGTCAGACGTCAGGTAAACATGCTAGGCACCATAGCAACGACTCTGTGGGAGCATTCCCATTGATAATATTTGCCATATATCCTGCTCTCCTATGCCTTCTATTACTCACCACCCCCACAATTTTTAATTAATTAATTTGTTTGACTATTCAGGTCATATGCATTCTAATAAAATATTTATTGATTTATTTATTCTCGTTCAGTTGATTGTTTAGTTTGCTTTGCCCATTTGTTTGGCCTTTGAGGTTTTCACGGTTGTCCTTTTTGGTTTGCCGTTTACAATGGGACTTATTTTTATTGAATACAATTGAACAAAAATATACTTAATGGTGCGCATGCAAATAATTTCAATGAAAACGAAAAACAAAAATATGCTATGTTCTCTTGTACGAGGGCGACCGCAAAAGTAACTGGCCTAACATAAAAAGAACCGTTTTTTGGAATTACTATTATTTATTTTTCAACATAATCTCCTTCCAACTCAATACACTTCATCAAACGTTTTTTAAGTTTTTTAATTCCATCCGAAAAATAAGATTTTTCAAGACCTTCAAAATATGCCTCAGTTTCAGCAATAACCTCGCTATTGGACGAAAATTTTTAGCCACCGAGAATTTTTTTTAAATTTGGAAACAAAAAATAATCAGAAGGAGCTAAATCTGGACTAAATGGTGGATGCGGAGCAATTTCAAATCGTAATTCGGCCAGTTTTTGTTGAGTTAAAAATGCAGTGTGTGAAGGAGCATTATCTTGATGAAAAAGAACTTTTTTTTTTTCTAAATGCGGTCGTTTTATCTTGATTTCTTCACTCAACCGATCCAATAATGCACAATAATATTCACTATTTATAGTTTTTGCTTTCACAAGATAATCAATAAATATTATAACCCTTGCATCCCAAAATACTGTGGCCATTACTTTTCCTGCTGACTTAACAGTTTTCGCCTTCT